>JAWDAA010000031.1:2466714-3700072 GCA_036785405.1 Coenonympha arcania | reverse complement strand
GTTGCTGCAGTTTAAGAGATGCATTGTTGGCGTCCTTGTCACAAGCAAGGATAGCAGTATCATCGGCGTACGTTGCCGTTATCACATGTTCAGTCAGAGGTAAGTCTGCAGTGTACACTGTGTACAGAACAGGGCCCAGCACAGATCCTTGCGGGACTCCTGCTTCAATTGGGTACAAGGATGAGAAACTGTCTTCACACTTGACCTGGAAAATTCGCTCAGACAGATACGACTTAATAAGCATGTAAGCCGTGTTTGGTAAACAAAGTTTCAGCTTGTAAAGAAGGCCTTTGTGCCACACTCGATCAAAGGCTTGTTGAATATCAAGGAATACAGCAGAACAGTATTCCTTTCTTTCCAATGTTTGTCGGACTGTGTGTGCAACTCTGTGAATTTGATCGGAAGCATCAAGTGACGCACGGTATTTACGTATGTGTGCGTGCACACACACAGCTATCGGTCCGAACACTGTCTAACGCAAGCCTGATAATGTTGCTAGCTTATGTGGCTTAAGGAAAAAACTCCCACTACAATATAGTATTATAGGTACAATTTCCTTAGTGAAGAGTGATTAGTACCTAAGTATATTTTTAACCTCCGACGCCGTCTCGCTGCCCACGATGAAATAAAACGGGGAAACGGCGTCGCCTGTTGTTCTGCAGATTGAAGACGGTATTTGTTTTTGATGGTGAGTGACGGTCTTCGGTTCCATTTGAATTTATAGTATTATCTGCATCATACATATTGAAGCCAGTCATTTCTTTTGATTGTACTCTAACTGGTAAGTGACGGTCTGTGTTGGAGAAAGAACCATGGTAAAAATTTTAAAAAAGTGGCCGCCATTTTGAACTTTTTTGTTATTGGACCGAATTGTTTCAAAATCGAAATCTGACCATGGCGGCAAGCATTGAGTAAGAATCTGGTGTCAAAATTGAAAAAAGTGGCCGCCATTTTGAACTTTTTTGTTATTGGACCGAATTCTTTCAAAATCGAAATCTGACCGTGGCAGCAAGCATTGAGTAAGAATCTGGTGTCGAAATTGAAAAAAGTGGCCGCCATTTTGAACTTTTTTGTTATTGGACGGAATTCTTTTAAAATCGAAATCTGACCATGGCGGCAAGCATTGAGTAAGAATCTGGTGTCAAAATTGAAAAAATTGGCCGCCATTTTGAACTTTTTTGTTATTGGACCGAATTCTTTCAAAATTGAAATCTGACCGTGGCAGCAAGCATTGAGTAAGATTCTGGTGTCAAAATTGAAAAAAGTGGCCGCCATTTTGAACGTTTTAGTTATTGGACCGAATTAATTTAAGATAACTGTATTAATTTTCTGTTCACAAATAAACAATTTATTTATTATTTATTTATAATTCTTTCAAAACTGATATTTGACCGTATCAGTAAGCATAGAAAAAGAATCTGTGGTCACGGTCAGATGCCACGGTTGCTACCACGGTCAGATTTCAATTTTCAAAGAATTCGGTCCAATAACAAGAAAGTTCAAAATGGCGGCCACTTTTTTACATTTTGACCACAGATTCTTTTGCTATGCTTGCTGCCACGGTCAGATTTCAATTTTGAAAGAACTCGGTCCAATAACAAAAAAGTTCAAAATGGCGGCCACTTTTTTCAATTTTGACACCAGATTCTTACTCAATGCTTGCTGCCACGGTCAGATTTCAATTTTGAAAGAATTCGGTCCAATAACAAAAAAGTTCAAAATGGCGGCCAATTTTTTCAATTTTGACACCAAATTCTTACTCAATGCCTGCTGCCACGGTCAGATTTCGATTTTGAAAGAATTCGGTCCAATAACAAAAAAGTTCAAAATGGCGGCCAATTTTTTTCAATTTTGACACCAGATTCTTACTCAATGCTTTCTGCCACGGTCAGATTTCGATTTTGAAAGAATTCGGTCTAATAACAAAAAAGTTCAAAATGGCGGCCACATTTTTCAATTTTAATATATTATTAAAATCAAATGAAGTGAAAGACCGTCACTCACCATCAAAGAAAATTACTGTATTCAATATGCAGAGCAACAGGCGACGCCGTTTCTCATTTTATTTCATCGCGGGCAGCAAGATGTTTCACCGATTAATCTTGGGTCTTATAATTTGTTATACTTTTTCCGCTAAGCCCCGAACGCGATATCGTCCGAAAAGAAACGTTGTTTCTACAAGAGGCCAGTCATTAAGATTTTTTGTTTTTTTTTAATCTCAAATGCCCTGTTACTAACATACAATTTATACCTTACATCTAGGGAAAATAATTTCAATGTAGACTGGTCACACTGATGGACTCTCGCTGAGGTTTGGTGTTTCGAATTTAAATCAATTGCCAGTTCTGAACGTCACATACAAATTACGCAGCAGTGACTCGGTCAGCGGTTCGCTACGTACTAACCATGTACGAACTCAAATGGGATACGGCTTTTTGTTTTGTATCCCATTTGCGTGCCTCACTCCCGAAGTACTGAGCGCTGGATCTGTAGTAATCTGTGATGTTTATGTATATGATTTAAATCTTTGGTGGTAGGTTATTTTTCTATTAAAGTTTATGCAGCTTAATTTAACTTACGTACGTACATAATATAAGTAGGTTTCTAAGAAAGAAACAAAAAAAGATTTGGTAACGAATTCAAAAAATATGAAATAACGAATTCAAAAAATATTCTCCTACAATGCTGATTTCTGAACGACATGTTTATCTTTGCCTTCCTGTTTTAAAAAAAAAAACCTAAACAACGGATACGTCAAATCCAAACGTCACCTCCCGTCAGTGTCAAACGCATGGCCGCGGAGAGCGCGCGTTGCCTGCGTTTCCAAATAACTAACTGAAAATGAAATTGCCGGTCCGCAAGTGCTATCATGCGGCAAAAGTGGGTTTCTTCATCATATTGGTGTTGGCGATTTTAACTTTGTTCGAGCAGTGGCGCGGCGGGAAACGCTCGGCGAAAGCGCAAAGTTCGGACGAGGACGATGTTTACGAGAGAGAGATTCTTGAAGATGAAGCTAGAATCATCCCAGGGTTGGGAGGTGGCTGCGTATCTGACCGGCGAAGCGAAGCGGCTCGGAGAAGAGTCCGAGAAAAAACTCGCCATAAACGTGTATCTGAGCGATCGGATATCGTACAATAGAACCCTAAAAGGTAATCATTTGAGTTTACAGTTACGATGGAGTACAGTTTGTAGTGCTGAATACATTAGCATACGTTGCAGTTAGGAGTTATAGAATAAATTTAATGCTTGCATGGTAAAACTCCCACTGCAACTGTCTGTTTTCCCAGTATAAATATAGATAGAGCTTTGTTTATGTATGCTTAATGCAGGGATAGTATTTTACTATTATTTACCCAACTATGACTTAGAGAGACTATGACTTAATCCACCTATGGCACAAATTGATAACCCTAACAAAAAGATCCTGGTAAGACAAATCTAGGTAGGATAGGTTCTTTTCGTCATGTTAAGCATTTATGTGCTTCAACTTTGACGACCTCCCTGGCGCAGTGGCGGCGCGCTCGGATTCGAGCGGGTTCGATTCCCGCCACAGGCCACTTTAGATTTTATAATTTCTAAATTGGCTCAGGTCTGGTCTGGTGGGAGGCTTCGGCCGTGGCTAGTTACCACCCTACCAGCAAAGACGCAGCGCCAAGCGATTTAGCGTTCCCGTGCGATGCTGTGTAGAAACCGTTGGGGGGTAAATATTACTTACCCTTCCAAGTTACTATGATAACATCTTAGACTGCATCATCACTTGCCATCAGGTGAGATCGCAGTCAAGTACTAACTTGTATAGACTAAAAAAAAAACAGAGCTAAGCCTATGCACTCATTTTCATTGTCCAGGGTACCCGGGCCAGGACCCGTCCTCACCACTGGTGTACCTCAAGGAGATCATTCTTGTGGACGATAACTCCACTCTACCCGAGCTGAAGGGCAAGCTTAGCCACTACGTGCGCACGCGCCTGCCGCCCGACCTCATCCGCATACTGAGGCTGCCTGACCGGTGAGTGCAGAGCGAACCCCCTTTAAATAGTACATTTCAATATAAGAGTGGAAAGTTCGTCATTTCTTTAAGAGTCCCGTTCGGCTTGGGTCAACTATAGGGACGAGTAGAAATGACAATTCCGCACGTGCATTGAACGACAATTTTTTAATACATTTGCGAAAAATTGGTTTTACGTGTTTGCCTGCCGTGCTCGTGTTCGTGCGCGTCCTGGTGCGCCCGCTCCGGTGCCGCAAAAAAAGCACTAGTGCGAAAAAGGATAACTTTTCGCACGCAAAACACACATGGAAAGGTCTCCTTTTTGAGCAAATGTATTAAAAAAATATTGGTTGTTATAATAGATGTATACACAGAACCCGGCAGACCGCGAGAATAAATGTTGCCAGTTTACTGGTGTCAAAAATATTTGTTTTGACACCAACAGCGTCAGTTGTAAGCCGACCGCAGTATTGTCTATGGACCGTGGTCCACACCACAGATCACTACAGTTGTTATTAGTCCGCACGTGAGTTTCCACAGGGACGATTTCCGCCATGTTGCAGCGTAATAGCGGAAATTTTATTAAATGGCGCTGCTTTTCAACCGACTTCAAAAAAGGAGGAGGTTCTCAATTAGAATGTATGTTTTTTATGTTTGTTACCTCATAACTTTTGATTTGGGTGAATTGATTTTGATGATTCTTTTTATATTAGAAAGCTGATGCTTCTCGTGTGGTCCCATTACAATTTAGTTCTGATAATGGTATCAATGAGAAAACCATGTGTCTTTTTTTAATTGGAAAACAATAAGGAAGTATTCGACAGTACTTTGATGAGAGTTGAAGTCGGTTTTTTTTTATGAATTTATTAATGTATATTCTTGTAATTATATGTACTAATTTCTTGTAATGTAAAAAGAAGCAAAAATAAATGAATCAATTTGGGTTTATTAGACAGAAGTTTTTGAAAAATTGACAATAGGACCTAGGATTTATGTTGAATGTTTCTAGCGGTTGGATTCGTTAGGTGACTCGTGGTGACATTCTGAAACTTCTGATGTTCCTAGATCATCTCTATCTAGCAACATTAAATCCCTGATAACAATTAACTAAGGCAGATTGTTTATACATTTCAAAATGCATTTGTTGGCTTAAGGATAGTTTTCTAGTGAAATCAAATGCACAAGGTGTTCTGCTTACTGGCAAATCGGTGGAAAATCAATGGCAGTTATATTTGACGACTCATTAAATATGAAATCAACTCGCCCTTATTTGTCTACTCCCGCCATTCTTTATTATTATTATTTTCATATTAAATTTATCATCTAAATATATAAAAGAAGACACTGACTGACTGACTGACTGACTGACTCACTGACATATCAACGCACAGCCCAAACCGCTGGGTCTAGAGAGTTCAAATTTGGCACACAGGTTCCTCATGAGATCTAGGGGTGCACTAAGAAAGGATTTTACGAAATTCTCCCCCTAAAGGGGTGAAACGGGGCTCCAAAGTTCGTATTTTACCAAGCTTCAATACTCCTTCACGCCGCAACTACTGAACCGATTTGGCTCAAATTTGGAATGGCGATAAATTGCATCTTGGGTTAACACATAAGCTACTTTTCATCCCGGGAAAATCCATGGTTCCCGTGGGAGTAGTTAAAAACCGAAATTCACGCGGAAAAAAATCTTCAAGCCGCAAGGACAAGATCGATTTGGCTGAAATTTGGATTGGAGATAGATGATATCCTGGGTAAGTAAAAGCCCACTTTTCATCCCGGAAAAATCCATGGTTTTCGCGGGAAAACTGAAAAATTGATATTCACGCGTGAAAAATACTACTTTACGCTGCACTTACTGACCTGATATTACTGAAATTTGGAAAGGAGATAGATTTTATCCTGGATTAATACATAGGCTACTTTTTATCCCGGAAAATTTCATGGTATATCAAAGAAGATATACTGACTCACTCACTCACTGACATATCAACTCACAGCCCAAACCGCTGGGTCTAGAGACTTCAAATTTGGCACACAGGTTACCTATGAGGTCTAGGGGTGCACTAAGAAAGGATTTTTCAAAATTCCCCCCTTAGAGGGTGGAAACGGGGCTCCAAAGTTCGTATTTTATCAAGCTTCGATACTCCTTCACGCCGCAACTACTGAACCGATTTGGCTCAAATTTAAAATGGCGATATATTGCATCTTGGGTTAACCCATAAGCTACTTTTCATCCCGGGAAAATCCATGGTTTCCGTGGGATTAGTTAAAACCCGAAATTCACGCGGAAAAAAATCATCACGCCGCAAGTACAAGACGGATTTGGCTGAAATTTGGAATGGAGATAGATGATATCCTGGGTTAGTAAAAAGGGTACTTTTTATTCCGGAAAAATCCGGGGTTTTCGCGGGAAAACTTAAAAATTGATATTCACGCGCGAAAAATACTACTTTACGCTGCACTTACTGAACTGATATGACTGAAATTCGGAAAGGAGATAGATTTTATCCTGGATTAATACATAGGCTACTTTTCATCCCGGAAAATTTCATAGTATATCAAAGAAGATACTGACTCACTCACTCACTGACATATCAACGCACAGCCCAAACCGCTGAGTCTAGAGACTTCAAATTTGGCACACAGGTTCATTATGAGGTCTAGGGGTGCACTAAGAAATAATTTTTCAAAATTACCCCCCTAAAGGGTGAAACGGGGCTCCAAAGTTCGTATTTTTCAATACTCTTTCACGCCGCAATTACTGAACCGATTTAGCTCAAATTTGGAATGGAGATAAATTGCATCTTGGGTTAACACATAAGCTACTTTTCATCCCGGGAAAATCCATGGTTCCCGTGGGATTAGTTAAAAACCGAAATTCACGCGGAAAAAAATCTTCACGCCGCAAGTACAAGACGGATTTGGCTGAAATTTGGAATGGAGATAGATGATATCCTGGGTTAGTAAAAAGGCTACTTTTTATCCCGGAAAAATCCATGGTTTTCGCGGGAAAACTGAAAAATTGATATTCACGCGCGAAAAATACTACTTTACGCTGCACTTACTGACCTGATACGACTGAAATTCGGAAAAGAGATAGATTTTATCCTGGATGAATGTATAGGCTACTTTTCATCCCGGAAAATATGCCTTCATGCCGTAATTACTGAACTGATTTGGAATAGAGATTTATATCCTGGATTAATACTAAGGCTACTTTTTGTCCCGGAAAAATCCATGGTTCCTTCGGGAACAGCGAAAAACAGATATTCACGCGGGAAAAATATTCCTTCACGCCGTAATTGCTGAACTGATTTGGCTGAAAATTAGAATACAGAGGGCTATTTTTTATCCCGGGAAAATCAATGGTTATTTCTCCCGCGTGAATATTTTTTTTCACTATTCCAGCGGGAGAAATACTCATTCACGCTGCAACTATTGAAAATATTTGGCTGAAAGTTAAAATGGAGATAGATTTCGCTCTAAATTAACACAAAGGTTACTTTTTATTCCGGAAGAATCGATGGTTCCCGTGAGAATAGGGAAAACTAAAATTTACGCGGGCGTAGCCGCGGGTATCTGCTAGTTATTTAATAATAGGCTAAGCAGCTTTCGCTGATGCGCCTATATCAATTGTGCTCATTGTTGCTTGCTCAGATGTTTGTCCAGTCGGTTCTTAAATTGATTGAGCGATTCAGCTGTTATGATGTCCTGAGGCAATTTGTTCCAATGTCTTATAACCCTGTTAACAATGAAATGCTTGTAGGGATTTGTAGTCGCCGGCTGGAATTCCAGCCTCAGTCCACACCCTCTTAGCTTAGGATTTTTCTTAATGGCAAACATTTCATTGTAATTAGACACATTGTAGAAGGTGTTAAGAACCTTGTATTTGAACCTTTGATTGATAAAAAATTTGGTGGTTGGGCAGGGTGGGGATAACCCGTGCTCGCTTTACGGGCAGCCAAGCTGCTCGCGGTAACGTGCTGGTATTCCTCGACGCTCACTGCGAGGTGGGCCGTGATTGGTTGGCCGCTGCTGCAACGAATCAGGAACAAGCGGAGCGCAGTGCTGACTCCTATCATCGACATGATAGAACACAACACCCTTGAATACTACGTCGGGAATAGTGTTGAATTCGAGGTGATTAAGTTGAGGGTAGTTCGGGATCTTTTCCAATTTCGAGTAGTCATTTCTGTTCATGTTTACTAGATTTTTAGAAGTTATATCAGCGTTGGTCTATCCTTCTTGCTGATAAGTGCCGGACGCTTCTGTACTGGAGACTTTAATCTATTTAATTTTATGATAAAAAGAGAAAATAGAATAAGAAACTTACATAAATACATACATCTCTATACCTTCCATAGTGGGCAATAGGGCATAGATGTTAGTATAGAGTCCTAATACGAGTATTAAAGGTAATAATATAAGGGCTCTACCAACCCTTATGCCCTGTAAATGTAATTAATGATTTAAGTTAGTGCCTTTAAAGTAGGCTTCAGTTTTGACTGTACCCTTAAAACTGCAGGTCTGTAGCCTGCTTAAGATAGGCCTTTTGAATTTTGGTCACTGATATTTTTGAGGATATTCTTTGAATTAAATCAGATTTATCTAAATTCTGAAGGATATCCTCTATGTCGTATTTCCTTTTCAAACATCTGTGTCAGATTAGAATATGCAGAATTCAGATTAAATTTTATTCTAAAAAGGACTTTCTTTTCATTAAGATTTTTGGCCTTTCTGGATTTCAATCCGTATGATCGGGCACTTACCGGCAAATAGGCAGTAGGCTAGAAATCCTAAGTGTTTATAACTGATCTATAAATCTGTTGACTAGTTTAGTGTAGTGGGTAAATTGTAAAGTGTAAGAGTCATGTTCATTTTGTGTCGTGTTGTATAAAGTGTCGTCATCGTCTTGTGGTTATCTATTTCGTTTGTTGGTATTGTTTTGTAACAAATAACAATTACTTTACTTATATTGATTGAGATGGTATGTTTTAATGTTTTCATATTTCAGTGTTCTTCTCTTACGTGTACTCTTTTTCATCTGCTTTAAGTAGAGTTTCCTTTCTTTAATGCTATAATCTCGTATTATAATAATAATAATAATAGCCCTGGATATAGAGCGGATGAGAGGGATTTTAGAAGAGACGATTGCTGAAATCCGAAATGCTCCTCTGGAGGATCGTCCGCGGCTCTCCCGGCTCTCGCTAAATGTAGCGACGCGGGATGTCATTGAGGCCATTAACCAAATGCTGCCGCAACATCTAGAGAGCAGCACTGGTCTGGATGATACGGCTTCTATTCTCTTCGGCGCAGCCTTGGCCGTCCATCGTTTTATTGGCATCAAAGCCAAGAAACCTGGACGGTGTGCCGCTAGACCCAGTGCAGAACCTGCCTGGAAGAAGAGAATAGAACGACGTATCACCCTCGCCAGAGGCCTCATTGGCAGACTGCAAAGCTTCAGGTCGGGCAACACGAGGCCAAGGATTGTGCGCTCCGTTAGAATAGCTTTTAACGGGCTGGGGGTTCGCCTAGACCAGCCCGACATAGCTCAAAAACTAACGGAGCGCATCGACGACCTGAAGCAAAAAATCGCTGCATGGGGGAACCGCATTCGGCGGTACTCGGAAAGAGTTGAGCGATTTCAGCAAAATCGCCTCTTCGTGAGTGATCAGAAAAGGTTCTACAAAAAGCTGGAGTGCCCAGCGGTCTGCTCCACCCCTCAGCGACCAGACACGGCTGACCTAGTCGCTTTCTGGCGCAGTGTCTGGTCGACAGAGGTGGAGCATGAAGAGGGCCCTTGGATTGCGGCGGTAGAGGAAGCATGTGCCTCGATAGAGCCGATGAACCCGGTTGCCATCTCCGCGGAGGATGTAGCTGGTGCGGTGAGGCGGGCCCCGAACTGGAAAAGTCCGGGGCCTGACGGACTGCATCACTACTGGCTAAAGGGTTTCCCGGCTTGCCATGCGACCTTGGCTCGACAATTCCAAGACGCTCTTGAGCAAAGGGCGCTCCCAAACCTTTTCACCACCGGGATCACTCACTTAGCTCCAAAGACCACAGATACCGCTGACCCGTCTAAATACCGCCCCATTACGTGTCTTACTACCATCTATAAGACACTTACATCTGTTCTGAGCTCCAAAATTACCCGTCATGTTGATAGACACGGGATCATGTCTGGGGCTCAGAACGGGTGTAGGGGTGGTAGTCGCGGTACTAAGGAGCTCCTTCTCATCGACTCCGTCGCAGGCCATTTGGTCAAACGCAGCCGCCGGAACTTTTCCGCCGCCTGGATTGACTATAAAAAGGCGTTCGACTCGGTGCCTCATTCATGGCTCCTGAGGGTCCTCGAGCTGTATAAAGTTGATAGTGCAGTTCGAGACTTTCTCGGAGAATGTATGGGGCAATGGAGCACGATCCTTTGTCTCCATGGCGAGCGGCTGGCGGCTGCGGATGACCGAATCAGGATAAGGCGGGGTATCTTTCAGGGCGATTGTTTGAGTCCACTTTGGTTTTGCCTGGCTCTGAACCCCCTTAGCACATTGCTGGAGGGTTCCGGGACAGGCTTTCAGTTTCGGAGAGGAGGGCCGAAGGTACCTCACCTTCTCTACATGGATGACCTCAAGCTGATGGCACCCAGCGCTTCCCGTCTGCAGGAATTGTTGAACATAACCACTGAGTTCAGCAATTCCATCAGAATGGAACTTGGGGTGGACAAGTGTGCGGTCCTGCATGTGGAGAGGGGACAGGTCGCTCGCTCGGCCGAGATCAGTCTCGAGCCTTCGAACATCAAGACCCTCTCCGAGGCTGAATCGTACCGGTATCTGGGCATGTCACAATCTTTAGGGATTCAGGAGGCGGACGTGAAACAGTCAGTTTGCGAGGTCTTTTTTAGGCGCCTGGCAAAGATCTGTAAGAGTTATTTGTCGGGTGCCAATAAAGTCCGAGCCTATAACGGCTGGGTCATGCCCGTCCTCATGTACACCTTTGGCGTGCTCAGATGGACTCAAACCGAGCTAGATGCCCTGGATAGGAAAGTCCGCACAACTATGACTACCCATCGTATGCACCACCCGAAGTCTTCTGTGATGAGGCTGTATGTCCCCCGGAAGTGTGGTGGTCGAGGCATGCTCAACGTCAAGACCATGCACAACCGGGAGATATCCAGCCTCAGAACTTACTTTAGGGCCAAAATGGAGTCTCCGGTGCATCGGGAAGTCATAGAATGTGATAAAGGACTGACCCCCCTATCTTTGGCCAACGCCGAGTGGCAGGGACCGGGTGTGCTTAGCACCTCTGACCGGGAGTCCGTATGGAAGGAGAAGGAGCTGCACGGACGCTTTTTTAAGGCTCTTCATGAGCCCCACGTGGATAGAAAAGCGTCCGTGCAGTGGCTGCGTTTCGGTGACCTCTTTGGGGAAACCGAGGGTTTTGTCTGTGCAATACAAGATCAGGTGGTTAAGACGCGGAACTACCGAAAGTACATTCTGAAGGATGGCACTCAGGACATTTGCCGAGCTTGTCGCCATCCCGGTGAGTCACTCAGACATGTGCTTTCGGGGTGTTCTGCGCTTGCCAACACTGAGTATTTGCACAGGCACAACCAAGCAGCCAAAATCCTACACCAAGAGCTTGCTCTGAAGTACGGACTCTTGGATGAGAGGGTGGCCTATTATAGGTACACGCCGGTTCCTGTCCTCGAGCGCGGCGGCGTCCGGCTCTATTGGGACCGGTCAATCATCACGGACAGGACTATCTTGGCTAACAAGCCTGATATCGTGGTGATGGACCGGGCACAGTCGCGGGTGTTTTTAGTGGACATCACGATCCCGTATGACGAGAACCTCGTGAGAGCTGAGACGGAGAAAAAACGAAAGTATCTGGATCTCGCTCACGAGGTTTCCGCCATGTGGCGCGTGGAGTCCACTGAAATCATACCAATCGTGATATCTGCCAACGGTTTAATACCAGTCAGCCTCGCTCACCATCTGCGGCGACTGGGTTTCCGTGGCAGTTCGCTTGCGGCCAAGATGCAGAGGGCGGTGGTGCTCGACTCGGCTAGGATAGTCCGTCGGTTTCTTAGCCTGTCGCCCTGACCCCCGGCCGTTTGGTCTCCCCTGCCGGGGTGTAGTCCTCCGCTCGGCACATATATGTATGTATGTAGCGTTTATGTATGTTTATTTAAATTTTGCGTATTTAAGTAAGTTTATTGTATGTCTTTGGTTTATATATATATTTATCGTGTGCCGGGTGTGAGAGTTAGATTAAATACGATAATAATAATAACACACACACACACAGTCTATAGGGGTTCAAGAGGCGGACGTGAAACAGTCAGTTTGCGAGGTCTTTTTTCGGCGCCTGGCAAAGATCTGTAAAAGTTATTTGTCAGGTGCCAATAAGGTCCGAGCTTATAACGGCTGGGTCATGCCCGTCCTCATGTACACCTTTGGCGTGCTCAGATGGACTCAAGCCGAACTTGACGCCCTGGATAGAAAGGTCCGCACAACTATGACTGCCCATCGCATGCACCACCCGAAGTCGTCTGTCATGAGGCTGTATATCCCCCGGAAGTGTGGTGGTCGAGGCATACTCAACGTCAAGACCATGCACAACCGGGAGTTATCCAGCCTCAGAACTTACTTCGGGGCAAAAAGGGAGTCTCCGATGCATAGGGAAGTCATAGAATGTGATAAAGGACTGACCCCCCTATCTTTGGCCAACGCCGAGTGGCAGGGACCGGTTGTGCTTAGCACCTCTGACCGGGAGTCCGTATGGAAGGAGAAGGAGCTGCACGGGCGCTTTTTTAAGGCTCTTCATGAGCCCCACGTGGATAAAAAAGCGTCCGTGCAGTGGCTGCGTTTCGGTGACCTCTTTGGGGAAACCGAGGGTTTTGTCTGTGCAATACAGGATCACGTGGTTAAGACGCGGAACTACCGAAAGTACATTCTGAAGGATGGCACTCAAGACATTTGTCGAGCTTGTCGCCATCCCGGTGAGTCACTCAGACATGTGCTTTCGGGGTGTTCTGCGCTTGCCAACACTGAGTATTTGCACAGGCACAACCAAGCAGCCAAAATCCTACACCAAGAGCTTGCTCTGAAGTACGGACTCTTGGATGAGAGGGTGGCCTATTATAGGTACACACCGGTTCCTGTCCTCGAGCGCGGCGGCGTCCGACTCTATTGGGACCGGTCAATCATCACGGACAGGACTATCTTGGCTAACAAGCCTGATATCGTGGTGATGGACCGGGCACAGTCGCGGGTGTTTTTAGTGGACATCACGATCCCGTATGACGAGAACCTCGTGAGAGCTGAGACGGAGAAAAAACGAAAGTATCTGGATCTCGCTCACGAGGTTTCCGCCGTGTGGCACGTGGAGTCCACTGAAATCATCCCAATCGTGATATCTGCCAACGGTTTAATACCAGTCAGCCTCGCTCACCATCTGCGGCGGCTGGGTTTCCGTGGCAGTTCACTTGCGGCCAAGATGCAGAGGGCGGTGGTGCTCGACTCGGCTAGGATAGTCCGTCGGTTTCTTAGCCTGTCGCCCTGACCCCCGGCCGTTTGGTCTCCCCTGCCGGGGTGTAGTCCTCCGCCCGGCACATATATGTATGTGTGTAACGTTTATGTAAGTTTATAAAATTTTTTGCGTATTTAAGTAAGTTTATTATATGTCTTTGGGTTTTTTTTTTTTTATATGTATTTATCATGTGCCGGGTGTGAGAGTTAAATTCAATATGTAAATAATAATAATAAAGCTTTATTTATTTCCATCAATTACAATTTTTTCACTTTTATATTATGCGTTAGTTTTGTTAGTCGGGTTAGTTTAGGATGTAGTAAGTTAATGTAGGTGTTAGTTTTGTTAGTATTTTATTCACTGATGGATCCCATCGCCTGGGTGAAAGCCTCCTCCATCCTCTTCCACGCTTCACGGTCCCTGGCCTCATACATCCAACCATCTCCGGCCAATTTCGCAATATCATCAGACCATCTTTTCGCTGGCCTTCCTGCTCTTCTTTTACCTGGTGGTCCTCTCCAATTTGTCACAGTTACTGTCCATCTTTGGTCTCTGCACCTAGACACATGACCGGCCCATTTCCATTTTGCTTTCAATGCATGCTCCAGGGCATCTGTAAGCTTCGTTTTATTCCTTATTTCTGTACTCCTGACTTTATGAATTTTTCTTATCTTGAGGATACTCCTCTCCATGGCTCTCTGGCAAGTTCTTATTTTGTTTTTTATTTTTCTAGTGTATACCCATGTTTGGCTTCCATATGTTAAGCTGGGTAAGATGCAAGTGTCCATGATAGTTTTTTTAATCTCGTATTACTCGTATCTATATGTTTTCTTGTATTTTCTATTGTGTTATCTGTTTTTATTAATTTCCTTATTTATATTACACTGTATACTTGTGTACTTTTTTACTATTTATTTTTTACTAGCGACCCGCCCCGGCTTCGCACGGGTGCAATGCTGATACTAAATTAAATACACTACAGAAAAACTATGAACGTTGTATATAAAAAATGGAAAATTCTTTCCAAAAAACCAACTTCAAATGCCACTACAAAGAGTGAAATAATTTTTAATGTACACCAATTCGAAGTCGGGCAATTTTTTGTTCAATCATTAATAGTCCTTCGTATTATTAAACTTAATGTGCAAAGAAACGACAAAATTATCGTCAATACGGAGGACTATTAGTGAATGAACGAAACATTGCCCGACTTCGAATTGGTGTACATTAAAAATTATTTCACTCTTTGTAGTGGCATTTGAAGTTGGTTTTTTGGAAAGAATTTTCCATTTTATTTTTTACTTTTTAGTGGAAAACAAGTAATGCGCAAGGTATTGGAAAAAATGCCCAAATCGCTGGAAGTATGCTTCTAAAATCTGAAGAGTTCCCTCAATTTCTCCAAGATCCTATCATCAGATTCTGACTTGATGAATACAGTCATTACTTGATGACTGCTAGGAAATGCAATAGTAACTATAAAATATACCTAAATCGCTTCAAGTATACTAGCAAAATTTGAAGAGTTCCCTCGATTTTACCAAGATCCCATCATCAGATCCCGACCTGATGACCATAATACAACCTGGAAAAAATTACTCTTTTAAACAATACCCAAGTCACTTCAAGTGTGCTTATAAAATTTGAAGAGTTCCCTCGATTTCTCCAAGATCCCATCATCAGATCGTGACTTGGTGACAATGGGACCATCTGTGAACTATACCCTTTCAAACAAAAAAAGAATTTTCTAAATTGGTCCACGCATCTTCGAGTAATCGGGGAACATACATAAAAAAAAAAATAAAAAAAAAAAAAAGATTCCGACGAATTGAGAACCTCCTCCTTTTTTTTGAAGTCGGTTAAAAACATAGCGGCCCGCTCCGACTTTGCACGGGCATAAAATATACGCACTTCCGACCGGTACCGCCCGCCGCAAACGCAAATTTTAAATTTGTAATATCTCCGAAAATATTTGTTTAATTTACATGCTGTAAGGAACCATATTGATCTATATTAATTGCACACTGTATTTAAGGTACTTAATTCGATAAGGATTAATGCCGTATTGCTTAAAATAGCTTCGTAAATAAGCCATTTTTTCACGTAAAAAGTAAACAATAAAAATGGTTAATGTGGGTTATCCCTAAAATATAAACATATACCATCGCGGACTTTTTTGTAGACCTTTTTATGGTGTACAATACTGTAGTACATTAATTTGATCTAACTCGTAGGGTTTAGGCAGCGTTTTTGCTAAATTGCTAAATAAGCCCAAAAAAATAGGTTAATTTACGACATCACGTTAGAAACCTCTAAAATTAGCAATGTTGCCTTAGTATATGATGCATGTATTATACATATAAACCTTCCTCTTGAATCACTCTATCTATTGGAAAAAACCGCATCAAAATCCGTTGCGTAGTTTTAAAGATTTAAGCGCACATAGGGATATAGGGACAGAAAAGGCGACTTTGTTTTATACTATGTAGTGATGATAGTGATTTTTAATCTACTATGTAACGAGATTTTTACACTACATTTTTAGCTCTGGTGATAATACTCGTATCATAGGTACCTGACATGAAAGACCAGGTAAAGTTGGTTTGGCCATATTTATGTCTGCAAAGGGGAAACTGATGAATGAGGTCTGCGTCTATTTCTAAAACCGTGCCTGACGTCGCTCTAGTTCATTACCAGATAATTCAAGATTCGAATATGACAAACGCTTGTTACTTTACTAATTTCAACCTTAGACCATTGTACCAAAGTTAACTTTCAGAATCTGTCTCTATGTTGAACAAAATTGTGAAGTCCATAGCTATTGTTACGACTAAAGAGGTTTAGGACTTCGTATTATCAGAGTGTCCCAGGACACATTGCCATGTTTTTCTTATATTTTAGACCTTAAGAAAAAGACTTTAATAGCTACGTAGAAACAATTTGAACCCTAAATTTATATTTTGAGGACTTAATAATTTTGACGACCTCCCTGGCGCAGTGGCGGCGTCGGATTCGAGTGGGAGGTCGCGGGTTCGATTCCCGCCACGGGCTACTTTGGGATTTTATAATTTCTAAATTGGCTCAGGTCTGGTCTGGTGGGAGGCTTTGGTCGTGTCTAGTTACCACCCTACAAGCAAAGACGCACCGCCAAGCGATTTATCGTTCCGGTGCGATGCTTGTAGAAACCGTTGGGGTAAATTTACTTACCCTCCCAAGTTGGTACGATTACATCTTAGGCTGCATCATCACTTACCATCAGGTGAAATCGCAGTCAATTACTAACTTGTAAAGAGGAAAAAAAAAAACCAAACGGAGAGGCCCATGATACTCTCCCTTGTTGAAACGATGTTTCTTTTCCGTCGGTACAGCAGTGGCTAGGCGAAAGAAAATGAAATTTTCTTTCACGAAAATTCCTACATGAAGAAAATCCACGAAACTGCCAGGCTTCACACACTAGTTAAAACTCTTGTTTGTTATGCATACATACAAAAAGTATCAGTCGTTGCAATCATGCAATCAGCAGTCAGCTGTAGGACTAGAAGATAATAACTCGCTACAGTGATCGATGATCGTGGTGACTCGATCTATCGAGCAGCGGATAACAGTACATTTCAATACATATAAGTGCGGAAAGTTTGTCATTTCTTTACGAGTCCCGGTTTTTTGACCCAAGCCGAAGGCGAGGGTCAACTATAAGGACGATTAAAAATGACAATTCCGCACGTGCATTGAACGACGTTTTTTAATACATTTGCGAAAAAAAAATATTGGTTTTACGTGTTTGTCTGCTCCGTGTTTGCATGCCGTGTTCGTGTTCATGCGCTCCTGGTGCGCCCGCTCCGGTGCCGCGTAGGAGGAAAACACAAAAGCACTAGTGCGGAAAAGAATAACTTTGCGCACGCTAAACACACATGAAAATGTCAACTTTTTGAGCAAATGTATTAAAAAAAATATTTTCAACGACACTCGCAATTTTTGTTTTATTTACTAACATATTGGACAACATAGCGTGGGTCTAACGCGGGCGCGACTGGCGGGCGCGCACATCGCGACGGGCGGAGTCCTGGTATTCCTGGACTCGCACTGAGAGGCCCAGCCGGACTGGCTGAGGCCTCTGCTGCAGCGGGTGAAGGACTCGCCGCGCGCGGTCGTCGTGCCCATCATAGATGTTGTCGAGGCCTCGAACTTCTACTATAGCGTGCAGGACCCAACATCTTTCCAGGTGCCGATGACTGATGAGTGACCTTTGCTTGGTTGTGTTTTGTTTTTTTTTGCACGTCATCTTGTACAGCTCTCTTTTGTTTTTAGGGTTCCGTAGCCGAATGGCAAAAAACGGAACCCTTATAGATTCGTCATGTCTGTCTGTCCGTCTGTCCGTCTGTCCGTCTGTCCGTCCGTATGTCACAGCCACTTTTTTCCGAAACTATAAGAGCTATACTGTTGAAACTTGGTAAGTAGATGTATTCTGTGAACCGCATTAAGGTTTTCATACAAAATTTAAAAAAAAGTAATAAATTTTAGGGGTGCCCCATACTTAGAACTGAAACTCAAAAAATTTTTTTTCATCAAACCCATATGTGTGGGGTATCTATGGATAGGTCTTCAAAATTGATACTAAGGTTTCTTATATCATTTTTTTCTAAAATGAATAGCTTGCGCGAGAGACACTTCCAAAGTGGTAAAATGTGTGTCCCCCCCCCCTGTAACTTCTAAAATAAGAGTATGATAAAACTAAAAAAAATATATGATGTACATTACCATGCAAACTTCCACCGAAAATTGGTTTGGACGAGATCTAATAAGTAGTTTTTTTGATATTTACAATAAAACCTCTAAAACAAAGTTAATTTTGCGGTTCGATAAGAAAAGTGGTTTTTATGGTTTTATTCCTCCGGTTGTAGTACGGAACCCTCAGGGCGCGAGTCCGACTCGCACTTGACAGGTTATTTGAAGTACGCCATTTTTCAATTTTTTTGGGGAACATTTTAGGGTTCATTAAACATGTACATTAAGGAAGATGCCCATTTGAAGTGATCAAGTTCTGAAGGATTACACTTTTCACTTCACCTCATTCAACTGAGAGCATTCCTATTTTTACAGAATTAGCGTATTTACGGGCTTAAAAAATCCTAGTCTTTTAGCTCCTAGCATTGATGTCCCTATCATTTAGCCTATCTTCTCTGCAGCTTGTCTTATCTTTCTCACTTTGCCCAGTTTTGGATTTCTATGAGTGATTTTACTGGCTCCCAAATTAATGAATGCATTGCAAAAAGTCAACGCTTTTTTGTGGATTCTTAGATACCTTCTATATGGTCCTATACAACCTAATTTTACACCCCCTTGAAATCTTACCCCCTGATTGATAAACGTGGAATAAAGATTAAACTCTGTTTTGTCTTTATCTGTCACGTGAAAATGAACGTTTGAAGAGAAAAGATACAACAGAGTTGAACTCCATCTTCATTCCACGTTTTGTTAATAAGGGAGTTAATTGTTAATGTATCCCCTGTCTCGTTCACTCAAAATATATCCTTCTCTTTTCAAACTGTTGTAAAAACCTATCAGCAATAACGCATGTTTGTGTTCTCTTTTCTGTCACGTTGTAAACTCGGCACTCGCTTGTACTGGATCACTTTGCTCACGTGCGCGGTAATCGTTTGTTTGTCACTTGCGCACGCGCACACAGCCTCGCTCGTCACGTGTTTGTGTGTTATTAGTTTGTGGTGCACTTGCGGGTATTTTACGAGTTGTGTTTCTTTTCTTTGTCTTTGTTTGGTTTTTCTTGTTTTTTTATTTGTTTCGTTATCGTTTCCTATTTTATGTGGTTATTTCTGTTTTTGTTCTTTTTTTTATTTAATCATTCTTTCTGAATTTTTTTTCTGTTTTATCTCTAAGTATTCTGACTTAAGGACGTGCTCCCAAAATAGATAGGTATCAAATCGGACTAAATACATACGCACGGCCTACACTCACACAAAGGTGCCTTGAAATGAGTGAATCAACGCGATTTTGATACTTTGAGATAAAATTTTATATTTTGTCATTTAGGTATTTTATTATAACGAAATAACTTCGTTCTAAGGTTATTTATTATCTCGCTGCAGACTCGGTCATAAATCATTCGAGTGTTTCGCTCACCGACATCGTACCGGCCGACGAGCGCAGCCACGTGTACAACATATGCGGGGAGTTGAGAGGCTGCCAACTATAGTAGTGTTATTATCTCGCTGCAGACTCGGTCATAAATCATTCGAGTGTCTCGCTCACCGACATCGTGCCGGCCGACGAGCGCAGCCGCGTGTGTAACATATGCGGGGAGGTGAGAGGCTGCACCACTATAGAAGTGTAATTATCTCGCTGCAGACTCGGTCATTAATCATTCGAGTGACTCGCTCACCGACATCGTGCCGGCCGACGAGCGCAGCCGCGTGTGCAACATATGCGGGGAGGTGAGAGGCTGCCAACTATAGTAGTGTTATTATCTCGCTGCAGACTCGGTCATAAATCATTCGAGTGTCTCGCTCACCGACATCGTGCCGGTCGACGAGCGCAGCCGCGTGTGCAACATATGCGGGGAGGTGAGAGGCTGCCAACTATAGTAGTGTTATTATCTCGCTGCAGACTCGGTCATAAATCATTCGAGTGTCTCGCTCACCGACATCGTGCCGGCCGACGAGCGCAGCCGCGTGTGTAACATATGCGGGGAGTTGAGAGGCTGCCAACTATAGTAGTGTTATTATCTCGCTGCAGACTCGGTCATAAATCATTCGAGTGTCTCGCTCACCGACATCGTGCCGGCCGACGAGCGCAGCCGCGTGTGCAACATATGCGGGGAGGTGAGAGGCTGCCAACTATAGTAGTGTTATTATCTCGCTGCAGACTCGGTCATAAATCATTCGAGTGTCTCGCTCACCGACATCGTGCCGGCCGACGAGCGCAGCCGCATGTGCAACATATGCGGGGAGGTGAGAGGCTGCCAACTATAGTAGTGTTATTATCTCGCTGCAGACTCGGTCATAAATCATTCGAGTGTCTCGCTCACCGACATCGTGCCGGCCGACGAGCGCAGCCGCGTGTGTAACATATGCGGGGAGTTGAGAGGCTGCCAACTATAGTAGTGTTATTATCTCGCTGCAGACTCGGTCATAAATCATTCGAGTGTCTCGCTCACCGACATCGTGCCGGCCGACGAGCGCAGCCGCGTGTGCAACATATGCGGGGAGGTGAGAGGCTGCCAACTATAGTAGTGTTATTATCTCGCTGCAGACTCGGTCATAAATCATTCGAGTGTCTCGCTCACCGACATCGTGCCGGTCGACGAGCGCAGCCGCGTGTGCAACATATGCGGGGAGGTGAGAGGCTGCCAACTATAGTAGTGTTATTATCTCGCTGCAGACTCGGTCATAAATCATTCGAGTGTCTCGCTCACCGACATCGTGCCGGCCGACGAGCGCAGCCGCGTGTGTAACATATGCGGGGAGTTGAGAGGCTGCCAACTATAGTAGTGTTATTATCTCGCTGCAGACTCGGTCATAAATCATTCGAGTGTCTCGCTCACCGACATCGTGCCGGCCGACGAGCGCAGCCGCGTGTGCAACATATGCGGGGAGGTGAGAGGCTGCCAACTATAGTAGTGTTATTATCTCGCTGCAGACTCGGTCATAAATCATTCGAGTGTCTCGCTCACCGACATCGTGCCGGCCGACGAGCGCAGCCGCGTGTGCAACATATGCGGGGAGGTGAGAGGCTGCCAACTATAGTAGTGTTATTATCTCGCTGCAGACTCGGTCATAAATCATTCGAGTGTCTCGCTCACCGACATCGTGCCGGCCGACGAGCGCAGCCGCGTGTGTAACATATGCGGGGAGTTGAGAGGCTGCCAACTATAGTAGTGTTATTATCTCGCTGCAGACTCGGTCATAAATCATTCGAGTGTCTCGCTCACCGACATCGTGCCGGCCGACGAGCGCAGCCGCGTGTGCAACATATGCGGGGAGGTGAGAGGCTGCCAACTATAGTAGTGTTATTATCTCGCTGCAGACTCGGTCATAAATCATTCGAGTGTCTCGCTCACCGACATCGTGCCGGCCGACGAGCGCAGCCGCATGTGCAACATATGCGGGGAGGTGAGAGGCTGCCAACTATAGTAGTGTTATTATCTCGCTGCAGACTCGGTCATAAATCATTCGAGTGTCTCGCTCACCGACATCGTGCCGGCCGACGAGCGCAGCCGCGTGTGTAACATATGCGGGGAGTTGAGAGGCTGCCAACTATAGTAGTGTTATTATCTCGCTGCAGACTCGGTCATAAATCATTCGAGTGTCTCGCTCACCGACATCGTGCCGGCCGACGAGCGCAGCCGCGTGTGCAACATATGCGGGGAGGTGAGAGGCTGCCAACTATAGTAGTGTTATTATCTCGCTGCAGACTCGGTCATAAATCATTCGAGTGTCTCGCTCACCGACATCGTGCCGGCTGACGAGCGCAGCCGCGTGTGCAACATATGCGGGGAGGTGAGAGGCTGCCAACTATAGTAGTGTTATTATCTCGCTGCAGACTCGGTCATAAATCATTCGAGTGTCTCGCTCACCGACATCGTGCCGGCCGACGACCGCAGCCGCGTGTGTAACATATGCGGGGAGTTGAGAGGCTGCCAACTATAGTAGTGTTATTATCTCGCTGCAGACTCGGTCATAAATCATTCGAGTGTCTCGCTCACCGACATCGTGCCGGCCGACGAGCGCAGCCGCGTGTGCAACATATGCGGGGAGGTGAGAGGCTGCCAACTATAGTAGTGTTATTATCTCGCTGCAGACTCGGTCATAAATCATTCGAGTGTCTCGCTCACCGACATCGTGCCGGCCGACGAGCGCAGCCGCGTGTGCAACATATGCGGGGAGGTGAGAGGCTGCCAACTATAGTAGTGTTATTATCTCGCTGCAGACTCGGTCATAAATCATTCGAGTGTCTCGCTCACCGACATCGTGCCGGCCGACGAGCGCAGCCGCGTGTGCAACATATGAGGGGAGGTAAGAGGCTGCCAACTATAGTAGTGTTATTATCTCGCTGCAGACTCGGTCATAAATCATTCGAGTGTCTCGCTCACCGACATCGTGCCGGCCGACGAGCGCAGCCGCGTGTGCAACATATGCGGGGAGGTGAGAGGCTGCCAACTATAGTTGTGTTATTATCTCGCTGCAGACTCGGTCATAAATCATTCGAGTGTCTCGCTCACCGACATCGTGCCGGCCGACGAGAGCAAGACACTCGAATGATTTATGACCGAGTCTGCAGCGAGATAATAACACTACTATAGTTGGCAGCCTCTCACTTCCCCGCATATGTTACACACGCGGCTGCGCTCGTCGGCCGGCACGATGTCGGTGAGCGAGACACTCGAATGATTTATGACCGAGTCTGCAGCGAGATAATAACACTACTAAAGTTGGCAGCCTCTCACCTCCCCGCATATGTTGCACACGTGGCTGCGCTCGTCGGCCGGCACGATGTCGGTGAGCGAGACACTCGAATGATTTATGACCGAGTCTGCAGCGAGATAATAACACTACTATAGTTGGCAGCCTCTTACCTCCCCTCATAAGTTGCACACGCGGCTTCGCTCGTCGGCCGGCACGATGTCGGTGAGCGAGACACTCGAATTATTTATGACCGAGTCTGCAGCGAGATAATAACACTACTATAGTTGGCAGCCTCTTACCTCCCCTCATAAGTTGCACACGCGGCTTCGCTCGTCGGCCGGCACGATGTCGGTGAGCGAGACACTCGAATGATTTATGACCGAGTCTGCAGCGAGATAATAACACTACTATAGTGGTGCAGCCTCTCACCTCCCCGCATATGTTGCACACGCGGCTGCGCTCGTCGGCCGGCACGATGTCGGTGAGCGAGATACTCGAATGATTTATGACCGAGTCTGCAGCGAGATAATAACACTACTATACTTGGCAGCCTCTCACCTCCCCGCATATGTTGCACACGCGGCTGCGCTCGTCGGCCGGCACGATGTCGGTGAGCGAGACACTCGAATGATTTATGACCGAGTCTGCAGCGAGATAATAACACTACTATAGTTGGCAGCCTCTTACCTCCCCTCATATGTTGCACACGCGGCTGCGCTCGTCGGCCAGCACGATGTCGGTGAGCGAGACACTCGAATGATTTATGACCGAGTCTGCAGCGAGATAATAACACAACTATAGTGGTGCAGCCTCTCACCTCCCCGCATATGTTGCACACGCGGCTGCGCTCGTCGGCCGGCACGATGTCGGTGAGCGAGACACTCGAATGATTTATGACCGAGTCTGCAGCGAGATAATAACACTACTATAGTTGGCAGCCTCTCACCTCCCCGCATATGTTGCACACGGAGGCTGCACTACTATAGTAGTGTAATTATCTCGCTGCAGACTCGGTCATTAATCATTCAGCTAGCTAGAGGCTAGCTCTATACGTTTAGGAGATCCAGTAGTAGTCTTCGAAGTATACCTTCAGGTCACTCAACCAAGTCAAGTGGAAAGGTCTTTTCATAACTAACAAAACGAGCCCAAACTCGGCACGGCTAGCTCTATACGTCTAGGAGATCCAGTAGTAGTCTTCGAAGTATACCTTCAGGTCACTCAACCAAGTCAAGTGGAAAGGTCTTGTCATAACTAACAAAACGAGCCCAAACTCGGCACGGCTAGCTCTATACGTCTAGGAGATCCAGTAGTAGTCTTCGAAGTATACCTTCAGGTCACTCAACCAAGTCAAGTGGAAAGGTCTTGTCATAACTAACAAAACGAGCCCAAACTCGACACGGCTAGCTCTATACGTCTAGGAGATCCAGTAGTAGTCTTCGAAGTATACCTTCAGGTCACTCCACCAAGTCAAGTGGAAAGGTCTTTTCATAACTTACAAAACGAGCCCAAACTCGGCACGGCTAGCTCTATACGTCTAGGAGATCCAGTAGTAGTCTTCGAAGTATACCTTTAGCTCACTCCACCAAGTCAAGTGGAAAGGTCTTTTCATAACTAACAAAACGAGCCCAAACTCGAGACGGCTAGCTCTATACGTCTAGGAGATCCAGTTACCAGTAGTAGTCTTCTAAGTATACCTCCAGGTCACTAGTACGCTTGGGGAACAAATAAAATAAATGGAATAAAATAAATAAACTCAATTCTAGCTAATTATAATAAAATATAATATTGTAGGTACTGTAGGTGCTTACCTTTTCAAAAATATGTCAGGACAGTATTACGTAAAGTATCAAGATAGTTATTGCCAAATATCCGTGTACGTACAGCGATGTTTTTCAATCAGCAACTGCTCGCAAACGACGTGCAGTCCCACTCGCGAAGGCAGCCAAAGGCTGACTGATTGATATTTGAATTTTGAAATAGTAGAAACCTGTGACCGAGTAAAATAAAATAACCCTTATTGTAACCTCTTTAAGATTTACGCTTGTAAGCAAAATATGTGAAAACAATGCACGCGAACTTAATTTTTTTTCATTTACTGTTTGTCTTTTTTTTGTTATTTTTTCTACCACCGTGTATAGATGAACATATCTACTGTAAGTTGATATTTTTAAAAGACATAAAATCGGTATGTTTTTACAGAAAAATGTACCGAAACTCACTCCTAAATCGCCAATTTTGTGAGAAGAGATGATTTAAACTATTTTTATAGTACTAAAAGTAAAGATTTTTAACCAATTTTTCTACCACGAATTGTAGATAAAAGACCAATCTTTGTGTTGTTATTTTTAGTTCCATTATATTTTGTTTATTCTAGTCACAATATGTACCGAAAACTCCACGAAAACTGCAATGTCCGTAAACGCACCCTTAATATTCTTTTGTGTATTTCAATGATTAACAAATTTAAAACTATGTAAGTATAATCAACGATGATAATAATAAATGGGAACAAAGGCGAGTTTTTAAACAAAAATTAATATTAGATTTAATTTTTGTTTAATCAGATTACCTATGAAATCAAAATTGATTTATTTTATTTAATAGGAAAACTTACAGCTATTACATCAAAAATGGAAAATTCTTTCCAAAAAACCAACTTCAAATGCCACTACAAAGAATGAAATAATTTTTAATGTACACCAATTCGAAGTCGGGCAATGTTTTGTTCAATCATTAATAGTCCTTCTTATTATAAAACTTGATGTGCAAAGAAACGACAAAATTATCGACAATACCAAGGACTATTATTGAATGAACGAAACATTGCCCGACTTCGAATTGGTGTACATTAAAAATTATTTCATTCTTTGTAGTGGCATTTGAAGTTGGTTTTTTGGAAAGAATTTTCCATTTTATTTTATACTTTTTAGTGGAAAACAACTAATGCGCAAGGCATTGGAAAAAATGCCTACATCGCTTGAAGTATGCTTCTAAAGTCTGAAGAGTTCCCTCAATTTCTCCAAGATCCTATCATCAGATCCTGACTTGATGAATACAGTCATTACTTGATGACTGCAAGGAAATGCAATCGTAACTATAAAAAATACCTAAATCGCTTCAAGTATACTAGCAAAATTTGAAGAGTTCCCTCGATTTTACCAACATCCCATCATCAGATCCCGACGTGATGACCATAAGACTACCTGGAAAAAATTACTCTTTCAAACAATACCCAAATCACTTCAAGTGTGCCTGTAAAATTTGAAGAGTTCCCTCGATTTCTCCAGGATCCCATCATCAGATCCTGACTTGATGACAATGGGACCATCTGTGAACTATACCCTATCAAACAAAAAAAAAATTTTCGAAATTGGTCCACGCATCTTCGAGTAATCGGGGAACATACATAAAAAAAAAAAAAAAAAAAAAAAAGATTCCGACGAATTGAGAACCTCCTCCTTTTTTTGAAGTCGGTTAAAAATTAAATTAAAAGAGAAAATATATAAAATAAATAAAGCCAATTACAAGTTTTCACAAATAAAAATTAGAATAAAAGGAAACAAAACTCACATGGAAGATATAGTTCAAGTTATATAAAAAATGACATACTAATGTTGGTGGGCTTTATCACAAAATGCTATGCGAGGTTAGTGTATGTATGTAGACGTCGACGTGGGGTACTGTGACGGTATCAAAGCGAGTGGCGTGACATTGACACGAGTCACTAGCAAGAAGAGTTGTACTGTGGCGTCACGTGATACGAGTGTCATCGACAGGCAGTTGTATGTGGGTGCAGTGACGTCACGCATGACGCTTTTGCCGTTTGTGAGGGCAATAGGGAAATTTCCCTCCAGGCAAGTGTTATGCCTGGGGACCGCTTGTGATCCGAGCGTGTGACGTCAGAACTTGTATATATAGCACGCTCGTCGAAAGCTCCGTCAGCGTGTGCTAGGGTACTGGTTACGCCATCTATCGTCAGCTATCGAAGACCGCTACACGCTCCGTGTCCCGGCAGACAGGGCCTGATGCTGGCGCGGATCGCCGGCGCGCGCGCGGCCCGGGGCGCCGTGCTGGTGTTCCTGGACGCGCACTGCGAGGCGGGCCGTGATTGGCTGCGGCCGCTGCTGCAGCGCGTGCGCGACAAGCGGGACGCGGTGGTCACGCCGCTCATCGACGTGGTGGATCAGACCACGTTCCAGCTAGACGCGGCGCAGCACTTTCAGGTTAGGTGGGGTAGGGACCTATCTCACGATGGCTGGATGCGTCATCTTTGTACCACGTGTGTTACAGACGAAGGCTAAAGACACTAGCAATAAAACGTAGTGTAGTGCGTTCAATCCCGTGCATGAAATATAAGCGATTGTGAAGGACTGAGGAGCGTGTTCGTGGTTTGAAAAACCTATGTATTTAAACTTTTTCGCAGACGCCTTGTCGATGACTTCCCTCCCACTTCATACTACCGCCGCCTGCATACGTCTTTTAATAGTAGAGGAGCCCAAGCGGGGATTTTTGAAGTGACTCGAGCGTGTCAGAAAATTATATAGGGAGAATCCTTGTACCCTTTAAAGTACCTCTACCAAGTATAAACCCTCCATATGGTGGGGTGTGTTGAGGGGAACCCGAAAGGGGAGGGGGTCCACGATTTTACTAACATCGCCCCATGAAAACTGTCAGATAATTAGTTATTTGTAATTCTAATAGTGTTTCCTTCCAAAAAAAAAGTTGAAACGCGCTCGAGTATTTCAAGGTGACGTTTTTTTTTACAACTTCGAGACTCGCTTGTTTCTTAATGTTACGCTCAAATTGTCAGATTATTGAGATATACAATCTTCTCAATGTAATTAATCAACTTTCTCTTAATCTGACGCGCTCGAGTTTTTCCAAGAATCGATTTTTTTGTTTTACTAATCAGACGGGTTCCCCTCAACACACCCCACCATATGGAGGGTTCATACTTGGTAGAGGTACATTAAAGGGTGCAAGGATTCTCCCTATATGTATAATTTTCTGACACGCTCGAGTCACTTCAAAAATTCCCGCTTGGGCTCCCCTACTATAATGGACGAGCGCGGATTGCAGTACTATGAAGTGGAAGGGGAAGTCATCGGCAAAGAGTCTACGAAAGGGTAGTATTGCCCCTATAAAGTCATTTCAAAGTAGTGGAATTTTGAGGTAAAGCGAGTGAAATAGCCTAATTTACAAACTGTCACGAGTGTAAATCTTCATTGGAGAACGATTTTGACGTGATAACGTTTTATAAATTGATGAACACCAGCAACACGCATGAAAAATAGTAACGTTCCGCGTAACGTTCCACCTGAGCCTGTGCGTGCAAGCGAGAGCGCGCAACAAGCGAAAGAGAGGCACGATAATGACGTTATCACGTAAATCTATCGTCCGTAAACCGTCTTTACAGACAACCAATTTTTTTTTCGAATTCATTTCTTTCAAATCATTTATATTGCATGAATATGGTAGGCACATTAGGTCTTAAATATATTAGAAGTTCACATATCCTACCAAAATGGTTTGTGTGGTTTATTTTAGTATTTTTTAGCCTGCACAACAATTAGAAACGAGGTTCGCCACCCTCCGTGAGATAGGTGTTAAAGATATGTCGTAGATATCATTGGGGCGTACTAATGCGAAGATTAACGCTTACTAATGAAATATAATAGGTATAATTATGCAGATAAACGCCTAACTTAACAACGACATAATAAGTATGTATACCGTTTACTAAGCATGTTATCGAATCAGTGAATGTAGTACCTACCTATGTTTTATTTATGAGTCAATATGTATTACATAATTATGTTCTGTTGGTGGTGCTTTGAATAAATAAATAAACAAAAGTGTCGCCTAATACTTGCTAATAATGATGAATGAGGTCGCCTAGAAAATAGTAGAAATGCAACTAACTTAACTTATTTTTAGGGTTCCGTAGCCGAATGGCAAAAAACGGAACCCTTATAAATTCGTCATGTCTGTCTGTCCGTCTGTCCGTCTGTCCGTCTGTCCGTCTGTCCGTCCGTATGTCACAGCCACTTTTTTCCGAAACTATAAGAGCTATACTGTTGAAACTTGGTAAGTAGATGTATTATGTGAACCGCATTAAGGTTTTCATACAAAATTTTAAAAAAAGTAATAAATTTTGGGGGTGCCCCATACTTAGAACTGAAACTCAAAAATTTTTTTTTCATCAAACCCATATGTGTGGGGTATCTATGGATAGGTCTTCAAAAATGATACTAAGGTTTCTAATATCATTTTTTTCTAAAATGAATAGCTTGCGCGAGAGACACTTCCAAAGTGGTAAAATGTGTGCCCCCCCCCCCCCCCCCTGTAACTTCTAAAATAAGAGTATGATAAAACTAAAAAAAATATATGATGTACATTACCATGCAAACTTCCACCGAAAATTGATTTGAACGAGATCTAATAAGTAGTTTTTTTGATATTTACATTAAACCTCTAAAAACAAAGTTAGTTTTGCGGTTCGATAAGAAAAGTGGTTTTTATGGTTTTATTCCTCCGGTTGTAGTACGGAACCCTCAGTGCGCGAGTCCGACTCGCACTTGACAGGTTATTTAAACTGCTCTTAGAACAGACTATGTACCAGGCTACCATAAATTAAAGTATGTATGTAATGTTATGAACAGGCATATTATAGGTACCCTGGACAGGGCGGACGGCGCAAAAAATGTTTTGCCACCAACGGTAAGGCCACGATGTAGTTCGCTCAGCAGCCACCGAATGAATTTTGAGAGATGGCGCTGTTGTTTGCTTGTACGAAAAGGTTTACGTAAATCGCTCGGATGCTCTTGAGTTTTCTTATCAGAAAATGTATGATAATAAGCTATAATCCATATGACCTAACTCGAGCAATAATTGTTGTAAGTAATTACGATTACAACACAATCGCGGTACCTTCAATGTATGTGATCATGGGAATGTACCAGTTGCCATCTATTGTACTTACTTAAATACTTGATAAACGCTTATATGAAGCAATGGCGAAAGATGCATTATAAACTATCAAATCTCAAATAAGACGACCTCCCTGGCGCAGTGGCGGCGCGCTCGGATTCGAGTGGGAGGTCGCGGGTTCGATTCCCACCACGGGCCACTTTGGAATTTTATAATTTCTAAATTAGCTCAGGTCTGGTCTGGTGGGAGGCTTCGGCCGTGACTAGTTACCACCCAGCCAAAGCAAACCCCACCCAGCAAAGACGCACCGCCAAGCGTTTTAGCGTTCCGGTGCGATGCTTGTAGAAACCGTTGGGGTAAATTTACTTACCCTTCCAAGTTAGTACGTTAACATCTTAGGCTGCATCATCACTTACCATCAGGTGAGATCGTAGTCAAGTACTAACTTGTGTTGAGTAAAAAAAAAAAACAATACAAGCGTGAGCTTAATATACGAGTATATTAACGAACCATATACAAATCCAGTGATACGCGAAATAGGTACAAATAATATTGTTTTTAGTATTTCTACTTTGTTTAACATCTAATAATTTATTTCTCTTGTATTCTAATTTCTAAGTTTTTTGGTGTCGGGTCTTTATTACAGCAACTGCTTCTAATTGCACTTACCATAGTCTCCATAATACATTTTAGTGTGTATTTCAGTATTTATTATTTTAAGTAAAATAAGTAGTTGGTGTCTGGTAAAGTACCTAGTTAGTGAAAAATGTGTTTGGATGTAAGGTAAGCTAACATTTAGTATAAGCACAAATATTGTTTAGAATCCAATATACTCCACTGTAACAGCTTTCCACAAACACCGCAGTGCGGGGCGCGTGGGGTACTGGCTGTGTTATAGTACGATTCACGAAAGATGACCACAAATGGTGGGTCTTTTCTTCATGTACACTCATGAAGAAAATAGTTAAGCCAAAATAATTACCATATATTAGTTAAATAAGACCATATATATTAGTTAAAATAAAAAAGACCATAATATTAGTTAGATAAGTCCAAAGAGACCTAAAATAGGCCCGCCATTTGTGGTCATCTTTCGTGAATCGTACAATCACCGTACTATAAATAAAGTTATGCTGTAAAATTAGCAACAATGTCCATGTAATAAAAGTAAATAAATAATATACCTACCTATAGGAAGATCATGTAGAGTAAATGGAACATCAGTAAGTACTTTGTCAGCAAAGAAGCTGGCAAGAAAACATTCTTGAAACCTTACACTCATGGATTAAACGAAGCATATTTGGCCCGTGGATGATATCCTCTCAGTCAATATTGCTGCGTGCTCAAGTGATAAAGCTCTTGAATGTTTTTCGTATAATAATATGCGTCTGTGATGCACAGGTAGGCGGTTTCACGTTCATGGGCCACTTCACGTGGATCGACGTGCCCGAGCGAGAAAAAAAGCGTCGTGGCTCCGACATCGCACCCACCCGGTGAGACAAACATACACATACGCACACAACTATTAGTGTACCATGTATACAATATTGTATCAAATCCTTGGGAGTGGATGAACTGCTGTATTATAATTACTAGCTCAACTAGTTTTTAAGAGCATTTGTGAAGTGGTGATAACAGAAAATAAAACCCGGCTGAGTTTGTTGTGGGCTTCTTCTCAGTGCAGGGCGCGTTGGAACCCTCGTAAACTTAGTTTTAAGTCGACTTGTAGTTATCACCGTACATAATATTATGTAACAAATATTGTTGACGTTTTACAAGTGCCTTGTAAGTTAGGCCTATGTGAAATAAATATATTTTGACTTTGACTTTGACTTTAAGTGTTCAAAAAGACAAAATAAGAGAATGTGGAAGCTCTCAAGGAGCTCCTAGTGCCATCTATCATTCTAGCTATGAACTTCTTCGTTGTTTTGGCGCCATCTAATGTTGCACAGCCTGTACAAGCGCTTATGAACTGTTTGTCGGCCCCCGGCAGGTCTCCAACTATGGCGGGCGGGCTGTTCGCAATCGAGCGCGCGTACTTCTGGGAGGTCGGCGCGTACGACGAGCAGATGGCGGGCTGGGGCGGCGAGAACCTCGAGATGTCCTTCCGAGTGTGGCAGTGTGAGTTGAACGCGCCGGTACCGAGCTGCTGTCTGTGGCGATCGCATTGCCGCCATTGCAGTGACGTCAGCACTTGACAGACGTGTCAGATCAACCTGCAGTTTGACATTCAGATAGCTGTCACGCGGTTGGCAAACGTGATGAAATCCCTACTTCATTAAATACATAGAGTACAAATAAGAGTCATATTGAAAGAAAGTATTCATAAATAATGTTTTTAATACATTTGCTCAAAAAGTTGACATTTCCATGTGTGTTTAGCGTGCGCAAAGTTATTCTTTTCCGCACTAGTACTTTTGTGTTTTCCTCCTACGCGGTACCGGAGCGGGCGAACCAGGAGCGCATAAACGCGAACACGGCATGCAAACACGGAGCAGGCAAACACGTAAAACCAATTTTTTTTTTGCAAATGTATTAAAAAACGTTCAATGCACGTGCGGAATTGTCATTTTTACTCGTCCTTATAGACCTTCGCCTTCAGCTTGGGTCAACAAACCGGGACTCGTAAAGAAATGACAAACTTTCCGCACTTATGTTGAAATGTACTATTTTTCCAGGCGGTGGTACACTGGAGACCATCCCCTGCTCGCGCGTTGGCCACGTGTTCCGGAGCTTCCACCCTTACGGGCTGCCCGCGCACACAGACACGCACGGTACGCACTTGTGACATCATCCCCTCCTTAATTATTTTTTTTGAATATAAGTATACGGGACATTTTACACATCGCAATCTAGGCCCAAAGTATGTTATGGGTACTAGATAACTGATAAATATACATACATACTAACATACATAAATACAATATATTGAAAAACACCCAGACACTGGAAAACATTCATGCTCATCACACAAACATTTACCAGCAGTGGGAATCGAACCCACGACCTCCGGCGCAGACGGCAGGTTCGCTACCACTACGCCATTCGGTCGTCGATTCGGTTATGCTCTTCGGACATGATTGGTGCCAAAGAATTCACATAAACAATCTTTGGAATTTGCCTTTTGGCATTGTTTAATGCGGTCTTTAATCCTATTGAACACTTAGTACGGTGCTCCCCAATGGGCTTGTAAAACGCACGCATGCACGCACGTACACGTACGTACGCACGCATGCGTGCACATTCAGGATCACACATAAAATATCGGTGCGCCATCGTTGTCAATAGATGGCACTGCTCCATTCTCCAGTCCCATACAAATCGGAGTGAACTATTGCGACTAAAATAAATGAACAAGTGACAAAGTCCCACTCGCCGTACACAAATTAATAGGTCCCACTGTAATGATGAGAGTTGAAGGAGGAAGTAAAACACTCTTGATCTGTTCTGATCTTCTCTATCTGCTTCTGATCTCTTCTGATCTCGTTTATTGTGAGTTGGTCCTATATTATTATATTGATACAGTGGAGTGGGGGGGTGTGAAAGGTATTTATAAACAAGCAGTCGTGTGTGGTCCGTTACTAATTAATTGATTTAAAATATCTTTCTTATTATGAGTAATATTTAACTAATACCTACTACCATACCATACCACTCAAGTTCTTTCTTCCTTTCTTTCTTCGCAGGTATCAATACAGCGCGCATGGCTGAAGTGTGGATGGACGACTATGCGGAACTGTTCTACTTGCATCGCCCCGACCTCAGGGTGAGTTTCCAGAGCTGCTGCAGCCAGCTAGATTAAAACTGGACACTTCCAGCCAAAAATGACAGGAGTGGCTTTTCAGAAAACACCACTAAACTTGGAAACCTATTAACAGCTTTATGTATCGAGGAACTAAATGTATTCAACCTCCTAGGCTCCACTATGGACATTTATATAAACTGAAAGCATCATGTTTTCACACACAAACCAAGCTCTAGCAGGCCAGTCTCACTTATCACGTGGCCGTCCCGGCTACAAGTACGGGTCCGGACCTCATGGTTGCCGCTCGCGGGCCGAATTGCACGCGCTAGTTCTGTACGGTCTATTTTACGCGCCGTCTGACTACGGCAGCCCTAGTAAAAGATAAAGTTAGGCGATAGAAAGAAACCACAACATTGCGTTTGTTGCGTGTCGATTTTGAGGGCGGGGCCAGGCGCTATTGCGAACTGAATTGCACTTTTTGTGTCAGCGCTAGAGTCGCTATTTCTTTAAATAACCGTGCGTAGTGGACCTTCTGGTACTATTTAGTGTTCTATGGCTCTAGCAGTATTCGCCCTGAACGGTCTTAAGGCGAACGCAAACTACGAACCAACACTGTCTGCGTACTATGCATTTGCTCACTCATGGCTTAGGCATGGTGCAATCATCTGGAGTCAAAGTGTGGACGTAGGAGATATATTTATATCCCAAAAAAGAAAACATGTATGCGGATACTGTAAATATTAGACGCGATATCTTTTTTTCCTTTGGAGGGGAAATCGGAAATCCTCATGGACATCTTATCGATAATGCCGGACTCTTACCGGCTTAAACCCCTCCAATGTTACCGTGTGCCTGTCGTTTAGCCTAAACACGAAAACGTGATGGTTTCAGAACCTCCTATTCTTTGGTTTCCTTTTCTCATCTTCCTCCTTTTTTTTTTTTAAATATTCTCTATGTATTTTTCAACGACAATTCATTGTTCTTCCTTTAACATTTTGTTACTTTAATTTCCAACGCCAATCTCCCCAATTTCCTTCCCAACTTTCAGGACGCGTTTGCTGCAAACCACATTTAACCTATTTCTAGTTTGTGCGTCGCGTAAGCCTACTCCTTTAGAAGGACTCCGGTGTCTGAAACTAGTCGGGAGTACTTGACTAACGCGTGACTTTTTTTCCTTGTTATGTCTGCCGATCAGGGGGCCTATTATTTTGATATTGTTTTGTCATTTTCATACAATGACAGTAAACCTTGGTGGTAGGGCCCCAGTTCTGGGAACTTTAAGCGGATGTGTTCTGGGTTGCTGCTTCACTTCACCTGATCTAAGCCGTATATATTTATTTTAATTGTCTATGGCTTCTATGTTGGTTGCAGAAAACCCCCAAGATAGGCGACGTGTCACGTGACTCACCGCCGCGTGTTGCGCGAGAAGCTGCAGTGCAAGAGCTTCCAGTGGTACCTCGACAACGTGTACAAAGAGAAGTTCGTTCCCGTGCGTGACGTGTACGGCTTCGGCCGGTGAGTGGCCAATTTGAACTTTACGCCTCCAATAATTAAGCTCAAACTCAAATTTGCGCACTTCCATTAGCGAATAGTGGCTGACACACCTGCTGCATGCAAAGTAATTTGGACTACGTTTGCAACAAAAGAGATCAAATTAGCGTACTTGCATTATCTGATTAAATGTGTGCAAGAGCTTCCAGTGGTACCTCGACAACGTGTACAAAGAGAAGTTCGTGCCTGTTCGTGACGTGTACGGCTTCGGCCGGTGAGTGGCCAATTTGAACTTTACGCTTCCAATAATTGAGGTCAAATTTGCGCACTTCCATTATCTGATAGTGTCTGACACACGTGCTGCATGCAAAGCAATTTGGACTTTACGTCTGCAACAATAGAGATCAAAGTAGCATACTTGCATTATCTGATTAAATGTGTGCAAGAGCTTCCAGTGGTACCTCGACAACGTGTACAAAGAGAAGTTCGTGCCTGTTCGTGACGTGTACGGCTTCGGCCGGTGAGTGGCCAATTTGAACTTTACGCTTCCAATAATTGAGCTCAAATTTGCGCACTTCCATTATCTGATAGTGTCTGACACACGTGCTGCATGCAAAGCAATTTGGACTTTACGTCTGCAACAATAGAGATCAAAGTAGCATACTTGCATTATCTGATTAAATGTGTGCAAGAGCTTCCAGTGGTACCTCGACAACGTGTACAAAGAGAAGTTCATGCCCGTGCGCGACGTGTACGGCTTCGGCCGGTGAGTGGCGTTCGCGAGCGGGCCAATTTAAACTTTACGTCTCACACAATTGAGCTCAAATTTGTGCACTTGTATTATATGATAGTGTCTGACACACGAGCTGCTTGCATAGCAATTTGTACCTTACATGTGAAATAATTACGATCGAATTAGCGTACTTGCATTATTTGATAGTGCGTGGTACAACTGCGTGCAAAGCGATTTAAACTTTAAAGCTGTAGCAATTGAGTTCTAAATAGCGTAAAGCGAGTTTTTTTTTGTCTGCAGCGGGAGGGCGAGGCACAGCCGCTGGGCGTGTACGGCTGCCACGCGCGCCTCGAGGCGACGCAGTACCTGGCGCTGTCGCTGCGAGGCGAGCTGCGGGACGAGGAGAAGTGCGCCGAGGTGCAGTACACCAGGTCGGTGACATCACACGTGTACGGCTGCCACGCGCGCCTCGAGGCGACGCAGTACCTGGCGCTGTCGCTGCGAGGCGAGCTGCGGGACGAGGAGAAGTGCGCCGAGGTGCAGTACACCAGGTCGGTGACATCACACGTGTACGGCTGCCACGCGCGCCTCGAGGTGACGCAGTACCTGGCGCTGTCGCTGCGAGGCGAGCTGCGGGACGAGGAGAAGTGCGCCGAGGTGCAGTACACCAGGTCGGTGACGTCACACGTGTACGGCTGCCACGCGCGCCTCGAGGCGACGCAGTACCTGGCGCTGTCGCTGCGAGGCGAGCTGCGGGACGAGGAGAAGTGCGCCGAGGTGCAGTACACCAGGTCGGTGACATCACACGTGTACGGCTGCCACGCGCGCCTCGAGGCGACGCAGTACCTGGCGCTGTCGCTGCGAGGCGAGCTGCGGGACGAGGAGAAGTGCGCCGAGGTGCAGTACACCAGGTCGGTGACGTCACACGTGTACGGCTGCCACGCGCGCCTCGAGGCGACGCAGTACCTGGCGCTGTCGCTGCGAGGCGAGCTGCGGGACGAGGAGAAGTGCGCCGAGGTGCAGTACACCAGGTCGGTGACGTCACACGTGTACGGCTGCCACGCGCGCCTCGAGGCGACGCAGTACCTGGCGCTGTCGCTGCGGGGCGAGCTGCGGGACGAGGAGAAGTGCGCCGAGGTGCAGTACACCAGGTCGGTGACGTCACACGTGTACGGCTGCCACGCGCGCCTCGAGGCGACGCAGTACCTGGCGCTGTCGCTGCGAGGCGAGCTGCGGGACGAGGAGAAGTGCGCCGAGGTGCAGTACACCAGGTCGGTGACGTCACACGTGTACGGCTGCCACGCGCGCCTCGAGGCGACGCAGTACCTGGCGCTGTCGCTGCGAGGCGAGCTGCGGGACGAGGAGAAGTGCGCCGAGGTGCAGTACACCAGGTCGGTGACGTCACACGTGTACGGCTGCCACGCGCGCCTCGAGGCGACGCAGTACCTGGCGCTGTCGCTGCGAGGCGAGCTGCGGGACGAGGAGAAGTGCGCCGAGGTGCAGTACACCAGGTCGGTGACGTCACACGTGTACGGCTGCCACGCGCGCCTCGAGGCGACGCAGTACCTGGCGCTGTCGCTGCGAGGCGAGCTGCGGGACGAGGAGAAGTGCGCCGAGGTGCAGTACACCAGGTCGGTGACGTCACACGTGTACGGCTGCCACGCGCGCCTCGAGGCGACGCAGTACCTGGCGCTGTCGCTGCGAGGCGAGCTGCGGGACGAGGAGAAGTGCGCCGAGGTGCAGTACACCAGGTCGGTGACGTCACACGTGTACGGCTGCCACGCGCGCCTCGAGGCGACGCAGTACCTGGCGCTGTCGCTGCGAGGCGAGCTGCGGGACGAGGAGAAGTGCGCCGAGGTGCAGTACACCAGGTCGGTGACGTCACACGCTCGATATGGCGGGCGGTCGCATTACAAGATGGCCGCCGGTTGCATTGCAAGATGGCGGACGCTTGCATTACAAAATGGCGGTCGCTTGCGAGACAATGCGGCGGACAAACCTAGACTCTAAGAGTGTAAAGAGTTACAGGAAAACTTCTTACAGGGGACAACTTGAAAATAGTCCGAACAGCTTAACAGCTGTGAGCAGTTCCGAAAAAGTCTAGCGCTGTACCATTTTATATAGCCATACCTGGCACCGTCGGCACACTTCAGCCTGCATGCAACAACTACATTGGTGCGACCTCAGCGCCACCGATTTAATGCACTCTGACGGGAATATTTCAATAACGAAGACTATATTATTAAGGCTCCATATTAGACTAACATCGATTAGGATTCAATTTTATTAAGTATTTTATCAAGATGATGAGATGGTCATCTCATCATCTTGATATTTGTGATTTAAATAACTGAGACGATGATGAAAGGAATTTTTCTTCCTAAATTGACAGCTGTCATATTTTAAGATTCACGGGCGTAAAGAATGACATTTAAGGATTTTAGGTATGAAAACAAATGGCCTGTTTTCGGGAATCATCGAATGGGATATGGGAACAGTTTTCATTTACCATTCTTTTTTGACGTGACAACGTCTTATAATTCGATAGAGCCGGTTGTACGCACGAAAAAACATGACTCATCCGGCGTTACCGGCGTTACCTCGCTCGCGTTACCTCGCTCTGAGGCGTTCCATGTAAGGCTTGAAGTGCAAGCGAGAGTTGTCACGTTCAACTATCGTCAGTAAACCAACTTTACAGACAACCAATTTTTTGACGTGACAACGTCTTATAAATCGATAGAGCCGGTTGCACGCACGAAAAAACATGACTCATCCGGCGTTACCTCGCTCATGCGGCGTTACCGGCGTTACCTCGCGAGCGCGGAACGAGCGACCAAGAAGACGTTGTCACGTTCAACTATCGTCAGTAAACCAACTTTACAGACAACCAATTTTTGACGTGACAACGTCTTATAAATCGATAGAGCCGGTTGCACGCACGAAAAAACATGACTCATCCGGCGTTACCGGCGTTACCTCGCTCTGAGGCGTTCCATGTAAGGCTTGAAGTGCAAGCGAGAGTTGTCACGTTCAACTATCGTCAGTAAACCAACTTTACAGACAACCAATTTTTTGACGTGACAACGTCTTATAAATCGATAGAGCCGGTTGCACGCACGAAAAAACATGACTCATCCGGCGTTACCTCGCTCATGCGGCGTTACCGGCGTTACCTCGCGAGCGCGGAACGAGCGACAAAGAAGACGTTGTCACGTTCAACTATCGTCAGTAAACCGACTTTACAGGCAACCAATTTTTTTTGTTTCACAGGAGTCCCGCGGGGGAAGTGGGCGAGGAGGTCGGCAGGCGGGTGCTGATGGTCACTTGCCACGGCAAGCAACGCGGACAGGTGCGCTCTTGTAGCTTTCTCTTAGATTTCACTTTAAAAACAATGGCTATAGTTAGTGTTCTGGCCACAGGTCTGTCTTGCCAGTCCATCATTCTTGGTTATAGTCTATTAGATAATTTTCTTTCTTTAAAAAAAAAAAAAATTTTATTCATATTCATACTTTTCTCAGCAAATCCTTTCATTTGATACTCAAGTCTTCACGATACAAATTTTTGTCACGATAATTGCGCGATAATTTTGATGCGTATTCGATATAATTTAGTCTGCCTTTTTCGGCCGTACGCCAGAGGATTTTCTCCCTAAAAGCTATAGTTAAAATGTGTATGGTTTCGCAGAAGTGGCGCTACCTGCCGACGCAGCAGCTGCAGCACGCGGAGAGCGGCCTGTGCCTCGCCGCGCCCGCCGCCGCCGGCTGCGACGCGACTGTCGCGACGTGTCGCAACTCGCCGCGACAGGTCTGGCGCATCGACTACAGCGAGCTCAACGACGTCCGCATCAAGAGTGAGTGTCATATTTTTTAGGGTTCCGTAGCCGAATGGCAAAAAACGGAACCCTTATAAATACGTCATGTCTGTCTGTCCGTCTGTCCGTCCGTATGTCACAGCCACTTTTTTCCGAAACTATAAGAGCTATACTGTTGAAACTTCGTAAGTAGATGTATTCTGTGAACCGCATTAAGGTTTTCACACAAAATTTTAAAAAAGTAATAAATATTGGGGGTGCCCCATACTTAGAACTGAAACTCAAACATTTTTTTTTCATCAAACCCATATGTGCTGGGTATCTATGAATAGGTCTTCAATAATAATACTAAGGTTCCTAATATCATTTTTTTCTAAAATGAATAGCTTGCGCGAGAGACACTTCCAAAGTGGTAAAATGTGTGTCCCCCCCCCCCTGTAACTTCTAAAATAAGAGTATGATAAAACTAAAAAAAATATATGATGTACATTACCATGCAAACTTCCACCGAAAATTGGTTTGAATGAGATCTAGTGAGTAGTTTTTCTTAATACGTGTTGAATTGATATTCAACAAGTCTAATATTTTGTTTAACTTTGATGACGACAGATGGCGTTGCACGTCCGACTCGCACTTGTCCGGTTTTTAAATTCTATGGGCAGGGGTGTTTAGTTTACTTTATACGTACTATTGAGAATGAGTCTTGATAGTACGGAACCAACCCTCAGTGCGCGAGCCCGACTCGCACTTGACCAATTTTTTACTATATACGCAGGCCAGTCTCACTTATGACGTGACCGTCCCGGCTACAAGTAGGGGTCCGGACCTCAATATTTCAGATGGTTGCACGCGCTAGTTCTGTACGGTCTATTTTACGCGCCGTCTGACTACGGCAGCCCTAGTACGTCGTAAGAGATAAAGTTAGGCGATAGAAAGAGACCACAACATTGCGTTTGTTGCGTGTCGATTTTGAGGGCGGGGCCAGGCGCTATTGCAAACTGAATTGCACTTTTTGTGTCAGCGCTAGAGTCGATATTTCTTTCAATCATCGTGTGGAGTGGACCTACTGTACCTCTACTATTTAGTGTTCTATGATATAGGTTAGCGCTTGACTGTGTAGAAAGTGATGATACAGTCTAAGGGGAACGCGCTTGCCTAGGAGATGCCTGTTCAGTGTTCACTCTTGATTTGAAGGCACCCGAGTTGTAAGTGGCAGGAAAGACACTGCCTATGAGATCTAAGATTCTATGATCTGAAAAGCCAGTCACAATAAAAAAAAATACGAAAATCTAGAATCAAAGTTTCTCTTTTTAGTGATTAGAATAGACACGCTTAGAGTCACGTATAGATCTGGTATAACGAAATCGTTAGCATGAGCGTACTGAAGACAGCGCCATCTATCGAGCGATGGATGAAATAACACATAAAAATATAAAATGGAGTTTTGTTTTAGACTTTGTTACCATACTTCGTTTCTGCCGTGTGTTCCGAGACACTCACGTCATATCACGCTTCACAGTTCACACTATTCACACTATAATATTATAAAGGCGAAAGTTTGTGTGTAAGTGTGTATGTTTGTTACTCCTTCACGCCGCAACTACTGAACCGATTTGGCTGAAATTTGGAACATAGATAGCTTATAACCCGGATTAAAACATAGGCTACTTTTTGTCCCGGGAAAATCCATAATTCCCATGGGATATTTAAAAAATCCTAATTTTCAACAGTAATCTATAGCTACAGCTATAGGTAAATTACTTTAACTATCTGTCCTGAAAGTAGGTGTATCACACTATAATATTGCGTAGTGAATGGCGTAGTGGTAGCGAACCTGCCGTCTGCGCCGGAGGTCGTGGGTTCGATTCCCACTACTGGTAAATGTTTGTGTGGTGAGCATCATGAATGTTTTCCAGTGTCTGGGTGTTTTTCAATATATGTATTATATTTATGTATATTAGTATGTATGTATAATGTATATTTATCAGCTATTTAGTACCCATAACACAAGCTATCGCTTACTTTGGGGCTAGATTTCGATGTGTTAAAATGTCCCGTATACTCGTATTTATATTACCTTATTAAAAAAAAAAAGAGAAAAAAAAATTATAAAGGCGAAAGTTTGTGTGTAAGTGTGTGTGTGTGTGTGTAAGTGTGTATGTTTGTTACTTTTTCACGCCGCAACTACTGAACCGATTTGGCTGAAATTTGGAACATAGATAGCTTATAACCCGGATTAGAACATAGGCTACTTTTTGTCCCGGGGAAATCTATAATTCCCATGGGATATTAAAAAAACCCTAATTTTCAACAGTAATTTATAGCTACAGCTATAGGTAGATTACTTTGACAATCTGTCCTGAAAGTAGGTGTCTAAAGGTCATTGAAAAGGAAATTCAATTTTTTCTCAAGATTAGTAAAAAATCGAATTTAACGCGGGCGGAGCCGCGGGCAAAAGCTAGTTTTGTAACTAAGCGTTTGTTTTAAACCTGAAGCTGTTATGTGTCGTCCGTTACAGACGACGCGGAGATCACAGAGCAGGAGATGCGGCTACAGAAGCTGCGCGGACAGCGACGCGTCTCGCGCTCGCTTCTCTCCTACTCTCAAGAGACGAACTCCACGCGACGGAAGCACCACCATAAAGGCAAGAGCAAGAAGAAAACCAAAAGCAAGAAACGCAAGCACAAGAAAGACAAGTTCATATTGAAGCTGGTTCGAGCCGCTGCGAACAACACGGAAGAGCATCTAGAAGCGGATATTTACTGTCGCCACACGCGCCTGTACCCCAACAACAGCTTCGTCAGGGATCTGGTCACCGTGCTCAATGACAGGGACATCAAGGTGACTCACTCACTATGACTCACTCACTCACTATGTCTCACTCACTCACTATGACACACTCACTCACTACGACTTACTCACACACTATGACGCACTAACTATGACTCACTCACTATGAATCACACACTCACTATGACCAGGCCAGTCTCACTTATCACGTGACCGTTCCGGCTACAAGTAGGGGTCCGGACCTAGAGGTGGGCAAAACGGTTTAAAACAATAAGCAGACTTTTTCATTTTACTGTTTTTCAAAAGTCACTTTTAATTACTGCTTATTTGCTTATTTGCTTATTTTTAGTTTTTCGTTGATTGCTCAACTTAATAATTTAACAGTTTAGGCAATGTTTTCGCCAACGCGGAAAAAACGCAACTGTCAACGGAAAGAAATTAATAAGTTAAAAAACGTAAAGACATTTTCGTTATTTCGTTTAATAATCTTGCAAAATGAATCCAACCTTACTGCTCATCAATAAAGATCAGATTCGTACTCACTCCTTTAGAATTGAAGCTGTTATTAATTAAAGTGACATTTTCGTTATTTCGTTTAATAATCTTGCAAAATGAATCCAACCTTACTGCTCATCAATAAAGATCAGATTCGTACTCACTCCTTTTGAATTTAAGCTGTTATTAATTAAAGTAAGTTAAATTTCGTTGTTTGGTTGAAAATGTTGCAAAATAAAACCAACCTTACTGCTCATTAAAAAAGATCAGATTCGTAGCAAATAAAAATCAATCAATTTAAAAAAGCAATCGAATAATAAGTGGACTTTTTCTAAGTAACGCGTTGTTGTGTTTATTTAAAAAAACGACTTATAATTTACGCTTTTGTTTAAATGCCCAACGCTATCCGGACCACGATATTTCAGATGGTTGCCGCTCGCGGGCCGAGTTGCACGCGCTAGTTCTGTACGGTCTATTTTACGCACCGTCTGTTCAGCCACCACTACGGCAGCCCTAGTACGTCGTAAGAGATAAAGTTAGGCGATAGAAAGAGACCACAACATTGCGTTTGTTGCGTGTCGATTTTGAGGGCGGGGCCAGGCGCTATTGCGAACTGAATTGCACTTTTTGTGTCAGCGCTAGAGTAGCTATTTCTTTAAATCATCGTGCGGAGTAAGCCTTCTGGTACTATTTAGTGTTCTGTGCTATGACTCACTCACTCCTATGACATACTCACTCATTATGGCAATCACTGACTATGGATCAGTCACTCACTCTAAGATCGTTTATCCACTTTATCGACTACCGATACATCCATCTCATGTGACCTTCTTGATGCATTTAAATGATTGGCAACAGGCGCGGCCCTGCCCATTTTATTACCCCGCAGGCAGCGCGTATTTGCGGCGACTATAACATATGTGTAACTGACCGAGCAAACGTTGTTTTGCCATTATTGGGGTATGAAAAATAGCTAAAAACCTATTCCCAAACCTACCGAACGTTGGCAAGAAATTTTATAAAAATCAGCAAAGCCGTTTCCGAGGTGTTTGGTTACTAACACTGTGACCGGAGAATTTTATATAACTAGCTGACCCGGCAAACGTTGTTTAGCCATGGGGGATATAAAAAAAAAAGATAACAACCTGCTCCCGGACCTAGTGATCATTCCCTGAAAATTTCATAACAATCGGTCCAGCCGTTTCGAAGGAGTTTGGTAACAAAGAATGGCTAGAGAATTTTATATATTACTACCTGACCGGGTAAAGTTCGTTTTGCCGTTTAGGCACATCAAATATAGATAACAACCGCTCCCGGTCCCAGAGATCACACTCTGAAAGTTTCACAACGATCGGTCCAGCCATCTCGGAGGAGTTTGGTTACAAAGAAAATCGAGAGAATTTTATATATTAGAAGAATATTGAATGGAAGCAGGCGTTATTTTGCGGAAATCCATAATTAGCAGGACAGATTAATTTGTTTTGCTGTAATCCGCTATTTGAAAAGATTCTGTATGGTACAATATGCAGGAACACTGCCCACATGAAACACCACACACAATTTTCCAACACTTTCTTCGACGCACGTTTCGTCCCGAACCGGGACATCCTCAGGAGATGTTGACTTCACAATGCGAAATCGTAGAGACTCTACGATTTCGCATTGTGAAGTCAACATCTCCTATACCATATAGCATATTGCACCATACAGTACCATACAGAATCTTTTCAAATAGCGGATTACAGCAAAACAAATTAATCTGTCCTGCTAATATTAGAAGAAGATGATTTGAGCGTATAGCTCAGCGGTCAGAGCACCCAGCCGCGAAGCTGGGGGACGCGGGTTCAAATCCCGCTGCGAGTGAACAATTTTGATTCGTATTTAAATTTATAGGAATTATTACCTAAGTGTGTAAAACAATAATCAAAAAGATGATTACTAACTGAATTAGTATATCACTCACCATCCATCGTGTGCAGGTGATAAACAACGGGCGCGTGTTCGAGCACCACCGCGTGTCGGAGCTAGTGCGGCCGTCGCCCGCCACTCCTGCCGGCGAGTGGTCACCGGCGCCTCCCACCACACACAGCGAGCCGTTACAGGTTGGTCACTGTCTACAATTGGGTATTTGACTCCCAATTTTTTATCACTTCCAATAACAAAAAGAAAAAAAATTGTTGTCTGCAAAGTCGGTTTACTGACGATAGTTGAACGTGACAACTCTCGCTTGCACTTCAAGCTTTACATGGAACGCCTCAGAGCGAGGTAACGCCGGTAACGTCGGATGAGTCATGTTTTTTGACGTGACAACGTCTTATAATTCGATAGAACCGGTTGCACGCACGAAAAAACATGACTCATTCGGCGTTACCTCGCTCATGCGGCGTTACCGGCGTTACCTCGCGATCGCGGAACGAGCGACAAAGAAGGCGTTGTCACGTTCAACTATCGTCAGTAAACCGACTTTACAGACAACCAATTTTTTTTGTGCGTGCAGCCGGCTCTATCGATTTATAATACGTTGTCACGTCAAAAATTATAACCATTTAAACATTTCTGATTAGACAGAGATAGCGATATAAAATTGTGACGTCACACCTCACGAATGCAATAGTAGCTTCGTGCGGCTTCATAGAAATTTTCGTTTTGCGAGAAAGGGATAGAAGATCACACCAAAATTAAAACACCTGTAACTTGGTACGTCTTTGTTGAATTTTTCTTGCAATGACATACATTATTTTTATCCTAGTTTATAATAAAGTTATAATATTTATCTAATGCAAAAGTAGGAAAATACCCAATTACTACTAAGACTTTTTCTTGGCAGCTTTATCGGCTTTACATTGATTTCTTTAAGGCAATGGACAATGTAATGTAAACAATTACTACATTATAATTGGGTACATAATATTGCAATACTTCAAAAAAATGATTACTTTATTAAGAACTTGGATAAAAATATTGGGCTACCTACACTGAACAAGTGATTAAAATCCAATAAAGATTTACTAAGTTACAAGCTAGCTATAAATTTAAATACGAATCAAAATTTTTCTCTCGCAGCGGGATATGAACCCGCGTCCTCCAGCTTTCGCGGCTGAGTGCTCTGACCGCTGAGCTATACGAGCCATAATATCCCTCTGCGGTGAAATTTTCGATTATTAGGTCCTCAGGCAGGACTAGCGCCATGTATTTTGATTCGTATTTAAATTTATAGAAATTATTTCCTAAGTGTGTAAAACACTAATCAAAAAGATAAAGTAGTTACAAGCAAGCTGATCTTGAAGTGGGGGGATCTTATATCCCTTTATCGCAAAACGAAAACTATTATGAAGCTACTATGATCACAATACATCACAATTCAACCTCCATCTGATCAGAAATATTTAAACGCTTAATTTTGACGTGATAACGTTTAATAAATTGATGAACACCAGCAGCACTCATGAAAAATAGTACCGTTCCGTGTACCGTTCCGCGTAACGTTCCACCAAGCGATAGAGAGGTACGATAAAAATTACATAAAATAATGATTATGATTTTTTTTTAATCATAATCATACAAACATAAAATAATGATTATGACGTTATCACGTGAATCTATCGTCCGTAAACCGACTTTACAGGCAACCAATTTTGACGTGACAACGTCTTATAAATCGACAGAGCCGGTTGCACGCACGAAAAAACATGACTCTCATGCGGCGTTACCGGCGTTACCTCGCGAGCGCGGAACGAGCGACAAAGAAAACGTTGTCACGTTCAACTATTGTCAGTAAACCGACTTTACAGGCAACCAATTTTTTTTTTAATTATTTGATTGATTTCTTAGTTTTTTTTTATCATATTCCAATAAGGTTAATCTATTTTCAAGAGTGAAGTTAAAAATATTTTAATATACTGGTAATTTATCGGTAATGTATTGTTCACAGCCGAAACCTCAAAAGAAACGCTAAAACAAGAAAAGCGGCAAACTGCAGCCGCTCACCAAACCGACGTCTGTAGACCGTTTACATCCGATAGACGGGGACACAATAGACACAATAGATAGAATAGACAGCGTAGACAGAATAGACGGAGACGGCATCGACCGAGCTGACAGAATAGACGCGATAGACAAGAAAATCATCATCGAGGACTTTGTGAAAGTAACGCCGAACACGCCTTCCACTCAGGTAGGTTTTAATTTGTATAAAAGTCTCGCCACACAGCCGACGGGGCGGTGGCGAGAGCACAAAAATACGGAATAAACAAATTCTTTAATTAAAAAACGTTAGGTAAGTTTTCTTCACCTACTGACAATACTCAATATTTCAGCTTTCTAGGAGCAATGGTTTGTCCTGAGAATGAACCAGAGCCTGAATAATAAACCTTAAAATAAGTTAATAAATACCCAAAGAAGGTTTTTGGTTTTTCATTGTAACCAATGATCCATCTATTGGTAAAATTTTTTGGTAAAATTATCTGTACAATAAACATTTAGCTGTAACACGCTAGTATCAGATTAACGTGTGTTTGTAGCGGCCGGTGAAGAAACGCAAGCACAAGCACGGCCGAGCGCGCGCCCCGCCCGCCCCCGCGCCGACAACGTGAGTTGCACTCCTTATTTGTAATTTAAGTACTCGTTAATAGATAGCAGACCAACGATGTTTTACAATATAGGGATATGAAATAGTTTTCGACCTTAGACCTACCGAATGCAGACAAAATTTCATAACAATCGGTCCAGCCGTTTCGGAGGAGTTTGGTAAAAAAGAAAAGCGAGAGAATTTTATATATTAGATATAGAGCTATAGTTATTGTAGATGTTACTAATCTCTCCAAGCTAGTATGATAGTATCATCGGCACTCAACATGGTAACATTTCAGTCAAGTACTAGCTTATTTTATATATTAAGTACTTAGATGAAATAAATGGGTCTCTCTTCCAAATTCAAGTGTAACATAGTATTTGAATATCGTAGGTTTATACTATTAGAATACTATTAGAATATTGAGTATTTGCACACTGTCAATGACAGTCGATTGTGTTGGCGTAATTGCCTAGTTTCATCTTGCTGTGTACCCGAAATTTGGCAAATAAAGGATTATTTATTTATTATGCCAATGATAACTGCACAAATAATAGTATCACAACTTCATGTTATTTATTTAAAAAAAAATGCGTAATAACCCATATTATATGTGTTAGTTCTCCAAACGATTATTTTGTGCGGTTACCAGTCAATAATATCAATGACAAGCAATCCACTCAACTAACTGGATGTGTGTGTATGCAGGGAGGGCGAGCGAGAGAGGGTGAGGGAGCGGAAGGAGGAGAGAGAGGGAGAGGGAGATGGCTCTTCGCCGGAGGACGCGCCCCTGCTGAGCGAACGCGCGAGCGACGAGCACTGGCCGCTCGGTGAGTGACGGTGGTTACCATAGATTATACACTCGTGTCTGGTAATAGATAAGCATCGTTCAGATTTAATTAGCAGTCTTTCCGCACCGCTTGAAGATGGCGTTGATATTGTCATTACATATTTGTACCAGAGTATGCCGATAGATGGCGCTTTAGAAATAGTAAAATTAATTAAAAGTTACTGGACCGACCACCTCGAGGGCGTCCGCTACCTCGCGAGCTCCTGCGGTCACCGTCCCCTGTGCGATTGCGTGCGGGAACTGATGGAGACGACGAAGAAGACGCGAGGTTCTTCACCGGACACAGCCTTCACCATGACGCTGGCAGGACACCTACATCACAACTCCACCCTCAGGCCACAGGCCACAAGCCACGATGGCGAGGCCTTAGCCCCTAACTAGGAGGCTTAAAGATCGACACCGAGGGCCTCGCGACATATCGCCCGGGGAGGGAGGTACCGATGTTAGTCGCTAGTAGCAGGTCGCTAGTTTGTTTAAAAATTTTAGTATCAGAATTTGTATGACTCTTTCATCCCCATGGTGGTTACCCACTGCTGGGGGGGGGGGGGGGGGGGGGGCTGCTCTCATGGCGAATATAATAACAATTGGGTAGTTGACTGAAATTGATCGATCAAATTACAAAAAAGTTACAAGCATTTTAATAGGATTGGAAGGAAACAGCTATATATATATTAATGACGTCAAAATGTGGTCATGTCATATTAGTTCAATACACATTTTCATTTTTCATTTAAAATGCATGTAACTTTGTATTAGTTTATTTGATTTTATTTTTTTCGGACATCGTTATTTTTATTGTCGTTCATAAAAACGTCATAAAAAAATTAATCAACTACGTAATTCCAATATGTATTAATTTATTTGATTTTTAATTTTATTTTTTGCAGACATCGTTATTTTTATTGTCGTTCATAAAAACGTCATAAAAAATTAATCAACTACCCAATTCCACGGTCCCCACGCTTGCAAATAAAAATTTGATTGATTGATTGATTGATTGATTGATTGCACTATCATAGAATCTATTCGATTGATTGTGGGTGTGTTCGCAGGCGAGTCGCGCTTCCGACGCACCAACACGCACGGGGCGGTACGCATGGACGACCAGAGACACGGGGCGGTACGCGAACACGACAAGCCGTACGGGGCGGTACGTAGCCGCGACCAGCTGCATGAGTACGACTCTGCGCCGACGAAGGTACGATATTTATTTAGCGCTGAGTTTCTTTACTGCTCTTCTCAGTGCAAAAGTTTTCCAAAGTTTGACATTTCACAAATACTGCATGTTAGCTAGCTTAATCTCATCTCAGCAATCGTCATAGGCTTGAAATTTTCGCAGATGATGTGTTTCTGTTGCCACTATAACAATACTAAAATTTCAAATAAATATTCAAGGAGCTTCCATACAAAAAACATGATTTTTGCTCGTTTTTAAATATAATGGGTGTTTAGCTTACTTTGCCACTATTGAGAATGGGTCTTGATAGTACGGAACCCTGAAAAGTGCGCGAGCCCGACTCGCACTTGACCATTTTTTTTATGAAAGCATGGGATTAACAGCGTACAAACCGTATTTAAGTGATTTTGAATGATGTTTTACGTAAAAACTTTAAAAATGATTGCTTTCAAATTTACACGTATGTATTTTGGGTCTTTAATCTAAAATCGCTAAGAAGCAGAAACACGATTGGATAAAAGTTCTCCCAAATTGCTCCAAAATCTCAGTTTTCCTGTTTTTTATCGGAAATTACAACGGATGTAATTGTATTTTTTGTTATAATGTGTCGGTAATAAATTAACAATATCCAAAAACGCTTAGAAACAGATTTTTAATACCTGGCTTGGTTTTTGAGTAGGTAATTAGGTAAAAAGTCGTTTTTCTGTTATACTCTTCCGCGACGCTGCATGTCGCACCTATCGACGTATCCGTGAGAGTGAGAAAGACAAAAATAAATTCAATAAATCTCCTTAAACTTAATTATCATGCCGATAGATGGCGCTGATCAAAGAATCACGTTTGTTATATGGGAATCCATTAATTATTTATTTTAGTGTATTTTTAGTATTTGTCGTTATAGCGGCAACAAAAATACATGGTCTGTGATAATTTCAAGTCTGTAGCTATCACGGTTCAAGAGATACAGCCTGGTGACAGATGGACGGACGGACAGCGAATTAAAAGTCTCTCTAATAGGATTTTTTTTTTTCACTCTTTCGACGACCTCCTTGGCGCAGTGGCGGCGCGCTCGGATTCGAGTGGGAGGTCGCGCGTTCGATTCCCGCCACGGGCCACTTTGGAATTTTATAATTTCTAAATTGGCTCAGGTCTGGTCTGGTGGGAGGCTTCGGCCGTGGCTAATTACCACCCTACCCGCAAAGACGCACCGCCAAGCGATATAGCGTTCCGGTTCGATGCTGTGTAGAAACCGTTGGGGTAAATTAACTTACCCCCTTCCAAGTTAGTACGATAACATCTTAGGCTGCATTATCACTTACCATCAGGTGAGATCGCAGTCAAGTACTAACTTGTAAACAGTAAAAAAAAAACTCTTCGGGTACGAAACCCTAAAAAGAGACCTGCGGGGCTAGACAAAGTCACAAGCGTTTGGCGTTAACGCTAGTTGACAAAAATGTATGGACAAAAAAAAACCACGATAATAATTACTAAACACGCTGTGTTTGAATAATTAACTACGCTAACTTGAACGCTCGCTGGCGTTCTCGCGGACCTTGTAGATAACTTTAGCGTACTTCGCTTGATAATTGACAGCCGACAGTATCAAACACAGCGTGTTTAGTAATTATTGTCGTGGTTTTTCTACAGTCATTTGTTTTGTCCATACATTTTTGTCGACTAGCGTTAACGCCAAACGCTTGTGACTTTATCTAGCCCCGCTGGTTACACAACTATCGTCATTTATCGAAGATCGCTACGAATTAAAACAGTTTCTTCATATTTCAGGAGCTGGACAACCAGTTGGACGCTGATGAGGAGGCAGGCAAGCGTCGCGCGGTGAAGCTGGTGATGAAGACTAACCTCACCTTCAACTTGGGTGATGAGTTCTTCCGCTGGCGCCCGCGCAGCGCTGACGACGTGGCGTGAGTGTCACCACCCTCCACCAGGGGCCTCCACTGATTCGGGGAACGAAGGCTTCCCGTACACACCGACCGAATGGCGTAGCGGTAGCGAACCTGCTGTCTGCACCGGAGGTCGTGGGTTCGATTCCCACTACTGCTAAATGTTTTTGTGATGAGCACGAATGTTTTCCAGTGTCTGGGTGTTTTTCAATATATTATATTTATGTATATTAGTATCAAGTACCCATTCTATTATCATTATCAGTTATCCAGTACCCATAACACAAGATATCGCTTACTTTGGGGCTAGATTGCGATGTGTAAAATGTCCCATATATATTTATTTATTTATTTAAAAAGAAAATAATTAAAAAAATACGAAAGTGAATCCCGTACTCCCGCCAGCAGGTCCGCCGTGGAAACAGATAGTTTTTTAGTGGGTGCAAGCCCCACATAACCCATCCGTTTCCCCTGACGGAGGGGTATGCGTTAGGCATTATTTATCTATAAAAAAAAGGGGGGCTCCACTGACACTAGGAACATAGGTTACAAGTACATGCCGCCGACCGCCCAACGATTTTTTAAAGAACCTGTCTTGGAAGCCGATCCGATCATAGCGATTATATATCTACATTGGCAGATAATATCATGGACAGAGGACTATTTTCTCCCCGGGGAAACACGCCGTCAATTTCTAAACACTGAGCTAGTACTAAGAATTTCCTGATAGAAGAACCCAATACTAAATTTTCCTGGCCCGACCTGGGAATCGAATCCAGGAATCCGTGACCTGCATTCGAACATGCTCACGACTAGACCAACGAGGCGGTTGTTATATGAAAACTAGCTGACTGAGCAAACGTTGTTTTGCCATTGGATATAAGAATATCTTACGACCTACCCTCGGACCTACCGAACATACACAGAAAATTTCATAACAGAATTTTATTTTATTTATTTAGAAGATAAGTTACATACTAGTATTTATTTCTAGAAATCTTCTCGGCGATCTGATCATTCCGGCCAACACCACCAAAGACAAGGAAACTACGAGTGAAGAGCGAGACGTCACACACACACACACCGACGGAGATGTACCCGAGAGAGAGATAGCAGAGAGTGAGACGGACAGAGAGTTGCATTCACCGCTAGAGAAGGAGAGTGCAGCTAAGAAGGGAGGGGGGAGAGATGACCTGTTGACCGGGAGGGGGAGGAGTAAGGTGGTCACTCAGGATGACTCCTCTGGGACTTCAGAGAGTGGAGAGGAATAAGTTGTATATAATATATAAAAACCGGTTCCGTACCATTATCTATGAAAACGACAAAAAATTTAAGTTTGTTGGATGAGAGCTCCCTATATTTTTTATTCTGTTTTTTAGTACTTAATATTATAGTGGAAACAGAAATACATCATGTGTTTAAAAATTTCAACTGTCTAACTATCACACGAGCCTGGTGACAGTCAGACAGACAGACGAACAGCGGAGTCATAGTAATAGGATCCGGTCGCAAGTCCTGTCCCTTTGGGTACGGAACCCTAAAAAAATACCAAAATTCTCTCTAACATTTGTTTCAAATTTGTGAAATGTTGTGGAAAAATTTTATTGTTTCACATAGGCCTAACTCACAGGCACTTATGAATATAAGGAATTAGTATTATAGTATCGCTAGAGTATTGCACGAGCTTTATTAACAACTGTACCGTCCCAGTAGAAATGCTATCTGCTAACTTGGTTGAAAAAAAAACTTATAAATACAGAGGTGTCGGTTACGTTACGGTAACGAGTTCAATGGTTTTTACTCATCACAAAAAATTTTCACTTCAAAAATGGCACTCCGGTTACAAAACAATCTACACTACAGGTACTTATATGCAGAGGTGTCGATAACGGTAACAGTGTAGCGAGATCAATGGTCTTTATACCCATCGCAAAATGTCTCATATTTCAAATTTTCATTAGTATAAAATGATAATCACAGAGTTCATTCCGTGAATGTGAATGAATGTACATTGCTGTTTTATTGAGACTTACAAAATAACATTTCGTAGGGAACCGTCAATGGATAACAAACGCCAGGTTAGCGGATAGCTCCGCGTCGCGTAGTGCGAGCGACACTAGTATTACTTCGGTGCTCAAATAGATGATATAGGTGTTAAGGATACTCAGGATCGACACCGGTTAAATGGCGCGTGTCCACCAGAGATGCTCTAAGTAAGCCAGAGGGAATTTCAATGATCCTTTAAAGTTTAAGTACATAGGCTACAAGTAACCCCCTTCGCACAAGTATACACTACTCGCTCTCGGCCTGTAGTTGTTTACGTTAAACCTGTAGTTGTTAGAGACACACTACTTGTTACTACTCTGTAATGTAACATCGACAAGTGGCAACGTTTGTAGGACCTCTTTATACGCCTCATTAGCATCGTGTATTGCCTACTTATTACTGCTCGCAGCGGTTTTGCGCAATGCAGCGCAATCATTTTGCGAAGTGAATCTTCTGTACCGCAAAGTCCTACTATGGTACCTATTCTGTGGCTATACTAGGTTTTATGACAACGCACCATTATAACTTGTTTTCATAAGCTATAAAATCAAATGAAAATCAACCGATTGGCAAAAAACATAGTATAGCAATCTCTTGTGGACACGCATCTTAAAACCGGTGGATGGTCTGAGTGTAAAACCTTTAGTATATTAATAATATTTAGTTTAGATGTTGTATGATTAAAATCACAATTATATTGACCAATGAGATTACAGAAAATTATAAAGTTGACGAAGATTGACTGAAGAAACCTAATAATTATCTTTTTATTAATTATATTTATTTTTTCGTAATTTAAAAGCTAACAACACATTGTAGATCTATGACAGTAAAATTGTAACATCATTTCATGTTCTTTACTTAAAAGTGTTCAACTTCAGGAAATTAGTCCGAGAATCGAGTATTTTGTGAATATCTAACGTCAAGCTCGATACTCTCGAACTAATTTCTTAAAATTGACTCTTTTAATAACAGCATTTGATAAAAAATGTGTGTCTGAGTGATCCGGGCATACCTGTTTAGTCCATCTAAAGGTACAGATAGACACGTTTATAAAAAGCATGCTTAAAACTATTTGCATGCGAAATAAGTATGCTCATTACCACCACTTTACGTTTATCTCTTTCTGGTTCCTCGCTATTGCTATATCTGTTTCATGTGTCAAAGAGAAAATAAACGAATGGAAAAAGTATAGATAAAATAAGAATTAATGGGCATTCTTATTGCGCATGCTTTCTAGTAGCAAATGCTAGAAACTAGCATGATAACGTGCTATTACGTAGCATGTGTATATACTGTACCTTTAGAAATCACCCAACACTTGGGAGTAAAATTACTTATCTGTATTTTTATATTATAGATGTTACATATCAGAGTTGCAATAAAGTGTAAGACTGACAATATTTTTACGGTGTTTTATTTAAAAAAAACTGCTTTCCTGCTTTATTCGTTCTATTTATTAATAAAATTACCGTAATGGTGATAAATAATTGATATCTCATCCTATACGTTTAAACGAGCAATTCTTGTATATATATCAACGTGTGAGTAAATTCGTATAACATACCGAAAGCTACCTATGCAATTTGGTCCACATAAACACGTTGGTGGAGGTAAGACATGGAAATTATTACTTTTTAATTTCCATACAAAATTAATTATTTAATTTAGGAAAATTATTTTTGGCAACCCTAACTGTGGAAAATTATTGAGGTTGTTAACCTCATACTGTATGTAGGTCATAACATCGTGCAACCAAACCAAATCCCCTTAAATTCCTAATGCCCTAGTACAAACAAGTTTAGGTAAAAGATGACTCGCCGAGTGCCGACTAATGCCTACTGTTCGACGACCTCCGTGACCGTAGCGCAGTGGCGCGCGCTCGGATAGACGTGGGAAGTCGCGGGTTCAATTCCCGCCACGGACCACCTCGGAATCAGAACTTTGAATCTTAGAATTCCAAACTTTCAATGTTCATCTTTTAATTTGGCACACAGGTCTGGTCTGGTCTAGTTAACCATCCTAAATATCGGCAAAGACGCACCGCATTGAGATTTAGCGTTCCGGCGCGATCCTGTGTAGAAACCGTCAGGGGTTGCTTGACCCCTTCCAAGGTATATCCTCGACTGCATCGAAATCATTGATGACGTTTCACTTCAAAAAATGTTTTGAGTTTATGCCAGACGCAGCATTCGAACTCAAGACCCAACAAACCCTGATACGAAATGCACAGCGGAACATTAATTCTACTAGTAAATACGCTTGTTTATGTTCGCCTAGTACTTGAGCCCCCGCGCCGCCACCGAGTGGCTGCCGACAAACAAAATATTTCATTTGAGTCGCCCGCGCGTGTTTAGCGTCTGCCGACAAAGGGCCGCACACGCAATGTACCTACAATGTCCCGACTCAACAAAAGGCCGCCCCCTTTAGAGTTCCTCTGTATTCTGTAAGATATTTGCACATAAGTTACAACTGCGAATATCTTGAAGTCATGCGAACCTTACTTAAGCAGTAGGCACCTTGCATTTATCGAACAATTAATTATTATTGTATTCTAATAATTCATCTCGTGAAGAAGTTTAAGGAATTTGTTTTCATTATTATCAAGACTAAAATTTCCACCACTGGGCGTAGCCTAAAATCTCATATTATGAGAATAGAGTAAAAAGCCTACTACTCTACGAGAGATTTTAGAATAATACCTACACCGCGTTGCTCCAATAAAATTCTGGTAATAGCCGGAGCTGAAGAGAACAAGATTCTTCGACCAAATGAAGCGCGACCATTCTTTTCTAATTCCTGGGCTGGTACCTATTGAGATATTCTTGTCAAAAAACCCAAAATCTTAATATCTTACGCCTAACAACCACACATTCGCAACAACTTCACGATTGAACCCACTTGACTAACAAGAAATTAGAATAAAAATACGGAACCCACCTCGCGAATTCCATCATTGAATAATTTACCGAATTCTCTTAATTTTTATGTTACCCTAGTATCTCATCGTGAATTTTCTGTGTACTAGAGGCGAATGGTCTCCGCCCGCAAGCGTACGTGACTTCACGCGCGCCTGTACGTACAAGCCATTCTCGATCCCTATTGGACCAATAAAATTAAATAGCAAAAGTTAATAGTGTTTTGAGAGTTTGGATTGGCTATCGTAAAATAATAATACACTTTTTCTTATTCCCAGTTCATTGATATTGAATCAGCTGTTTTTAGGGTTAGCACCTAAACATTAATGGTAAATTTTTGAAAACCTCATAGCTCCCCCAGGATATGAGCTAGACGTCTCATGATAATTTTTCATGTATCTATACACCGTCCCCCACCTAAGGTTTTCGGTATGATAGGGTAAAAACCTAACACGTTGTATATTGTAAAGAAACTGACTGACATATCACGTAGACCAAACCGATGGGTGTAAAGATTCCAAAGAACCAAGATTTTCTCACGTTGTAAAAAAAATGTATGCTTGTATATGTCACCAAGTAACGCTATTTATCACTTGGGTCAGGCAGCCCAGCCTACTCTTTAACGCTGTAGAAGCTGTATTTAATCTGTTGCAGTCTGCAGTCGGGTTCGAATTCATGACTGCAGCGACATGACGCAACAACGTGTAGCGACGACATGAAGCGACGACATGTCGTCTGCTGCTGCTGCGTGCAGTCGGCTACCAACTTGTACCTTAAGGGTTCTGTAACTATTACCAGGCCAGTCTCACTTATCACGTGACCGTCCCGGCTACAAGTAGGGACCCGGACCTCAATATTTCAGATGGTCGCCGCTCGCGGGCCGAGTTGCACGCGCTACTTCTGTACGGTCTATTTTACGCGCCGTCTGACTACGGCAGCCCTAGTACGTCGTAAGAGATAAAGTTAGGCGATAGAAAGAGACCACAACATTGCGTTTGTCGCGTGTCGATTTTGAGGGCGGGGCCAGGCGCTATTGCGAACTGAATTGCACTTTTTGTGTCAGCGCTATGGTCGCTATTTCTTTAAATCATCTTGCGGAGTGAGCCTTCTGTACCTATTCAGTGTTCCGTGGTACAGGTACGACGCTCTGCCAGGGCGACAGCGGCGGCGGGCTCGCGTTCCCCGCGCTGGAGCAGGCCACGGAGCGTCACTACCTGCGTGGAGTGGTGTCCGTCTCGCCCGCGGGCGACGACGCCTGCAACCGGGACGCGCTCGTGGCCTTCACGCAGGTCACCAAGCACGAGCACTTCATCAAGCCATACCTCTAGGACTCTATGCTCAATTACAGATAATAAAGAAAAAAAAACATGACATTTATTGTTTTTTTTAAATTTGACATTGTAATAATATGTGGCGTAATGCCGTAATGTTTTAAGTCATTAAACAATTCGAGATTATGGATGCACACACACGTCGCATTTTCAAAGCACGAGCACCTACCTCAAGGACTATACTATGAAAGAAAAAAAAACATGACAAGTAATATTTCTTTTACCAAGCACGACCACTTCAAAGCTCTACCTCTTTAATATTGTACGATGACACACATCATAATACATACAGTAAATAAACGCAAAAACAGCTGATAGGTCATCACTGTACATAATGTTAGTTTGTATGAGCTACTTATACTAATCGTGATAGTGTGTAGTTTGGAGTTGTTCAGTGTGTATGATAAATATATGTGTGTTTCTTGACAGATGTAAAAGTGTAACGTAAATGTATACCACATCGAATAATATAGTAGACACCTTAGGTTAAATGTAAGTCCATATAACATTAAAACAACTAAAACTAATCGAACCATTGTAATATTCCTTCTATGGGCACCGTACTTCATAGGTTTTTTTGCTTAAGATTCTCCAGTTGAGCTTCATTGGTGATGTTAATGGTTGGGAGACCTTCGGCTTTTCGCAGAAACACTCTACCGTTTACCGTCCAGCAAAAGTCGTAACCACAAGTTTTTTGTACATCACGGGATAAAAAGTACAACCTTTTTACATATATAAAAAGTACAGCTTTGGCTGATAAAAATTCAGAGACGAAGACTGGAGTTTTCTTGGAGTCTACGTCTAAAGTGCTGGTGTTCAGTTTTTGCGTAATATTGCTGCGATTGTATTGCTTCACAGCAAGCAGTGTGTTCGATTTTGTGATGGTAGTGGAGAAGTCTACCACTATGGGTCTCTCGCCATTTGGCTTGCCTTTTAATCGAAACACATCCCTGATTGCATGCGGCTGCACTTCCATTTTTATCTTTGATTGCAGCTTTTCCACTAACACACAAAGGTCTTGTTTTGTTTCATTTGCCTTACAAGGAATTCCTCTTATCTCCAGGCAAGTGCTTCTGGTCTGCCTCTCGTATTCATCGACCCTATTTTCTAAATTTTTAATTTTCAACTCACGTCTCATATTTTCTTCCTCTAGTTTGTTAACTCGCTAGTTCGTCACTTCTTTTTATGTAAAAATCCAGGCTTTTCTGCATTTCAACATTTGTTTTTCGTATTTCAGTTATTTCTTCCAGTACTTTGGTCATAATAGACATCAATTCATCATGCTCTTTTTCTTTTTTTGAACTAGATGGAGGAGAACTGAGTGTACGTTGACGTTTGGGGCGAGGTAGTGAAGCAGGAGATTGGACCGGGTCATTTTGACGCGATGACCCCTCTGATTCTATATGCTTAGGAGGTGTGCGGTGCATATTCGTTAGAAGTTTACGTCTGAATGAATCTTTATGTACCTTCTTCTGTCCTTATTGCTAAAAGATTTCCGTAGTCTTCGCTCAAGGAGTCAAATGTACCAGGCGATCATATCCGCACAGGGAGTTCGCCTCTTACTTATGATCGTTTAGATGTACTTATTGTGCTTGTATTAAATAACAGTCAACATCCACTGTGATTTTTGTCGTCTATTATAGACTCGTTATGAATATGTATATCAACAAAAATCGAGCTCCCTCAAATATCTCTGCAAGGTACTAGGCGCTTAGCAACTTGGAAGAGTAGCGCCGTAGCGGTATGTAGCTGTTTTGTAGCACTCGTAGCGGTTGTAGGCGCGCGGCGCAACAGGTAGGTTGCGGTCAGCGTACGCGCAGGCTAAGCGGGACAGCGCGAGTGCAGCGTGTCTTTGTTCTGGCACAAATAAGCGGGACGGAGGATGGGCGGTGCTTCTAACCGACTAAAGATGCGTTGTGTGGTGAATATCCGGCACGTTATAATGTCAAAGTGGCACACAAACTGGACAAGAAACTCCTATCACTTTCTGTAGCCCTATTATTTTGTGCTAATTAAATTTCTTATTATATAATTTATTTAAAATTTGTTAGGTTAGGTTAGGTTAGGTTTTTTTTTTTTTCTTAATTTATTTGAGCCACAACATGGAATTTTATTAACACAGTTTGGAGTATTGTATACAATACAGAAAATTTTTACAAAAGTCCAATTACACAAGCTTTTGTAGGCCTTCTGGTAGCCGCCAGCTTCTGCTATTTGATACATATGCCGGTTGCTCCAGTCGGCCCGCGCAAGGCGCTTTAAACATAGTTTAAATATGCATAACAATCAATCTAAGATAAATGAAAATGACAATATTTTATATAACTAACAATTATAAAGTGAGTAGGCTAGTAAAATTTCGATACATATACCAAAATAAGAAAAATTCTAATTTGTATTATTCACTCCCTGGCCTTTGCAAGGTGAATAAGTAATGCGCGTTGTTATATACTAGTGGCGCTATCTTGTTCGCTGCAAACACATAACGCTAATTTGTTAAACAGTTAATGATTTTATGTTACATTATGTATTATAATAAATCTGTAAAATAAATAAGGACCTATAACTGGCTTTTTATTAAAACTAATATTTTGAATTAATTGCAATATTGAAATATCAATCTATGTAATTAAACTGTTTATCTACGCTCATTGCTTAAAGTTCGAATTATGAAATCGAAATGTGTCAAATAATTACCTACTTTATTCACGGACTTCTATAATTATTAAAAAGTTATTCATAATAACATCGCTCTACTATGGAAATATTTAAAGAAAGTTGTATAAAATCCATAACGATGCACGGCTCTGGACTCCTGTATTTGTATCTGGGGTAATATTTTTTATGTAATATTTTTTTAAGTGAATCCACAGACAACTTATAGTTGGTAGTCATTGCCGAGAGTATGGATGGGCCATGATTGACCATAGACAACAACACAATGTCTATGGTGTAATATTTTTTATGTAATATTTTTTTTAGTGAATCCACAGACAACTTATAGTTGGTAGTTATTGCCGAGAGTATGGATGGGCCATGATTGACCATAGACAACAACACAATGTCTATGGGGTAATATTTTTTATGTAATATTTTTTAAGTGAATCCACAGACAACTTATAGTTGGTAGTCATTGCCGAGAGTATGGATGGGCCATGATTGACCATAGACAACAACACAATGTCTAACGTTCCGCGTAACGTTCCACCTGGGCCTGTGATTATGATTACGATTACGACTACGATTACGATTACGATTACGATAAAGATTACGATTATGACGTTATCTCGTAAATCTATCGTCCGTAAACCGACTATACAGACAACCAATTTTTTTTGTTAATTAGTCAAAACTTTGCGCTGAAAAATGTATAGCAGTGAAACCTACTAAAGAAAATTTCACTCCACCTGACATCTTAGTAGTTGCAATGATTTACGACAAACGTTAGCAAGATTTTATGATTTGGGTAATAATTAATATGAGCGTAGATAAAGTAGTGTATGAAACTCTACATAATTAGGTATTAAAACACTCGTGTGATACTATTAAAAAACTCGCCTGCGGCTCGTTTTTTAAACTCACACTCGTGTTTTAATACCCCCCATTATGTAACCGTTACATAAACTACTATAATATGATATGGCTAAATAACAATTGAAAATGACTCTGTATTATGTAATTAAAAATTGAAAATTGTCTACATATGCCAAAATAAGAAAAATACAAACTTATTCACGCACTGGCCTTTACAAGATGAATCAGTTAAGCGTGATGTAATGTATTAGCGGCGCCATATAGTTCGCCGCCAACACATTACACTAATTTCTTATGTTAAAACCAATATTTTACCAAATTAGTTAATAAATCTTTAATACATGTGTCAAACCAAGGAAAATTTATAACTGGTATGATTCGCGCACTGGCCTTTACAAGATGAATAATAAAGCGCGATGTTATGTACTAGTGGCGCTATCTTGTTCGCCGCGAACACATAACGCTGATTTTACTTAATAGTTTATGATTTTATGTTATTACCTTATGTATTATAATAAATCTTTAAAACAAATAAAGACCTATAACTGGCTTTTTGTTAAGACTAATATTTTGAATTAGTTGCAATATTAAATAACAATCTATATAATTAAACTGTTAATATGAGATATAGCTAAATAAAAATTGAAAATGACTCTATATTATGTAATAAAAAAAAATTAAAGATTATAATATAGTACATGTGTCAAACCAAGAAAAATTCTAACTTATTCACGCACTGGCCTTTACAAGATGAATCAGTAAAGCGCGATGCAATGTATTAGTGGCGCCATCTAGTTCGCCGCCAACACATTACACTAATTTCACTAACAGTCTTATGTTAGTGAAATTAGTGTAATGTGTCCGAGCCAACAGCGATCTCTACGCCTCAATTTACAATCGCACAGCTTCTATCCCCTCATTCACTCAACCAGGCGCCTGCGCTGACGCCCACTTCGGCGTTCGCTCTACCCGCTCCTGCACCCGCTCTAGCGCCCGCTCCGGCGCCCACTCAGGCGCCCGTTCAGGCGCCCGCTCAGGCGCCCGCTCTAGCGCCCGCTCCGGCGCCCACTCAGGCGCTCACTCAGGTGCCCGCTCAGGCGCCCGCTCTAGCGCCCGCTCCGGCGCCGGCTCAGGCACCCGCTCAGTTACCCGCTCAGACGCCCGCTCTAGCGCCCCCTACGGCGCCCGCTACGACGTCCGCTCCGGCGCTCGCTCCGACGCCCACTCCAGTGCCGGCTCCAGCGCCCGCTCCGGCACCCGTTCCGACGCCCATTGCACCGCTCTGCACGACGCTTGCTCCGACACCCACGGCGCACACTCTGGCGCGCGCTTCAGTGCCCACACCTGCAGCCGCTACGACACTCAGTTCAGCGCCCATACAGTCATCCACCCATGTCCCAAGTGGACATCAACGCCAGAGAGCCACACGTCGTTCTGCCTACCATCATACTACCCAAGCAATAAACCACATAGTGCCCACTCCTCCCAATCAGGGGGAAGGGCAGAGCAACCCGGACGTAATGTCCCTAGTCCGGGTTGTACTGGAGGCCGTAATGGCCGGCCTAGCGGTATATCTGCAGGGTCAGGGGGCGATGCCGGCGATCGCAGCCGGGATGGCCGTGCTAGCACGCGCCCTCAACAACTGAGGGTGCTTTACTGGAACCCAGGCGGCATCAGAGGACACATACGGGAGCTGACAACGCTTGCCCAGTCACAGGATATTCATATTGTCCTCCTGGGCGAGACGAAGCTAACGGATAGTGTCGAGCTCCGAGTCCCCAACTACTACGTGTACCGGCACGACGAGGTCTCGCCCCGGGGCTACGCCTACAGGGGTACAGCTGCCCTGGTGCGGCGAGATCTAGTACATGAAGAGCTGGAACACGCACCGTTTATATCCCTGCGGACACAGGGAGTGCGTGTCCAAGCAGGTGAAGAGGAGCTCAAAGTCTATGCCGCCTACAAACCACCGAACAGTGACTTCTGCAGCACCGATGTCCAGCAGCTCCTTGAATGGCAAGGCCCCACACTGGTCGTGGGTGACCTCAACGCGAAACACCAAGCCTGGGGTTCGCGTATCAACACCACGACTGGAAGGCAGCTGCTCGAGGATAGCGAGCGCCACGGGTACGCAATATTGGGACCGGGCGCACCGACCAACGTGCCGTCCAATCCCCGCTTCCAGCCCGACGTCTTGGACATCGTGCTGCACTACCGGATTAACCACCCAATCAGTGTTGAGGTATTATACGACCTCGACACTGAACACCTGCCTATCCTCGTCACGCTGAACCTCCAGCGCGACTTCACCATACCGCGTCCTCCTAGAACACGAACTGACTGGGAGAAATACGCGGTCGCGCTGTCGGGACTTGAGCTCGCAGGTTCCATTTCTACTCCAGCTGAAGTGGACGGGGTTGCCTGTAAAATCACGACGGCCATCCAACATGCCAAAGCAGATGCTACTACCACTTATCCATATGCCAGTCGACGGGACCTGTTACCGAGCTCGATCCGGGACATGCTTGTGAGAAAACGCGCCCTTCGCAAACTTTGGGCGCGCTCTCGCTGTCCAAGGGTCAAGCGTGACCTAAACCATCTTGCACAGGAAGTGTCGCAAGCACTCGACGCCCGCGAGGACCAAGACTGGGAGCAGACTATCGACGAGGCGTCCGAGTCCGAGACCACGCTGTACCACCTGTGCAAGAAACTCACTGCAACGACCACACCCGTCTATCCTCTGCTCGATAGCGAAGGTAGACGACGATACTCCGCCAAGGATCGTGCTGAGATAATGGCGGAGTTTATGGAGGGTCAATTCACCCCTAATCCACCGGCCACCGACGACACGACGTATGTTTTATATTTTAAAACTTTAGATTATATTTTAAATAATATTTAATAAAACACTTGGTAAAATTCACATCTTATATTTTCACAGAGTGACACAGACTCCTAAATCTAACTCACATAGACATAGACTAAATCAACCATAGAACACCTCCCCCTCAGAAACACTTACAAAGGAATAAAAAAAAATTACAAATCAAAATACTTCTACTATTAAATTATAGATTTAACCTTGACAGTGGTTTCACATGTCTACCGCTACGCGTTTTATATAGAACATTATTATTAGGAATGCTACCAACATTTTCTTGGGACAAATCCTGACTTTGAGAATTTGTTGGCACATTAGTTGGTAACACTTCTGTAACATCATTATCTAAACAAGGCAAAAAATCATTCCCTTTAATATTTTGAGAATCAGTAAAAGACTTTCTTATATGATAGCTATTACGTCTAAATATTTTTGAGTTGGAATCATCTACTATCAAATAAGATCTTGGTTCTTTACATTTTCTTAAAATTTTCCCCTTTTTCCAATATTTATCTTTATCTGTTCTGTATACAATTTTATCTCCTGGTTTAAAAACAACTTCCTTATTTTTTGAACGTTTGTCATGTTGACTCTTTGTAATCTTTTGTTTTAAAGTTAATAGTTTATGAATATTAGTTACAATTTTAGGTTCTAAATATGTTGAAGCTACTGGAATACTGGATCTTAAATTTCTACTATGTAAAATTTGTGAAGGGGTCACAGATAACCCAGACAAGTTACTGTTATTATAGTTAAAAAGATAGTCACGATAATCCTTACCATCCTCTATAGCTTTTTTAACTATATTTTTACTTATATTGACAGCCTTCTCAGCCATACCATTGCTTCTAGGATAATGAGGACTACTTGTTACAATAGAAATATCTTTCTTTTTATAATATGCAAGACACTCTTGTGATTTGAAGGGGTTATTATCCGCAATAATCACACACGGATAACCCAAGCGGGTAAATACATCTTGGCAAGCGTTAATAACTGATTTTGAAGTTTTAGACTTTAAAGGTATGATCTCTAACCAATGTGACAAGTAATCAACAAGCACAAGATAAGCTTTGCCAGCATATTCCATAATATCCATTCCCACTTTATAATATCTGTACTTAGGGATTGAATGTGGTATTAAAGGTTCATGCACATTAGCAGGTCTGAACTTTTCACAAGTACGACATTTCAATATAAAAGTCTTTATATCCAGGGACAAATTTGGCCAATAAAATAATTGACGGGCTTTAGCAATACACTTGTTCATTCCAATATGTCCTTCATGCACTAATTCTATAACATACATACGTAGTGAACTAGGAACAACAAGCCTATTGCCAAAGAATAACAATCCATCCTGTACAAATAGCTGTTCTTTAAATTTGGCAAAATGTTGCAATTGTTTACTTAATTTTCGAGGCCATCCATGATAATAATAAATACATATTTTGGAGAGTATTAGATCATTATTTGTCTCTTTACGGAAGATAGCTTTTCTTTCATCAGACATAGGCAAATGTTTTGAAACAGTGTGTACCATCTGCAGCATTTCTTTGTCATGCTCAGTGACCTCTAAGCTGTTTCTGGATAACATATCCGCAAAGTGTACATATTTACCTGGCACATAATAAACATTTAATTTATACATTAATAATTTTAACCTTAACCTTTTCAGTCTAGGAGAACCAATCTTGCTTATTTGTTTATTCATAATAGATACAATAGGTTTATGATCTGTTTGTACATCAACCTCTGAACCATAAATATATTTGTGAAATTTCTTAGCACCAAAACAAATAGACAGCAATTCTTTTTCGGTTTGTCCATAGTTAAGCTCAGCATTATTCATAGATCTTGATACACAAGCCACTAATTTTAACTTGCCAGAATCATCTGGTTGAAATAAACAACAACCTAAACCTTTACTTGACGCATCACATTGCAAAATGATTTTCCTTTTAGAATCAAATGGACAAAGTGCTGGAGCTTTACTTATCTGCTCTTTCAATTTAGCAAAAACTTTATCATGTATGGGTAACCACAAAAACTCTACATCCTTTTTTAACAATTTACACAAAGGAGACATCAACTCTGCCATCTCAGGTACATAACGTCTGACATAATTAAGTGAACCAATAATTCTCATTAACTCATCCTTATTAGTTGGTGGTTTTAACTTTAACAATGACTCTACTCTAGATTTATCTATAGACATACCATTTTCATTAAAAATTTGACCCACATATTTCACTTCCCGTTGCCTAAATTGAAACTTTTTCTCATTAAATACAATTCCAATCTCTTTAGCCTTACTCATCACACTTAGCAATGCTTGGTCATGTTCCTCTATAGACTTTCCCATAACCAATATGTCATCAGCCCAAACAACTACATTTTTTAATTTATTGAAATGAGACTCAAGTACATCTTGGAATAACTCAGGTGCATTCATTAAACCATAGGGTAAAACTAAATACCTATAGACACCAAATTGGGTAGAAAAACAACATTTCCATGATGATTTTTCATCTAAACTTAAATGATGAAATCCTTCCGAGAGATCTAAAACAGAAAAATATTTCTTGCCATTTAACTTGAAAGCAAGCTCTTCTAAGGTTGGCAAAGACTTAGGCTTCTTTATAATATATTTATTTAGATCAGACGGGTCCAAACAAAGTCTAATTTTTTTATTGGGCTTCTCAACCAAAACTATACGATTGATACATGCATTTTCATTAAGATTATCAACCTTTACAATTGCATTTCTACTTTCTAATCTATCCAATTCACATTTTAATGGATCTAAAAGACAATTAGGTATCCTTGAAGGTGGATGACATATTTGCTCAGTTATATTCCTTGTTGTAATACTATAGGTGCCTGGCAACTTACCGATGCCTGTAAATACATTCTTGTGCTCCGATATAAACTTATCTTTTAATGAGTCAGAAGTACTCTCAGCACTATGCACCCTTTTGACCAGATTTAAAGAAATACAACCCGGCAAACCTAAGAGCATGGAATGACAGTCTACAACCACAAAATTTTCATAACATTTTACATTTTTATATTCACACTTTAAATTGACCATGCCCACAGGTGAGACTTTACTGCCTTCAAATGATACCAATTGTATATTTGTCTTTATTAATTTTAAATTTACTGTATTATTTATTTGATTGAATATTTTTAACGGCATTATACTTATATCTGCCCCCGTGTCCAGTTTACACTTAACAGGAAAGCTCTCAATGTTTATAATTTCTAACCACTCAGACTCGAGTTTACACTCAGACACTACCGCATTACAGAATAAATTTTCACTATCACTTTCCGATGAATTTTCACTTTGACACTGGACTTCTTTAACAGTTTTATTACGCACCTTACAGCTGACAGCAAAATGATTTTTAATTCCACACTTCTTGCATGCTTTTCCAAAAGCAGGGCACTCTCGACGTCCATGAATAGTTTGGCACCGTCTGCACTTAAATTTACCTGTAGACTCAGGTCTCTTCTTATACTTATTTGCGTCAACCTCACATGTAGGGTTCATTTCCTTGACTTGAAGTTTACTTTGCTCTGACGTCCTGCAAAAGTTTGCAGCTTTTTCTAGCGTCAGTCCATCCAGCCTCAGTAGTTGTTCCTGCACATGTTTATCATATATTCCTTGTACAATTTTATCTCTCAACAACTGATCTTCGATGGATTCTTTAGTTGTATCGCTATAATTACAATTTAACATTAGTTGTTTTACATCTGTTAGGAAATTATCGAAACTTTCACCCTCTTTTTGCTTCCTGTCATTAAATTTAAATCTCTCAAAAACTTCGTTTGATCTTGGGCTAACATATTTGTCAATAGCCTGTATTACGGCTTCAAAATTTCCCGTTTTACCATCCGGTATCGGTAATGTTTGTAACACCGGTACAGGTTTCCTTTGGCTGGTTACAGGGGGAGGGGTGGGGCGGGGGGAGGGGGGAGGGGGGAAGGGGGTGAATCCCCTCTCCAAGTGAAAAAGTGCGAAACTCAACAGTTTTTGAGAAATTAATTTTTAAAGTTTTGAAATTTTGAGGTTAGTTTGAGGTAATAATGACTACTATACACAGCGGAGGGGGGTGGGGGCTGGGTGAAGGGACGCGGGAGGGTAAAGGGGAAGACGGGGCCAACTTCCCATCCCCCCTAAGGGGAATTTTAAGTTATTTATTACAGATTTCTATTTAAGTATACTTACAACCTTTGTGTCCAAATCAGATGTATGACAGCTCTAAAATAGGGACCAATTCAGATCTGTGACGTCTCCGGCGCTGCGGGAAGTGCAGCCCCTTCGCCCTTGCGTAGCAAAGCACAGGCACCCACGCTCACCTCCGCAGCCTCGGCATGCTGGTCGCCTTCGGCGACCAGCCTCGGCCGCTCCGGCTCGCCCGGGTGCCTGTGCTGTGCTACGGCGGGCGGGGGCTGCACTCCCTCCGCGCCTCCGGCTTAAAAAAAACACTCTAGGGGTAGGACAAACAAGACTGCTTGGTGTCGGGGTAACGCAGTTCGGTTCTGTGACTAATTCGACCTAAATCAATCCATCAATCTAAAATAGTTGAATTACTTAAGAACTTAAACACTTAACATAGAATGCAATACGAAAAACGAAACGTTTTTTGACAAGTATACGTCAATACAGTCTGTAGTTTATGGTCATTGATCAATTTTGTATGAAATTTCATATAGAAAATCGTAATTTTTAAAAATTTATTTCTCGTAAATTACTGAGATTCGCGCTAAAACATTTCAGTGGTAGGTTTAATATATTATGAGCCATCTGTAAAAAAAAAATGAACTGCCAACTAATAGCCAGCCAAAGGAAACCTGAGCCGTAACACCCGCGCTGAATCCATGCCTAGCATATTTCTCAGCAACGCTAAGCGAATCTTGTCACTTGCCCCATCTTGGCCAGTTGAAATTAAATAATCTTCAAAACATGTCCGCCATAGCTTCCATTCAGCGGCAGCACCAGACGCCCGCAGATCAAAATTTGGTAACAATTTAACAGTTCTTTCCATCGTGATACAACTTTAATACTTTAATAATGTTTTCACGACTGCGCCATGTTTTATATTTTAAAACTTTAGATTATATTTTAAATAATATTTAATAAAACACTTGGTAAAATTCACATCTTATATTTTCACAGAGTGACACAGACTCCTAAATCTAACTCACATAGACATAGACTAAATCAACCATAGAACAACGTACGGACACCATGCGGCGATCCACCAGCAGGTGGAAGAGTTCCTGTCGGCCCCAACACCTCCACTCCGGGGAGAAGACTTTATTTCCCCGTCCGAGCTGAGGAAGGCCGTCTTTCAACTCTCCAAACGGAAGGCGCCAGGTCCCGACGGGATACCGATCGCCGCATTACAGCAGCTGCCTCGGAGAGGTCTAGTCGCTTTGACTAGACTATTCAATGGTATACTCCGCACCGGCCACTTTCCGGAATCCTGGAAACAGGGGAAGGTGATTACCATCCCCAAACCAGGAAAGGACCGTCGCCTGCCAGGAAGTTACCGCCCCATCACCCTCCTGCCGCACCTCGCCAAGCTGTTTGAGCGTCTGTTGCTGCGAAGACTCGCACCCCACATCCAACTGCGTGACGAGCAGTTCGGTTTTCGCAGCAACCACTCCACGACGCTCCAGCTGGCAAGGGGTCTTCACCACATCGCCAGTGAGAAAAATAAGGGCCACTGCACCGTCGGGGTCTTCCTCGATATCGAGAAGGCCTTCGACCGTGTATGGCACACCGGACTCCTGGCGAAACTCTTATCTACCACCTTGCCACCCGCGATTGTGCGGCTGGTAGCCTCGTTCCTGGAAGGCCGGTCCTTCTTTGTCTCTGTGGAGGGCGCCAACTCCCAGCCGCGCCCAATACGTGCTGGAGTACCACAGGGCAGCTGCTTATCCCCATGCCTGTACGCCGTGTACACAGATGACATCCCTACCCTCGCAGGACACCTTCGCGAGGGAGAGGATGACGTGCTGTTGTCATTGTACGCTGACGACAGCGCGTACTTTGCGTCGTCATTTCATCAACTCGTCTCCATCAACCGAATGCAACGCCTGCTGGACCTGCTGCCGGAGTGGCTGGACAAATGGAGGATGGCTGTCAACGTGGGGAAGACGGCCGCCATCATCTTCGGCGTGCGGAAGCCGCTGCGTCAGCTGCGCCTACGAGGACAGGATATAGAGTGGCAGACTTCGGTGTGCTACTTGGGGTGCCGCATCGACCAAAGCCTGAACATGATACCCACGGTCAACCATGCCGTGGACCATGCTAAGGCTGCTACGTCGATGCTGTACCAAGTCCTTACCTCAAGACTAACACCGAAGACCAAGCTACGGATATACGGAGCCTATATCCGTTCTCGCCTGACGTACGCGGCGCCCGCCTGGTACGCCCTATGCTCAGTCACCCAGAAGCACCGGCTGCAGGTACAACAGAATAAGTGCTTGCGCCTGATCGTGGGAGCCCCGAGGTACGTCAGAAACGACGTTATCCATCGGGACACCAGGACGCCCACCGTGGAGGAGTTTGTCCGTACTCTCGCGCAACGCCTGTTCGCTCGCGCGGATTACGGGCCGTGCGCACACCTCCACGGGATTGCCCCTACACTCGACCGACCACCGCAAGGGCGTCCCCTACCTCGTGAGCTCCTACGGTCCCCGTCGCCTTCCCGGCATTTTACGGGTAGCGATGGAGACGAGGAAGACGACGCAAGGATCATCACTGGACAGGACCAATGAGTAACCTGACCCCTAGGCCCAAAGCCAAGATGGCGGAGCCTTAGCCCCCTAACCAGGGGGCTTAAAGATCAACACCGAGGGCGTGCAGCGCCCCCGCGACACATCGCCCGGGTAAGGAGGTTTGCCTCGAGGCCCGTACCCCCCGGAGGGAAATCACACCCGCCGGAGAAGACCACGCTGCGCTGCGAGTCTTATGTTAAAACCAATATTTTATCAAATTTGTTAATAAATCATTAATACATGTGTCAAACCAAGGAAAATTTATAACTGTTATCTATCTCGCCGCACACACCTTACGCTAATTTTACTTAACGGTTTATGGCTTAATTTTATTACATTATGCATGCAAGTATTAGAATAAATCTTTAAATGAATAAAAACCTATAACTATGTAAAATGGCTTATTTCTAATTATTATTTACTGTGTTGAAATGACAATCTATATAATTTTAACTGTTTACAATATGTTATGGCTACATGAGATAGCAATGGAAAATGACATAATATTATGTGATTAAAATTATATAGGAAGTATGATAATAACATTTAATACCTGTGCCTGTGCCAAATCAAGAAAATTTCTGAATGGTATTGTTCACTCACTATCCTTTACGAGGTAAATAAGTAAAGCGCGATGCGACGTGCAAGTGGCGCCATCTAGTAGGCCGCGAACACATTATTCTAATTTTCTTAACCAACGCCTGTTCTGGCGCAACGCCTGTTCTGGCGCAACGCCTGTTCGCTCGCGCGGATTACGGGCCGTGCGCACACCTCCACGGGATTGCCTCTACACTCGATCGACCACCGCAAGGGCGTCCCCTACCTCGCGAGCTCCTACGGTCCCCGTCCCCTTCCCGGCATTTTACGGGTAGCGATGGAGACGAGGAAGACGACGCGAGGATCATCACTGGACAGGACCAATGACGTAACCTGACCCCTAGGCCCAAAGCCAAGATGGCGGAGCCTTAGCTCCCTAACCAGGGGGCTTAAAGATCAACACCGAGGGCGTACAGCGCCCCCGCGACACATCGCCCGGGTAAGGAGGTTTGCCTCGAGGCCCGTACCCCCCGGAGGGAAATCACACCCGCCGGAGAAGACCACGCTGCTGTGCATTTTAGCGTCTCGCTTTGGCCGAAAAGCGCCTTATGAATCATTACATATTTACACAATTGTACAATATACAATCATCGTACATACAGTACCCATATATACATACAATATGATCATCACCTACGTACCATAGTAATATATTATACTTATGCCCATAAACATAATATTGTATATCATAATACATAAATATATAATATACATGTACTCAAATACATACATACTTAAAGAGGACACATAGTTACATTAACAATAACACATACATACATAGTATAGCAAGTAAGTTTAAGGTGTGGATTACTTTATCGTTCTCATGGTTTGCTATTTTGCAATTGTACGCGGTGAAACACTCGGACTCTAACTTTGCCTGACGATTCGGAACAGGCGTCGCGCTACGCGCTACTGATTCTAGGAAGAATTTACGCTTGTAGCTCTGGGCATACCATCGCTTCACCAATATATCGCCTAGTGCCGGCTTCAATTTTTATATTTCTCTTAGGTACCTGTGTAATCGAGCTCTTAGAGTCGCTATTCTGCAAGGCACGGCCGCAAACTACTCCGTCAAACCGTCCCCTGTAAGCGTTTACATACGGAGTGTAATAGGCATTTTGCTATCGGCACGGAGCAGGCGCCACACGACCGCCTTCTATATTCTCATGTATACCACATCCGGGTGATCAAACGTGCGCGCATACCTATCCACAAAATGGGGTTGACTTATGAGCGAATCAATACTTCCCTTCGGTCGATGCCTTAAATGCCTAATACCGAGGGGCCTAACGTCGCGGACGCAGCTCGAGGCGCAACAGAATACCGCAACAGAATGCTCCCGCTTATTATAAGCGGCAGCGAGGTGGTGCAGTACTCTCGTGACTTGGAGCGTGGTGGAGTGTTCGGCACGGAAGCCGAACTGCTCGTCGCGTGGCTGAAGGTGGGGCGTGATGTGCAGCAGCAGCAACTTCTCGAAGACTTTCGATATCGTCGACAGCAGCGTGATGGGACGGTAGCTCCCAGGCAGCAGAATGTTCTTCCCCTGTTTCGGTATCATGATGACTCGGCCGAGCTTCCACGAACTCGGGAAGTGCCCGGTGCGGAGGATGCCGTTGAATAACCGCGCCATCGCCGCGATTGATCGCTGTGGTAGATGGCGCAGGGCTTCATTGGTGATGCGGTCGGGACCGGGCGCTTTCCGTAGTTTAGTCCGCCGAGTCATCCGGTGGACCTGCCCAGGGGAAAACACGACTGGGTCTTCCGTCGGCGCTATCGGCGGCTCGAAGTAAGCCTCCAAGTGTCGCTCGATGGTGTCAACGTGCTGCACATCAGTGGTCGGGTTCGGTGTAAACTGCGTCTCCAGAAAGTCGGCGAAAATCTCCGTTAAAACATTCATGCTCATCACACAAACATTTACCAGTGGTGGGAATCGAACCCACGACCTCCGGCGCAGACGGCAGGTTCGCTATCACTACGCCATTCGGTCGTCAAAATAAATATATAAAAGACTATAGTAGTGTTATTATCTCGCTGCAGACTCGGCCATAAATCATTCGAGTGTTTCGCTTTTGTTGTTCACTAAAATACAAAAGCAGCAGTGAAGCTCAGCAGTGAAATACAAAAGCGAAACACTCGGATGATTTATGACCGAGTCTGCAGCGAGATAATTCATGACCGAGTCTGCAGCGAGGTAATAACACGACTATAGTAGGGTGCGTGGGGCGCTGTCATCCCGTCTATAAAAGTATCATCGACGACAGCCTTCAATATGTACATTTTCTATGAAAAAATAAATTCCGCCAGTTTGTTTTTTTTTTATCCATCGAATAGACCTTCGTGTCCTAATCAACTCTTGTCAAGAAACTATTCTCCCATCTTTTATACTTTTTGAGATGGACACCAATGAAAGGAGTTGTCCAAAAATGGTTTTTTAAATTTGAATTTAATGAACCAGGATGATTTGAATATATTTGGATAGAAATCCAAAAAGGCTTCCATCTAAATAATTTACAGATTTTTTAAGGACTCCAATATTGAGAAAAACATTTTTTGTTTTTTGACTCATTTATCGACATTTGCTTGTGATTTAACACCAGTTAAAAAAAAATAATTTGTCTACGTAAGTTGTCAAATGTCAATGTCAGGTGATTGTCAGGAATATCATGTTGTTTATTTGAACATAATTAATTAATTTAAGCGCCATACATAGCTAAAACAAACACGAGTGCACTTTAGGTCAATGGACGCAAAAGTGGCAAAAGACAAAAGTCATCAAAACTCAAAAGTGTAATGGCGCATTTTGAACATTGACAGTTCAAAATGACATAAAAGTGACATTTGCAGGTGCAAGATTTGATAGATCTATACATTAAAAACAGTTTTTAGTGTTGCCATCCATCGAAAAATATTTTCTGCAAACGATATTTTTCTCAATTAATTTAAAAAAACGGAGTTTCCTAAAATTATCATTTATATGGCGATTAGTCTTATATTTTTTTCTCTTTCACTTGATGGCAGTTTGGTTCTGGTTCATTGACAATCAGAATAAAAAACCACCCTCCATACTGAACTGGGACATGTCCTTTGTATGGCGGCCATCTTTTTTCGCCATTTTGATTTTTTTCAGCGCACTGCCAATCGCATGATGTTTCTAAGTGGTTTCAAATAACATTTGGTCGAGCACCCCCAAGTATCTTAAATACCCTCCCCGTGCTCTTCAGCCGTCTTCAAAGTCCTCAATCATCAGCTCTCTCCGTATTTTTGTTCCGAGTGATTTTTTCCCCTCTATCCGAAAACGTTAGTGAAAAAAAAAATCCATACAAAATTCAGGAGAAGTGAATGAGTGATTGGTTTAGCACAAGCAGCTATATACAACGTGTGGGTAAATTCGTATAACATACCGAAAGCTACCTATGCAATTTGGTCCAAATAAACACGTTGGTGGAGGTAAGACATGGAAATTATTATTTTTTAATTTCCATACAAAATTAATTATTTAATTTAGGAAAATTATTTTTGGCGACCCTAAATGTGGAAAATTATTGAGGTATGACCTACATAAAGTATGAGGTTAACAACCTCATACTGTATGTAGGTCTTAATATCGTGCAACCAAACCAAATCCCCTTAAATTCCTGATGCCCTAGTACAAACAAGTTTAGGTAAAAGATGACTCGCCGAGTGCCGAAATGCCTACTGTTCGACGAACTCCGTGACCGTAGCGCAGTGGCGCGCGCTCGGATAGACGTGGGAAGTCACGGGTTCAATTCCCGCCACGGACCACCTGTGAATCAGAACTTTGAATCTTAGAATTCCAAACTTTCAATGTTCATCTTTTAATTTGGCACACAGGTCTGGTCTGGTCTAGTTAACCATCCTAAATAACGGCAAAGACGCACCGCCATGAGATTCAGCGTTCCGGCGCGATCCTGTGTAGAAACCGTCAGGGGTTGCTTGACCTCTTCCAAGGTTCCTCGACTGCATCGCCACTTACCATCAGGTGATATCGCAGTCAAGTAGGTACTAACTTGTAGTATGTAAAAAAACACTGTCGAATTCCTGCGATGAGTAGTGAGGAGACGCCCAATAGCGACTGCCCCGAAATCGAAATCATTGATGACGTTTCAATTCAAAAAATGTTATGAGTTTATGCCAGACGCAGCATTCGAACCCAAGACCCAACAAACCCTGATACGAAATGCACAGCGGAACACTAATTCTACTGATAAATACGCTTGTTTATGTTCGCCTAGTACTTGAGCCGAAGCCGGCCGCGCGTGTGTAGCGGCTGCCGACAAAGGGCCGCACGCGCAATGTCCCTACCTAGTCTACTGTACGAGTACGAGTTCTCGAACAACTTAAAAGCAGTGTTTTCAGTCATGATTTTTAATTCACCCTAATATCCAAAAATAATAAGCTTTCGTCTGAAGTAGGTCTGAAAAATAAAAATCTTTTTGACTTTATTTGGCAAATAACTTAAACGAAACATTTAATTTTACCTATCAATTTAAAAATACTAACAACAGTCTTACATTTTAAGATTTAAAAGCCACAATATTACATATTTTAGTCTTCGGAACGCTGGATCATATTATTAATAACATAAGTGCACTTGCAATTACCGTCATATTAAAATAGTCCCGCAAACTGTTTTGTTTTTATTCTCCCTGAAAGATACCTAATCAAAGCAAAATTCCTACAAGTGGAAACACTAAAAAAATATTATCTAAACAACTTCTAAAAAATTTCTATGCGTTCCTAGTACACTATCGGCATTCGGCTCGGCCGTATTTTATTAATAACCTACGCCAAAAAATACCAAACGGTACCTACACCCCTATGTGTGTGTAGGTAGGCACACACACTACAATGTCCCTACTCAACAAAAAGCCGCCCCCTTTAGAGTTCCTTTGTACCTATTCTGTAAGATATTTACACTTAAGTTACAACTGCGAATATCTTGAAGTCATGCGAATCTAACCTAGGCAGTAGGCACCTTGCAATTATCGAAAAATTAATTATTATTGTATTCTAATTCATCTCGTGAAGAAGTTTAAGGAATTTGTTTCCATAATCTCAAATTATGAGAATAGAGTAAAAAGCCTACTAATCTACGAGAGATTTAAGAATAATACCTACACCGCTTTGCTCCAATAAAATTCTGGTAATAGCCGGAACTGAAGAGAACAAGATTCTTCGACCAAATGAAGCGCGACCATTCTTTTCTAATTCCTGGGCTGGTACCTATTGATATATTCTTGTCAAAAAACCCAAAATCTAAATATCTTACGCCTAACAACCACACATTCGCAACAACTTCACGATTGAACCCACTTGACTAAACAAGAAATTAGAATAAAAATACGGAACCCACCTCGCGAATTCCATAATTGAATAATTTACCGAATCCTCTTAATTTTTATGTTAGCCTAGTATCCCATCGTAAATTTTCTGTGTAAAATGCGCTAGAGGCGAACACATGCCTGTACGTACAAGCCATTCTCGATCCCTATTGGTTATTACGCTGACCAATAAAATTAAATAGCAAAAGTTAATAGTGTTTTGAGAGTTTGGATTGGCTATCGTAAAATAATAATAATACACTTTTTCTTATTCCCAGTTCATTGATATTGAATCAGCTGTTTTTAGGGTTAGCACCTAAACATTATTGGTAAATTTTTGAAAACCTCATAGCTCCCCCAGGATATGAGCTAGACGTCTCATGATAATTTTTCATGTATCTATACACCGTCCCCCACCTAAGGTTTTCGGTATGATAGGGTAAAAGCCTAACACGTTGTATATACAAGGTGTAAGTAAATTAGTATAACCTACCGAAAACTACCCATGCAACTTGATCCTATAAACACGTTGGTGGAGATAAAAAATGGAAATTATTATTTTTTAATTTCCATACAAAATTAATTATTTAATTTAGGAAAAACAAATTTAACAACCCTAACTGGGAAATTTAATTTATCGACGTAGAGTAACAACCCTAACTGGGAAATTTAATTTATCGAGGTTCTTAACCTCATACTTATGTAGGTCATAACATCGTACAAAATAATAGTACATTTCAATATAAGTGCGGAAAGTTTGTCATTTCTTTACGAGTTCCGGTTTGTTGACCCAAGCCGAAGGCGAGGGTCAACTATAAGGACGAGTAAAAATGACAATTCCGCACGTGCATTGAACGACGTTTTTTAATACATTTGCGAAAAAAAAAATTGGTTTTACGTGTTTGCCTGCTCCGTGTTTGCATGCCGTGTTCGTGTTCATGCGCTCCTGGTGCGCCCGCTCCGGTGCCGCGTAGGAGGAAAACACAAAAGCACTAGTGCGGAAAAGAATAACTTTGCGCACGCTAAACACACATGGAAATGTCAACTTTTTGAGCAAATGTATTAAAATAGTACATTTCAATATAAGTGCGGAAAGTTTGTCATTTCTGTACGAGTCCCGGTTTGTTGACCCAAGCCGAAGGCGAGGGTCAACTATAAGGACGAGTAAAAATGACAATTCCGCACGTGCATTGAATGACGTTTTTTAATACATTTGCGAAAAAAAAAATTGGTTTTACGTGTTTGCCTGCTCCGTGTTTGCATGCCGTGTTCGTGTTCATGCGCTCCTGGTGCGCCCGCTCCGGTGCCGCGTAGGAGGAAAACACAAAAGCACTAGTGCGGAAAAGAATAACTTTGCGCACGCTAAACATACATGGAAATGTCAACTTTTTGAGCAAATGTATTAAAAAATATCTTTCAATTCCTAACGCCCTAGTACAAGGTACTTTAGGTAAAAGTCGATGACTCGCCGACTAATGCCTACGCGCCGACAATGCCTACGAGTTTGACGATCCCCAGGCGTGCAGAGGGCGGCGCGGCGCGGCGCGTGCTCGGATCGAAGTGGGAAGTCGTGGGTTTGATTCCCACCACTTGCCTTCTTGGCATTAGAACAATCTCATCTTCTAATTTGACTCAGGTCTGGTCTGATGGGAGGCTTCGTCCTCGGCTAATTACTACCCTACCGGCAAAATCGCACCGCCAAGAGATATGGCGTTCCGGCGCGATGCTGTGTAGAAACCGTGCATCAGGTGAGATCGCAGTCAAGTAATAACTTGTAGTAGGTAGGTCATAGGTGCGTAAAAAAACTACCTTTTGTCAATTAATGCCACCTGCGATCCTTAGCTCGTGTCTTTTGGAATTTTCGCAAGTCAGTCGCGGCCGTCGCCCACTAGCGACTGCACCGAAACCGAAATTACTGATAATAATTAATAATTATTACTTTGGATTTCCGAACTTCAACAATTTAAAAGCGTTTCTGACGGACTTAAGAAATTCTAAGTAGTTATCAGTCTGGAATTAGGTAACAAAGTTCGGTTTTGTACCTAGACATCATGACTCCTCATGACGGTAGAGCATTATTGCTCTAAAGCTCTAATTAACTCCCTTCAACGCAACATTCGAACTGAAGACCCAACAAACTCCGAGATACACAGCTGAACATTAAATTCGCTTGTTTATGATCGCCTAGTACTCGAGTGTAGGCTCGCATACACTCGAGTAGGTACTAACTAAGACTAGGTATTTTTTTTGTAATGCCGGCGCCAGACATAAGTTCACAGAAGTGATCACTTCTTTGAAGACTTTGCTCACACATTTGCTCACATGTTGTTGTATCTGCCAGATATGTGTTCAAAGATTTGTTCACTTCTTTGAGCTCACAGTTTTTAAATAGACTTCGCAAAACATGGACGACGATTTAGTCGATAATGTTTGCTTATATTATTTATGTGCGTGTAATTATTTATTACACGTTCAATTAAATAAACAAAAACAGCCATGCATAACCATGCCATTAAGCAAAAACCATGATGGTTTGTAAATTTCCTTCGCACTCGATCCAGTTTTTGTAGACTCTTTTATTTTTTTTAAACAATCTCTGTACTGTGTCAGTAAAGTGTTCCTTTTTCGCTTCAATTTTTCGATAGTGCAAGGTATTGAAAAGTTGTTTTTAATACGGTTCCAAGCGTCATTGAGGTTATTTCTATTTTTGTGCCCTTTCCGTTTCGGATCCCATATATCTGGCTCTCCTTGCATCAATTCTATAAATTCGAAAACGCTCTCGTTACTCCACTCCATTTTTTCGCACGACAGCTCTCCACGGCGACGCTCGCGCAACTGGACTTCGCGTAGTGTGGCAGGCACACAAATATTTGGACTTTGATCTCTTTGATGTGCGCTAAAAAAACCGACACGGACCGGCAAAGCGCGCATAAGTGATCAAATATGTGACAATAGTATCAAATACCCGTGCCACACATGTGAGCACATACTTGATCACTTCTGTGAACTCATGTCTGGCGCCGGCATAATAGGAACCGCGCAGTTGGCGGCACTCGACAAAGCAGGCGTAGGTGCTTTTGTACGTGCCACCAACCTCGCTTTTCGGCATGGACGTTGGTATAACAGCAATGATATTGTTTTATTATTGTATTGAAAGAATATCTTATTAGTTTATTGTAATTGTAAGCCCTTATTAGTAAAATAAGTATTGGACAAAACTTTGCTACTTACTCAAAAAGAATGGCGAAATTATTTAGATTCCAGTCTCTTTAACATTGAAAATATCTCAGTCAGTAGGTACCACCTCGAAATCACTACGTAGTCATAAACACACATACCTAAAAATTACAAACGTATGACATAAACTTAACACAATAAAAAGTTTTTGCTCTTTACAGAAAGGGTTCAATGTGCGAACCCCGCTTTTCTATGCACAACTCCATACGGCGCAGCACCGAGTCCGTCACACGAGTGCGCATTTGCGGAGTTATTGTCTGAAATGCGGAAAGGATTCTTTGGCGCATTTCTCCTTCACTATCACACTCCACTGCGTAGACACTATTTTTTATGTGACCCCATAGAAAAAAATCTAAAGGAGTCAAATCCGGGGAACGAGCCGCCCACGGAATAGGACCCCCACGCCCGATCCAATTATTATTGAACCGGTGGTTTAGGTATTCCCTGCACTGTCGAGCAAAATGAGCGGGAGCCCCGTCGTGCTGGAAAATCATCGATGCGTACGTTATCACCGGCAAATCTTCCAACATCTCCTCCAATTTTCCCCCTCCTGGAATGGTTCAAAGAGTATCATAGGAATAGAGTAACCTGCGTCAAAATTGATAACACCATGAGTGACATGATACATACTACTAAAGGAACAGCTCAGGGTTCGATTCTCGGACCTATTGAGTACTTGTTATACGTAAATGACATGTGCAACCTATTCCGGGAGGGATCCGTGTATCAATTCGCTGATGATACATGTATCATTGTCAAGACAAGGACTTGCAGGTGGCCGAGCGCATAATGCAAGCCAATTTCGATACCCTCTATAAATGGGCACACGATGTTGGACTGGTGATAAATATTAAAAAGACTAAAGCTATGCATATTCATTCTGCTCATAATAAAACAGATTATAGGGCCAATATAGTTGCACATGCGCACGACTGCCTGCATGGCAGGATAAAACACTGTATCTGCCAACCTATTGATATGGTTACAGAACATACGTATATAGGTCTCAAAATTGACTTCCGTTTTAACTGGCAACCACATATAAATTATATTTGTGAGAAGCTGAGAGCAATCCTTAGTAGGCTATACATACTTAAATATAAACTGCCCTATAGGACGCTGAGATTGCTTTTTCTTCAAGCCCTACGTCTAGGGCTGTTCGAGTACAGATATTAAAGAAAAAAACAATGACACGATTTGTTTTTTTTTACAAAAGAATAAAGGCAGACTGAACTTAGGTGTCATCATAATCAGTCCGTGGGTTCGACGGTCGATCAGTTGGAAGGTCGGACGTTCGTCAAAAACTATAGCATTCTGACTTTGATTAGTCCCGGGGGTTTGTCTGGGAAATGTCAAATAGGCATAAACTTGTACATTTCCCTTGTGACCATGCTAAGGTGACTAATTTGTCCCCTTTCAGAGGACAAAATCGGGGGTACCTACACGATTTTATCCACTGCCCATGCTAGGGGGCTGGAAAAAAACACGCATATAAGGGCGTCTACAAATTAGCCGCGAAAGTCAGTCAGGTCATCGATCGACTATAGTAGTGTTATTATCTCGCTGCAGACTCGGTCATAAATCATTCGAGTGTTTCGCTTTTGTTGTTCTTTGTTGAGTTGTGCATTACTGCAGAACAAAAGCGAAACACTCGCAATGATTTATGACCGAGTCTGCAGCGAGATAATAACACTATAGTGACTGCGCGCACGTATTTTTTGTACAAGTCTAAACATCCAGTCCATCGTGAAACTATGTACTACACTGCGATTTTCAAACCTAGCGACACCAGCGGGGCTAGACCAAGTAACAGACGTTTAGCGTTCACGACAGTAGATAAAAATGTGTGGACAGACCACGTGACGAATGGAAACAAATGAAAGCAGAATCAACTTTATGCTTAGCGTTGTTCACTGTCGGCTGTCAATTGTCATGTGAAGGACGCTAAAGTTATTTACGTCTGCGAGAACGCCAAGGAGCGTTCAAATTGTCGTAGTCGATTTTCAAACAGTGTGTTTTTCTCTATTCGGTCGTGGTTTATCTACAGTGATTTAGGTTAGGTTTGTAGGTTTTGTCCATACATTTTTGTCTACTGTCCTTAACAATAAACGACTGTTTAGCCCATTTTACACCGCGAGCGGAGCGGACCCATTAAGGACTCCGTTCAACTCGCAATAGTAAATTGCATACTTGTGTTTCCACCAGTAATTAGTACACAAGTATGCAGTTTACTCTTGCGAGTTGAACGAAGTCCTTAATGGGTCCGCTCCGCTTGCGGTGGAAAATGGGCTTTACTTTGTCCAGCCCTGCAGCGCTGCAGACGCGCTGCCGGCACTTTGCGGCAAATCTGAAGACGCCCTAACTCTTTGGGCCCTTGAAAATCAGAAAAAAATAAAACAATTTAGTACGGAAGAATATTATATATATTTCATTCGTAAATTTTTCATTGCTACATTATATAATTTTAAATTCAGGAATCACAACAGTCAATACTTATTATAATTACATTAAGTGTAGCCCTTTCCCTCGGCTTCGCCCGCGTGAAATTCGGGTTTTTATTTATGCCGGATGCATATATATTCCGCGCCAATGTGTTAATTCAGGATATTGCCTATCTCCATTCCAAATTACAGCCAAATCGGTTCAGTAGTTGCGGCGTGAAGAAGTATTTCTACATACAAACTTTGGACCCCTGTTTCATCCCTTTTGGAGACGAGAAAAAATGCTTTCTTCTTCAAGTTCTAAAGTTTTTTAATAAACTCCTAGACTTAAGGGGATTTATTGAATTTATTTTTGTCTTTCTCACTCTCACGGAGATTTGGTAGGTGCGACATGCAGCGTCGCGGAAGAATATAACAGAAAAACGACCTTTTACCTAATTACTCAAAAACTAAGCTGGTTATCAAAAAATCTGTTTCTTAGCGTTTTTGGATATTATTATTACCGACACTTTAAAACAAAAATTACAATTACATCCAATGTAGTGTCCGATAAAAACTCGAAAAACTGAGATTCTGGAGCAACTTTTGGGAGAACTTTCTATCAAGAAAATTGTATTCAATCGTGTTTCTGCTTCTTAGCGATTTTAGATTGAAGACCCAAAATACATGACGTGTAAATTTGAAAGTAATTGTCTTTATAGTTTTTGCATAAAACTTCATTCAAAATCGCTTAAATACGGCTTCTACACCGTTAATTAGGACCCTATGTATTAAGATGAGTTTAAAAATATCCCTTATTCTTCAAGTTCTAAAGAAGTTTTTTAATGCACCCCTAGACTTAATTAGGACCCTATGTATTAAAAAAGAATGACCAAAGATGGTGTCAAGTTTTCTTATAAAACAAAACCGAAATATTCTAGGAAAATAAAATAGTGTTTTAAAGAACCATTGGCACTATACTCTTTCCATTCGTTTATTTTCTCTTTGACATATGAAATCGCATGAAACAGATATGGCAATAGCAAGGGACCAGAGAGAGATAGAGGTAAAGTGGTCTCTCTCTGGTCCCTCGCTATTGCTATATCTGTTTCATGTGTCAAAGAGAAAATAAACGAATCGAAATATATAGAATGGAAGCAGGCGTTATTTAACGGAAATCCATAATTAGCAGGACAGATTAATTTGTTTTGCTATAATCGGCTACTTGAAACGATTCAGTATGCTACAATATGCAGGAGCACTGCCCACATGAAACACCAAACACAATTTTCCAACACTTTCTTCGACGCACGTTTCGCCCCGAACCGAGACATCCTCAGGAGATGTTGACTTCACAATGCGAAATCGTTGAGATCTCTACGATTTCGCATTGTTGATTTCGTTGAAGAAAGTGTTGGAAAATTGTGTGTGGTGTTTCATGTGGGCAGTGTTCCTGCATATTGTACCATACAGAATCTTTTCAAGTAGCGGATTACAGCAAAACAAATTAATCTGTCCTGCTGAATGGAAATATTATAGGACTTTGTGTTACATATCCGGAATTTAATTTTGGGTACAAAAAAGTTAGGTTAGTTTATTTTTAATGAAATACTCTGTCATACAGATTTTATTGAGAAGTACAACTTGTTTATTTGCCTATAGCTTTGGAATCCGGTTGTTTTGGAACATAGATAAACGTAGACCTTGAATTAACACATAGACTACTTTTGTAATATCTGAATAACACAAGCAGGCGTAGCCGCAGACAAGAACTAGATATTATCCCCTCTCCGATCTTCCCATCCACAATCAACCTCAAAAGAGATTAAATACTTATATCTATGTATTACATAGTATTTATTAATTAATTTAAGTAAATATATCTAACATTTATAACATCGATTTTCCGTATCCAATTTCGTTAGCCATGTCGGTTAAAAACTTAATAATATTATAATATTTTAAATGACTTTTTTAATATTTCCAATCTGTTTACGTTTAATGTTTAAAAAAAACATGCATGAATGAATGCGGTTTGTATTTAAATAAATACATTATACAATAATATAAATGTTAATAAACATTTTTTCTCTATTATTCCAATGTCAAAACCAAGGGAACTGTAAATAAACTATATATACTCTTTCCATTCGTTTATTTTCTCTTTGACGTATGAAACAGATATAGCAATAGCGAGGAACCAGAAAGAGACCACTTTACCTTTATCTCTCTCTGGTCCCTCGCTATTGCTATATCTGTTTCATGTGATTTCATGTGTCAGAGAAAATAAACGAATGGAAATAGTATAGGAAAATATATTACATCGTCCTTTTGTGACGTCACAACCAAACAACATGGCGGCTTGCGATTCCACGCAAAATAAGTTTTTTTTAACACATTTGCTCAAATAGTGGACTTTTCCATGTGTGTTTAGCGTGCGCAAAGTTATTCTTTTCCGCACTAGTGCTTTTGTGTTTTCCTCCTACGCGGCACCGGAGCGGGCGCACCAGGAGCGCATGAACACGAACACGGCATGCAAACACGGAGCAGGCAAACACGTAAAACCAATATTTTTTTTCGCAAATGTATTAAAAAAAGCCGTTCAATGCACGTGCGGAATTTTTTATTTTTACTCGTCCATAAAGTTGACCCTCGCCTTCGGCTTGGGTCAACAAACCGGGACTCGTAAAGAAATGACAAACTTTCCGCACTTATATTGAAATGTACTATTTCATCAGTGTAGAGTATACCTATTCGAATAACGAAAATTGGCTTGGGATTCTTATGGTTTTACTTTTTCTATACTAGTACAGAACTTCGCCGCGGATTTATTTTAATTTATTTCTCTCCGATTTTTCACTCCAGTCTCTTAAGTTTTGACAATGTCTCTACGTCTCTACGCAATTTCGAGTAGGTGATCCTTAGTTTTTTCTCATAGGCATTGCATTATCGACGAAAATTAGTGTGTGTAACTCGGGACCAAACGTATTAAAAACTGTGTTTACAAATGAAATAAAAATGAACAAGATAAATCAGTCTCGAATGGTGCTTCACACAGCCGGGTGTCAGGTGTCGAAACTTCTCGGCATGTACCTGAAAACATTTCATTAATTTTAGAGTGAAAGGGTAACAGGGAAACGCGCATACAACACACACACACACACACGCGCGCACACACACACACACACACACAGACACAGACAGACACACACAAACACACGCGCAGACACAGACACACACACACTCACGCACATACGCACACACGTGCACACACACGCACAGACACACACACATACACAAACCCACGCGCGCACACACACGCGCAGACATACACACACGCACACATACACACATACACACACACACATACACACATACACAACAAACACACATACTTGTACATCACTTTCGCGACGATGCTCCGGTGCGCGAATGCGACGCGCGATGCGCGAAACTCACCGTACGCTGAGGTCGTGTAACTGGAAGACAGCGTAATGTTCGTTCCGGAACACGGGATAGAAGTGGTCCACCGGCTCAGTGAGTAGCAGGTGGCACAGTCGCGGGTTCGATTTCAAGTCTGGCGCCTCCGCGTCCCAGATGCTCTCGAAGGTGCAGCCTCGGCTGGAAAGTAATAGTTAATTTCGACATCAATCAATCAATAAATCAATCTATCAATATATCAATCGGAGTTTATTTGCGTAAAAACGGCTGGAAAGTAATAGTACATTTCGACATCAATCAATCAATCAATCGGAGTTTATTTGCGTAAAAACATGTCAAATACAGATGTTATTACAATTATAAGCGTATCAATGTTTCTACCTTTTAGGCATGCAAAAGTTACAAAAGATCATTATAAAGTAATCTATATTGATTTTATAAATACAGTGTGAGTCTTCATAATGTGCACATATTGAAATGAGGGAAACTATGCTTAATTTTATCGACGGAAAACGTATTAAAAAAAATCTAAATTTTTTTTTTATATTTTTTTTTGGAATTTTTAAAAATTGCGTTCCCTACTATGACCCTTGTGTAAACAAAACGGTGTAACTTTTAAACTAAATGATCTATCACGATGAATCAAACTTATTAATGATTGGAAGTAATGGTCCGTCCTCATGAAATGAAAATTGTGGAAAAAAATTACCCTCAATGGAAAATACACGTGTTTTTAATAAAATTTCTGTTTTTTTTTCACTAATTTTTACAATTATCGTAAAATTTCTCAATAAAAAGTCCCTATTGTGTGCCTTTTTTATTACTTTAAATTATTCCTCATCGTATTATCTACATAATGGTAAAAATTGCATGCTTATAACTCAATTCTAACATTTCTTATCAAGTGTTAAAGAAAGCCCTAGGACACGGCTACGCACTAATTATTGAGATTGTAGATATCACGTAGAACCCTCCTTAGGAAAACAATAACTTGCGCGTTTGGGGTGCTATTTTTGAACAGTTAAAAAGAAATGTTAGGATTAAGTTACAAACACACAATTTTTACCATTAGGTAGCTAATACGATGAGGAATAATTTAAAGTAATAAAAAAGGCACATAATGGGGGCATTTTATTGAGAAATTTTACGATTATTGTAAAAATTAGTGAAAAAAAAATCAGAAATTTTATTAAAAACACGTGTATTTTCCATTGAGGGTAATTTTTTGCCACAATTTTCATTTCATGAAGACGGACCATTACTTCCAATCATTAATAAGTTTGATTCATCGTGATAGATCATTTAGTTTAAAAGTTACACCGTTTTGTTTACACTAGGGTCATAGTAGGGAAAACAATTTTTAAAAATTCCAAAAAAAATATAAAAAAAAATTTAGATTTTTTTAAATACGTTTTCCTTCGATAAAATTAAGCATAGTTTCCCTCATTTCAATATGTGCACATTATGAAGACTCACACTGTATAATTAATTTGCCAATAATAAATGTAACATATATAAAAAAACTATAAATGAATTATTAAACTCCTATTAATTAGGTTTATCGCTAAATTACATTAAATATTCTTTAATATCACAGTCACATTTTTCCTTAAGATATTCGTTCAGTTTCTTTTTAAATATATTTAGCGTCAATTTTTCAAAGTCTTTTTGGTAACTTATTATAAATTTTTACTGAATTTTTCAGTCTTTTGGTAACTTATTATAAATTTTTACTGAATTTTTCAAAGTCATTTGGTAACTTATTATAAATTTTTACTGCCAAAAGACCGAATGGCGTAGCGAACCTGCCGTCTGTGTCGGAGGTCGTGGGTTCGATTTCGTGGGTTGACCAATTTGAGATAATAGTATGGCACGGACAATGCTCTTAGTTGGCAGATTTATTTTGTAAACAATTGTTTTAACGGAGTAGAAGCCGTATTTAAGCGATTTTGAATGAAGTTTTATGCAAAAACTATAAAGACAATTACTTTCAAATTTACACGTCATGTATTTTGGGTCTTTAATCTGAAATCGCTAAGAAGCAGAAACACGATTGGATAAAATTTTCTCGATAGAAAGTGCTCCCAAAAGTTGCTCCAAAATCTCAGTTTTTCTAATTTTTATCGGAAACTCCAATGGATGTAATTGTTATTTTTGTTTTAATATGTCAGTAATAATAATATCCAAAAACGCTTAGAAACAGATTTTTGATAACTGGCTTAGTTTTTGTGTGATTGGGTAAAAGGTCGTTATTCTGTTATATTCTTCCGCGACGCTGCATGTCGCACCTACCAACGTATCCGTGAGAGTGAAGAAGACAAAAATAAATTCAATAAATCCTCTTAATTGTTATATATACTTTGTATATAAATAATTGTTCCTCAAGCGAAGAAAAAGGAGTGTGTCAATAGTATTAACTGAAGCCGCAACCTATAGACAACACACATTCCAGGTGAAGTCTTACAAACGCTGTTCAGATTTAGTGAATTTATTTTTGTCTTTCTCACTCTCACGGAGATTTGGTAGGTGCGACATGCAGCGTCGCGGAAGAATATAACAGAAAAACGACCTTTTACCTAATTACTCAAAAACTAAGCTGGTTATCAAAAAATCTGTTTCTTAGCGTTTTTGGATATTATTATTACCGACACTTTAAAACAAAAATTACAATTACATCCAATGTAGTGTCCGATAAAAACTCGAAAAACTGAGATTCTGGAGCAACTTTTGGGAGAACTTTCCTTTCTATCGAGAAAATTTTATTCAATCGTGTTTCTGCTTCTTAGCGATTTTAGATTGAAGACCCAAAATACATGACGTGTAAATTTGAAAATAATTGTCTTTATAGTTTTTGCATAAAACTTCATTCAAAATCGCTTAAATACGGCTTGTACACCGTTAATTGTTGTCACGTTGTTTTTATAGCCGTTACATTGGTCCATATTATGGAATTGGCGCCCTCTGGTATACCTTCAATAAAGAAGGTCCACTGACCTGCTCTTGCCGTAGCAGTACTTGTTCTCCACGATCAGATAGGTGGCCTGCAGCTTCCTGAGCTCCTCGTAGAGATGCTCTGCCGAGAACTTCCCGTACACCTTGTACACTGCGTACACTCGCTCTCTGCGAACAAAGTGTAGGGTTTTGTTTATAAATAAAATACATCAAAACATTTTGACGACCTCCCTGGCGCAGTGGCGGCGCGCCTGGGATTCGAGTGGGAGGTCGCGGGTTCGATTCCCGCCACGGGCCGCTTTGGGCTTTCATTATTTCTAAATTGGCTCAGGTCTGGTCTGGTGGGAGGCTTTGGCCGTGGCTAGTTACCACCCTACCAGCAAAGACGCACCGCCAAGCGATTTAGCGTTCCGGTGCGATGCTGCGTAGAAACCGTTGGGGTAAATTCACTTACCCTTCCAAGTTAGTACGATGACATCTTAGACTGCATCATCACTTACCATCAGGTGAGATCGCAGTTAAGTACTAACTTGTATAGAATAAAAAAAAAGGTGGGTATAGGTTAGTTGAAACAAAGTTTATACAATACTAGCTGAGGGGGCAAACATTGTTTTGTAGGGGTATAAAAATTAGCTTAAATTTCACAAAAATCGGTTCAGCTGAATATGACACGAGAATTTTACTTATTAGAATAGTTAACCCGGCACACGTCGTTTTGCCATTAGGGACATAAAAAATAGCTTACGACATACTCTCAGACCTACCAAACATATACAGAAAATTTCATAACAATCGGTCGAGCTGTTTCGGAGGAGTTTGTAACAAAAATTAGCACGAGAATTTTATAAATTAGACGGAGATTGTATATTAGTTAAGATTTTAGTCTAAGTATTATACTATGTGTGCACGACGAACGTAGTGAGCGTCCAAAGACTCTAATAGAAATAATAACTAGCTTATAAGATCCTAATTTGTAACTATCTTATAAGACTCTAATTTGTAACTAGCTTCCTTAAACTTAGCTTAAGATTCTAACACATAACATGTATGTAACGTCTCATATAACTAAACCACTGCTTATGTTTTATGATAAAGTGAAAATTAATTAGCTTATTTAATGGCTGTATACTTAATGTGCTAAAAACTCTGTAAACATGAGAAAATTACAAATAAAGTTTATGCATTAATTGTGGGAGGCCGCGCAAGTTGCTCGATAGGGTCTCACACTAGCAAACCACCCGCGTAGGGTATAAGTATCAAGGCCTTAAGCCCATAGAGTTAGTTATCCTCTGCTCTCCGGCGTCTCTCGCTAAGTTTAAATCCTGAACCAGCTCTTTGCGGAGCTAGGAACAGGTCTTCCCTAAAGCAGAGACCTGCGGGACCTCCTGAGCATTTTGTAAAATCAGTGTTTTATTTGGCAACCCAGTCAAGCCGTAGAATCAGCGCAAAAGGTTCGGGCGACTGTCCCGAACACTATGTGTTTAACCAGTGCGCCCTGCCGGTCCTCACCTATGGCGCTGAAACGTGGACACTAACAAGCGGCCTGATACACAAATTCAAGGTCGCTCAGCGTGCTATGGAGAGGGCTATGTTAGGGGTTTCCCTGCATGATAGAATCAGAAATGAGGAGATCCGCAGGAGAACCAAAGTTACCGACATAGCCAAAACCATTAGCAAGCTGAAGTGGCAGTGGGCAGGTCACGCTTGTCGCAGGGGCGATGGCCGTTCGAGCCGGAAAGTCCTGGGGGCCTACCACCAACGCCTAAAGTAATATTATTTTAATATTGTTTTAAAATTTCCATACTGACATTGTATGAAAATATCAAAACAATATTACAATAATATTACTTTAAGCGTTGGTGGTAGGCCCCCTGGAGTGGAGACCGCGTACGAGTAAGCGTAGTGTGGGGCGACCTCCAGCCCGCTGGACCGACGATATAAAGCGGGTGGCGGGAAGCGGCTGGATGAGGAAGGCGGAGGACAGGGTGTGGTGGCGCGCGCTGGGGAAGGCCTATGTCCAACAGTGGACGTCCGCAGGCTGAGATGATGATGATGATGATGATGATTATACGTTATAGTCTAACATATAAATCTAATCTGAGTACTCACTCGCAGACCACAAATCATCCTGCACTTCAAACCACAGCACTCCGTCCTGTGCCCCCCAGGTTCCAGGAGCCTCCTCGTAGGTCTCATGCATCTGCACGTCGGGCTCTGCGTAACCGTCGACGCAAGGGTAGACCTCTTTCATGCTGTTCTTTTCACTGTCTGCCTCCTCCAAACCGTACTGTCTGATGGCTCGCCGGAGGTTCTGCAATCTGACCACAGAGAAAGAATGACCAAAGATGGCATCATACTTTTACTTCAAACAAAACCAATATATTCTAGGAAAATAAAGATTTTTATCCAGAATTTAATTTTGCATACAAAAAGTTACTTTCTTTTCAATGGACATTTCTTGTAATACAGATTTTATTGAGCAGTCCTACTTATTTATTTGCCTATAATTTTGGAATCCGGATGTTAGTTAGAAAAAAATATTATTTTAGAAGCTAATATTGCACTCCGTTGAGGTTAGTAAGTGTTTGGGTTTTTCCTACTTGTTGCTTAGGAAAAAATGGCAGAATCTAGAGGAGGCCTATGTCCAAGGACAGCCCCATCATTAAATGTATTTATAATTTATACTATACTGCTGGTGTTGATCGGAAAAATAAAGGTTATTTTTATTTTTTATTTTTATTTTATTGCACTCTTGACTGTAATAGAATATAGTACAATAATAAACTAGGAGACTAAAAATAGAATTCCCAACAAAAATTATTCTAAAATGCAGAAGGTTTTGTGGGTAATTGGTACAGTTAGTGATCCTACCTTCTACGTCAGTAGTCATGGGTTTGATTCCTACAACTAAAAAAAGTTTGATGACCTTGAATATTTTTGTCACAAAAAAAAAATCTACAGTGAAATTCATATATTTTTTGAGTTTCGTTCCATTAAGTAAAGGAGTCTTTCTTTTAATGTTAAAAGTTAAAGTCGTTCTTTAACATTAAAAGAAAGACTTTCAACACTTGCATCCTCCCATGCATGACATATGGCTGTGAGTCATGGGCGTTAACAGGTAAGCAAAGAGAAAGACTAGCCAGTACACAAAGGGCAATGGAACGGAGCATGCTGGGTATCAGACTAAGTGATAAAATCAGAAACTCAGAAATAAGAAGAAAAACCAACGTTGTAGATATAATAAAACGAATAGAGCATTTAAAATGGAGTTGGACTGGACATATGTTACGCTGCAAAATAAACAAATAGAGCAAACAGGTAACCTTATGGTACCCAAGAGAGAATACAAGAAGTAAGGGGCGCCCGAAAATAAGATGGAGAGATGATATCCGCCTAACCCTGGGGCCTTACTGGACCAGAGTTGCAGAAGACAGAGCTCAGTGGAGAGAGCTGGAGGAGGCCTATGCCAGAAGGCACGCCGAATTGCGAGACAATCTATAATAAATAAGAATGTAAAATATGTATTGGTAAACTTGTAGCAAATTCGGAATAAAAGGGCTAAGGAATAAAATATTATTATTATTATTATATATACAGGTTTTTAAGAACTATAATATACCACTAACGAGTTAACCACACTACCATACCGTTATGTTTTCACAGTGAGGTCGTATTGAGTCAACAATACAATTTTGTCACCATCTTATAACAACATAGATTAAGTATAATTAATAATGCTCCTTAAGTAATTTAACGGTGTAGAAGCCGTATTTAAGCGATTTTGAATGAAGTTTTATGCAAAAACTATAAAGACAATTACTTTCAAATTTACACGTCATGTATTTTGGGTCCTTAATCTATAATCGCTAAGAAGCAGAAACACGATTGGATAAAATTTTCTCGATAGAAAGTTCTCCCAAAAGTTGCTCCAAAATCTCAGTTTTTCTACTTTTTATCGGACACTACATTGGATGTAATTGTAATTTTTGTTTTAAAGTGTCGGTAATAATAATATCCAAAAACGCTAAGAAACAAATTTTTGATAACCAGCTTAGTTTTTGAGTAATTAGGTAAAAGGTCGTTTTTCTGTTATATTCTTCCGCGACGCTGCATGTCGCACCTACGAAATCTCCAAATCTGAGAGCGAGAAAGACAAAAATTAATTCAATAAATCCCCTTAATAACTAAATAGGTAAACATTGTAAAGATCTCTCGTGTCGACTGTGACCGTAAGCCATAAGGTTCATCCTTGGTCTGAACCGTTTACCGTACCAGATTAGTTCACGACATTGAATAACCACACGGTCCGGTATTATATTTGTTTATAACATCTCACAACCCGCGTATGGATTAGTCACACCTGCGACGTAAACGTGTTCTTAGCTACATACAACATTATACTAGGCGCGTTGGTGTCTTAGTTTTATTAATTCACTGATCATCATCATCGCGTGCCCTCTTCCTTAAATTGAAGTTCGCATTCAACAATCGAAAATCCTTAAAGTGCCGCTTTCTTTATATCTGGGTAAGTCCGGTCCACCCCTTTATATCGTCCAACTATTTGCGTCTCTGGCGCCCTGGAGAAAATTTTTTTCCCCACCAGCTTAAGCACGGCAAAGGAGAAAAGAAAATCTTTCCACGTGGACAAATTTATCTTCCCCATGGTATCCGTGTAGCCAGTACTGAAGTTAATTTGTATTTAGACGCGCACGAACTTTTTCCTAACCTACCTATATCAAAGTTAACATTAACCAATCAGCGCATAGATGTCAGCTCGTCGCTGTTTTAGGTATTTTTGCAGAATAGTACAACTGATGATAAGTGAAGATGCAGCCTAAGATGTTATCGTATTGGAAGGGTAAGTAAATTTACCCCAACGATTTCTACAAGCATTGTACCGGAACGCTAAATCGCTTGGCGGTGCGTCTTTGATAGTAGGGTGGTAACTAGCCACGGCCAAAGCCTCCCACCAGACCAGACCTGAGCCAATTAAGAAATTATAAAATTCCAAAGTGGCCCGTGGCGGGAATCGAACCCGCGACCTCCCACTCGAATCCGAGCGCGCCGCCACTGTGCCAGGGAGGTCGTCAAAGACAGTCATTATAAAACACTAAAATATGGTTTAATTTCTAAATAAATGCCTAGAACATAATAATATTATAGTCGATAAAAGTCATTCCCTCATAGCCACACAATAAAATACGTCCGTTTTGCTCTTCCCCCCGTCCTTGTCACAGCTGGTCACGTTTGTGAGACTCCCCCCGTTTAGTAGGGGAGCCCAAGAGGGAATTTTGGTAGTTCAAATCAAATCAAATCAAAATTTCTTTATTGCGAATTCGATAATACAATCAGATTCTACCTTTCGGCATGCAATATCATATCATTAAAACTAAAACAAAACATGTTCAATGTTAACAGTTACATATTTCACATACAATACATTAAATCCTGATAGTAAATTAAAATCCCTACGATTTTACACAACAAATACAATAGGTAACAAATTTAGTTTTAAGATACAAAACACTTATTCCCGCTATCGCTGAATTACCTACTACTCATTTACAGAATAGTATGCTTTATTAATTAGGAACGTCTTAAGTGTATGTTTAAATGTTTTAAAATTATTTATTTCTTTTATGTCATGGGGCAACTTGTTATATATTTTTATTGACATACACACGATACTTTTTTGCATATTTGCTGTCCTCGAGGGTCGCATTTCTAACCTAAGGGGATGTCTCTTATTCTTCAGTCTATTGAATAACGTCAGATTGCCATGTACAAAAACAGCTGTTTCATAAATAAAAAGTGATGGGATGTCAGTATTTTAAGTTCTATAAAGTGCGGTTTACATGTGTCAGTCCAATGTAGGTTCCTCATTGCCCTTATGCACCTTTTTTGTGCTTTAAAAACTTTTTCCCTGTCAGTGGCATTCCCCCAAAATATTACACCGTATCTAAGTGTAGATTCCACATAACCAAAGTATGATATGCGCATCGTTTGCTCGTTAGCTCTTTTATTTAATTGATAAAGCGCATAAGAAAATTTGGATAACTTATTACATACATTTTCGATTTGCGCTTTCCAGCTTAAACGATCATCAACAATTATACCTAAAAATTTAGTCTGTTCCGTTTGGCTAATTTGAGAACCCATGTAATTTATGTCATATTTTGGCAGATTTAAACGATTCCAGTTAAAGTTCATAATTTTCGTTTTATCTAAATTTATATGTGAGTTATTTTTTGCGGTTCAGGGTCGCACAGGAGAATAAAACGAGAATTCTGTATGTTGACCTTTTAATTAGATCTATCGAAAAGCTACGTACGCCATGACACCACAGATAATTCGAACAAAAAAAAAATGTTGCCAACTCCCTATTTCTAAATTCCATTATAACAAATAGTATGTAATTATAAGCCCAGAATGAAATACTTAGAGTTCAAACGCCTTTACGTAATCGATAGAATGGCCACTTGTTGGCGCCTACAATTGATTGCACGCGTATTTGCTATACAATTAGAAACCGGCACCTGTTATAGTAACAGGTTTTTGTGGGCTCAAGTGAAGACTCGTTGTCTCTCATAAACTTAGTAGGTATCTACAGAAGGAGGTAGGTAATTTTAAATCGTCAATTGATAGCAAGTTATCACCATTAAGTATATCGATCAAATATCTAATAGACTTTTCATATTATGTGTAAGATAGACCTATGTGAAATATAGAATTTGGTATCCTTTAATCTAATAATCTAAGAATAGGTAATTTCTAGGCAAGCGCGCTCTATATACCAGATCCTCAGGTCTGGTATGGAAATCAGACTACAATAAAGTCTCTGACCAGACCTTATCATTTCTGTCCATCAGACATAATAATTGTGGTCAAGCGCTATTTCGCAAGCCTAACAATTATAAAAAAAATATTCCTCTTCCCTATAATCTTCTTTATATATAAAAGAGTGAGGCATTTTAGAGTGAGGCTTTATATATAAAAGAGTGAGGCACAATAATTTTTGATCAAACTAAAAAAATGGCCGCCATTTTGAACTATTTTGTTACTGGGCTGATTGCTTGAAAAAACGATATCTACCTATGGTACCAAGCTTAAAGAAGGAATTTGTGATCAAAATTTTAAAATTTTGAACTTTTTGGCTGCCATTTTGAACTTTTTTTTTACTTGGCTGATTGTTTGGGCCCCGTTTTACCCATTGGGTACCTACGGAATCCTAAAAAATGGCTACCTTATTTAACTTTTATGTGACCATCGAATTTTTTCAAAATCAATAAAAACTATAACCAGCAAGCATAATAAATATTTATTGGTCAAAATTAAAATAAATGGCGGTTAATACAAAAATTTTGGAAATTTAACGCCTGAGGGAGTACCCCATAAGTTCAACGTGAGCGAAGCCGCGGGCGTTTTCTATAATTTTAAAGAGTTTAATATAATAGTTTTAAAGTAAACCAAACACCTCTGCCCACCAAAGTAAAAAAACGAGCAATTTATTTTATTTTTTTAAACGAGCAAATTAATTTATTTTATTTTATTTTTTAGTATTTGCTGTTATAGCGGCAACCCTTAAAAAGAGCAAAAAGATCATATTTGTTATATATACCTACGGACGGACAGCGGAGTCTTAGTAATAGGTCCCGACTCCCGTGTTACCTCTTTGGGTACTGAAACGTAACTAGAACCTCTGAAAGTTATATTTTCAACTACATACCTACTTTATTTAAAAAAGCACTAGAGCGTAAAATGTAGGTTTGTGCAGCAACTTTCTTAGGCGCGTATAAAGTTGTCGCGAAATCTAGATGGCGCTAGTAGTACTTTAGCTTGCGCTTGTGTTATGCTGGCTGCACCAGCGTATATGCAGGTCAACGGTCTCATAACGATGACTGTTTTATTAGTAAATAAAACTATTCTTACAAGGTCCCCTTCTTCCTAATTTTTGGAAGGGTAGTGCTGTACTAGTAAGTATGTACTACCCTGCATTAAAATGATGTATAATATTGTATAATTGTTTAGTAATCTAATCTTAAATCTATCTATCTTCTAAAGAAATCTAAGATATATAAAATTCTCTCACTTTCCTTTGTTACCAAACTGACAAACTCCCCGAAACGGCTGGAACGATCGTTATGAAATTTTCAGTGTTTATTCTCTGGGTCTGGGAGCAGGTTGTTATCTATTTTTTATGTCCCTAAGTGAGAAAAAATGATATGGCAAAACAACGTTTGCCGGGTCAGCGGGTATAATAATAATAAAATAAGCGGGTATAGTAATAATAATAATAAAAACTAAGAACACATTGTTTTCCTTGAGCTAAACTACCAACCCTGTTTTAACCACCGAACTTATTAAATTTAAATCTAATAAATAATTTGCTGTTTACGTATCGACGCCCTGTTTTCTGTTTCATTGTAAATTTTTACTATTTTCAATAGTAGTCCCGTCAATTTAGACATTCGAAGGTGCGTAAAGTCCCAAAAAGCTGAAAATGTGTAAAATTGTTCAAAACAATTTAATTTTAAATAATATATAAAAGTTCCCCATCATTCCCGTGTATGGAGATTTTTTATTCAAGGTCAAAGGTCAAGAAAATTAATTTATCGTGATTTTCAGCAAAACTGTAAGTTTTAACATAAAAATTCGTTAGACAAAAATTGTAGACCATAAAATTATCTATAAAATAACCTGTCAAGTGCGAGCCGGACTCGCGCACTGAGGGTTCCGTTCTACAACCGGAGGAATAAAACCATAAAAACCACTTTTCTTATCGAACCGCAAAACTAACTTTGTTTTTAGAGGTTTTATTGTAAATATAAAAAAACTACTTATTAGATCTCGTTCAAACCAATTTTCGGTGGAAGTGTGCATGGTAATGTACATCATATATTTTTTTTAGTTTTATCATACTCTTATTTTAGAAGTTACAGGGGGTTACACTTTAGAAGTTACACACATTTTACCACTTTGGAAGTGTCTCTCGCGCAAGCTATTCATTTTAGAAAAAAATGATATTAGGAACCTTAGTATCATTTTTGAAGACCTATCCATAGATACCCGACACATATGGGTTTGATGAAAAAAAAATTTTTGAGTTTCAGTTCTAAGTATGGGGCACCCCCAAAATTTATTACTTTTTTTAAAATTTTGTGTGAAAAAGTTTAATGCGGTTCACAGAATAGATCTACTTACCAAGTTTCAACAGTATAGCTCTTATAGTTTCGGAAAAAAGTGGCTGTGACACACGGACGGACAGACGGACAGACGGACAGACGGACAGACGGACAGACGGACAGACAGACATGACGAATTTATAAGGGTTCCGTTTTTTGCCATTCGGCTACGGAACCCTAAAATGTAGGTATACTATCTATACTTTTATTCCTACGAGCCACCGTTTCTGAGATATAACGATTCAAAAAGTTACAAAAGTTATGATCGTGGATTCAAAATACCATGATGAGTTTCTACAGCCACCTCCCGGTTCCATGATCCATCATCAGATCAGCTCCATGTCATATTCATTTTGCATCGTCACCTGATTTTATACATGTTATTAATTACAAACATCGAAACTGTTTGACCAACTATAATTAAAAATAAAAAAGCTATTAATTGTAATGTAATAAAAAAAATGGTCAAGTGAGAATCGGAGTTCTTTTCAAGTACTACAAAGGTTTAGAGTTTCGTACTATCAAGAATACTAGTAGGTCCGCCAAATTAAAAAATCGGTCATGTGCGAGTCGGGCTCGCACACTCAGGGTTCCGTACTATCAAGACTCATTCTCAATAGTTTTAAAGTAAACCAAACACCCCTGCCCACCAAATTCAATAACCTGACAAGTGCGAGTCGGACTCGCGCACTGAGGGTTCCGTACTACAACCGGAGGAATAAAACCATAAAAACCACTTTTCTTATCGAACCGCAAAACTAACTTTGTTTTTAGAGGTTTTATTGTAAATATCAAAAAAGTACTTATTAGATCTCGTTCAAACCAATTTTCGGTGGAAGTTTGCATAGTAATGTACATCATATATTTTTTTAAGTTTTATCATACTCTTATTTTAGAAGTTACAGGGGGGGGACACACATTTTACCACTTTGGAAGTGTCTCTCGCGCAAGCTATTCATTTTAGAAAAAAATGATATTAGAAACCTTAGTATCATTTTTGAAGACCTATCCATAGATACCCCACACATAAGGGTTTGATGAAAAAAAAATTTTTGAGTTTGAGTTCTAAGTGATAAGTACTTAATAGTGTAAGTAATAGTGATAGTTTTTGTTGTTTTTTATGTTTATCTGCCTATAGTGTATTTGTATAATTCCCATATAATAACTGTTATTAATGTTTGTCATAGTGCTTATAGGTACTTAATAATATGTTATCAAACACTTTCAATAACTGTCGACGACGCAAGGTGTACAGTAAAACTCCTAAGAGTTTATGATTGCACCTTTTATAAGAAAATAACTGTATCCATATCTATGTAATAAAATAAAATAAATAAATAAATAAATAAGTATGGGGCACCCCCAAAATTTTTTACTTTTTTTTAATTTTGTGTGAAAACCTTAATGCGGTTCACAGAATACATCTACTTACCAAGTTTCAACAGTATAGCTCTTATAGTTTCGGAAAAAAGTGGCTGTGACATACGGACGGACAGACGGACAGACGGACAGACGGACAGACAGACATGACGAATTTATAAGGGTTCCGTTTTTTGCCATTCGGCTACGGAACCCTAAAAAGGGAAAATTTCTGCCATGTTGCGGCTTAATATTGCTGAGGATTCAAGCGCTTACCCAAGCAGGCGAGGAGCACAAATACCAACGGCATCTTCATGGCTGGTGGATGCTGTGTGAGAGCTGAGGGTTTGAGAGGTAATGTGCTGAAACCACATATTTCAGCAGCTTTTATACAGTTTACTTAATTCATTAATATTCATACAACGTGTGCTTTTGAGAGCGTATCCGATCGGAAATAATTGTTCAGGCACATGGTAAATAGGTTAACGTATTACCAATTGTTCAGGTGTATGGGAGGGCATCTTAAATTATGACGCAGGTCGGGGATGTCTTATAAACAATACATAAATGAATTTTTCGTTTGCTCACAGGATGCTGTTATAATCTGTATTATTTTAAACTAAATTTTAAACACAAAACAAAAGAATACCCCGTGCCGAGTTTCTTGTCTATTCTTCTCGGTACAATACTGCTTTCCGAACGTGGCGGTAGAGTTTGACATTTCATAAGAGCCTGTTGAAAGAATATAGGTAGGTATTTTGATTTATTTGATTTTGGAATAGAGAAATCCCCAAGTTGGCAAACAGGGCTGTGTCTTTACTTGCCTCTACGATGAGGTACCTATTATTATATGCTATTATGCAGCATACCTACCACTGCAATTAGCTCAAAAAACCGGCCAAGTGCGAGTCGGACTCGCGCACCGAGGGTTCCGTACTCAAGAAGTACTGAAGCAAAACAATCAGGCAAAAACCAATATGTTTATTTGACGACGAGTACCTACTTAGAAGAACTTGCGTTTTAATTACCTTTGTTAAGGAACCGCAAAACTAACTTTGTTTGTAGAGGTTTATTGTTAATATCAAAAAAACTATGCTAGTTATAGCATTTGCTGTAGTTTTCCTGTAAAATATACGTAAATTCCTATTGACCATAATTATTTGAGATTTTTCGATTGGTAAACTCCGGAGATAAGGGGTGGGGGACGCGGTATTTTTTTAGACATTTTCCCCGATAAATCAAAAACTATCATGACTAAAAATAATTAAAAATCGGTTTTAGAATGTAAAAAGTAAACCCTTTCATATGATACCCCACACAGTACAGTTATCTCACTTTTAAATTTCAACCCTCCGATTTTCCCCCCTTTTAAATAAGAACAAAAATAATTTTCATTTTTTTTTTATTCCAGTGTCTATTGGGTCACTAATATACACAACTATTCCAAATTTCATATCAATAGCTCCGGTAGTTACTGAAATAATTGAGTGTGACGGACAGACAGACAGACAGACGGACAGACAGACGGAGAAAGTCGCACCATAAGGGTTCCATTTTACCATTTTGGTACGGAACCCTAAAAACGACCGAACCTGAACACTCAAAGTGAAAGTATTTTTGCAATGTCAAATTGTTCTACGAGTATCACATATTGTTTGGTAAAAAGTTACATCTCCGACAGCGTCGGGTTAAGGGGGAGAGGGGGGAGAAATTCTGTTTTCCCAGTTTTTCTTAAGTATTTCAAAAACTATGCAATTTAACGCTAAGCGCTAAGTGACAATTACAAAAGTAATCTACGTTAAATTGCAGCCACCGAAAACATAGGGCATCAAGGTAGGTATTTACTTCTAGTCCCCTATCCGTAAAGATCAAGAATCAAGACAAACATACTTATTACCATTCTAGACGCGTCCCGGGATTCCTGTTATAGAACACAGCCTCGATCGATGATGCAACGGGTACACGCGCCGGTTACACGTGTAAGGGAGGCCGAGGCGAGTTGAAACAATTATGTAAGTATGACATTTTGTTTCATACTCGTACGCCAAATACTTTTAACAGAAAGCGTATGATAGGAACAATCGATAGTTCATTCTTTACACTTGCATTGTAAGAAATTGTAAGCTTTAAATTTTGTGGTGATAAATCGACTTAACCGTAACAAGTCGACTTGTTTCAATTCCCCTCTTACTGGTGTAAGATGAAACAGGGGGTCGTGGAGAGTTGAAACATGCGATTTTTGAGAAGTATTAAGGACTGTAAAATAAAAATGATGATATAATAGGTATAAACTATAAAGATATTTCTTGAAATGAAACTTTTTAAGTAAGAAAAACACTTTTTATTAATAGAAATTGTAAGCTTTAAATATTGTAGTGATAAATCGACTTAGCCGTAACAAGTCGACTTGTTCCAATTCCCCTCTTACTGGTGTAAGATGAAACAGGGGGTCGTGGAGAGTTGAAACATGCGATTTTTGAGAAGTACTTATTAAGGACTGTAACATAAAAATGATGATATAAATAATAAAGATATTTCTTAAAATGAAACTTTTTTGTAAGAAAAACACTTTTTAATAATATTTTGCAGTTGAAACAGCCTGTTTCAAATCTCCTCGGTAAGAAAAAAAACCTCCCAATTTTCATTTTATTCACAATCAAGAAGAAAATACACAGAAACCAACTGTATGAAATATAATTTAAAATAAATCTTTATTTATTGAGCTTTCAAATCATATACCTATAACTTAAACCAAAATACAGTGCCCATAGATTTTATAATAGGTCGTCGCTCGCGCTCCGACTAGATAGAGCCCAACCGACAGCTCCGTGAGTGCGGCGGCAACTTTTTTGTAGTGTGAGTGTGCCAATTTGAAAGTATGGTGTGCGGATGCTAGTGAGCGTCAAAAGTTGTGTAGCGACGGCTCGGGTTTGCCGATTTGGGCAAAGTATTTTTTGCCGCACGTTTGAAGTCGAGGGCTCCCTCTTGGACCTCTATGATAATACCCTTATCAAATTATAGGCTTCGTAAAATACCGTTAAAAACTTACTTTTTAATACATTTGCTCAAAAAGTTGACATTTCCATGTGTGTTTAGCGTGCGCAAAGTTATTCTTTTCCGCACTAGTGCTTTTATGTATTCCTCCTACGCGGCACCGGAGCGGGCGTACCAGGAGCGCATGAACACGAACACGGCATGCAAACAGGGAGCAGGCAAAAACGTAAAACGAATAATTTTTTTTCGCAAATGTATTAAAAAACGTCGTCTATGCACGTGCGGAATTGTCATTTCTACTCGTCCTTATAGTTGACCCGCGCCTTCGGCTTGGGTCAACAACCCGGGACTCGTAAAGAAATGACAAACTTTCCGCACTTATATCGAAATGTACTATTAAAAGCGATATTGACAACTCGCTAGCGGTTTTAAGTTCCTGGAAATCGGTACTGTTTCCAGTCACATCTGTTTCAAATGCCCTCGGTCTCCCCTACATCAACAGGTCTCCTCCCTTCAAGAGTTCAAGGTCGGCATCCCTTAACAACGGCTGTTGAATCAGAAAACCCCGAGCGAGATGCAGCTGGCGTGTCAGCTTTTAATACACACGCCTTGAATAAACACGGGTTACCAAGATAACTTGAAACTTCAATTTGATATTTCAATTTATGATGGACATGCTTCATGATACTATAAAACCATGATAAATTGACACTTAACCTGTGAAGTATCAAGTTAGAATGGTAGAACTCAAGTGTTAAAGAAAATACCACTGTACGTTGGAACCTGGGAAGGTGACGGTCCAATTCATGATGGATTTCGGACACGTGTAGCATAAACCACATGACCTAGTCACGGATGCCGATTTGTATTGATTATCCCCTGAAAGTGGTTTTAGAGACAAAGGGCTATACTCATTCTGAAGGGCCACGGGCTAAGGATTGTGCACGGTAGGCCGCCAAAATCAAATTTTGTTGTGCTCGATGTGCTTAGAAACGACGATATTATAAGACAATCGTCAGACTTCGAATTGGTTTACCTACATCAAAATTATTTCAATCTTTGTAGTGGCATTTGAAGTCGGTTTTTTTAAAAGAATTTTTATCTCTTATAATTTTTTTCTAAACTGAATAGTTTGCGCGAGAGACACTTCCAAAGTGGTAAAATGTGTGTCCGTAACTTATAAAAAAAAAAGATTCCGACGAATTGAGAACCTCCTCCTTTTTTTTGAAGCCGGTTAAAAATAAGAGAATGTTAAAAATAAAACAAAATTATATGATGGCTTTCCACCGTTTTTTTTTTGGTATTAACAATTAACCTCAAACACAAACACAAAACCTGCTGCTGAAACATAGACGTTCGTGTTTTATAATTTCCTATCTCTTTATTCTCTGTTTGCGGTTAAGGATTACGTTTTTTTATCTGAAGTGTTTTGGTTGGATTGGTTTTGAACCCTCAGTGCTCGAGCCCGACTTGCACTTGACCAATTTATTTACTATAGTATTATAGTACGGTACCCTCGTATTCAAAACTGCGGGGCTAGACAAAGTAACAGTCGTTTAGCGTTAACGGCAGTAGACAAAAATGTATGGACAAAACAAGTGACTGTAAAAAACCACGTGACCGTATAGAGGAAAACACGCTTTTTTGAAAATCGACCTGCATGACAATTTGAACGCTCCCTGGCGTTCTCGCAGACGTTGTAGATAACTTTAGAGTACTTCGCATGACAATTGACAGCTGCCAGTGAACAACGCTAAGCATAAAGTAGATTCTGCTTTCGTTTGTTTTCATTCGTCACGTGGTTTGTCCATACATTTTTATCTACTGTCGGGAACGCTAAACGATTGTTACTTTGTCTAGCCCCGCTGGCCGGTTTTTATCTCGGAAAAATTCATGATTCTCGTGGGATTTGTAAAAACCAAAATTCACGCGGGAGAAAACTTATCGTATAGCTACTAAACTGAGTTGGCTGAAATTTGGAATGGAAATCAGGGGGCACGGCAGTGCCCCCGCCAAGTCGAGCGCGAAGCAAACACTGCCGTACCATCCTTTACTGGAACCATTTCGCCGCATTTTCAGGCCCCTATTTGAGAACCTCTGGATAAGACCAGAACGCTGAAATTTTCGTCATCCAGTAAGCTGTAATCACATACTTAAATCCTAAAATTTCAAGACTGTAGGTCATTTAGTTCCGAAGTTAAGCGAAAGCAAAGTTTCACATTTATGTAACTCACTCACTCATGATCATCAAAATAGAACTAGTACTTCCCATAAACTCAGAGAGCTGAAATTTGGTACAGAGTTAGGGTTTAATGGCCACATAAAGGGAAAACTATAAAAACTAGGTTAATCGAAGACCTGGAGTACCTGGTGACCCTGATTAGAAAACACAAGAGCCCAACCAAATCTAAGGGCGTACCGGTGTATGGTGGAATCAAACAAATTGCACATCAAATGAAAGAGCGTTAAAAATTACGCGATCCGAGTCGACAACTTATATGCGGAGGATTAGGATCATCGAGTATTTTCAAAATAAAAATAAAATTAATATGGCGTTGCTAAGTAAACATTTCATAAGTGTCACTTGGGTGTCACGTCAGAACCTATGACGAGTTTGTTTCGAAATTTGTAGCTGGAGTATGAGGTCCGACCTCTTTGGTCTATTTAAATCGTGTTCCACCGTGGGTTCCGTCAGGCTCCGATCGATGCGACACCCTAAAGCCTCATACATACGTAACGATTTATCGTAGCGATTTCAGACTGTGCAGATAAATCGAACGTTCCTAGTGCCTCCACACGCCTCCGATATCGACGTCGATCGGGCAGTTCTCCGCAGAAGCTCGCGCAAGATACATGTTAACAATGGAAGATTATGACGCACTTGCTATATTAGGCCTGGTTAAAAAAAAGAAGCGGAGTCTATGGCGTAAAGACTGGCTCATGAAAAGGAAGCATACCACCATTTTCTCATACCAACTTGTAATTTGAGTTGAAATTCGCTGCGCAAGGTTGGCATAACTATTTAAGGATGAATGAAGAGGCATATTTAAATCTGCTGGCTTTAGTTTCTCCACTAATAAAGAAACAAGACACTATAATGAGAGAAGCTATCTAAGAACTGAGCGATCGCCGTCCACACGCAACTATAAAACTGTGCAAATGTAATCGACAACGATTTATCTGATAGAAATTGAAACTGCCACCGACGAACGATTATCGACAACGATTTTTCATACACACGTGATCGATAAAACTGCGCAAACTGGTCTGCACAGATTTATCGCTACGATAAATCGTTATGTATGTATGAGGCTTAAGTAGCGCACCGAATTCTGCCAATAAATAGTCTAAAATAAATCAATATGCACACGTTTCTACAAAAAGAAGTGAAATCCCACCAAAAACATTATGTAAAAACTAGCCAAGTCTCGATGAAGCTGCTTGTTTATCTCTAAAAAGTAATGAAATCTATTGAATGGAAGCAGGCGTTATTTTGCGGAAATCCATAATTAGCAGGACAGATTAATTTGTTTTGCTGTAATCCGCTACTTGAAAAGATTCTGTATGGTACAATATGCAGGAACACCGCCCACATGAAACACCACACACAATTTTCCAACACTTTCTTCGACGCACGTTTCGTCCCGAACCGGGACATCCTCAGGAGATGTTGACTTCACAATGCGAAATCGTAGAGTGACTCTCGTGTCAGCAACGCGTTCTTAAAAGAACGAAAGGGTATATAAGATATTATGGCAGTATATTGCTGCCACGGTCAGATTTCAATTTTGAAAGAACTCGGTCCAATAACAAAAAAGTTCAAAATGGCGGCCACTTTTTTCAATTTTGACACCAGATTCTTACTCAATGCTTGCTGCCACGGTCAGATTTCAATTTTGAAAGAATTCGGTCCAATAACAAAAAAGTTCAAAATGGCGGCCAATTTTTTCAATTTTGACACCAAATTCTTACTCAATGCCTGCTGCCACGGTCAGATTTCGATTTTGAAAGAATTCGGTCCAATAACAAAAAAGTTCAAAATGGCGGCCAATTTTTTTCAATTTTGACACCAGATTCTTACTCAATGCTTTCTGCCACGGTCAGATTTCGATTTTGAAAGAATTCGGTCTAATAACAAAAAAGTTCAAAATGGCGGCCACATTTTTCAATTTTAATATATTATTAAAATCAAATGAAGTGAAAGACCGTCACTCACCATCAAAGAAAATTACTGTATTCAATATGCAGAGCAACAGGCGACGCCGTTTCTCATTTTATTTCATCGCGGGCAGCAAGATGTTTCACCGATTAATCTTGGGTCTTATAATTTGTTATACTTTTTCCGCTAAGCCCCGAACGCGATATCGTCCGAAAAGAAACGTTGTTTCTACAAGAGGCCAGTCATTAAGATTTTTTGTTTTTTTTTAATCTCAAATGCCCTGTTACTAACATACAATTTATACCTTACATCTAGGGAAAATAATTTCAATGTAGACTGGTCACACTGATGGACTCTCGCTGAGGTTTGGTGTTTCGAATTTAAATCAATTGCCAGTTCTGAACGTCACATACAAATTACGCAGCAGTGACTCGGTCAGCGGTTCGCTACGTACTAACCATGTACGAACTCAAATGGGATACGGCTTTTTGTTTTGTATCCCATTTGCGTGCCTCACTCCCGAAGTACTGAGCGCTGGATCTGTAGTAATCTGTGATGTTTATGTATATGATTTAAATCTTTGGTGGTAGGTTATTTTTCTATTAAAGTTTATGCAGCTTAATTTAACTTACGTACGTACATAATATAAGTAGGTTTCTAAGAAAGAAACAAAAAAAGATTTGGTAACGAATTCAAAAAATATGAAATAACGAATTCAAAAAATATTCTCCTACAATGCTGATTTCTGAACGACATGTTTATCTTTGCCTTCCTGTTTTAAAAAAAAAAACCTAAACAACGGATACGTCAAATCCAAACGTCACCTCCCGTCAGTGTCAAACGCATGGCCGCGGAGAGCGCGCGTTGCCTGCGTTTCCAAATAACTAACTGAAAATGAAATTGCCGGTCCGCAAGTGCTATCATGCGGCAAAAGTGGGTTTCTTCATCATATTGGTGTTGGCGATTTTAACTTTGTTCGAGCAGTGGCGCGGCGGGAAACGCTCGGCGAAAGCGCAAAGTTCGGACGAGGACGATGTTTACGAGAGAGAGATTCTTGAAGATGAAGCTAGAATCATCCCAGGGTTGGGAGGTGGCTGCGTATCTGACCGGCGAAGCGAAGCGGCTCGGAGAAGAGTCCGAGAAAAAACTCGCCATAAACGTGTATCTGAGCGATCGGATATCGTACAATAGAACCCTAAAAGGTAATCATTTGAGTTTACAGTTACGATGGAGTACAGTTTGTAGTGCTGAATACATTAGCATACGTTGCAGTTAGGAGTTATAGAATAAATTTAATGCTTGCATGGTAAAACTCCCACTGCAACTGTCTGTTTTCCCAGTATAAATATAGATAGAGCTTTGTTTATGTATGCTTAATGCAGGGATAGTATTTTACTATTATTTACCCAACTATGACTTAGAGAGACTATGACTTAATCCACCTATGGCACAAATTGATAACCCTAACAAAAAGATCCTGGTAAGACAAATCTAGGTAGGATAGGTTCTTTTCGTCATGTTAAGCATTTATGTGCTTCAACTTTGACGACCTCCCTGGCGCAGTGGCGGCGCGCTCGGATTCGAGCGGGTTCGATTCCCGCCACAGGCCACTTTAGATTTTATAATTTCTAAATTGGCTCAGGTCTGGTCTGGTGGGAGGCTTCGGCCGTGGCTAGTTACCACCCTACCAGCAAAGACGCAGCGCCAAGCGATTTAGCGTTCCCGTGCGATGCTGTGTAGAAACCGTTGGGGGGTAAATATTACTTACCCTTCCAAGTTACTATGATAACATCTTAGACTGCATCATCACTTGCCATCAGGTGAGATCGCAGTCAAGTACTAACTTGTATAGACTAAAAAAAAAACAGAGCTAAGCCTATGCACTCATTTTCATTGTCCAGGGTACCCGGGCCAGGACCCGTCCTCACCACTGGTGTACCTCAAGGAGATCATTCTTGTGGACGATAACTCCACTCTACCCGAGCTGAAGGGCAAGCTTAGCCACTACGTGCGCACGCGCCTGCCGCCCGACCTCATCCGCATACTGAGGCTGCCTGACCGGTGAGTGCAGAGCGAACCCCCTTTAAATAGTACATTTCAATATAAGAGTGGAAAGTTCGTCATTTCTTTAAGAGTCCCGTTCGGCTTGGGTCAACTATAGGGACGAGTAGAAATGACAATTCCGCACGTGCATTGAACGACAATTTTTTAATACATTTGCGAAAAATTGGTTTTACGTGTTTGCCTGCCGTGCTCGTGTTCGTGCGCGTCCTGGTGCGCCCGCTCCGGTGCCGCAAAAAAAGCACTAGTGCGAAAAAGGATAACTTTTCGCACGCAAAACACACATGGAAAGGTCTCCTTTTTGAGCAAATGTATTAAAAAAATATTGGTTGTTATAATAGATGTATACACAGAACCCGGCAGACCGCGAGAATAAATGTTGCCAGTTTACTGGTGTCAAAAATATTTGTTTTGACACCAACAGCGTCAGTTGTAAGCCGACCGCAGTATTGTCTATGGACCGTGGTCCACACCACAGATCACTACAGTTGTTATTAGTCCGCACGTGAGTTTCCACAGGGACGATTTCCGCCATGTTGCAGCGTAATAGCGGAAATTTTATTAAATGGCGCTGCTTTTCAACCGACTTCAAAAAAGGAGGAGGTTCTCAATTAGAATGTATGTTTTTTATGTTTGTTACCTCATAACTTTTGATTTGGGTGAATTGATTTTGATGATTCTTTTTATATTAGAAAGCTGATGCTTCTCGTGTGGTCCCATTACAATTTAGTTCTGATAATGGTATCAATGAGAAAACCATGTGTCTTTTTTTAATTGGAAAACAATAAGGAAGTATTCGACAGTACTTTGATGAGAGTTGAAGTCGGTTTTTTTTTATGAATTTATTAATGTATATTCTTGTAATTATATGTACTAATTTCTTGTAATGTAAAAAGAAGCAAAAATAAATGAATCAATTTGGGTTTATTAGACAGAAGTTTTTGAAAAATTGACAATAGGACCTAGGATTTATGTTGAATGTTTCTAGCGGTTGGATTCGTTAGGTGACTCGTGGTGACATTCTGAAACTTCTGATGTTCCTAGATCATCTCTATCTAGCAACATTAAATCCCTGATAACAATTAACTAAGGCAGATTGTTTATACATTTCAAAATGCATTTGTTGGCTTAAGGATAGTTTTCTAGTGAAATCAAATGCACAAGGTGTTCTGCTTACTGGCAAATCGGTGGAAAATCAATGGCAGTTATATTTGACGACTCATTAAATATGAAATCAACTCGCCCTTATTTGTCTACTCCCGCCATTCTTTATTATTATTATTTTCATATTAAATTTATCATCTAAATATATAAAAGAAGACACTGACTGACTGACTGACTGACTGACTCACTGACATATCAACGCACAGCCCAAACCGCTGGGTCTAGAGAGTTCAAATTTGGCACACAGGTTCCTCATGAGATCTAGGGGTGCACTAAGAAAGGATTTTACGAAATTCTCCCCCTAAAGGGGTGAAACGGGGCTCCAAAGTTCGTATTTTACCAAGCTTCAATACTCCTTCACGCCGCAACTACTGAACCGATTTGGCTCAAATTTGGAATGGCGATAAATTGCATCTTGGGTTAACACATAAGCTACTTTTCATCCCGGGAAAATCCATGGTTCCCGTGGGAGTAGTTAAAAACCGAAATTCACGCGGAAAAAAATCTTCAAGCCGCAAGGACAAGATCGATTTGGCTGAAATTTGGATTGGAGATAGATGATATCCTGGGTAAGTAAAAGCCCACTTTTCATCCCGGAAAAATCCATGGTTTTCGCGGGAAAACTGAAAAATTGATATTCACGCGTGAAAAATACTACTTTACGCTGCACTTACTGACCTGATATTACTGAAATTTGGAAAGGAGATAGATTTTATCCTGGATTAATACATAGGCTACTTTTTATCCCGGAAAATTTCATGGTATATCAAAGAAGATATACTGACTCACTCACTCACTGACATATCAACTCACAGCCCAAACCGCTGGGTCTAGAGACTTCAAATTTGGCACACAGGTTACCTATGAGGTCTAGGGGTGCACTAAGAAAGGATTTTTCAAAATTCCCCCCTTAGAGGGTGGAAACGGGGCTCCAAAGTTCGTATTTTATCAAGCTTCGATACTCCTTCACGCCGCAACTACTGAACCGATTTGGCTCAAATTTAAAATGGCGATATATTGCATCTTGGGTTAACCCATAAGCTACTTTTCATCCCGGGAAAATCCATGGTTTCCGTGGGATTAGTTAAAACCCGAAATTCACGCGGAAAAAAATCATCACGCCGCAAGTACAAGACGGATTTGGCTGAAATTTGGAATGGAGATAGATGATATCCTGGGTTAGTAAAAAGGGTACTTTTTATTCCGGAAAAATCCGGGGTTTTCGCGGGAAAACTTAAAAATTGATATTCACGCGCGAAAAATACTACTTTACGCTGCACTTACTGAACTGATATGACTGAAATTCGGAAAGGAGATAGATTTTATCCTGGATTAATACATAGGCTACTTTTCATCCCGGAAAATTTCATAGTATATCAAAGAAGATACTGACTCACTCACTCACTGACATATCAACGCACAGCCCAAACCGCTGAGTCTAGAGACTTCAAATTTGGCACACAGGTTCATTATGAGGTCTAGGGGTGCACTAAGAAATAATTTTTCAAAATTACCCCCCTAAAGGGTGAAACGGGGCTCCAAAGTTCGTATTTTTCAATACTCTTTCACGCCGCAATTACTGAACCGATTTAGCTCAAATTTGGAATGGAGATAAATTGCATCTTGGGTTAACACATAAGCTACTTTTCATCCCGGGAAAATCCATGGTTCCCGTGGGATTAGTTAAAAACCGAAATTCACGCGGAAAAAAATCTTCACGCCGCAAGTACAAGACGGATTTGGCTGAAATTTGGAATGGAGATAGATGATATCCTGGGTTAGTAAAAAGGCTACTTTTTATCCCGGAAAAATCCATGGTTTTCGCGGGAAAACTGAAAAATTGATATTCACGCGCGAAAAATACTACTTTACGCTGCACTTACTGACCTGATACGACTGAAATTCGGAAAAGAGATAGATTTTATCCTGGATGAATGTATAGGCTACTTTTCATCCCGGAAAATATGCCTTCATGCCGTAATTACTGAACTGATTTGGAATAGAGATTTATATCCTGGATTAATACTAAGGCTACTTTTTGTCCCGGAAAAATCCATGGTTCCTTCGGGAACAGCGAAAAACAGATATTCACGCGGGAAAAATATTCCTTCACGCCGTAATTGCTGAACTGATTTGGCTGAAAATTAGAATACAGAGGGCTATTTTTTATCCCGGGAAAATCAATGGTTATTTCTCCCGCGTGAATATTTTTTTTCACTATTCCAGCGGGAGAAATACTCATTCACGCTGCAACTATTGAAAATATTTGGCTGAAAGTTAAAATGGAGATAGATTTCGCTCTAAATTAACACAAAGGTTACTTTTTATTCCGGAAGAATCGATGGTTCCCGTGAGAATAGGGAAAACTAAAATTTACGCGGGCGTAGCCGCGGGTATCTGCTAGTTATTTAATAATAGGCTAAGCAGCTTTCGCTGATGCGCCTATATCAATTGTGCTCATTGTTGCTTGCTCAGATGTTTGTCCAGTCGGTTCTTAAATTGATTGAGCGATTCAGCTGTTATGATGTCCTGAGGCAATTTGTTCCAATGTCTTATAACCCTGTTAACAATGAAATGCTTGTAGGGATTTGTAGTCGCCGGCTGGAATTCCAGCCTCAGTCCACACCCTCTTAGCTTAGGATTTTTCTTAATGGCAAACATTTCATTGTAATTAGACACATTGTAGAAGGTGTTAAGAACCTTGTATTTGAACCTTTGATTGATAAAAAATTTGGTGGTTGGGCAGGGTGGGGATAACCCGTGCTCGCTTTACGGGCAGCCAAGCTGCTCGCGGTAACGTGCTGGTATTCCTCGACGCTCACTGCGAGGTGGGCCGTGATTGGTTGGCCGCTGCTGCAACGAATCAGGAACAAGCGGAGCGCAGTGCTGACTCCTATCATCGACATGATAGAACACAACACCCTTGAATACTACGTCGGGAATAGTGTTGAATTCGAGGTGATTAAGTTGAGGGTAGTTCGGGATCTTTTCCAATTTCGAGTAGTCATTTCTGTTCATGTTTACTAGATTTTTAGAAGTTATATCAGCGTTGGTCTATCCTTCTTGCTGATAAGTGCCGGACGCTTCTGTACTGGAGACTTTAATCTATTTAATTTTATGATAAAAAGAGAAAATAGAATAAGAAACTTACATAAATACATACATCTCTATACCTTCCATAGTGGGCAATAGGGCATAGATGTTAGTATAGAGTCCTAATACGAGTATTAAAGGTAATAATATAAGGGCTCTACCAACCCTTATGCCCTGTAAATGTAATTAATGATTTAAGTTAGTGCCTTTAAAGTAGGCTTCAGTTTTGACTGTACCCTTAAAACTGCAGGTCTGTAGCCTGCTTAAGATAGGCCTTTTGAATTTTGGTCACTGATATTTTTGAGGATATTCTTTGAATTAAATCAGATTTATCTAAATTCTGAAGGATATCCTCTATGTCGTATTTCCTTTTCAAACATCTGTGTCAGATTAGAATATGCAGAATTCAGATTAAATTTTATTCTAAAAAGGACTTTCTTTTCATTAAGATTTTTGGCCTTTCTGGATTTCAATCCGTATGATCGGGCACTTACCGGCAAATAGGCAGTAGGCTAGAAATCCTAAGTGTTTATAACTGATCTATAAATCTGTTGACTAGTTTAGTGTAGTGGGTAAATTGTAAAGTGTAAGAGTCATGTTCATTTTGTGTCGTGTTGTATAAAGTGTCGTCATCGTCTTGTGGTTATCTATTTCGTTTGTTGGTATTGTTTTGTAACAAATAACAATTACTTTACTTATATTGATTGAGATGGTATGTTTTAATGTTTTCATATTTCAGTGTTCTTCTCTTACGTGTACTCTTTTTCATCTGCTTTAAGTAGAGTTTCCTTTCTTTAATGCTATAATCTCGTATTATAATAATAATAATAATAGCCCTGGATATAGAGCGGATGAGAGGGATTTTAGAAGAGACGATTGCTGAAATCCGAAATGCTCCTCTGGAGGATCGTCCGCGGCTCTCCCGGCTCTCGCTAAATGTAGCGACGCGGGATGTCATTGAGGCCATTAACCAAATGCTGCCGCAACATCTAGAGAGCAGCACTGGTCTGGATGATACGGCTTCTATTCTCTTCGGCGCAGCCTTGGCCGTCCATCGTTTTATTGGCATCAAAGCCAAGAAACCTGGACGGTGTGCCGCTAGACCCAGTGCAGAACCTGCCTGGAAGAAGAGAATAGAACGACGTATCACCCTCGCCAGAGGCCTCATTGGCAGACTGCAAAGCTTCAGGTCGGGCAACACGAGGCCAAGGATTGTGCGCTCCGTTAGAATAGCTTTTAACGGGCTGGGGGTTCGCCTAGACCAGCCCGACATAGCTCAAAAACTAACGGAGCGCATCGACGACCTGAAGCAAAAAATCGCTGCATGGGGGAACCGCATTCGGCGGTACTCGGAAAGAGTTGAGCGATTTCAGCAAAATCGCCTCTTCGTGAGTGATCAGAAAAGGTTCTACAAAAAGCTGGAGTGCCCAGCGGTCTGCTCCACCCCTCAGCGACCAGACACGGCTGACCTAGTCGCTTTCTGGCGCAGTGTCTGGTCGACAGAGGTGGAGCATGAAGAGGGCCCTTGGATTGCGGCGGTAGAGGAAGCATGTGCCTCGATAGAGCCGATGAACCCGGTTGCCATCTCCGCGGAGGATGTAGCTGGTGCGGTGAGGCGGGCCCCGAACTGGAAAAGTCCGGGGCCTGACGGACTGCATCACTACTGGCTAAAGGGTTTCCCGGCTTGCCATGCGACCTTGGCTCGACAATTCCAAGACGCTCTTGAGCAAAGGGCGCTCCCAAACCTTTTCACCACCGGGATCACTCACTTAGCTCCAAAGACCACAGATACCGCTGACCCGTCTAAATACCGCCCCATTACGTGTCTTACTACCATCTATAAGACACTTACATCTGTTCTGAGCTCCAAAATTACCCGTCATGTTGATAGACACGGGATCATGTCTGGGGCTCAGAACGGGTGTAGGGGTGGTAGTCGCGGTACTAAGGAGCTCCTTCTCATCGACTCCGTCGCAGGCCATTTGGTCAAACGCAGCCGCCGGAACTTTTCCGCCGCCTGGATTGACTATAAAAAGGCGTTCGACTCGGTGCCTCATTCATGGCTCCTGAGGGTCCTCGAGCTGTATAAAGTTGATAGTGCAGTTCGAGACTTTCTCGGAGAATGTATGGGGCAATGGAGCACGATCCTTTGTCTCCATGGCGAGCGGCTGGCGGCTGCGGATGACCGAATCAGGATAAGGCGGGGTATCTTTCAGGGCGATTGTTTGAGTCCACTTTGGTTTTGCCTGGCTCTGAACCCCCTTAGCACATTGCTGGAGGGTTCCGGGACAGGCTTTCAGTTTCGGAGAGGAGGGCCGAAGGTACCTCACCTTCTCTACATGGATGACCTCAAGCTGATGGCACCCAGCGCTTCCCGTCTGCAGGAATTGTTGAACATAACCACTGAGTTCAGCAATTCCATCAGAATGGAACTTGGGGTGGACAAGTGTGCGGTCCTGCATGTGGAGAGGGGACAGGTCGCTCGCTCGGCCGAGATCAGTCTCGAGCCTTCGAACATCAAGACCCTCTCCGAGGCTGAATCGTACCGGTATCTGGGCATGTCACAATCTTTAGGGATTCAGGAGGCGGACGTGAAACAGTCAGTTTGCGAGGTCTTTTTTAGGCGCCTGGCAAAGATCTGTAAGAGTTATTTGTCGGGTGCCAATAAAGTCCGAGCCTATAACGGCTGGGTCATGCCCGTCCTCATGTACACCTTTGGCGTGCTCAGATGGACTCAAACCGAGCTAGATGCCCTGGATAGGAAAGTCCGCACAACTATGACTACCCATCGTATGCACCACCCGAAGTCTTCTGTGATGAGGCTGTATGTCCCCCGGAAGTGTGGTGGTCGAGGCATGCTCAACGTCAAGACCATGCACAACCGGGAGATATCCAGCCTCAGAACTTACTTTAGGGCCAAAATGGAGTCTCCGGTGCATCGGGAAGTCATAGAATGTGATAAAGGACTGACCCCCCTATCTTTGGCCAACGCCGAGTGGCAGGGACCGGGTGTGCTTAGCACCTCTGACCGGGAGTCCGTATGGAAGGAGAAGGAGCTGCACGGACGCTTTTTTAAGGCTCTTCATGAGCCCCACGTGGATAGAAAAGCGTCCGTGCAGTGGCTGCGTTTCGGTGACCTCTTTGGGGAAACCGAGGGTTTTGTCTGTGCAATACAAGATCAGGTGGTTAAGACGCGGAACTACCGAAAGTACATTCTGAAGGATGGCACTCAGGACATTTGCCGAGCTTGTCGCCATCCCGGTGAGTCACTCAGACATGTGCTTTCGGGGTGTTCTGCGCTTGCCAACACTGAGTATTTGCACAGGCACAACCAAGCAGCCAAAATCCTACACCAAGAGCTTGCTCTGAAGTACGGACTCTTGGATGAGAGGGTGGCCTATTATAGGTACACGCCGGTTCCTGTCCTCGAGCGCGGCGGCGTCCGGCTCTATTGGGACCGGTCAATCATCACGGACAGGACTATCTTGGCTAACAAGCCTGATATCGTGGTGATGGACCGGGCACAGTCGCGGGTGTTTTTAGTGGACATCACGATCCCGTATGACGAGAACCTCGTGAGAGCTGAGACGGAGAAAAAACGAAAGTATCTGGATCTCGCTCACGAGGTTTCCGCCATGTGGCGCGTGGAGTCCACTGAAATCATACCAATCGTGATATCTGCCAACGGTTTAATACCAGTCAGCCTCGCTCACCATCTGCGGCGACTGGGTTTCCGTGGCAGTTCGCTTGCGGCCAAGATGCAGAGGGCGGTGGTGCTCGACTCGGCTAGGATAGTCCGTCGGTTTCTTAGCCTGTCGCCCTGACCCCCGGCCGTTTGGTCTCCCCTGCCGGGGTGTAGTCCTCCGCTCGGCACATATATGTATGTATGTAGCGTTTATGTATGTTTATTTAAATTTTGCGTATTTAAGTAAGTTTATTGTATGTCTTTGGTTTATATATATATTTATCGTGTGCCGGGTGTGAGAGTTAGATTAAATACGATAATAATAATAACACACACACACACAGTCTATAGGGGTTCAAGAGGCGGACGTGAAACAGTCAGTTTGCGAGGTCTTTTTTCGGCGCCTGGCAAAGATCTGTAAAAGTTATTTGTCAGGTGCCAATAAGGTCCGAGCTTATAACGGCTGGGTCATGCCCGTCCTCATGTACACCTTTGGCGTGCTCAGATGGACTCAAGCCGAACTTGACGCCCTGGATAGAAAGGTCCGCACAACTATGACTGCCCATCGCATGCACCACCCGAAGTCGTCTGTCATGAGGCTGTATATCCCCCGGAAGTGTGGTGGTCGAGGCATACTCAACGTCAAGACCATGCACAACCGGGAGTTATCCAGCCTCAGAACTTACTTCGGGGCAAAAAGGGAGTCTCCGATGCATAGGGAAGTCATAGAATGTGATAAAGGACTGACCCCCCTATCTTTGGCCAACGCCGAGTGGCAGGGACCGGTTGTGCTTAGCACCTCTGACCGGGAGTCCGTATGGAAGGAGAAGGAGCTGCACGGGCGCTTTTTTAAGGCTCTTCATGAGCCCCACGTGGATAAAAAAGCGTCCGTGCAGTGGCTGCGTTTCGGTGACCTCTTTGGGGAAACCGAGGGTTTTGTCTGTGCAATACAGGATCACGTGGTTAAGACGCGGAACTACCGAAAGTACATTCTGAAGGATGGCACTCAAGACATTTGTCGAGCTTGTCGCCATCCCGGTGAGTCACTCAGACATGTGCTTTCGGGGTGTTCTGCGCTTGCCAACACTGAGTATTTGCACAGGCACAACCAAGCAGCCAAAATCCTACACCAAGAGCTTGCTCTGAAGTACGGACTCTTGGATGAGAGGGTGGCCTATTATAGGTACACACCGGTTCCTGTCCTCGAGCGCGGCGGCGTCCGACTCTATTGGGACCGGTCAATCATCACGGACAGGACTATCTTGGCTAACAAGCCTGATATCGTGGTGATGGACCGGGCACAGTCGCGGGTGTTTTTAGTGGACATCACGATCCCGTATGACGAGAACCTCGTGAGAGCTGAGACGGAGAAAAAACGAAAGTATCTGGATCTCGCTCACGAGGTTTCCGCCGTGTGGCACGTGGAGTCCACTGAAATCATCCCAATCGTGATATCTGCCAACGGTTTAATACCAGTCAGCCTCGCTCACCATCTGCGGCGGCTGGGTTTCCGTGGCAGTTCACTTGCGGCCAAGATGCAGAGGGCGGTGGTGCTCGACTCGGCTAGGATAGTCCGTCGGTTTCTTAGCCTGTCGCCCTGACCCCCGGCCGTTTGGTCTCCCCTGCCGGGGTGTAGTCCTCCGCCCGGCACATATATGTATGTGTGTAACGTTTATGTAAGTTTATAAAATTTTTTGCGTATTTAAGTAAGTTTATTATATGTCTTTGGGTTTTTTTTTTTTTATATGTATTTATCATGTGCCGGGTGTGAGAGTTAAATTCAATATGTAAATAATAATAATAAAGCTTTATTTATTTCCATCAATTACAATTTTTTCACTTTTATATTATGCGTTAGTTTTGTTAGTCGGGTTAGTTTAGGATGTAGTAAGTTAATGTAGGTGTTAGTTTTGTTAGTATTTTATTCACTGATGGATCCCATCGCCTGGGTGAAAGCCTCCTCCATCCTCTTCCACGCTTCACGGTCCCTGGCCTCATACATCCAACCATCTCCGGCCAATTTCGCAATATCATCAGACCATCTTTTCGCTGGCCTTCCTGCTCTTCTTTTACCTGGTGGTCCTCTCCAATTTGTCACAGTTACTGTCCATCTTTGGTCTCTGCACCTAGACACATGACCGGCCCATTTCCATTTTGCTTTCAATGCATGCTCCAGGGCATCTGTAAGCTTCGTTTTATTCCTTATTTCTGTACTCCTGACTTTATGAATTTTTCTTATCTTGAGGATACTCCTCTCCATGGCTCTCTGGCAAGTTCTTATTTTGTTTTTTATTTTTCTAGTGTATACCCATGTTTGGCTTCCATATGTTAAGCTGGGTAAGATGCAAGTGTCCATGATAGTTTTTTTAATCTCGTATTACTCGTATCTATATGTTTTCTTGTATTTTCTATTGTGTTATCTGTTTTTATTAATTTCCTTATTTATATTACACTGTATACTTGTGTACTTTTTTACTATTTATTTTTTACTAGCGACCCGCCCCGGCTTCGCACGGGTGCAATGCTGATACTAAATTAAATACACTACAGAAAAACTATGAACGTTGTATATAAAAAATGGAAAATTCTTTCCAAAAAACCAACTTCAAATGCCACTACAAAGAGTGAAATAATTTTTAATGTACACCAATTCGAAGTCGGGCAATTTTTTGTTCAATCATTAATAGTCCTTCGTATTATTAAACTTAATGTGCAAAGAAACGACAAAATTATCGTCAATACGGAGGACTATTAGTGAATGAACGAAACATTGCCCGACTTCGAATTGGTGTACATTAAAAATTATTTCACTCTTTGTAGTGGCATTTGAAGTTGGTTTTTTGGAAAGAATTTTCCATTTTATTTTTTACTTTTTAGTGGAAAACAAGTAATGCGCAAGGTATTGGAAAAAATGCCCAAATCGCTGGAAGTATGCTTCTAAAATCTGAAGAGTTCCCTCAATTTCTCCAAGATCCTATCATCAGATTCTGACTTGATGAATACAGTCATTACTTGATGACTGCTAGGAAATGCAATAGTAACTATAAAATATACCTAAATCGCTTCAAGTATACTAGCAAAATTTGAAGAGTTCCCTCGATTTTACCAAGATCCCATCATCAGATCCCGACCTGATGACCATAATACAACCTGGAAAAAATTACTCTTTTAAACAATACCCAAGTCACTTCAAGTGTGCTTATAAAATTTGAAGAGTTCCCTCGATTTCTCCAAGATCCCATCATCAGATCGTGACTTGGTGACAATGGGACCATCTGTGAACTATACCCTTTCAAACAAAAAAAGAATTTTCTAAATTGGTCCACGCATCTTCGAGTAATCGGGGAACATACATAAAAAAAAAAATAAAAAAAAAAAAAAGATTCCGACGAATTGAGAACCTCCTCCTTTTTTTTGAAGTCGGTTAAAAACATAGCGGCCCGCTCCGACTTTGCACGGGCATAAAATATACGCACTTCCGACCGGTACCGCCCGCCGCAAACGCAAATTTTAAATTTGTAATATCTCCGAAAATATTTGTTTAATTTACATGCTGTAAGGAACCATATTGATCTATATTAATTGCACACTGTATTTAAGGTACTTAATTCGATAAGGATTAATGCCGTATTGCTTAAAATAGCTTCGTAAATAAGCCATTTTTTCACGTAAAAAGTAAACAATAAAAATGGTTAATGTGGGTTATCCCTAAAATATAAACATATACCATCGCGGACTTTTTTGTAGACCTTTTTATGGTGTACAATACTGTAGTACATTAATTTGATCTAACTCGTAGGGTTTAGGCAGCGTTTTTGCTAAATTGCTAAATAAGCCCAAAAAAATAGGTTAATTTACGACATCACGTTAGAAACCTCTAAAATTAGCAATGTTGCCTTAGTATATGATGCATGTATTATACATATAAACCTTCCTCTTGAATCACTCTATCTATTGGAAAAAACCGCATCAAAATCCGTTGCGTAGTTTTAAAGATTTAAGCGCACATAGGGATATAGGGACAGAAAAGGCGACTTTGTTTTATACTATGTAGTGATGATAGTGATTTTTAATCTACTATGTAACGAGATTTTTACACTACATTTTTAGCTCTGGTGATAATACTCGTATCATAGGTACCTGACATGAAAGACCAGGTAAAGTTGGTTTGGCCATATTTATGTCTGCAAAGGGGAAACTGATGAATGAGGTCTGCGTCTATTTCTAAAACCGTGCCTGACGTCGCTCTAGTTCATTACCAGATAATTCAAGATTCGAATATGACAAACGCTTGTTACTTTACTAATTTCAACCTTAGACCATTGTACCAAAGTTAACTTTCAGAATCTGTCTCTATGTTGAACAAAATTGTGAAGTCCATAGCTATTGTTACGACTAAAGAGGTTTAGGACTTCGTATTATCAGAGTGTCCCAGGACACATTGCCATGTTTTTCTTATATTTTAGACCTTAAGAAAAAGACTTTAATAGCTACGTAGAAACAATTTGAACCCTAAATTTATATTTTGAGGACTTAATAATTTTGACGACCTCCCTGGCGCAGTGGCGGCGTCGGATTCGAGTGGGAGGTCGCGGGTTCGATTCCCGCCACGGGCTACTTTGGGATTTTATAATTTCTAAATTGGCTCAGGTCTGGTCTGGTGGGAGGCTTTGGTCGTGTCTAGTTACCACCCTACAAGCAAAGACGCACCGCCAAGCGATTTATCGTTCCGGTGCGATGCTTGTAGAAACCGTTGGGGTAAATTTACTTACCCTCCCAAGTTGGTACGATTACATCTTAGGCTGCATCATCACTTACCATCAGGTGAAATCGCAGTCAATTACTAACTTGTAAAGAGGAAAAAAAAAAACCAAACGGAGAGGCCCATGATACTCTCCCTTGTTGAAACGATGTTTCTTTTCCGTCGGTACAGCAGTGGCTAGGCGAAAGAAAATGAAATTTTCTTTCACGAAAATTCCTACATGAAGAAAATCCACGAAACTGCCAGGCTTCACACACTAGTTAAAACTCTTGTTTGTTATGCATACATACAAAAAGTATCAGTCGTTGCAATCATGCAATCAGCAGTCAGCTGTAGGACTAGAAGATAATAACTCGCTACAGTGATCGATGATCGTGGTGACTCGATCTATCGAGCAGCGGATAACAGTACATTTCAATACATATAAGTGCGGAAAGTTTGTCATTTCTTTACGAGTCCCGGTTTTTTGACCCAAGCCGAAGGCGAGGGTCAACTATAAGGACGATTAAAAATGACAATTCCGCACGTGCATTGAACGACGTTTTTTAATACATTTGCGAAAAAAAAATATTGGTTTTACGTGTTTGTCTGCTCCGTGTTTGCATGCCGTGTTCGTGTTCATGCGCTCCTGGTGCGCCCGCTCCGGTGCCGCGTAGGAGGAAAACACAAAAGCACTAGTGCGGAAAAGAATAACTTTGCGCACGCTAAACACACATGAAAATGTCAACTTTTTGAGCAAATGTATTAAAAAAAATATTTTCAACGACACTCGCAATTTTTGTTTTATTTACTAACATATTGGACAACATAGCGTGGGTCTAACGCGGGCGCGACTGGCGGGCGCGCACATCGCGACGGGCGGAGTCCTGGTATTCCTGGACTCGCACTGAGAGGCCCAGCCGGACTGGCTGAGGCCTCTGCTGCAGCGGGTGAAGGACTCGCCGCGCGCGGTCGTCGTGCCCATCATAGATGTTGTCGAGGCCTCGAACTTCTACTATAGCGTGCAGGACCCAACATCTTTCCAGGTGCCGATGACTGATGAGTGACCTTTGCTTGGTTGTGTTTTGTTTTTTTTTGCACGTCATCTTGTACAGCTCTCTTTTGTTTTTAGGGTTCCGTAGCCGAATGGCAAAAAACGGAACCCTTATAGATTCGTCATGTCTGTCTGTCCGTCTGTCCGTCTGTCCGTCTGTCCGTCCGTATGTCACAGCCACTTTTTTCCGAAACTATAAGAGCTATACTGTTGAAACTTGGTAAGTAGATGTATTCTGTGAACCGCATTAAGGTTTTCATACAAAATTTAAAAAAAAGTAATAAATTTTAGGGGTGCCCCATACTTAGAACTGAAACTCAAAAAATTTTTTTTCATCAAACCCATATGTGTGGGGTATCTATGGATAGGTCTTCAAAATTGATACTAAGGTTTCTTATATCATTTTTTTCTAAAATGAATAGCTTGCGCGAGAGACACTTCCAAAGTGGTAAAATGTGTGTCCCCCCCCCCTGTAACTTCTAAAATAAGAGTATGATAAAACTAAAAAAAATATATGATGTACATTACCATGCAAACTTCCACCGAAAATTGGTTTGGACGAGATCTAATAAGTAGTTTTTTTGATATTTACAATAAAACCTCTAAAACAAAGTTAATTTTGCGGTTCGATAAGAAAAGTGGTTTTTATGGTTTTATTCCTCCGGTTGTAGTACGGAACCCTCAGGGCGCGAGTCCGACTCGCACTTGACAGGTTATTTGAAGTACGCCATTTTTCAATTTTTTTGGGGAACATTTTAGGGTTCATTAAACATGTACATTAAGGAAGATGCCCATTTGAAGTGATCAAGTTCTGAAGGATTACACTTTTCACTTCACCTCATTCAACTGAGAGCATTCCTATTTTTACAGAATTAGCGTATTTACGGGCTTAAAAAATCCTAGTCTTTTAGCTCCTAGCATTGATGTCCCTATCATTTAGCCTATCTTCTCTGCAGCTTGTCTTATCTTTCTCACTTTGCCCAGTTTTGGATTTCTATGAGTGATTTTACTGGCTCCCAAATTAATGAATGCATTGCAAAAAGTCAACGCTTTTTTGTGGATTCTTAGATACCTTCTATATGGTCCTATACAACCTAATTTTACACCCCCTTGAAATCTTACCCCCTGATTGATAAACGTGGAATAAAGATTAAACTCTGTTTTGTCTTTATCTGTCACGTGAAAATGAACGTTTGAAGAGAAAAGATACAACAGAGTTGAACTCCATCTTCATTCCACGTTTTGTTAATAAGGGAGTTAATTGTTAATGTATCCCCTGTCTCGTTCACTCAAAATATATCCTTCTCTTTTCAAACTGTTGTAAAAACCTATCAGCAATAACGCATGTTTGTGTTCTCTTTTCTGTCACGTTGTAAACTCGGCACTCGCTTGTACTGGATCACTTTGCTCACGTGCGCGGTAATCGTTTGTTTGTCACTTGCGCACGCGCACACAGCCTCGCTCGTCACGTGTTTGTGTGTTATTAGTTTGTGGTGCACTTGCGGGTATTTTACGAGTTGTGTTTCTTTTCTTTGTCTTTGTTTGGTTTTTCTTGTTTTTTTATTTGTTTCGTTATCGTTTCCTATTTTATGTGGTTATTTCTGTTTTTGTTCTTTTTTTTATTTAATCATTCTTTCTGAATTTTTTTTCTGTTTTATCTCTAAGTATTCTGACTTAATATTCTTTTGTGTATTTCAATGATTAACAAATTTAAAACTATGTAAGTATAATCAACGATGATAATAATAAATGGGAACAAAGGCGAGTTTTTAAACAAAAATTAATATTAGATTTAATTTTTGTTTAATCAGATTACCTATGAAATCAAAATTGATTTATTTTATTTAATAGGAAAACTTACAGCTATTACATCAAAAATGGAAAATTCTTTCCAAAAAACCAACTTCAAATGCCACTACAAAGAATGAAATAATTTTTAATGTACACCAATTCGAAGTCGGGCAATGTTTTGTTCAATCATTAATAGTCCTTCTTATTATAAAACTTGATGTGCAAAGAAACGACAAAATTATCGACAATACCAAGGACTATTATTGAATGAACGAAACATTGCCCGACTTCGAATTGGTGTACATTAAAAATTATTTCATTCTTTGTAGTGGCATTTGAAGTTGGTTTTTTGGAAAGAATTTTCCATTTTATTTTATACTTTTTAGTGGAAAACAACTAATGCGCAAGGCATTGGAAAAAATGCCTACATCGCTTGAAGTATGCTTCTAAAGTCTGAAGAGTTCCCTCAATTTCTCCAAGATCCTATCATCAGATCCTGACTTGATGAATACAGTCATTACTTGATGACTGCAAGGAAATGCAATCGTAACTATAAAAAATACCTAAATCGCTTCAAGTATACTAGCAAAATTTGAAGAGTTCCCTCGATTTTACCAACATCCCATCATCAGATCCCGACGTGATGACCATAAGACTACCTGGAAAAAATTACTCTTTCAAACAATACCCAAATCACTTCAAGTGTGCCTGTAAAATTTGAAGAGTTCCCTCGATTTCTCCAGGATCCCATCATCAGATCCTGACTTGATGACAATGGGACCATCTGTGAACTATACCCTATCAAACAAAAAAAAAATTTTCGAAATTGGTCCACGCATCTTCGAGTAATCGGGGAACATACATAAAAAAAAAAAAAAAAAAAAAAAAGATTCCGACGAATTGAGAACCTCCTCCTTTTTTTGAAGTCGGTTAAAAATTAAATTAAAAGAGAAAATATATAAAATAAATAAAGCCAATTACAAGTTTTCACAAATAAAAATTAGAATAAAAGGAAACAAAACTCACATGGAAGATATAGTTCAAGTTATATAAAAAATGACATACTAATGTTGGTGGGCTTTATCACAAAATGCTATGCGAGGTTAGTGTATGTATGTAGACGTCGACGTGGGGTACTGTGACGGTATCAAAGCGAGTGGCGTGACATTGACACGAGTCACTAGCAAGAAGAGTTGTACTGTGGCGTCACGTGATACGAGTGTCATCGACAGGCAGTTGTATGTGGGTGCAGTGACGTCACGCATGACGCTTTTGCCGTTTGTGAGGGCAATAGGGAAATTTCCCTCCAGGCAAGTGTTATGCCTGGGGACCGCTTGTGATCCGAGCGTGTGACGTCAGAACTTGTATATATAGCACGCTCGTCGAAAGCTCCGTCAGCGTGTGCTAGGGTACTGGTTACGCCATCTATCGTCAGCTATCGAAGACCGCTACACGCTCCGTGTCCCGGCAGACAGGGCCTGATGCTGGCGCGGATCGCCGGCGCGCGCGCGGCCCGGGGCGCCGTGCTGGTGTTCCTGGACGCGCACTGCGAGGCGGGCCGTGATTGGCTGCGGCCGCTGCTGCAGCGCGTGCGCGACAAGCGGGACGCGGTGGTCACGCCGCTCATCGACGTGGTGGATCAGACCACGTTCCAGCTAGACGCGGCGCAGCACTTTCAGGTTAGGTGGGGTAGGGACCTATCTCACGATGGCTGGATGCGTCATCTTTGTACCACGTGTGTTACAGACGAAGGCTAAAGACACTAGCAATAAAACGTAGTGTAGTGCGTTCAATCCCGTGCATGAAATATAAGCGATTGTGAAGGACTGAGGAGCGTGTTCGTGGTTTGAAAAACCTATGTATTTAAACTTTTTCGCAGACGCCTTGTCGATGACTTCCCTCCCACTTCATACTACCGCCGCCTGCATACGTCTTTTAATAGTAGAGGAGCCCAAGCGGGGATTTTTGAAGTGACTCGAGCGTGTCAGAAAATTATATAGGGAGAATCCTTGTACCCTTTAAAGTACCTCTACCAAGTATAAACCCTCCATATGGTGGGGTGTGTTGAGGGGAACCCGAAAGGGGAGGGGGTCCACGATTTTACTAACATCGCCCCATGAAAACTGTCAGATAATTAGTTATTTGTAATTCTAATAGTGTTTCCTTCCAAAAAAAAAGTTGAAACGCGCTCGAGTATTTCAAGGTGACGTTTTTTTTTACAACTTCGAGACTCGCTTGTTTCTTAATGTTACGCTCAAATTGTCAGATTATTGAGATATACAATCTTCTCAATGTAATTAATCAACTTTCTCTTAATCTGACGCGCTCGAGTTTTTCCAAGAATCGATTTTTTTGTTTTACTAATCAGACGGGTTCCCCTCAACACACCCCACCATATGGAGGGTTCATACTTGGTAGAGGTACATTAAAGGGTGCAAGGATTCTCCCTATATGTATAATTTTCTGACACGCTCGAGTCACTTCAAAAATTCCCGCTTGGGCTCCCCTACTATAATGGACGAGCGCGGATTGCAGTACTATGAAGTGGAAGGGGAAGTCATCGGCAAAGAGTCTACGAAAGGGTAGTATTGCCCCTATAAAGTCATTTCAAAGTAGTGGAATTTTGAGGTAAAGCGAGTGAAATAGCCTAATTTACAAACTGTCACGAGTGTAAATCTTCATTGGAGAACGATTTTGACGTGATAACGTTTTATAAATTGATGAACACCAGCAACACGCATGAAAAATAGTAACGTTCCGCGTAACGTTCCACCTGAGCCTGTGCGTGCAAGCGAGAGCGCGCAACAAGCGAAAGAGAGGCACGATAATGACGTTATCACGTAAATCTATCGTCCGTAAACCGTCTTTACAGACAACCAATTTTTTTTTCGAATTCATTTCTTTCAAATCATTTATATTGCATGAATATGGTAGGCACATTAGGTCTTAAATATATTAGAAGTTCACATATCCTACCAAAATGGTTTGTGTGGTTTATTTTAGTATTTTTTAGCCTGCACAACAATTAGAAACGAGGTTCGCCACCCTCCGTGAGATAGGTGTTAAAGATATGTCGTAGATATCATTGGGGCGTACTAATGCGAAGATTAACGCTTACTAATGAAATATAATAGGTATAATTATGCAGATAAACGCCTAACTTAACAACGACATAATAAGTATGTATACCGTTTACTAAGCATGTTATCGAATCAGTGAATGTAGTACCTACCTATGTTTTATTTATGAGTCAATATGTATTACATAATTATGTTCTGTTGGTGGTGCTTTGAATAAATAAATAAACAAAAGTGTCGCCTAATACTTGCTAATAATGATGAATGAGGTCGCCTAGAAAATAGTAGAAATGCAACTAACTTAACTTATTTTTAGGGTTCCGTAGCCGAATGGCAAAAAACGGAACCCTTATAAATTCGTCATGTCTGTCTGTCCGTCTGTCCGTCTGTCCGTCTGTCCGTCTGTCCGTCCGTATGTCACAGCCACTTTTTTCCGAAACTATAAGAGCTATACTGTTGAAACTTGGTAAGTAGATGTATTATGTGAACCGCATTAAGGTTTTCATACAAAATTTTAAAAAAAGTAATAAATTTTGGGGGTGCCCCATACTTAGAACTGAAACTCAAAAATTTTTTTTTCATCAAACCCATATGTGTGGGGTATCTATGGATAGGTCTTCAAAAATGATACTAAGGTTTCTAATATCATTTTTTTCTAAAATGAATAGCTTGCGCGAGAGACACTTCCAAAGTGGTAAAATGTGTGCCCCCCCCCCCCCCCCCCTGTAACTTCTAAAATAAGAGTATGATAAAACTAAAAAAAATATATGATGTACATTACCATGCAAACTTCCACCGAAAATTGATTTGAACGAGATCTAATAAGTAGTTTTTTTGATATTTACATTAAACCTCTAAAAACAAAGTTAGTTTTGCGGTTCGATAAGAAAAGTGGTTTTTATGGTTTTATTCCTCCGGTTGTAGTACGGAACCCTCAGTGCGCGAGTCCGACTCGCACTTGACAGGTTATTTAAACTGCTCTTAGAACAGACTATGTACCAGGCTACCATAAATTAAAGTATGTATGTAATGTTATGAACAGGCATATTATAGGTACCCTGGACAGGGCGGACGGCGCAAAAAATGTTTTGCCACCAACGGTAAGGCCACGATGTAGTTCGCTCAGCAGCCACCGAATGAATTTTGAGAGATGGCGCTGTTGTTTGCTTGTACGAAAAGGTTTACGTAAATCGCTCGGATGCTCTTGAGTTTTCTTATCAGAAAATGTATGATAATAAGCTATAATCCATATGACCTAACTCGAGCAATAATTGTTGTAAGTAATTACGATTACAACACAATCGCGGTACCTTCAATGTATGTGATCATGGGAATGTACCAGTTGCCATCTATTGTACTTACTTAAATACTTGATAAACGCTTATATGAAGCAATGGCGAAAGATGCATTATAAACTATCAAATCTCAAATAAGACGACCTCCCTGGCGCAGTGGCGGCGCGCTCGGATTCGAGTGGGAGGTCGCGGGTTCGATTCCCACCACGGGCCACTTTGGAATTTTATAATTTCTAAATTAGCTCAGGTCTGGTCTGGTGGGAGGCTTCGGCCGTGGCTAGTTACCACCCAGCCAAAGCAAACCCCACCCAGCAAAGACGCACCGCCAAGCGTTTTAGCGTTCCGGTGCGATGCTTGTAGAAACCGTTGGGGTAAATTTACTTACCCTTCCAAGTTAGTACGTTAACATCTTAGGCTGCATCATCACTTACCATCAGGTGAGATCGTAGTCAAGTACTAACTTGTGTTGAGTAAAAAAAAAAAACAATACAAGCGTGAGCTTAATATACGAGTATATTAACGAACCATATACAAATCCAGTGATACGCGAAATAGGTACAAATAATATTGTTTTTAGTATTTCTACTTTGTTTAACATCTAATAATTTATTTCTCTTGTATTCTAATTTCTAAGTTTTTTGGTGTCGGGTCTTTATTACAGCAACTGCTTCTAATTGCACTTACCATAGTCTCCATAATACATTTTAGTGTGTATTTCAGTATTTATTATTTTAAGTAAAATAAGTAGTTGGTGTCTGGTAAAGTACCTAGTTAGTGAAAAATGTGTTTGGATGTAAGGTAAGCTAACATTTAGTATAAGCACAAATATTGTTTAGAATCCAATATACTCCACTGTAACAGCTTTCCACAAACACCGCAGTGCGGGGCGCGTGGGGTACTGGCTGTGTTATAGTACGATTCACGAAAGATGACCACAAATGGTGGGTCTTTTCTTCATGTACACTCATGAAGAAAATAGTTAAGCCAAAATAATTACCATATATTAGTTAAATAAGACCATATATATTAGTTAAAATAAAAAAGACCATAATATTAGTTAGATAAGTCCAAAGAGACCTAAAATAGGCCCGCCATTTGTGGTCATCTTTCGTGAATCGTACAATCACCGTACTATAAATAAAGTTATGCTGTAAAATTAGCAACAATGTCCATGTAATAAAAGTAAATAAATAATATACCTACCTATAGGAAGATCATGTAGAGTAAATGGAACATCAGTAAGTACTTTGTCAGCAAAGAAGCTGGCAAGAAAACATTCTTGAAACCTTACACTCATGGATTAAACGAAGCATATTTGGCCCGTGGATGATATCCTCTCAGTCAATATTGCTGCGTGCTCAAGTGATAAAGCTCTTGAATGTTTTTCGTATAATAATATGCGTCTGTGATGCACAGGTAGGCGGTTTCACGTTCATGGGCCACTTCACGTGGATCGACGTGCCCGAGCGAGAAAAAAAGCGTCGTGGCTCCGACATCGCACCCACCCGGTGAGACAAACATACACATACGCACACAACTATTAGTGTACCATGTATACAATATTGTATCAAATCCTTGGGAGTGGATGAACTGCTGTATTATAATTACTAGCTCAACTAGTTTTTAAGAGCATTTGTGAAGTGGTGATAACAGAAAATAAAACCCGGCTGAGTTTGTTGTGGGCTTCTTCTCAGTGCAGGGCGCGTTGGAACCCTCGTAAACTTAGTTTTAAGTCGACTTGTAGTTATCACCGTACATAATATTATGTAACAAATATTGTTGACGTTTTACAAGTGCCTTGTAAGTTAGGCCTATGTGAAATAAATATATTTTGACTTTGACTTTGACTTTAAGTGTTCAAAAAGACAAAATAAGAGAATGTGGAAGCTCTCAAGGAGCTCCTAGTGCCATCTATCATTCTAGCTATGAACTTCTTCGTTGTTTTGGCGCCATCTAGTGTTGCACAGCCTGTAACAGCGCTTATGAACTGTTTGTCGGCCCCCGGCAGGTCTCCAACTATGGCGGGCGGGCTGTTCGCAATCGAGCGCGCGTACTTCTGGGAGGTCGGCGCGTACGACGAGCAGATGGCGGGCTGGGGCGGCGAGAACCTCGAGATGTCCTTCCGAGTGTGGCAGTGTGAGTTGAACGCGCCGGTACCGAGCTGCTGTCTGTGGCGATCGCATTGCCGCCATTGCAGTGACGTCAGCACTTGACAGACGTGTCAGATCAACCTGCAGTTTGACATTCAGATAGCTGTCACGCGGTTGGCAAACGTGATGAAATCCCTACTTCATTAAATACATAGAGTACAAATAAGAGTCATATTGAAAGAAAGTATTCATAAATAATGTTTTTAATACATTTGCTCAAAAAGTTGACATTTCCATGTGTGTTTAGCGTGCGCAAAGTTATTCTTTTCCGCACTAGTACTTTTGTGTTTTCCTCCTACGCGGTACCGGAGCGGGCGAACCAGGAGCGCATAAACGCGAACACGGCATGCAAACACGGAGCAGGCAAACACGTAAAACCAATTTTTTTTTTGCAAATGTATTAAAAAACGTTCAATGCACGTGCGGAATTGTCATTTTTACTCGTCCTTATAGACCTTCGCCTTCAGCTTGGGTCAACAAACCGGGACTCGTAAAGAAATGACAAACTTTCCGCACTTATGTTGAAATGTACTATTTTTCCAGGCGGTGGTACACTGGAGACCATCCCCTGCTCGCGCGTTGGCCACGTGTTCCGGAGCTTCCACCCTTACGGGCTGCCCGCGCACACAGACACGCACGGTACGCACTTGTGACATCATCCCCTCCTTAATTATTTTTTTTGAATATAAGTATACGGGACATTTTACACATCGCAATCTAGGCCCAAAGTATGTTATGGGTACTAGATAACTGATAAATATACATACATACTAACATACATAAATACAATATATTGAAAAACACCCAGACACTGGAAAACATTCATGCTCATCACACAAACATTTACCAGCAGTGGGAATCGAACCCACGACCTCCGGCGCAGACGGCAGGTTCGCTACCACTACGCCATTCGGTCGTCGATTCGGTTATGCTCTTCGGACATGATTGGTGCCAAAGAATTCACATAAACAATCTTTGGAATTTGCCTTTTGGCATTGTTTAATGCGGTCTTTAATCCTATTGAACACTTAGTACGGTGCTCCCCAATGGGCTTGTAAAACGCACGCATGCACGCACGTACACGTACGTACGCACGCATGCGTGCACATTCAGGATCACACATAAAATATCGGTGCGCCATCGTTGTCAATAGATGGCACTGCTCCATTCTCCAGTCCCATACAAATCGGAGTGAACTATTGCGACTAAAATAAATGAACAAGTGACAAAGTCCCACTCGCCGTACACAAATTAATAGGTCCCACTGTAATGATGAGAGTTGAAGGAGGAAGTAAAACACTCTTGATCTGTTCTGATCTTCTCTATCTGCTTCTGATCTCTTCTGATCTCGTTTATTGTGAGTTGGTCCTATATTATTATATTGATACAGTGGAGTGGGGGGGTGTGAAAGGTATTTATAAACAAGCAGTCGTGTGTGGTCCGTTACTAATTAATTGATTTAAAATATCTTTCTTATTATGAGTAATATTTAACTAATACCTACTACCATACCATACCACTCAAGTTCTTTCTTCCTTTCTTTCTTCGCAGGTATCAATACAGCGCGCATGGCTGAAGTGTGGATGGACGACTATGCGGAACTGTTCTACTTGCATCGCCCCGACCTCAGGGTGAGTTTCCAGAGCTGCTGCAGCCAGCTAGATTAAAACTGGACACTTCCAGCCAAAAATGACAGGAGTGGCTTTTCAGAAAACACCACTAAACTTGGAAACCTATTAACAGCTTTATGTATCGAGGAACTAAATGTATTCAACCTCCTAGGCTCCACTATGGACATTTATATAAACTGAAAGCATCATGTTTTCACACACAAACCAAGCTCTAGCAGGCCAGTCTCACTTATCACGTGGCCGTCCCGGCTACAAGTACGGGTCCGGACCTCATGGTTGCCGCTCGCGGGCCGAATTGCACGCGCTAGTTCTGTACGGTCTATTTTACGCGCCGTCTGACTACGGCAGCCCTAGTAAAAGATAAAGTTAGGCGATAGAAAGAAACCACAACATTGCGTTTGTTGCGTGTCGATTTTGAGGGCGGGGCCAGGCGCTATTGCGAACTGAATTGCACTTTTTGTGTCAGCGCTAGAGTCGCTATTTCTTTAAATAACCGTGCGTAGTGGACCTTCTGGTACTATTTAGTGTTCTATGGCTCTAGCAGTATTCGCCCTGAACGGTCTTAAGGCGAACGCAAACTACGAACCAACACTGTCTGCGTACTATGCATTTGCTCACTCATGGCTTAGGCATGGTGCAATCATCTGGAGTCAAAGTGTGGACGTAGGAGATATATTTATATCCCAAAAAAGAAAACATGTATGCGGATACTGTAAATATTAGACGCGATATCTTTTTTTCCTTTGGAGGGGAAATCGGAAATCCTCATGGACATCTTATCGATAATGCCGGACTCTTACCGGCTTAAACCCCTCCAATGTTACCGTGTGCCTGTCGTTTAGCCTAAACACGAAAACGTGATGGTTTCAGAACCTCCTATTCTTTGGTTTCCTTTTCTCATCTTCCTCCTTTTTTTTTTTTAAATATTCTCTATGTATTTTTCAACGACAATTCATTGTTCTTCCTTTAACATTTTGTTACTTTAATTTCCAACGCCAATCTCCCCAATTTCCTTCCCAACTTTCAGGACGCGTTTGCTGCAAACCACATTTAACCTATTTCTAGTTTGTGCGTCGCGTAAGCCTACTCCTTTAGAAGGACTCCGGTGTCTGAAACTAGTCGGGAGTACTTGACTAACGCGTGACTTTTTTTCCTTGTTATGTCTGCCGATCAGGGGGCCTATTATTTTGATATTGTTTTGTCATTTTCATACAATGACAGTAAACCTTGGTGGTAGGGCCCCAGTTCTGGGAACTTTAAGCGGATGTGTTCTGGGTTGCTGCTTCACTTCACCTGATCTAAGCCGTATATATTTATTTTAATTGTCTATGGCTTCTATGTTGGTTGCAGAAAACCCCCAAGATAGGCGACGTGTCACGTGACTCACCGCCGCGTGTTGCGCGAGAAGCTGCAGTGCAAGAGCTTCCAGTGGTACCTCGACAACGTGTACAAAGAGAAGTTCGTTCCCGTGCGTGACGTGTACGGCTTCGGCCGGTGAGTGGCCAATTTGAACTTTACGCCTCCAATAATTAAGCTCAAACTCAAATTTGCGCACTTCCATTAGCGAATAGTGGCTGACACACCTGCTGCATGCAAAGTAATTTGGACTACGTTTGCAACAAAAGAGATCAAATTAGCGTACTTGCATTATCTGATTAAATGTGTGCAAGAGCTTCCAGTGGTACCTCGACAACGTGTACAAAGAGAAGTTCGTGCCTGTTCGTGACGTGTACGGCTTCGGCCGGTGAGTGGCCAATTTGAACTTTACGCTTCCAATAATTGAGGTCAAATTTGCGCACTTCCATTATCTGATAGTGTCTGACACACGTGCTGCATGCAAAGCAATTTGGACTTTACGTCTGCAACAATAGAGATCAAAGTAGCATACTTGCATTATCTGATTAAATGTGTGCAAGAGCTTCCAGTGGTACCTCGACAACGTGTACAAAGAGAAGTTCGTGCCTGTTCGTGACGTGTACGGCTTCGGCCGGTGAGTGGCCAATTTGAACTTTACGCTTCCAATAATTGAGCTCAAATTTGCGCACTTCCATTATCTGATAGTGTCTGACACACGTGCTGCATGCAAAGCAATTTGGACTTTACGTCTGCAACAATAGAGATCAAAGTAGCATACTTGCATTATCTGATTAAATGTGTGCAAGAGCTTCCAGTGGTACCTCGACAACGTGTACAAAGAGAAGTTCATGCCCGTGCGCGACGTGTACGGCTTCGGCCGGTGAGTGGCGTTCGCGAGCGGGCCAATTTAAACTTTACGTCTCACACAATTGAGCTCAAATTTGTGCACTTGTATTATATGATAGTGTCTGACACACGAGCTGCTTGCATAGCAATTTGTACCTTACATGTGAAATAATTACGATCGAATTAGCGTACTTGCATTATTTGATAGTGCGTGGTACAACTGCGTGCAAAGCGATTTAAACTTTAAAGCTGTAGCAATTGAGTTCTAAATAGCGTAAAGCGAGTTTTTTTTTGTCTGCAGCGGGAGGGCGAGGCACAGCCGCTGGGCGTGTACGGCTGCCACGCGCGCCTCGAGGCGACGCAGTACCTGGCGCTGTCGCTGCGAGGCGAGCTGCGGGACGAGGAGAAGTGCGCCGAGGTGCAGTACACCAGGTCGGTGACATCACACGTGTACGGCTGCCACGCGCGCCTCGAGGCGACGCAGTACCTGGCGCTGTCGCTGCGAGGCGAGCTGCGGGACGAGGAGAAGTGCGCCGAGGTGCAGTACACCAGGTCGGTGACATCACACGTGTACGGCTACCACGCGCGCCTCGAGGTGACGCAGTACCTGGCGCTGTCGCTGCGAGGCGAGCTGCGGGACGAGGAGAAGTGCGCCGAGGTGCAGTACACCAGGTCGGTGACGTCACACGTGTACGGCTGCCACGCGCGCCTCGAGGCGACGCAGTACCTGGCGCTGTCGCTGCGAGGCGAGCTGCGGGACGAGGAGAAGTGCGCCGAGGTGCAGTACACCAGGTCGGTGACATCACACGTGTACGGCTGCCACGCGCGCCTCGAGGCGACGCAGTACCTGGCGCTGTCGCTGCGAGGCGAGCTGCGGGACGAGGAGAAGTGCGCCGAGGTGCAGTACACCAGGTCGGTGACGTCACACGTGTACGGCTGCCACGCGCGCCTCGAGGCGACGCAGTACCTGGCGCTGTCGCTGCGAGGCGAGCTGCGGGACGAGGAGAAGTGCGCCGAGGTGCAGTACACCAGGTCGGTGACGTCACACGTGTACGGCTGCCACGCGCGCCTCGAGGCGACGCAGTACCTGGCGCTGTCGCTGCGGGGCGAGCTGCGGGACGAGGAGAAGTGCGCCGAGGTGCAGTACACCAGGTCGGTGACGTCACACGTGTACGGCTGCCACGCGCGCCTCGAGGCGACGCAGTACCTGGCGCTGTCGCTGCGAGGCGAGCTGCGGGACGAGGAGAAGTGCGCCGAGGTGCAGTACACCAGGTCGGTGACGTCACACGTGTACGGCTGCCACGCGCGCCTCGAGGCGACGCAGTACCTGGCGCTGTCGCTGCGAGGCGAGCTGCGGGACGAGGAGAAGTGCGCCGAGGTGCAGTACACCAGGTCGGTGACGTCACACGTGTACGGCTGCCACGCGCGCCTCGAGGCGACGCAGTACCTGGCGCTGTCGCTGCGAGGCGAGCTGCGGGACGAGGAGAAGTGCGCCGAGGTGCAGTACACCAGGTCGGTGACGTCACACGTGTACGGCTGCCACGCGCGCCTCGAGGCGACGCAGTACCTGGCGCTGTCGCTGCGAGGCGAGCTGCGGGACGAGGAGAAGTGCGCCGAGGTGCAGTACACCAGGTCGGTGACGTCACACGTGTACGGCTGCCACGCGCGCCTCGAGGCGACGCAGTACCTGGCGCTGTCGCTGCGAGGCGAGCTGCGGGACGAGGAGAAGTGCGCCGAGGTGCAGTACACCAGGTCGGTGACGTCACACGTGTACGGCTGCCACGCGCGCCTCGAGGCGACGCAGTACCTGGCGCTGTCGCTGCGAGGCGAGCTGCGGGACGAGGAGAAGTGCGCCGAGGTGCAGTACACCAGGTCGGTGACGTCACACGCTCGATATGGCGGGCGGTCGCATTACAAGATGGCCGCCGGTTGCATTGCAAGATGGCGGACGCTTGCATTACAAAATGGCGGTCGCTTGCGAGACAATGCGGCGGACAAACCTAGACTCTAAGAGTGTAAAGAGTTACAGGAAAACTTCTTACAGGGGACAACTTGAAAATAGTCCGAACAGCTTAACAGCTGTGAGCAGTTCCGAAAAAGTCTAGCGCTGTACCATTTTATATAGCCATACCTGGCACCGTCGGCACACTTCAGCCTGCATGCAACAACTACATTGGTGCGACCTCAGCGCCACCGATTTAATGCACTCTGACGGGAATATTTCAATAACGAAGACTATATTATTAAGGCTCCATATTAGACTAACATCGATTAGGATTCAATTTTATTAAGTATTTTATCAAGATGATGAGATGGTCATCTCATCATCTTGATATTTGTGATTTAAATAACTGAGACGATGATGAAAGGAATTTTTCTTCCTAAATTGACAGCTGTCATATTTTAAGATTCACGGGCGTAAAGAATGACATTTAAGGATTTTAGGTATGAAAACAAATGGCCTGTTTTCGGGAATCATCGAATGGGATATGGGAACAGTTTTCATTTACCATTCTTTTTTGACGTGACAACGTCTTATAATTCGATAGAGCCGGTTGTACGCACGAAAAAACATGACTCATCCGGCGTTACCGGCGTTACCTCGCTCGCGTTACCTCGCTCTGAGGCGTTCCATGTAAGGCTTGAAGTGCAAGCGAGAGTTGTCACGTTCAACTATCGTCAGTAAACCAACTTTACAGACAACCAATTTTTTGACGTGACAACGTCTTATAAATCGATAGAGCCGGTTGCACGCACGAAAAAACATGACTCATCCGGCGTTACCTCGCTCATGCGGCGTTACCGGCGTTACCTCGCGAGCGCGGAACGAGCGACCAAGAAGACGTTGTCACGTTCAACTATCGTCAGTAAACCAACTTTACAGACAACCAATTTTTGACGTGACAACGTCTTATAAATCGATAGAGCCGGTTGCACGCACGAAAAAACATGACTCATCCGGCGTTACCGGCGTTACCTCGCTCTGAGGCGTTCCATGTAAGGCTTGAAGTGCAAGCGAGAGTTGTCACGTTCAACTATCGTCAGTAAACCAACTTTACAGACAACCAATTTTTTGACGTGACAACGTCTTATAAATCGATAGAGCCGGTTGCACGCACGAAAAAACATGACTCATCCGGCGTTACCTCGCTCATGCGGCGTTACCGGCGTTACCTCGCGAGCGCGGAACGAGCGACAAAGAAGACGTTGTCACGTTCAACTATCGTCAGTAAACCGACTTTACAGGCAACCAATTTTTTTTGTTTCACAGGAGTCCCGCGGGGGAAGTGGGCGAGGAGGTCGGCAGGCGGGTGCTGATGGTCACTTGCCACGGCAAGCAACGCGGACAGGTGCGCTCTTGTAGCTTTCTCTTAGATTTCACTTTAAAAACAATGGCTATAGTTAGTGTTCTGGCCACAGGTCTGTCTTGCCAGTCCATCATTCTTGGTTATAGTCTATTAGATAATTTTCTTTCTTTAAAAAAAAAAAAAATTTTATTCATATTCATACTTTTCTCAGCAAATCCTTTCATTTGATACTCAAGTCTTCACGATACAAATTTTTGTCACGATAATTGCGCGATAATTTTGATGCGTATTCGATATAATTTAGTCTGCCTTTTTCGGCCGTACGCCAGAGGATTTTCTCCCTAAAAGCTATAGTTAAAATGTGTATGGTTTCGCAGAAGTGGCGCTACCTGCCGACGCAGCAGCTGCAGCACGCGGAGAGCGGCCTGTGCCTCGCCGCGCCCGCCGCCGCCGGCTGCGACGCGACTGTCGCGACGTGTCGCAACTCGCCGCGACAGGTCTGGCGCATCGACTACAGCGAGCTCAACGACGTCCGCATCAAGAGTGAGTGTCATATTTTTTAGGGTTCCGTAGCCGAATGGCAAAAAACGGAACCCTTATAAATACGTCATGTCTGTCTGTCCGTCTGTCCGTCCGTATGTCACAGCCACTTTTTTCCGAAACTATAAGAGCTATACTGTTGAAACTTCGTAAGTAGATGTATTCTGTGAACCGCATTAAGGTTTTCACACAAAATTTTAAAAAAGTAATAAATATTGGGGGTGCCCCATACTTAGAACTGAAACTCAAACATTTTTTTTTCATCAAACCCATATGTGCTGGGTATCTATGAATAGGTCTTCAATAATAATACTAAGGTTCCTAATATCATTTTTTTCTAAAATGAATAGCTTGCGCGAGAGACACTTCCAAAGTGGTAAAATGTGTGTCCCCCCCCCCCTGTAACTTCTAAAATAAGAGTATGATAAAACTAAAAAAAATATATGATGTACATTACCATGCAAACTTCCACCGAAAATTGGTTTGAATGAGATCTAGTGAGTAGTTTTTCTTAATACGTGTTGAATTGATATTCAACAAGTCTAATATTTTGTTTAACTTTGATGACGACAGATGGCGTTGCACGTCCGACTCGCACTTGTCCGGTTTTTAAATTCTATGGGCAGGGGTGTTTAGTTTACTTTATACGTACTATTGAGAATGAGTCTTGATAGTACGGAACCAACCCTCAGTGCGCGAGCCCGACTCGCACTTGACCAATTTTTTACTATATACGCAGGCCAGTCTCACTTATGACGTGACCGTCCCGGCTACAAGTAGGGGTCCGGACCTCAATATTTCAGATGGTTGCACGCGCTAGTTCTGTACGGTCTATTTTACGCGCCGTCTGACTACGGCAGCCCTAGTACGTCGTAAGAGATAAAGTTAGGCGATAGAAAGAGACCACAACATTGCGTTTGTTGCGTGTCGATTTTGAGGGCGGGGCCAGGCGCTATTGCAAACTGAATTGCACTTTTTGTGTCAGCGCTAGAGTCGATATTTCTTTCAATCATCGTGTGGAGTGGACCTACTGTACCTCTACTATTTAGTGTTCTATGATATAGGTTAGCGCTTGACTGTGTAGAAAGTGATGATACAGTCTAAGGGGAACGCGCTTGCCTAGGAGATGCCTGTTCAGTGTTCACTCTTGATTTGAAGGCACCCGAGTTGTAAGTGGCAGGAAAGACACTGCCTATGAGATCTAAGATTCTATGATCTGAAAAGCCAGTCACAATAAAAAAAAATACGAAAATCTAGAATCAAAGTTTCTCTTTTTAGTGATTAGAATAGACACGCTTAGAGTCACGTATAGATCTGGTATAACGAAATCGTTAGCATGAGCGTACTGAAGACAGCGCCATCTATCGAGCGATGGATGAAATAACACATAAAAATATAAAATGGAGTTTTGTTTTAGACTTTGTTACCATACTTCGTTTCTGCCGTGTGTTCCGAGACACTCACGTCATATCACGCTTCACAGTTCACACTATTCACACTATAATATTATAAAGGCGAAAGTTTGTGTGTAAGTGTGTATGTTTGTTACTCCTTCACGCCGCAACTACTGAACCGATTTGGCTGAAATTTGGAACATAGATAGCTTATAACCCGGATTAAAACATAGGCTACTTTTTGTCCCGGGAAAATCCATAATTCCCATGGGATATTTAAAAAATCCTAATTTTCAACAGTAATCTATAGCTACAGCTATAGGTAAATTACTTTAACTATCTGTCCTGAAAGTAGGTGTATCACACTATAATATTGCGTAGTGAATGGCGTAGTGGTAGCGAACCTGCCGTCTGCGCCGGAGGTCGTGGGTTCGATTCCCACTACTGGTAAATGTTTGTGTGGTGAGCATCATGAATGTTTTCCAGTGTCTGGGTGTTTTTCAATATATGTATTATATTTATGTATATTAGTATGTATGTATAATGTATATTTATCAGCTATTTAGTACCCATAACACAAGCTATCGCTTACTTTGGGGCTAGATTTCGATGTGTTAAAATGTCCCGTATACTCGTATTTATATTACCTTATTAAAAAAAAAAAGAGAAAAAAAAATTATAAAGGCGAAAGTTTGTGTGTAAGTGTGTGTGTGTGTGTGTAAGTGTGTATGTTTGTTACTTTTTCACGCCGCAACTACTGAACCGATTTGGCTGAAATTTGGAACATAGATAGCTTATAACCCGGATTAGAACATAGGCTACTTTTTGTCCCGGGGAAATCTATAATTCCCATGGGATATTAAAAAAACCCTAATTTTCAACAGTAATTTATAGCTACAGCTATAGGTAGATTACTTTGACAATCTGTCCTGAAAGTAGGTGTCTAAAGGTCATTGAAAAGGAAATTCAATTTTTTCTCAAGATTAGTAAAAAATCGAATTTAACGCGGGCGGAGCCGCGGGCAAAAGCTAGTTTTGTAACTAAGCGTTTGTTTTAAACCTGAAGCTGTTATGTGTCGTCCGTTACAGACGACGCGGAGATCACAGAGCAGGAGATGCGGCTACAGAAGCTGCGCGGACAGCGACGCGTCTCGCGCTCGCTTCTCTCCTACTCTCAAGAGACGAACTCCACGCGACGGAAGCACCACCATAAAGGCAAGAGCAAGAAGAAAACCAAAAGCAAGAAACGCAAGCACAAGAAAGACAAGTTCATATTGAAGCTGGTTCGAGCCGCTGCGAACAACACGGAAGAGCATCTAGAAGCGGATATTTACTGTCGCCACACGCGCCTGTACCCCAACAACAGCTTCGTCAGGGATCTGGTCACCGTGCTCAATGACAGGGACATCAAGGTGACTCACTCACTATGACTCACTCACTCACTATGTCTCACTCACTCACTATGACACACTCACTCACTACGACTTACTCACACACTATGACGCACTAACTATGACTCACTCACTATGAATCACACACTCACTATGACCAGGCCAGTCTCACTTATCACGTGACCGTTCCGGCTACAAGTAGGGGTCCGGACCTAGAGGTGGGCAAAACGGTTTAAAACAATAAGCAGACTTTTTCATTTTACTGTTTTTCAAAAGTCACTTTTAATTACTGCTTATTTGCTTATTTGCTTATTTTTAGTTTTTCGTTGATTGCTCAACTTAATAATTTAACAGTTTAGGCAATGTTTTCGCCAACGCGGAAAAAACGCAACTGTCAACGGAAAGAAATTAATAAGTTAAAAAACGTAAAGACATTTTCGTTATTTCGTTTAATAATCTTGCAAAATGAATCCAACCTTACTGCTCATCAATAAAGATCAGATTCGTACTCACTCCTTTAGAATTGAAGCTGTTATTAATTAAAGTGACATTTTCGTTATTTCGTTTAATAATCTTGCAAAATGAATCCAACCTTACTGCTCATCAATAAAGATCAGATTCGTACTCACTCCTTTTGAATTTAAGCTGTTATTAATTAAAGTAAGTTAAATTTCGTTGTTTGGTTGAAAATGTTGCAAAATAAAACCAACCTTACTGCTCATTAAAAAAGATCAGATTCGTAGCAAATAAAAATCAATCAATTTAAAAAAGCAATCGAATAATAAGTGGACTTTTTCTAAGTAACGCGTTGTTGTGTTTATTTAAAAAAACGACTTATAATTTACGCTTTTGTTTAAATGCCCAACGCTATCCGGACCACGATATTTCAGATGGTTGCCGCTCGCGGGCCGAGTTGCACGCGCTAGTTCTGTACGGTCTATTTTACGCACCGTCTGTTCAGCCACCACTACGGCAGCCCTAGTACGTCGTAAGAGATAAAGTTAGGCGATAGAAAGAGACCACAACATTGCGTTTGTTGCGTGTCGATTTTGAGGGCGGGGCCAGGCGCTATTGCGAACTGAATTGCACTTTTTGTGTCAGCGCTAGAGTAGCTATTTCTTTAAATCATCGTGCGGAGTAAGCCTTCTGGTACTATTTAGTGTTCTGTGCTATGACTCACTCACTCCTATGACATACTCACTCATTATGGCAATCACTGACTATGGATCAGTCACTCACTCTAAGATCGTTTATCCACTTTATCGACTACCGATACATCCATCTCATGTGACCTTCTTGATGCATTTAAATGATTGGCAACAGGCGCGGCCCTGCCCATTTTATTACCCCGCAGGCAGCGCGTATTTGCGGCGACTATAACATATGTGTAACTGACCGAGCAAACGTTGTTTTGCCATTATTGGGGTATGAAAAATAGCTAAAAACCTATTCCCAAACCTACCGAACGTTGGCAAGAAATTTTATAAAAATCAGCAAAGCCGTTTCCGAGGTGTTTGGTTACTAACACTGTGACCGGAGAATTTTATATAACTAGCTGACCCGGCAAACGTTGTTTAGCCATGGGGGATATAAAAAAAAAAGATAACAACCTGCTCCCGGACCTAGTGATCATTCCCTGAAAATTTCATAACAATCGGTCCAGCCGTTTCGAAGGAGTTTGGTAACAAAGAATGGCTAGAGAATTTTATATATTACTACCTGACCGGGTAAAGTTCGTTTTGCCGTTTAGGCACATCAAATATAGATAACAACCGCTCCCGGTCCCAGAGATCACACTCTGAAAGTTTCACAACGATCGGTCCAGCCATCTCGGAGGAGTTTGGTTACAAAGAAAATCGAGAGAATTTTATATATTAGAAGAATATTGAATGGAAGCAGGCGTTATTTTGCGGAAATCCATAATTAGCAGGACAGATTAATTTGTTTTGCTGTAATCCGCTATTTGAAAAGATTCTGTATGGTACAATATGCAGGAACACTGCCCACATGAAACACCACACACAATTTTCCAACACTTTCTTCGACGCACGTTTCGTCCCGAACCGGGACATCCTCAGGAGATGTTGACTTCACAATGCGAAATCGTAGAGACTCTACGATTTCGCATTGTGAAGTCAACATCTCCTATACCATATAGCATATTGCACCATACAGTACCATACAGAATCTTTTCAAATAGCGGATTACAGCAAAACAAATTAATCTGTCCTGCTAATATTAGAAGAAGATGATTTGAGCGTATAGCTCAGCGGTCAGAGCACCCAGCCGCGAAGCTGGGGGACGCGGGTTCAAATCCCGCTGCGAGTGAACAATTTTGATTCGTATTTAAATTTATAGGAATTATTACCTAAGTGTGTAAAACAATAATCAAAAAGATGATTACTAACTGAATTAGTATATCACTCACCATCCATCGTGTGCAGGTGATAAACAACGGGCGCGTGTTCGAGCACCACCGCGTGTCGGAGCTAGTGCGGCCGTCGCCCGCCACTCCTGCCGGCGAGTGGTCACCGGCGCCTCCCACCACACACAGCGAGCCGTTACAGGTTGGTCACTGTCTACAATTGGGTATTTGACTCCCAATTTTTTATCACTTCCAATAACAAAAAGAAAAAAAATTGTTGTCTGCAAAGTCGGTTTACTGACGATAGTTGAACGTGACAACTCTCGCTTGCACTTCAAGCTTTACATGGAACGCCTCAGAGCGAGGTAACGCCGGTAACGTCGGATGAGTCATGTTTTTTGACGTGACAACGTCTTATAATTCGATAGAACCGGTTGCACGCACGAAAAAACATGACTCATTCGGCGTTACCTCGCTCATGCGGCGTTACCGGCGTTACCTCGCGATCGCGGAACGAGCGACAAAGAAGGCGTTGTCACGTTCAACTATCGTCAGTAAACCGACTTTACAGACAACCAATTTTTTTTGTGCGTGCAGCCGGCTCTATCGATTTATAATACGTTGTCACGTCAAAAATTATAACCATTTAAACATTTCTGATTAGACAGAGATAGCGATATAAAATTGTGACGTCACACCTCACGAATGCAATAGTAGCTTCGTGCGGCTTCATAGAAATTTTCGTTTTGCGAGAAAGGGATAGAAGATCACACCAAAATTAAAACACCTGTAACTTGGTACGTCTTTGTTGAATTTTTCTTGCAATGACATACATTATTTTTATCCTAGTTTATAATAAAGTTATAATATTTATCTAATGCAAAAGTAGGAAAATACCCAATTACTACTAAGACTTTTTCTTGGCAGCTTTATCGGCTTTACATTGATTTCTTTAAGGCAATGGACAATGTAATGTAAACAATTACTACATTATAATTGGGTACATAATATTGCAATACTTCAAAAAAATGATTACTTTATTAAGAACTTGGATAAAAATATTGGGCTACCTACACTGAACAAGTGATTAAAATCCAATAAAGATTTACTAAGTTACAAGCTAGCTATAAATTTAAATACGAATCAAAATTTTTCTCTCGCAGCGGGATATGAACCCGCGTCCTCCAGCTTTCGCGGCTGAGTGCTCTGACCGCTGAGCTATACGAGCCATAATATCCCTCTGCGGTGAAATTTTCGATTATTAGGTCCTCAGGCAGGACTAGCGCCATGTATTTTGATTCGTATTTAAATTTATAGAAATTATTTCCTAAGTGTGTAAAACACTAATCAAAAAGATAAAGTAGTTACAAGCAAGCTGATCTTGAAGTGGGGGGATCTTATATCCCTTTATCGCAAAACGAAAACTATTATGAAGCTACTATGATCACAATACATCACAATTCAACCTCCATCTGATCAGAAATATTTAAACGCTTAATTTTGACGTGATAACGTTTAATAAATTGATGAACACCAGCAGCACTCATGAAAAATAGTACCGTTCCGTGTACCGTTCCGCGTAACGTTCCACCAAGCGATAGAGAGGTACGATAAAAATTACATAAAATAATGATTATGATTTTTTTTTAATCATAATCATACAAACATAAAATAATGATTATGACGTTATCACGTGAATCTATCGTCCGTAAACCGACTTTACAGGCAACCAATTTTGACGTGACAACGTCTTATAAATCGACAGAGCCGGTTGCACGCACGAAAAAACATGACTCTCATGCGGCGTTACCGGCGTTACCTCGCGAGCGCGGAACGAGCGACAAAGAAAACGTTGTCACGTTCAACTATTGTCAGTAAACCGACTTTACAGGCAACCAATTTTTTTTTTAATTATTTGATTGATTTCTTAGTTTTTTTTTATCATATTCCAATAAGGTTAATCTATTTTCAAGAGTGAAGTTAAAAATATTTTAATATACTGGTAATTTATCGGTAATGTATTGTTCACAGCCGAAACCTCAAAAGAAACGCTAAAACAAGAAAAGCGGCAAACTGCAGCCGCTCACCAAACCGACGTCTGTAGACCGTTTACATCCGATAGACGGGGACACAATAGACACAATAGATAGAATAGACAGCGTAGACAGAATAGACGGAGACGGCATCGACCGAGCTGACAGAATAGACGCGATAGACAAGAAAATCATCATCGAGGACTTTGTGAAAGTAACGCCGAACACGCCTTCCACTCAGGTAGGTTTTAATTTGTATAAAAGTCTCGCCACACAGCCGACGGGGCGGTGGCGAGAGCACAAAAATACGGAATAAACAAATTCTTTAATTAAAAAACGTTAGGTAAGTTTTCTTCACCTACTGACAATACTCAATATTTCAGCTTTCTAGGAGCAATGGTTTGTCCTGAGAATGAACCAGAGCCTGAATAATAAACCTTAAAATAAGTTAATAAATACCCAAAGAAGGTTTTTGGTTTTTCATTGTAACCAATGATCCATCTATTGGTAAAATTTTTTGGTAAAATTATCTGTACAATAAACATTTAGCTGTAACACGCTAGTATCAGATTAACGTGTGTTTGTAGCGGCCGGTGAAGAAACGCAAGCACAAGCACGGCCGAGCGCGCGCCCCGCCCGCCCCCGCGCCGACAACGTGAGTTGCACTCCTTATTTGTAATTTAAGTACTCGTTAATAGATAGCAGACCAACGATGTTTTACAATATAGGGATATGAAATAGTTTTCGACCTTAGACCTACCGAATGCAGACAAAATTTCATAACAATCGGTCCAGCCGTTTCGGAGGAGTTTGGTAAAAAAGAAAAGCGAGAGAATTTTATATATTAGATATAGAGCTATAGTTATTGTAGATGTTACTAATCTCTCCAAGCTAGTATGATAGTATCATCGGCACTCAACATGGTAACATTTCAGTCAAGTACTAGCTTATTTTATATATTAAGTACTTAGATGAAATAAATGGGTCTCTCTTCCAAATTCAAGTGTAACATAGTATTTGAATATCGTAGGTTTATACTATTAGAATACTATTAGAATATTGAGTATTTGCACACTGTCAATGACAGTCGATTGTGTTGGCGTAATTGCCTAGTTTCATCTTGCTGTGTACCCGAAATTTGGCAAATAAAGGATTATTTATTTATTATGCCAATGATAACTGCACAAATAATAGTATCACAACTTCATGTTATTTATTTAAAAAAAAATGCGTAATAACCCATATTATATGTGTTAGTTCTCCAAACGATTATTTTGTGCGGTTACCAGTCAATAATATCAATGACAAGCAATCCACTCAACTAACTGGATGTGTGTGTATGCAGGGAGGGCGAGCGAGAGAGGGTGAGGGAGCGGAAGGAGGAGAGAGAGGGAGAGGGAGATGGCTCTTCGCCGGAGGACGCGCCCCTGCTGAGCGAACGCGCGAGCGACGAGCACTGGCCGCTCGGTGAGTGACGGTGGTTACCATAGATTATACACTCGTGTCTGGTAATAGATAAGCATCGTTCAGATTTAATTAGCAGTCTTTCCGCACCGCTTGAAGATGGCGTTGATATTGTCATTACATATTTGTACCAGAGTATGCCGATAGATGGCGCTTTAGAAATAGTAAAATTAATTAAAAGTTACTGGACCGACCACCTCGAGGGCGTCCGCTACCTCGCGAGCTCCTGCGGTCACCGTCCCCTGTGCGATTGCGTGCGGGAACTGATGGAGACGACGAAGAAGACGCGAGGTTCTTCACCGGACACAGCCTTCACCATGACGCTGGCAGGACACCTACATCACAACTCCACCCTCAGGCCACAGGCCACAAGCCACGATGGCGAGGCCTTAGCCCCTAACTAGGAGGCTTAAAGATCGACACCGAGGGCCTCGCGACATATCGCCCGGGGAGGGAGGTACCGATGTTAGTCGCTAGTAGCAGGTCGCTAGTTTGTTTAAAAATTTTAGTATCAGAATTTGTATGACTCTTTCATCCCCATGGTGGTTACCCACTGCTGGGGGGGGGGGGGGGGGGGGGCTGCTCTCATGGCGAATATAATAACAATTGGGTAGTTGACTGAAATTGATCGATCAAATTACAAAAAAGTTACAAGCATTTTAATAGGATTGGAAGGAAACAGCTATATATATATTAATGACGTCAAAATGTGGTCATGTCATATTAGTTCAATACACATTTTCATTTTTCATTTAAAATGCATGTAACTTTGTATTAGTTTATTTGATTTTATTTTTTTCGGACATCGTTATTTTTATTGTCGTTCATAAAAACGTCATAAAAAAATTAATCAACTACGTAATTCCAATATGTATTAATTTATTTGATTTTTAATTTTATTTTTTGCAGACATCGTTATTTTTATTGTCGTTCATAAAAACGTCATAAAAAATTAATCAACTACCCAATTCCACGGTCCCCACGCTTGCAAATAAAAATTTGATTGATTGATTGATTGATTGATTGATTGCACTATCATAGAATCTATTCGATTGATTGTGGGTGTGTTCGCAGGCGAGTCGCGCTTCCGACGCACCAACACGCACGGGGCGGTACGCATGGACGACCAGAGACACGGGGCGGTACGCGAACACGACAAGCCGTACGGGGCGGTACGTAGCCGCGACCAGCTGCATGAGTACGACTCTGCGCCGACGAAGGTACGATATTTATTTAGCGCTGAGTTTCTTTACTGCTCTTCTCAGTGCAAAAGTTTTCCAAAGTTTGACATTTCACAAATACTGCATGTTAGCTAGCTTAATCTCATCTCAGCAATCGTCATAGGCTTGAAATTTTCGCAGATGATGTGTTTCTGTTGCCACTATAACAATACTAAAATTTCAAATAAATATTCAAGGAGCTTCCATACAAAAAACATGATTTTTGCTCGTTTTTAAATATAATGGGTGTTTAGCTTACTTTGCCACTATTGAGAATGGGTCTTGATAGTACGGAACCCTGAAAAGTGCGCGAGCCCGACTCGCACTTGACCATTTTTTTTATGAAAGCATGGGATTAACAGCGTACAAACCGTATTTAAGTGATTTTGAATGATGTTTTACGTAAAAACTTTAAAAATGATTGCTTTCAAATTTACACGTATGTATTTTGGGTCTTTAATCTAAAATCGCTAAGAAGCAGAAACACGATTGGATAAAAGTTCTCCCAAATTGCTCCAAAATCTCAGTTTTCCTGTTTTTTATCGGAAATTACAACGGATGTAATTGTATTTTTTGTTATAATGTGTCGGTAATAAATTAACAATATCCAAAAACGCTTAGAAACAGATTTTTAATACCTGGCTTGGTTTTTGAGTAGGTAATTAGGTAAAAAGTCGTTTTTCTGTTATACTCTTCCGCGACGCTGCATGTCGCACCTATCGACGTATCCGTGAGAGTGAGAAAGACAAAAATAAATTCAATAAATCTCCTTAAACTTAATTATCATGCCGATAGATGGCGCTGATCAAAGAATCACGTTTGTTATATGGGAATCCATTAATTATTTATTTTAGTGTATTTTTAGTATTTGTCGTTATAGCGGCAACAAAAATACATGGTCTGTGATAATTTCAAGTCTGTAGCTATCACGGTTCAAGAGATACAGCCTGGTGACAGATGGACGGACGGACAGCGAATTAAAAGTCTCTCTAATAGGATTTTTTTTTTTCACTCTTTCGACGACCTCCTTGGCGCAGTGGCGGCGCGCTCGGATTCGAGTGGGAGGTCGCGCGTTCGATTCCCGCCACGGGCCACTTTGGAATTTTATAATTTCTAAATTGGCTCAGGTCTGGTCTGGTGGGAGGCTTCGGCCGTGGCTAATTACCACCCTACCCGCAAAGACGCACCGCCAAGCGATATAGCGTTCCGGTTCGATGCTGTGTAGAAACCGTTGGGGTAAATTAACTTACCCCCTTCCAAGTTAGTACGATAACATCTTAGGCTGCATTATCACTTACCATCAGGTGAGATCGCAGTCAAGTACTAACTTGTAAACAGTAAAAAAAAAACTCTTCGGGTACGAAACCCTAAAAAGAGACCTGCGGGGCTAGACAAAGTCACAAGCGTTTGGCGTTAACGCTAGTTGACAAAAATGTATGGACAAAAAAAAACCACGATAATAATTACTAAACACGCTGTGTTTGAATAATTAACTACGCTAACTTGAACGCTCGCTGGCGTTCTCGCGGACCTTGTAGATAACTTTAGCGTACTTCGCTTGATAATTGACAGCCGACAGTATCAAACACAGCGTGTTTAGTAATTATTGTCGTGGTTTTTCTACAGTCATTTGTTTTGTCCATACATTTTTGTCGACTAGCGTTAACGCCAAACGCTTGTGACTTTATCTAGCCCCGCTGGTTACACAACTATCGTCATTTATCGAAGATCGCTACGAATTAAAACAGTTTCTTCATATTTCAGGAGCTGGACAACCAGTTGGACGCTGATGAGGAGGCAGGCAAGCGTCGCGCGGTGAAGCTGGTGATGAAGACTAACCTCACCTTCAACTTGGGTGATGAGTTCTTCCGCTGGCGCCCGCGCAGCGCTGACGACGTGGCGTGAGTGTCACCACCCTCCACCAGGGGCCTCCACTGATTCGGGGAACGAAGGCTTCCCGTACACACCGACCGAATGGCGTAGCGGTAGCGAACCTGCTGTCTGCACCGGAGGTCGTGGGTTCGATTCCCACTACTGCTAAATGTTTTTGTGATGAGCACGAATGTTTTCCAGTGTCTGGGTGTTTTTCAATATATTATATTTATGTATATTAGTATCAAGTACCCATTCTATTATCATTATCAGTTATCCAGTACCCATAACACAAGATATCGCTTACTTTGGGGCTAGATTGCGATGTGTAAAATGTCCCATATATATTTATTTATTTATTTAAAAAGAAAATAATTAAAAAAATACGAAAGTGAATCCCGTACTCCCGCCAGCAGGTCCGCCGTGGAAACAGATAGTTTTTTAGTGGGTGCAAGCCCCACATAACCCATCCGTTTCCCCTGACGGAGGGGTATGCGTTAGGCATTATTTATCTATAAAAAAAAGGGGGGCTCCACTGACACTAGGAACATAGGTTACAAGTACATGCCGCCGACCGCCCAACGATTTTTTAAAGAACCTGTCTTGGAAGCCGATCCGATCATAGCGATTATATATCTACATTGGCAGATAATATCATGGACAGAGGACTATTTTCTCCCCGGGGAAACACGCCGTCAATTTCTAAACACTGAGCTAGTACTAAGAATTTCCTGATAGAAGAACCCAATACTAAATTTTCCTGGCCCGACCTGGGAATCGAATCCAGGAATCCGTGACCTGCATTCGAACATGCTCACGACTAGACCAACGAGGCGGTTGTTATATGAAAACTAGCTGACTGAGCAAACGTTGTTTTGCCATTGGATATAAGAATATCTTACGACCTACCCTCGGACCTACCGAACATACACAGAAAATTTCATAACAGAATTTTATTTTATTTATTTAGAAGATAAGTTACATACTAGTATTTATTTCTAGAAATCTTCTCGGCAATCTGATCATTCCGGCCAACACCACCAAAGACAAGGAAACTACGAGTGAAGAGCGAGACGTCACACACACACACACCGACCGAGATGTACCCGAGAGAGAGATAGCAGAGAGTGAGACGGACAGAGAGTTGCATTCACCGCTAGAGAAAGAGAGTGCAGCTAAAAAGGGAGGGAAGAGAGATGACCTGTTGACCGGGAGGGGGAGGAGTAAGGTGGTCCCTCAGGATGACTCCTCTGGGACTTCAGAGAGTGGGGAGGAATAAGTTGTATATAATATATAAAAACCGGTTCCGTACCATTATCTATGAAAACGACAAAAAATTTAAGTTTGTTGTATGAGAGCTCCCTATATTTTTTATTCTGTTTTTTAGTACTTAATATTATAGTGGAAACAGAAATACATCATGTGTGAAAATTTCAACTGTCTAACTATCACACGAGCCTGGTGACAGTCAGACAGACAGACGAACAGCGGAGTCATAGTAATAGGATCCGGTCGCAAGTCCTGTCCCTTTGGGTACGGAACCCTAAAAAAATACCAAAATTCTCTCTAACATTTGTTTCAAATTTGTGAAATGTTGTGGAAAAATTTTATTGTTTCACATAGGCCTAACTCACAGGCACTTAAGAATATAAGGAATTAGTATTATATAATATCGCTAGAGTATTGCACGAGCTTTATTAGCAACTGTACCGTCCTGTTAAAAATGCTATCCGCTAACTTGGTTGAAAAAACTTATAAATACAGAGGTGTCGGTTACGTTACGGTAACGAGTTCAATGGTTTTTACTCGTCGCAAAAAGTTTTCACTTCAAAAATGGCACTCCGGGTACAAAACAATCTACACTACAGGTACTTATATGCAGAGATGTCGATAACGGTAACCTAGTGTAGCGAGATCAATGGTCTTTACCCATCGCAAAAATGTATTTTTATATTATAGATGTTACATATCAGACATAATATCAGAGTTGCAATAAAGTGTATGACTGACAATATTTTTACGATGTTTTATTTAAAAAAAACTGCTTTCCTGCTTTATTCGTTCTATTTATTAATAAAATTACCGTAATGGTGATAAATAATTGATATCTCATCCTATACGTTTAAACGAGCAATTCTCGTATATATATATATATATATACAAGGTGTAAGTAAATTAGTATAACCTACCGAAAACTACCCATGCAACTTGATCCTATAAACACGTTGGTGGAGATAAAAAATGGAAATTATTATTTTTTAATTTCCATACAAAATTAATTATTTAATTTAGGAAAAACAAATTTAACAACCCTAACTGGGAAATTTAATTTATCGACGTAGAGTAACAACCCTAACTGGGAAATTTAATTTATCGACGTAGAGGTTCTTAACCTCATACTTATGTAGGTCATAACATCGTACAAAATAATAGTACATTTCAATATAAGTGCGGAAAGTTTGTCATTTCTTTACGAGTTCCGGTTTGTTGACCCAAGCCGAAGGCGAGGGTCAACTATAAGGACGAGTAAAAATGACAATTCCGCACGTGCATTGAACGACGTTTTTTAATACATTTGCGAAAAAAAAAATTGGTTTTACGTGTTTGCCTGCTCCGTGTTTGCATGCCGTGTTCGTGTTCATGCGCTCCTGGTGCGCCCGCTCCGGTGCCGCGTAGGAGGAAAACACAAAAGCACTAGTGCGGAAAAGAATAACTTTGCGCACGCTAAACATACATGGAAATGTCAACTTTTTGAGCAAATGTATTAAAAAATATCTTTCAATTCCTAACGCCCTAGTACAAGGTACTTGGGGATCGTCAAACTCGTAGGCATTGTCGGCGCGTAGGCATTAGTCGGCGAGTCATCGAGGTAAAAGTCGATGACTCGCCGACTAATGCCTACGCGCCGACAATGCCTACGAGTTTGACGATCCCCAGGCGTGCAGAGGGCGGCGCGGCGCGGCGCGTGCTCGGATCGAAGTGGGAAGTCGTGGGTTTGATTCCCACCACTTGCCTTCTTGGCATTAGAACAATCTCATCTTCTAATTTGACTCAGGTCTGGTCTGATGGGAGGTTTCGTCCTCGGCTAATTACTACCCTACCGGCAAAATCGCACCGCCAAGAGATATGTCGTTCCGGCGCGATGCTGTGTAGAAACCGTTAGGAGTTAAACCGTTAGGAGTTAGGAGCTAACTGTAAAGGGGTTACCATCAGGTGAGATCGCAGTCAAGTACTAACTTGTAGTAGGTAAAGGTTCGTAAAAAAAACTACCGAAACCGAAATTACTGATAATAATTAATAATTATTACTTTGGATTTCCGAACTTCAACAATTTAAACGCGTTTCTGACGGACTTAAGAAATTCTAAATAGGTAGTTATCAGTCTGGAATTAGTTCTATATTCTAAACATCATGACTCCTCATGAGTATGACGGTCGCATTGCTCTAAAGCTCTAAATAACTCCTTTCAACGCAACATTCGAACTGAAGACCCAACAAACTCCGAGATACACAGCTGAACATTAAATTCGCTTGTTTATGATCGCCTAGTACTCGAGTGTAGGCTCGCATACACTCGAGTAGGTACTAACTAGACTAGGTATTTTTTTTGTAATAGATGTAAAGTAGTAGTAGATAATATAATGTAGTCAGTAAAGGCAAAAATTCTTCAAGTGGAAACACTACCACAAAATACTTACTACCTCTACCTACTTAATTTCTATGCGCTCCTAGTACCCATGTTCGGCCGTTCGTTTATTTTACCTACATCTTGTTGTTTTGAATGTTTTGTTCTCTGTTATGCCTATCCTTACACACACTTCTACAGAAATAGCTCACACTAATTGAACACGACTCAAATGACGAATTAGAGTTCCTTTGTAAGATATTTGCAATTAGGTACAACTGCCAATATCTTGAAGTGATGCGTACCTATTAATTTAATTGAAATTTAATTCGTGAAGGAGTTTACATATGGTATTTTTCTTCATCATTATTCGAGACTAAATTTTCCACCGCTGGGCGTAGCCTAAAATCTCATATGAGAATGAAGTAAAAGGCCTACTCTACGAGAATTTTTGAGAATAATACCTACCCCACGTTGCTCCAAATTTGATAATAACCGTCCATTCTTTTATTTCTTTTCTAATCGAAGCGACGACCATTTATTTTCTAATTCTAAAATCGAAGACGACCGAATGGCGTAGCGGTAGCGAACCTGCCGTCTGCGCCGGAGGTCGTGGGTTCGATTCCCACTACTGGTAAATGTTTGTGTGATGAGCATTAACATTTTCCAGTGTCTGGGTGTTTTTCAATATATATTATATTTATGTATATTAGTATGTATATATATTTATCAGTCATCTAGCACCCATAACACAAGCTATCGCTTACTTTGGGGCTAGATTGCGACGTGTCAAATGTCCTGTATAAAAAAAAAAAAAAAAAAAAATCTGCGCTGTTACCTACTGAGAATTTCTTGGCAAAAAGCATTAGGATCAGGATTCGCAACAATGATCACTGACCAACAAGAAATTACAATAAAAATACGGAACCCACCTCGTGATTTTCATCATTTATTAAGTTACCGAATTCTCTTAATTTTTATGTCAGCCTAGTATCTCATGGTAAGTTTACCTGTGTAAAATACGCTAGAGACCCGTATACCTACAACACAACCGTACACACGCACTCACACAAGTCTCATACGTACAAGCTTTCCCTTTTTCGAACTCTATTGGATATTCGCAAATGAGATGGCCAAAAAAGTACATTCCACGTACACAACATAGTAAATATTTATTAAATATTAAAAATAGAAAGATACATTAATACGTAGTTTTTATGCTCTCTGAACTTGTCAGTTTTTATTTCAAAATATTAAAGATTACAAGATAAATTCGTCAACTTCCGCCATACTGTACCATAATGGACGTTCCTCACCATGCGTATTACCTATGTAGATACGTTATTTGGACGACAAATGCTTTTATTAGGAACATTTTATTCATATCGAAACTGTCTTTATTGATATTTTTGCATTTAACAACAACAATGTATGATAACAATATAACAATGTTATGTGTTAAATGAGTATTATTTAACACGTTAGCTGCGGCACCAATTTTTACATACTTTCCGTTCCTGCAGCACGAGGTATAATCGGCCCGTACCGTGACCAGACGTTAGGGCGACACGCGGTCTATTAGACCCCACCTCCTTTTACAGACTAAAATCCATTTTCTGGCGCGAAATCAAAGATAAATGAGAATTTTGGTCCTTATTGATATAGACAGTGAATTGATGAACCCTAATCCACCGTCGCCCCGGGATCTGATGGCTAGTTTAGGAATTATTAGCAAAACAAAATATGGGATCTTAAACACCTCGTAACGCACTGAAATAGGGCAAATTTTCGCTGCGATTAGTGATGGGAAAAATAATATCGACGTTTTTAAACTGTCTTAACTACTTGACCGATTTTGATCAATTATATCTCATTAGATCGTTTTAAGGGCAAAACCTGGCAAAACAACACAAAGCTATCAAAGGATACATTTTTTTTTAAATAATCTAAATTGTGCTTGAAGGCGCCATAAAGAAAAAAAAACCGGCCAAGTGCGAGTCGGACTCGCGCACGAAGCGTTCCATTCTATACCATTAAGAGGCACCTATTACAGACTTATTATTGAAAAATAATGGATTACGGTTTATGCATAAGGTTTATCTTTCTATTTGTTTACGCGAGAGTAGCTGGCGCGAGCGCCGAGCCTATTGTATTGTGTTGAATCGTGTTCTCTCTCTCTAACCCGCGGAAGCCCTCATCGGCGCGTCTCGCTCACGCTTTGGTTACGGCGAGTTTTTTGCTGCATGCGTTTTGTATCGAATCGTGCGCTCCCGCTCCAACTCGCGGAAACGCCAATCTTCCTATCCCGCTCGCGCATCGGTCGCCGAGATTTTTTTATGCCTGCAATGACGCGGCGACGTCGGTGCGCGCCAGTATTAAGCACCATTCGTCTACTGTCGACCGACGAACTTAGCGGTCCCCCGCGCGTGGCTGACGTAATTTTGATCACGTGTCGTCCTTGAAACGCGTAGTCGCGAGACGCAAATTACTACGTTTGAGTAGCCACGTTTCTATTTGCGCGGGTGTTTAGTCGTCGAATAACATCGCAACGGGACGTCCGTTTTTTGATGCGCCTGACTGGTTTTTCGCACTGCGTTTTTTGTCTGTTGCCGCGCCCCCTCTCTCGCGCGCTGGGGCGCTGGTGCGGTCCCTTTCGCACTTCGAACCGGTAGCCGACGGAAAGTGGGTTCCTGCGCGTGTGGTCTTCGTGTTTGGAGGCTGATTTGAAGCGGAGGTCAGACGGCTCTGCCAGTCCCATACACACACGCACCCTTGTACATACCCTTAACACTTTCACGTCACACACTGTCACACATCTACTACAGAGGACTCCGTATCAAGGCCGACGCTTCGGGATCAAGGTCAGTCAATAAGTACCTACTAATTTTAAACTATTTTTATTGTTGGCCGCGTCCGGTGGCGTATTGTATCAGCCGTAGTGGCCGACCTGTTGTCTAGTAAAAGTCGCTGATTACTATTTCCACTGATCGACTAGTGAGACTCGATTACTATCCGACTCGGATTGGATGCCGTCATCTGACCCGAGACTGATCGTACACTAGTGATCCCGTGTAGTCTCACTAGTCGGTCCCCCCTCGACCTGTCCGGGCTCGTTCCTCTATGGGCCCGGGAACTGAGCCCTCATCTGGACAGGCGAGGGGCCGTAACAATTGGTAGCAGAGCGTGGTTTCGCGCCTTTTGGTTAAGCGGCTTTTACACGTTCGGCGCGTCGATATCGATATTTGTTGCGCGTATTTAATTCGTCGCGTATCTCTGTCGGTCACACGTTTGTAGGCGCGGTACGCCACGTGTCGGACCGATACGCCGCGTTAACGGCCACAGATTATTGTACCGCTACACCACGCGTTTTTGTAGCAACGCCGCGTTATTTACCGCGTGCCGCGCGTTTGTTAAACGCGACCTTGATTAGCGTTCTGCACGTGTTGGTGTTTGCATCTGTGCTTGTTCTACTTCCTTGTAATTATCCTCGCGCAGTCTCGCCATGCCTTCGAATAGGCCTCCGGTGCGCCGTATGCAGGATGAGCTGCGGTGGGCAGCTAGCGCGCATGCGCTTATTACTCGTCCAGACAGGACGGCTAGCTTGCTCCACCGCCTTGAGCAGCTCCCAGCCAGACGAGCCCATTTTGAAGAGGCCTATTCGGAATTCCTTGCTACAGTGGAGGACGACGAGGCGCGAGAATCGGCCCAGAAGGACTACGAGCAGTTCTTCGAGTTCACAGACGATGTGCTCGAGGCTGGGGCCAAAATGAATCGTGAGGCTCGAAAGAGCATTCTGTGCGAGTCGCCTCGCCCGCAGCAGCAGCCCGCCCTATTGGGTCGGCTGCCTACTTTGGACCTTCCACACTTTGGTGGGCGGCTTCAAGACTGGATGGGGTTCATCTCCATCTTCGACAGTCTAGTCCATACCCGCCGCGACCTATCCCCAGGCCAAAAAATGGCCTATTTGCGGACCTCCCTTCAAGGGGAGGCACTTGGGGTAGTCTGCCATTTGAAGTTGTCTGACGCCAGCTACTCCACGGCCAGAGAACTCCTCGAGAGGCGCTACGCCAATGTGCGCCGCCTTGCTGACGCGCACATGATGGAGTTAATATCCCTCCCGGTTTTGAAAGACCTAGCGCGTCTCCGGGAGGTGATCATTGACCCAGTCGTGGTTGCTTGCAACGCCCTTCGACAACTTGACTTACCGGTGGATCAGTGGTCCTTCTGGCTTCTTCACCTGGTTCTGTCCCGCCTGCCTCTCGATCTGCGGATCCGATTTGAAGAGAGGTACGGCGGGGACGGGGCTAATTATATACCCCCGTTCAGTGACCTCTTAAAGTTCCTTGAGGAACAGAGCCGCCAGGTGGAGAATGCCGTGGCCTCGGGAACACCGGCAAAGGAGCCGGCGCGACCGACGCCCGCTTCTAAACCCACGACTTCCACCAGGGGTTTCAAGCAGCCAGTAAATAAATAAATAAATAAATAAATAAATAAATAATCATTTATTCAGCTTGACACATTTTGTAAAGAGATTTTAATACAAATTTAACTAGTAACTTAACCTATAAGTACCAATTCTCCAGACCAACGACTGCCTGACAGAGACGTACTGCCCGGCCGTCGCGTTTCCGCAGTCCATTTGCGAGGGTAATAATAAGCTATGCCCTGGAGAACTGGCACCCCTATACTAGCTATACTAAAATTAAAATTAAAACTTAAACTAAAATGTGTTGTGCTGAAAAGGCTACTGCCTCAGCATGATGCTGCAGTGGTTACCAGCTGCAGCGCTGATTTTCAGACAGCACCTTAAGGTGACGTCACGGTCCGCCCGCGGGGCTCTTCAATATTACATTTTAACAGAAATACAACAGATATAGTGTTTCGGTTAAAAACAGAAATGTTTAAATATATCGTATATGGTATAGTATGTTAACCTCAGAATACAGAAAAAACAATTATTAAATATCTTATTTGCAGCCTTATCCAGTTTTCAGATTTGGCGCCTGCCAGTTCTGGGTCTGTCTTACATTGTACTAGCTTTCTGTTTATCCAGCAAATACGTTTTGATTATATTCTTGAAAGCTATTATAGATGTCAGCCTGCGAGCTGGTGGTGGCAGGTCATTCCAGATCTTGCAGGCAGCAAACCTGAAAGTTCCTTTAAAAGCAGCAGTTCGATGACTCGGCATTGAAATTCGCGGTGCACCTCTCGTAGCATACCTTTTATTCTCATGCGCCCATTTTATTCTTTCCCGTAGGTAGACCGGTTTCCCAGTCGAGATGACACCGAATAACATTGCAGCTAGATGGAGTTTACGACGCCGCTCCATGTTAAGCATATTTGCACTATTTAAGTAGGGGGTTACATGTGTGCGAGGCGGAATTGTAAAACAGTATCTAGCACAGGCATTTTGAACGCGCTGTACCAGTTTAGATGATCTAGCCAGTATACAAGGCCCGTAAACTGAATCTGCATAATTTAATTTGGAAAGAATAAGCGCTTCACACAAACGTACTCTAGTATCAGTGCTAAGGTAGGGGCGCACTTTATAAAGAACTTTTAATCTATATAGACAATTTTTGACTACGCTCCTAATATGAGTTTCAAAATGAAGGTTCGCATCGAATATAATACCTAGATTTCTGGCTTCATACACCCTTTCCACAGTGTCATTTCGTATTTTCACCACCGGGTCATATGATTCGATTTTAGAAATTTTACTTTTTGTCCCCAATATGATAAGCTTTGTTTTTTTGGGATTGAGATTGAGAGAGTTTGACTCAGACCAGTTTGCTATTCCTTCTAAATCCTGAGAAATTTTATCAACAGCGTGTGGCGTATCTATTGGACGGAAAGAATAATATAACTGCACATCATCCGCATAAAGGTGATATTTACAATTTTTGATACAACGTACCATATCAGCAGTGTATAATGCAAATAGCATGGGGCTTAAGATTGAACCCTGGGGAGCTCCTCTGAGAACAGGTAATGATGAGGAGACCAAGTTGTCTCCATTCGATTTATTTATGTGAACGTATTGTTGCCGATTTTTAAAGTAGCTGTCGAACCACTTTATTGTATCATGTGTGAAACCGTAGTATGCCAATTTAGCCAGTAGAAGAGTGGTATTAATTGAATCGAACGCCCTAGAAAAGTCTAATAGGACTAGTATTGTTCCCATGCCTTGGTCTTGAGCGCTAAGAATATTATCGACCACATCCATGATCGCAGTACTAGTACTGTGACCTTTGCGGAAGCCAGATTGATATATTGGTAACATAGCCTTATCTTCAATATATTTGGACACTTGCTTACATATCACCTTTTCGAGAACTTTTGACATGCATGACAGTAAGCTAATAGGTCTGAGGTCTTTTAATGTGGTAGGATTGTCAATTTTAGGTAATGGTTTAATTATGGCGGTTTTCCAAGCATTGGGAAAGCTGGATGTTACAATTGACTTATTTACCATTGTTGTTATCGTACGAATGCTTTGCGGTAGAGTAAGTAATATCATTTCCAGTGAGATTTTATCAAACCCGGTTGCATTGTGTGTTGCAGTAGTGGCGCAGCAGACTGGTCGCCGCACAATCCCCAACTTTAGTGGCCTTGCTGCGACCGAGGCAACCCCCTGCAACTATTGCCGTGCTTCCACGCACACAACGGCCGATTGCCCTAAATTTTTGGAGAGACCGCCCAAGTACCGTAGGGCCATCGCGAGGGAGCGCCGTTGGTGCTACTCTTGCTTAGGTCGGCACTTGCAACGCAATTGCCAGCACCAACGGCCTTGCACACACTGTCAGGGCAACCACCTTCCTATTCTTTGTCTCGACCGCAATGGTGCTGGCAGGCAGGAGGTGGTTGAACAGACACCCGGCAGGAGTGGAGGCTCCTCCTCGGTCACGTGCCCAGCCGATGGACAGCGTGGGGCGAACACTGTTCGTCCGGCCCCTGGTTTTGATAGGGCTTCACCCCCCCCTCGGGCGGGGGTGCAGCCCTCCAGGGGCGGGGGCGTTCCGCCCTCTGTCAATCCTGAGGGAGGTTTTGCCGTCGCTCAGTCTGAACCAAGGAGGTACTCCCCTCCTCTGGCTGAATACCCCAGGCTGGAGCGATACCCCCCTCGATGGTCTGGACACCCCCCTCCGCACTACGTCGTCCCGCGGCTGTCGTACGTGACCAGACCCCCTCAGCCCATGAGGGACGCTTGGGTGTACCCTGGGGGAACCCCACCTATTGGTGTGGTAGAAGTTCCGCAAGCTGGCCCCTACGAGCGCCCGAGGCTGGAGGAGTCGCCCGAAAGGGGCAACTCCCGTTGACTAGTTGCTGCCCTGGCTCCCACCACCGCCACCTCACCCGACAATTTGAGCGAGCATAAGACGGTCTGCCAGACCGTACTTTTGCCCACGGCTTTGGTCAGGGTGTTTAACCCGAACGGTGAGTGGCTAATGGTACGCGCGCTGCTAGATCTCGGTTCACAGCGCTGCATTGCATCGTCGTGGTTGGTGAGGACGCTGGGGCTCCCCTGGAGTCCGGACAATCGTCCAATGTTAGGAATAGGAGGATCGGTTCCTCCGACTCCCAGGGGTCGGGCAGAACTTATGTTTGGTCCAGCCGAAGGTCCCCTTCGTATCCTAGTCGATGTGAACGTTCTTGACGATATTGTGGGACACCTCCCGAACGTTCCTATCCATAACTCGGCGGTTCATTGCGCGTCGGGTTTAACCCCGGCGGACCCTTCATGGTCTGAACCTGGCCCCACTGATTTGCTCTTGGGCGCCGATGTGCTGGGCTTGATCATGTCAGGAGAGATTAGGACATTGCAGAAAAATGGTTTGTCGGCCATGTCCACTATCTTTGGGTTTAGTTTTTTCGGTCCGGTTTTATGGACCAACCTGCCTCCTGACGTGGACCATCTCCAAACTATTGGAGTGGCACTTTCCGATGTAGTCCAAAAATTTTGGGAAATTGAAGAGCCCCCTCAAGCGGCTCGGGTAGACCCCCTCCATCAGGAATGCGAGTTATTCTACCAGAATAACACAGGTCGTCGCGTCGATGGCAGGTTTGTAACTCGGCTACCCTTCCTTGCCTCACGCCCCCCCCTTGGTCATTCAAGGGCGTTAGCTGAAAAAAGACTTCTGTCCATGGAACGCCGCATGAAGCGAGACCCTGCATTTCGAGAGAAATATATTGAGTTCATGAGGGAGTACGAGGCGTTGGGGCACATGTCCCCTTCCTCATTTGACTGGCGCTCTCACGAGCACTATTTTCTCCCTCACCACGCGGTCTTGAAGTCTCCAGGCGGTAAAATTCGTGTGGTCTTCGACGGGTCAGCGGCCACGTCTAATGGGGTTTCCTTGAACCAGTGTCTCCACACTGGCCCCAAACTTCTTAAGGATCTATCTGACATCCTCACCAACTTCCGTAGGCACCAGGTGGTTTTTGTGGCCGACATACGAATGATGTTCAGGCAATCGGTAGTGCATCGCGATGATCGTCGTTACCAGCTGATTTTGTGGCGCGAGAATCCCAGTGATCCTGTGCGCGTGTTCGAGCTGAACACTACAACTTATGGCCTTAGGTCTAGTCCTTATATTGCAATGAGGACGCTCTTGGAGCTGGCCAACCGGGAACGACTGAATTATTCGCGAGCAGCGGATGTCCTAGAAACTTCTGTCTATATGGACGACATCTGCGCCGGAGCATCCAGTGTTGAGGAAGCTCGCATCCTGAGGGACGAGTTGATCGCCATCTTGAAATCCGGAGGGTACGAGTTACGTAAATGGCTATCCAACTCACCTCAGGTTTTGCAGGACTTACCTGGAGAGGATCAACAGGATCCTCACCTGTTTGAACACCCGGAGGATCCCAATTTGCTGACGGTGCTTGGTATCCAGTATCAGCCCGTTCAGGATTCTTTTACGTACCGGGTCAAGTTAGATGATCCTCCGAAGTCTTGGACCAAACGACTGGTCCTGTCCACTGTGGCGCGCACCTTTGATCCAAACGGTTGGATAACTCCGGTTGTTTTTCTGGCCAAGTGCTTTCTTCAAAAGCTTTGGGTGTCTGGGTTAGGCTGGGATGAGCCTCTTCTTGGTGCTCTCTTAAGAGAGTGGCTCTCTTTGGTGTCCTCCCTTCCCGACATCAACCAAATCTCTTTACCCAGATGCTTCTTGCCTCCGGGCAAATGTCGTGCAAGCTTACACGGGTTCTGCGATGCCTCTGAGAAGGGATATGCAGCTGTGGTATATCTGCGAACCGTGAGTGCTTCTGGGCAAGTCTCGTTGCACCTTGTCCTAGCTAAGAGCAAGGTTGCACCTATTAGGTCTCGTCTAACAATTCCTAAGTTAGAACTTTCGGGAGCCGCACTCTTGAACCGGTTATTAAACCACGTCCACGCTTCTTTGAAGTCCTTCGTAAACATTTTGGACGTCTTTGCATGGTCGGACAGCGAGATTGTCCTGTGTTGGCTTCGGGCTTCGGTCCATAATCTTGAAGTTTTCGTGGCGAATAGAGTGTCACAAATACAAAGTTCTGTCACACCCTTGAAATGGAGACATGTACCCGGGGAACTAAACCCAGCTGACTGCGCTTCTCGCGGTTGCGAGGCTTCTTTGCTAGTCTACCACCCACTCTGGTGGGGACCGGGCTGGCTATCTGGCCCAGAATCCTCCTGGCCCCCGGACAAATTTGAGGCTCCAGCCGAATTACCCGGCTTGCGATTGAGGGTTGGCGTGGTCAACGATAGGCCCATTTATGACCGCGCCCTCTTGGAGCGGTATAGCTCGTTTGACAAGCTGATCGGCGTAACCGCTTGGCTGCGTCGATTCATGCATAATGTCAGGGATCCCCTCAATAAAAACTTAGACTCGGCGCTCTCGCCCTTGGAACGGCGAGAGGCGTTGATGTACTGGATACGTGTGATCCAAGTGGAACACTTTGAGTCAGCGATTGAGTCTTTGAAACGAGGCTCGCCACTGAAGGGCCACCTTGCTCGCCTGAGTCTATTCTTGGACAGTTCCGGATTACTACGTGTTGGGGGACGCCTTAAAAACTCCAACCTCCCTTATGGAGCGCGACATACTTTGCTGCTCCCAAAGGATGGCACCTTTGTCAATCTGTTGATAACTCATTATCATATTAAAAATGCTCATGCGGGTTGCAATACCCTCTCAGCCATTTTGCAGCGTGAGTTTTGGATTTTGGCAGGCCGACGAACCATTCGAAGCGTGATCTTCAAATGTATTCCTTGCTATCGTTTGAAGGCATCCATTGCACAGCCTGTGATGGGTGACCTGCCTGCGGACCGCGTAAGGGCTGCTCGACCTTTCGCCGGTGTTGGAACCGATTTTGCCGGTCCTTTTCTAGTTAAGAGCTCTAACCTTAAGAATGCTCGGTCTTTTAAGGCCTACTTGTGCGTCTTTGTTTGCCTCGCAACCAAGGCAGTTCACTTGGAGCTTGTCAGTGCCCTCAGCACGGAGGCGTTCGTGGCCACTCTGGGCCGCTTCGTGAGCCGTCGCGGCCTACCCGACTTGGTTCGGACAGACTGCGGGACCAATTATAAGGGAACCGATCGTTATTTGAAGGAGGTCGTTGACTTCCTTGTTAAGAGCAGGCACTGTGTAGGCACCGCCATGTCTAGAATGGGAGTTACTTGGAAATTTGACCCTCCGGCGTGTCCTCACTGGGGCGGAATCTTCGAAGCTGTTGTTAAGGTCGCTAAAACGCATTTGCGTCGCGTTATTGGGGAAACCATCTTAACCTTCGAGGAACTGTCCACGGTATTTTGCAAGATTGAGGCGGTTCTTAACTCTCGGCCTCTCGGTCCCGTCTCCTCCGATCCAAATGATTTGGAGGCTTTAACGCCGGGTCACTTCTTGATTGGTCAGCCTCTTAACGCGCTGCCCGAGTATCCCTATCGGGAGGTCAAGACCTCACGGTTGTCTCGGTTTGAAATGTTGCAGCAAATGACTCAAAATTTTTGGCACCGTTGGTCTCTTGAGTATTTGCACTTGCTGCAGCAGCGCGTCAAGTGGACTGACAAAACTAACCCTCCCCAGGTGGGAGATCTTGTTCTGCTTAAAGAACCTAATCTACTCCCACTATTTTGGCGTCGTGGACGCATTGTTAAACTGCTATTTGGATCGGATGGCGTTCCCCGGGTGGCCGAGGTATTTGTGGGGGACTCAGTATTGCAACGTGCCGTGGCCACGTTGTCCCGACTGCCTATTGATTAGCGAATCTACATTCTTAGATTCGGAGCGGGGGATTGTTTACGCGAGAGTAGCTGGCGCGAGCGCCGAGCCTATTGTATTGTGTTGAATCGTGTTCTCTCTCTCTAACCCGCGGAAGCCCTCATCGGCGCGTCTCGCTCACGCTTTGGTTACGGCGAGTTTTTTGCTGCATGCGTTTTGTATCGAATCGTGCGCTCCCGCTCCAACTCGCGGAAACGCCAATCTTCCTATCCCGCTCGCGCATCGGTCGCCGAGATTTTTTTATGCCTGCAATGACGCGGCGACGTCGGTGCGCGCCAGTATTAAGCACCATTCGTCTACTGTCGACCGACGAACTTAGCGGTCCCCCGCGCGTGGCTGACGTAATTTTGATCACGTGTCGTCCTTGAAACGCGTAGTCGCGAGACGCAAATTACTACGTTTGAGTAGCCACGTTTCTATTTGCGCGGGTGTTTAGTCGTCGAATAACATCGCAACGGGACGTCCGTTTTTTGATGCGCCTGACTTGTTTTTCGCACTGCGTTTTTTGTCTGTTGCCGCGCCCCCTCTCTCGCGCGCTGGGGCGCTGGTGCGGTCCCTTTCGCACTTCGAACCGGTAGCCGACGGAAAGTGGGTTCCTGCGCGTGTGGTCTTCGTGTTTGGAGGCTGATTTGAAGCGGAGGTCAGACGGCTCTGCCAGTCCCATACACACACGCACCCTTGTACATACCCTTAACACTTTCACGTCACACACTGTCACACATCTACTACAGAGGACTCCGTATCAAGGCCGACGCTTCGGGATCAAGGTCAGTCAATAAGTACCTACTAATTTTAAACTATTTTTATTGTTGGCCGCGTCCGGTGGCGTATTGTATCAGCCGTAGTGGCCGACCTGTTGTCTAGTAAAAGTCGCTGATTACTATTTCCACTGATCGACTAGTGAGACTCGATTACTATCCGACTCGGATTGGATGCCGTCATCTGACCCGAGACTGATCGTACACTAGTGATCCCGTGTAGTCTCACTAGTCGGTCCCCCCTCGACCTGTCCGGGCTCGTTCCTCTATGGGCCCGGGAACTGAGCCCTCATCTGGACAGGCGAGGGGCCGTAACACTATTTGTATATCAAAATCTTAATGCGGTTCACAGAATAGAAAAAAAAGGCAACCAGAAGTAGAAAAGAAACTGTCCTATTTATTCTGCCTCGGGCTTTAAAAATACAATTATTAGAACTTGAATTAACATTAAAAAATCAGTATCAATATAGTTTTTTATAAAAATCTCAATATATATGTTGTACTTATTTATGAGTGTTTTTCATTGAAACAGGGTAGACAATAAGATTTTTTGCACTGAGTGCACTGAGTCAAAATCTTTTTGGATTTTTTATCAGCTTCACGAGATGGTAAAAATGTGCGTAGTTTTTGGTAACAACCAACACATCTTCTCCTTTTTTCACCCTTTTCAAGGCAATGGCGTGCGCTTTCAGGTGCTGAAAAATAACAAAAATGTAAAGATAACGTAATAAAACTGACATTGTTACTTAGGTTAGATCGTAGATGAGAATAACAATGATAATGTAGGTATAACTAATAGGATTTGTTTAAGTAATAATATCTTACACTTACTTTAGGTACATACCAAGATAAGAAAAAACTAGGTACTTACTGAAGATTTTTTCATTAAAAACTTACCTGTTTTGGCTCTGTTTCTGGGTTTTTTAAAATTAACTTCTTCCGACATCGTTTAGACATGTTCGGCGCTGTAAAAGGACATGCTCTCCAATCGACGTGATGCACAACACTGGTCGCGGGAAGCTCGCGTTGAGTGCGATACGAGGTCAGGGGGGATATGGGACGTTTTAGCCTCGTTCCGCACTGCATTAAAATTATATTAATTCAGTGCGGCACGAGGCCTAAGACATCCGGTACCAAGGTAGGTACACCACCGAGTCCGGAACCATTAGTGATCTCAAATATATATTTATCTCTTTCCTACACTGGACCAAACCAAAGCTATGCCATTCGCACGACAGAGAAATTCACTTTTTTGCTTGCCGCACCACAGGGAAGTTGTATCAGGGGTGATTTAGGCCTCGCTTCGCACTTAACGTGTTAAGTCCATTCCCACATTCTGCAAAATAATACGTATATTGGAACGCGTTTTACGTGTTTGACAAGTGTCATAGTCTACGTCAAACGTCAATGTCATGCTTTTGCTATTTGATTGTTTGTTGTTGTCGTGCGCATATGTGTGAGTGTACCTACAGCGGGCCGCTTGTAGAAGCTTCCCCTCTGTACCTATCTACTCGTGTGCCTTTACCTTGTTTAAATGCCTATTTATTACTAAAACCATATCAGTTTACCGTAATAATTCGCAACTGTTCGCTATTTTAAAGCGCCTTAAGTTTTTTAATCGTAATCTGAATTCTTTGTCGTAATCTATACTCGTAGACGTTTACGTCTAGTCTGTTGTAATGACAAGTTCGGTGAGTTCTATATTTATAGCAATTTAATGTGCTTGTAATCACGAATTTATAACACCAAAAGTCATTGATGTACACTAAGTTCACACGCCCATACAGAAATTGGCCATGTCCTTTAGGTATTTAAATGCTGACCAATAAAAATAATTGCTTTAAGTTAATAGTGTTTCGAGAGTCTGGATTGGCTATCGTAAAATAATAATACATTTTTTATTATTCCCAGTTCATTGACATTGAATCAGCTGTTTTTAGGGATGGCACCTAAACATTTATGGTACATTTTTGAAAACCGTATAGCTCCCCCAGGATTTGAGCTAGAAGTCTCGTGATAATTTTTCCTGTATCTATACACCGTCCCCCACTCGTGGTTTTCGGTAGGTTATACCAATTAACTAACACCTATATATATAAATTTCTATATAATCTGAATCTCAGAACAACTCGAACGATTTTCATGAAATTTAGTATACAAGAGGTTTTGGGGGCGATAAATTGATCTAGCTAGGGTTCATTTTTAGAAAATGTATTTACCAAAAAAAAATATAAATCTATACCTGACATCTATTGTCGATAAAGTAAAACTATTACAGTAAACTCCTGCTGCCAACTATTGGTGAGTAGCTGTAATACTACCGAGCAAAGCTCGGTCACCCAAATATTTTACTTTATACAGGTTATATAAAAAACACCAAATCGCTCTCGGCCTGTAGTTGTTTACGTTACACACAAACAACTTTTGTTTTACGACTTTTCAAAATTCAGTATTAATTTATTTCATACAAAAATAAAATATTTCTGTAAAGTGGCATTACACTGTTGTGGTTTCGCGCGCCGGCCGCCGCGCCGTTGCCACTTGCCGAAGTGAATTACAGAGTAGGACAAGTAAAGTATCTTTGTAAAATATTGAATGTTTGATATTTCTCAAATTAGCGAGTAAGGAAAAAAGTCGTAGAACAAAAGTTGTTAGTTTTAATGTAAACAAATACAGGCCGAGAACGATTTGGTGTTTTTTATGTAACCCTGTATACCCATATGAAGTAGGTAAATAAGTATTTAAAGCGTAAAATAGGTTGCTGTCACTTGACAATTGTTAGGTAAAAAAAACACGTTTTCATTTAGGGAAGAAAGTATATTTTGGTAACCAAAAGTTGCTTAATTTACTAAACAGTCTTTATCATACAAAATCAACTAAACGAGGTAAGTATTAAACTCTTATCACCATAGAGTACTCGCGAACAGGACTCAGGAGGACAACAGGAATCCTTCCCGCTTTGGTGGAAACTGGGCTCAATATCATAGAGTAAAGTAATATGTACTCAATAATATTCAATATACTCTATGACTGGGCTTGAGCGCTGAGTTTACCACGTACGGGGGAATTCTGTCAAATGTCATCTTTGTTCATTATAACAATGACAGAAAACAGAAAAAAATAAACAGTAATAAATTTTCAACAAAAACTTAAAGAATAGAATAACGAAAAATCAAAAAGGAATAACTATCACCCGCCCAACAAAATTCTTTAGTTTTTTTGCAACTAATTTTATATTATATTTAATACAGTAGGCTTTTATGGCAATGAGCCTAATTGGTTCTTGTAACATAATTTTCTGGAGTTTCTCAGATTTAAAGCTATTGGAAAATGAGTATAAAAATACTCAAAAAACATGTAGATGCATAAATTGCAAAACTCATGGTCATAAGCCTACCATGTTTAGCCTGTAATCTCAGACTACATTCCATACAATCCTATAATTTGCGAAAAACGAAATAAAAGTTGAATTTTGACGGACAAGATTTTCATTAAAATGTAAAGAACTCTTTCTCACATTTTCTCCATCTCTATTTATTTTTCTTGTATCTACAAGAGAGTGAGAAAGGAAAAAGTAATTCCAGACAGTCAGTGGACGGACTTTAAAATATCTTTTCTTTTGGTTCATATAGAGATCTTTTCTTACAAACTATAAAATATAAAAAAATAGGCGAACCTTCTCTCAATACTAATATTTCAACAATAATAGAGTAATTAAATTCACTTCTACATGCGTTTTGTAACTTTTGTAGGTACAAATATTATCTTAAGTTACACAAATAACAGCGACTTTTTGAGTTTAATGAAAAAAATTAAATTAACCATTTCCAAAAATAGTCTCGTTTCCGTGGATGTAAAATATTATGTAAAGAATAACATAATTTTTGAGTTTGTCAAAGAGATTTTTTTAACACTAATAGTTTTAATAATTCGTGAAATAATGTATTTCCCGAATAACCGCATAAAACTTCAGTACCTATCAAAACATTCTGCGACATTCGGTCCCACCTTTACATTTGTTTTAGGAGCAACATTAAAAACTATAATTTAAATACAACCTTTGGAAGAACTTTGTACTTTTATTATTATAGAAGTAACATGATTTTTTATATAACTGCCGGATAAAGTGACGAATTATTTGCATATTTTACTGGTGGTAGGACTTTTCTCGCGCAGTTTTTTTTTTTTTTAATTTTTTTTATTCTATACAAGTTAGTACTTGACTGCGATCTCACCTGATGGTAAGTGATGATGCAGTCTAACATGGTATCGTACTAACTTGGAAGGGTAAGTAAATTTATCCCAACGGTTTCTACACAGCATCGCACCGGAACGCTAAATCGCTTGGCGGTGCGTCTTTGCTGGTAGGGTGGTAACTAGCCACGGCCGAAGCCTCCCACCAGACCAGACGTGGGTCAATTTAGAAATTATAAAATCCCAAAGTGGCCCGTGGTGGGAATCGAACCCGCGACTTCCTACTCGAATCCGAGCGCGCCGCCACTGCGCCAGGGAGGTCGTCCGGGTAGCTAGTAGATACAACGCGGTGTCAGTTGTTGTACCGTGAAGCAGTCACGTGTTGCTGTGTACGGGTTTGAAGCGCACTGCACGACGACGTGATTACTGGACACAGTGAGACCTGACTACTGATGTCTCAGGGTGATGAGCGCAGTGCAGTGCGTCGTATGATATTGCAATGCAAACTTATCGGACGCACTGCATCTGACATGGGCATGCGTATCACTTAACATCAGGCGAACGTTTAGCTCGTCTCGACATTGTTTTGTATAAAAAAAATTGGTTGTCTGTAAAGTCGTGTACGGACAATAGATTTACGTGATAACGTCATAATTTGCCTCTCTATCGTTTGTTTTATCGTGCCTCTCTATCGCTTGCACGCACAGGCTCAGGTGGAACGTTACTATTTTTCATGTGCGTTGCTGGTGTTCATCAATTTATTAAACGTTATCACGTCAAAAAATCTCAAAAAATCTAAAGTTTATTCGGCAATTGTTAAACTGATCCGTAAGTTACACTCGCCGCTAAATTTCTTTGCACGCGGGGCAATCAAAATATGGGGGAAAGAAATGGCGACAATTGCCCGCAAGTGTGCCATAAAGCTCGTGATTGCGAGCAGGCGGTCAGAATTTTACTGTCCCACGCGCAGCGAGATATCGGTAGTTCAATTCACGAAAACGCTCCCCACTCCTCCACAATGGCTTATGTTTCATGCAATTTGTTAGGAAGGAAGAGTCTTCGTGGATTGAACTACATAAATCTATATAGCAGGATGGAGTGTTCAGAGCAGCCGGCCCCTCCCGCGGCCCACGCTCGCAGGGCGCAGACCGCAGTAGGGCGGCCAACAGTCGCCGGTGGCCCCGGGCGCCAGCGCCGGCGGGGGCGGCAGGTGCGAGCCGGCCAGCACGCGGTCGGCGGAGGGGGGCGGCACGGAGGGGTCGAAGCCCAGGTCGCGGGTGGGGAGCTCCTCGTAGCTGCTCAGCGAGCGGCAAGTCGCGTTGCGTAGACTCTGGAAAACAAATAAATTGTTTATTGAAGTGAAAAATATAGGACAGGCGGTACACGCGTCACCGTCACCTGTCTGCGCCTGTCCTCCAGCATCAGCCTGGTCAGCGTGGCAGTGCAGTGCTGCTATGCGCGGAGCAGCCGGCACGAGCAGCACGCGCCGACAGCAGCAGCAGCTCTGCGGACAGGCGGTACACGCGTCACCGTCACCTGTCTGCGCCTGTCCTCCAGCATCAGCCTGGTCAGCGTGGCAGTGCAGTGCTGCTGCGCGCGGAGCAGCCGGCACGAGCAGCACGCGCCGACAGCAGCAGCAGCTCTGCGGACAGGCGGTACACGCGTCACCGTCACCTGTCTGCGCCTGTCCTCCAGCATCAGCCTGGTCAGCGTGGCAGTGCAGTGCTGCTGCGCGCGGAGCAGCCGGCACGAGCAGCACGCGCCGACAGCAGCAGCAGCTCTGCGGACAGGCGGTACACGCGTCACCGTCACCTGTCTGCGCCTGTCCTCCAGCATCAGTTTGGCGCGTGGCAGTGCAGTGCTGCTGCGCGCGGAGCAGTTGCCGCGCCGACAGCCGCAGCAGCGTCGCGGAGCGCAAGTGCGGCAACAGCAACTCTGCGGACAGGGGGTACACGTCACCTGTCTGCGCCTGTCCTCCAGCATCAGTTTGGCGCGTGGCAGTGCAGTGCTGCTGCGCGCGGAGCAGTTGCCGCGCCGACAGCCGCAGCAGCGTCGCGGAGCGCAAGTGCGGCAACAGCAACTCTGCGGACAGGGGGTACACGTCACCTGTCTGCGCCTGTCCTCCAGCATCAGTTTGGCGCGTGGCAGTGCAGTGCTGCTGCGCGCGGAGCAGTTGCCGCGCCGACAGCCGCAGCAGCGTCGCGGAGCGCAAGTGCGGCAACAGCAACTCTGCGGACAGGGGGTACACGTCACCTGTCTGCGCCTGTCCTCCAGCATCAGTTTGGCGCGTGGCAGTGCAGTGCTGCTGCGCGCGGAGCAGTTGCCGCGCCGACAGCCGCAGCAGCGTCGCGGAGCGCAAGTGCGGCAACAGCAACTCTGCGGACAGGGGGTACACGTCACCTGTCTGCGCCTGTCCTCCAGCATCAGTTTGGCGCGTGGCAGTGCAGTGCTGCTGCGCGCGGAGCAGTTGCCGCGCCGACAGCCGCAGCAGCGTCGCGGAGCGCAAGTGCGGCAACAGCAACTCTGCGGACAGGGGGTACACGTCACCTGTCTGCGCCTGTCCTCCAGCATCAGTTTGGCGCGTGGCAGTGCAGTGCTGCTGCGCGCGGAGCAGTTGCCGCGCCGACAGCCGCAGCAGCGTCGCGGAGCGCAAGTGCGGCAACAGCAACTCTGCGGACAGGGGGTACACGTCACCTGTCTGCGCCTGTCCTCCAGCATCAGTTTGGCGCGTGGCAGTGCAGTGCTGCTGCGCGCGGAGCAGTTGCCGCGCCGACAGCCGCAGCAGCGTCGCGGAGCGCAAGTGCGGCAACAGCAACTCTGCGGACAGGGGGTACACGTCACCTGTCTGCGCCTGTCCTCCAGCATCAGTTTGGCGCGTGGCAGTGCAGTGCTGCTGCGCGCGGAGCAGTTGCCGCGCCGACAGCCGCAGCAGCGTCGCGGAGCGCAAGTGCGGCAACAGCAACTCTGCGGACAGGGGGTACACGTCACCTGTCTGCGCCTGTCCTCCAGCATCAGTTTGGCGCGTGGCAGTGCAGTGCTGCTGCGCGCGGAGCAGTTGCCGCGCCGACAGCCGCAGCAGCGTCGCGGAGCGCAAGTGCGGCAACAGCAACTCTGCGGACAGGGGGTACACGTCACCTGTCTGCGCCTGTCCTCCAGCATCAGTTTGGCGCGTGGCAGTGCAGTGCTGCTGCGCGCGGAGCAGTTGCCGCGCCGACAGCCGCAGCAGCGTCGCGGAGCGCAAGTGCGGCAACAGCAACTCTGCAGACAGGGGGTACACGTCACCTGTCTGCGCCTGTCCTCCAGCATCAGTTTGGCGCTGCAGCCGCCGCAAGCGCTGCGTCGCCCGCTGCAACGCGCGCTGCACACGGCGCTCACCGCGCTCACGTCGCTGCAGCTGTGCTACGCCGCGGCGGCTGCGTGCGCGGGCGCGCTGCGCGACGACAAGCCCGACGTGGCGCCGCTCGCCGCGCTGCTCCACACACACACACACACACACACACACACACACACACACACACACACACACACCCTCACACCCTCACACATACACACACACATACTATTCATACACATTTATTTCTATTTTATACGTCATACCACACGTATAAAATAGAAATTATTTATTATTTTTTTTTTTTTATTTCATTTATTTATTCGTGGCAACTATGGCCCCCAGAGAAATTACATTATTACATAAAGCTAAAATAATGTCAAACATGTCAAAATTATACAACTTAAATTATTAAATTATACTAATTATTATCACCAAATATCAGTTCACATGCAATTTCAAGTACGTTTTATATACTGGAGAGTCATGTCTTTCTCCTAACGCCCTCAGAATGCTGTTGCCACTCGCCCACACTCTTCGCATCAGAGATGCTATACGCTTCCTCCTTATAGCATGAAAATCGTCTGTTTTAGAGGACGCAAACATCTCTGACGCACTGCAATAGCGCGGCAAGCCCAACAACATTCTGAAGGCGTTATTATATTGAACCCGAATTGCGTTCAGCGATGCCTGTGTAAAGTTGGTCCACAGGGATCCCGTGTAAAAGCTTTGGCAAAAAGCTTTAAATAAACTAATTTTTGCATCTTTACTACAACGTGCAAACCTGTGGACCAACATATTACACCGCACTGCCAACGCTCTCCGCTCCCTTTCTATGTCCTCATCATCTTTAAGGTCCTCGGTTACAACATGCCCTAGGTATTTGAATTTTTCAACACGCTTTAGGGGAGCACCGTTCAACATTATATTATGCTCCACCTGACACTCTTTTCGTGATGTACCCTTGGCCTTAAAGATGATGTACTCGCTTTTCCCTGCATTGTAACAAAGCCCATGACTGCCCGCGTACCCCTCGCACGTCCTCAACAATTCTCTAACAGACCCGATCGTTGGCCCCAGCAAAACCATGTCGTCTGCGTAGCTTAGATTATTTATACAAACATTGTCAATCCAGCAACCGACATGTCTTCTGCTGAGCTCAACGATCAGATCATTTACATATAGACTGAACAGGATGGGAGACGTCAAACCGCCCTGCCTCACACCGCATTCAAGTCTATCCTCAGAAGATAGAGCATTACCCCACCTAACGCAATTGGTCTGGTTCATATACCAGTATCTTAAGACTCTCCTCACCTCCAGTGGTATGCCCGCCCTCTTGAGCTTCTCCCACAGGACATCATATGACACCATGTCGAACGCCTTTGAGAGGTCCAGAAAACAAGCATATACCGGTGTCTGTCTTTCCGTGTAATATTTAACAGTTTGCTTAAGGCACAGTATCGCGCTCTCCGTCGATAACCCGCGTTGAAAGCCAAACTGTCCATCATGGATATTCAATGTCCGCTTCAACTGGCTGTCAAGCAAACTGTCAAATACTTTGGCCATAACGGTAGCCAACGACACCGGCCTGTAGTTGGTCTTATCTGAGACATCCCCCGTCTTGTTTTTGGGAATAGGAACAACCACAGTACGCATCATATCACTGGGTATGTACGAGTGACTCAAGCATAAGGAGTAAAACATAGCCAATATTCTAGGTAGGTGAATGCCTGCATACTTCATGTGCTCGATACTGAGCCCATCGTGCCCTGGTGACTTTCCTCTGCTCATATTGCTAATTACCTTCGCTACCTCTTTAGCAGAGAAAACTAAAACACCGCTCTCACCATTGAAATCAGCATCTTCACCACCTTTCGATGGTCCTAGAGGGGACGCAACACTGAAATGGGCCTTGAACATGCTCGCAATGTCCGCAGGGTTCTTGCAGCCGTCGACGGTCTCAGGCTCGGTTTGACATTTAATTTATTTGTCGATTTCCAAAAACTCTTAAAATCTTTATCTTTTCTTTGTGACGCTATAATATTCATTTTTATTTGGTCCTGATTTTTTTGACACCATTTTAGTCTGCTTCTAAAAATATTTTGACTTTCGCGCATCTCATCCCAAATGATACCTGACTGAGGTTTTCTATACAATAGCCAAACCTTATATTTTAATTGAGCCTCTCTGTGAGCGTCGCGGACATGCTTATTCCACCCAATCACACATTTACGCTTTCTTCCAAACCTGCCTTCGCTCGTCTCCACCGCCGCCTCAGACAAAATTTTTACAATATTCAAATACATGCTCTCCAGTACAAGTCTGTGGTCCAAATTATTACATAAACGGTCAGCGCAGTACGTAAACGGCTCTGGAAAGTGAACATCTCTCAGCCTCGTATTACATATTTCCCTATATTTACAAATCTGTGCCTCGCTTCTCTCTCGCCAGATCACCTTTCGCTCATCAGCCATATTTAATGGTTTTTTCAGCTTTATAGTTTTTAAGTCACAACTCACAATTAGCGGAAAATGATCTGACCAGTATGCTCCGTAACTTATATTTATCTCCAAGAGAATGTCCCACGCTGCTTTTGTCACAATACAATGATCGAGCCACCTTTTAGTGTCATTAATGTCACTAACATACGTATAATTATCTGAAGTGCACCCGAGTTTGTCAACATCGGCACATAACCAACCTTGCTCGTCACAGAAATTAGACAACTCAGCCCAGAACGGCCTACCCGGATGTGCATTAAAGTCTCCCATCATAAAAACGGTCTCACATGGGTTATTTTCTATTATAGCACTCACCTCACTTAAACAATTTGTAAACTCCAACAAATTTTCTCCTATATCCACTGGCATATAGATACTGAACACAATCATATCTCTGCCTAGCACGGATAATCTTATAGCTACCAGGCGCTCACTATTGCACTTCAATACCGACACTGCATCAAAAATACCTTTTCTCCACAGTAATGCAACACCACCGTGGGGCCGACCTCTCGATAACACACTCGTATCCACCGCTGACTTTCCAGTGTACTCAAAATCGTCATGAATTGTGCCAAGCCACGAAATATCGTGTGGATAAAGCCAGGTTTCCTGCAGCGCTATTATATCCACACTATCACACAGCATTCTAATGTTTTCTACAGATCTTTTCACAGACTTGCAGTTAAAACTTGCAAGTACCACGGGTTTACTTTGCTCCTTAATACAACTGTTATCCATTAACTTCTTGCGCTCTCGCATATGACGGATTATTCTTTTTAAAAAGAACAAACCGTCTAAAACATATCCCTTCTGGCCATATATCATCTTTTAAAAAGAATGTCACCTTCCTAATGGGTACATAAAATTTATAAGAATTATAATTTCTTCCCCCCGTGTCAATTTTTTCCAAAGTGATTGCCTCCTGCGTCTGATTCCAAATATATTCCACAATGTCCGCTTCGTTTGTACTTTTACAAACATTTGAGATATACAATGGCACCTTACTTTCTGCCGCCTTAAACTTTGAACTCGCGTCGCAGATTGCCCTGCCTCTGTTACTAATAAAACTATTTTGACGTTTTTTCCTATATTGAACCTCTTGCCATTCATTTCCTCTGTCATTAGTATTTTCTTCCTTTCTACTTACAATTTCAGCCATAGACGGCTTTCCAGTTTGTTTACTGCATCCACTCGAACTCATTGGAACCTCATTCGTTTGTTTATAACATAACTCCGTTTCATTGTGTCTCGCATTGCTTACCACTGGTTTGTCAACGCTCGTTGCATTCGCCCTCTCACTCGTGTGCGTCAGCGGCGCGCTACCGTTCGATGGACAGACAGAGATAGCACTCGTTCCGTCGCTCGCGCCATCCGCGACTTGAATTTGCCGCGCGCTGCTATCGGCTGACTCATTACACGTTGACTTATTTAAACCGATGTGCGGCAAACCGATCAGCCCGCTATCGACACAACTCTCGGATAGAAATCCACCTCTTCTACAATTGATATAATCACCTCTAGGGCTACTATAATATGTAAGGTCTACTTTCGCTTGTTCACTTCTCATATCTTTCAACAAATCTTCCTTTTTCAAATAGTTTTCTTTAATACCTTTCACGTCAGCCTTAAGAATTAATATGTCTTTTAACAAACTGGTAACATCAACGTGATCAAAACAAACTGGTGGAAGTTTCTGTAAATCTCTCGCCACAAAGATAGGAATTTTCTCAGGGTCTGTATCTCTAAACAGGCATATAATGTCTTCTACCTCTCTCTGAGATTTACCGTCCTTCCGTCTTGAGACTTTCCTTCTTTTTACTGGCAAAGACTCGAACAAAAGCGTTTTGGCTTCCTCGATATCACCAGCAGAGAAACCAGTGACACACACTCGAATTAAACTCTCCACATCCATCACATCTAGCTTATTTTGAATGAAAGCCAGAACTTCACAAATCACGATGTTACAACTCGCACACTTAACTATATTATTTGCACTCGAAGACATTTTTATCGCACGCGGACGCCACCGTGCGCTGCGACTGACGCAGCACGACCCGACAAATTAATAAGTAATTTTTTATTAGTTTTTTTTTCTTTTTATAAGTATTGGCTTCGCGAAATCCCCCGAAGGGTATGCAGACCTCTGCAATACAAGTTTTTAATATTAGTGCAGAGTCTGCGCGTTTCAAAATTTGTGTATAAAATACAAGCCATTGCAATCTAAGTTTGAACCTTAGAAAGTAAGCCACATTTGTAAGTTTTGTCTAATAAATTATTCTTATACTTAATTATTCTTATCATCTTCAGGAAAATGCTCTTTAAATATCACTACCAAGATAACAACAATTGTTTTTTACATTTAACGATGGTTCTTCTGTTAAAAAATTCGTACCATGAAATGATGTAGTTTCAACAAGAATATAAACTTGTGTAATAACTCACCACAGTGTTGAAGCAGTCCATAGTTTTAGGTCCCCCACCGGGAGTTGTGCTACCTTGCATTGGACCTTAAAACGATAAAAAGCGAAGGGTAGAATACCCTAAATTTTTTAAGCTCTATGCTACATATTATGCACATCTTTATGGTACACTTGAAAGTCAACGTAATATTATACTGTCCATATTGAATGTGTTAGCTACCTTGCCCGTGTATTGGTCAGGTCGGTCTGTAGAGATTGGAAAAACTTATCTGAAAATTTTCAGCATTCTAAGTAGTAAAGAATTTAAAGCTTATAATATTATAGGAACAAACATTAGGGTGTACCTTATGTCACGCTTAAATTACTAAGCCAATTTGATTCAAACTTAAAACAGAGGCACATCATTTATACCTTGGATTAACAATTGGGAACATGTTTTCACGGAAAAATTCATGGTTTCCGAAATTTGTGAAAAACCGAAATTCACGCGGGCGGAGTCGCGAACTACATACAATACTAATATATGTTAGGTATGCTAATATTATAAGGCTGAAATATTACGCGGGCCAAACGGGCCGGGACAAAAATATTTCTAACGCGGAACCAAGTCCACAGGCACTGCTAGTATCTATTATATTTTTATTTATTTTATTTATTTATTTATTTACATAGAAATGGATACAGTTACTTTCTTATAAAAGGTGCAATCATAAACTCTTAAGAGTTTTCTGTACACCTTGCGTCGTCGACAGTTATTGAAAATATTTGATATATTATTAAGTATATATAAGCACTATAAGAAACATTAATAACAGTAATTATATGAAAATTATACAAATACACTATAGGCAGATAAACATAAAAACAACAAAAACTATTACTATTTAAAAACGTTAATGAGGGTAGTCAGTACTACGGAGACAATACATACGTAAAAACCTTAAAATATCTATGTACGGACCTTTGGACAAGAGTTTGTGAACGGGATACGCGCGCTCGGTCATCTTCCACACCGTCAGATTGGTTCCCGCGATCAGTCCGCGAGCGAGTCCACGTCGTCTCGCAGCCACCACGATATTGACACTGCGCATATAGAATAAACCTTTTATACCTCAAATCATTTATTTTACATGGGCCAAACTTTACTAAATTACCGAAGGTTCCTGTAGTACTATACTACTGACTAGTAGCGTAAAAAAAAATTGGTTGTCTGTAAAGTCGGTTTACGGACGATAGATTTACGTGATAACGTCATAATCATTATTTTATGTAATACAATTTGTTTTATCGGGCCTCTCTATCGCTTGTTGCGCGCTCTCGCTTGCACGCACAGGCTCAGGTGGAACGTTACGCGGAACGGTACTATTTTCCATGTGTGTTGCTGGTGTTCATCAATTTATAAAACGTTATCACGTCAAAAGACTGCAAGAGTACTACTAGTACCACGCCAGTAGTATGTTCGTGCACTCACTGGGCGTGGCGTCGTCGTCGAGCAGGTACACGGTGGGCAGCGGCTGCAGCTGGATGGCGACGGGCGCGGAGCGCGAGCCGGCGGGCCGCGACACCGAGCATACCGCGCAGTGCACGCCGCGCTTGCCGCCGCTATCAGTACCGCCAGTAGTATGTTCGTGCACTCACTGGGCGCGGCGTCGTCGTCGAGCAGGTACACGGTGGGCAGCGGCTGCAGCTGGATGGCGACGGGCGCGGTGCGCGAGCCGGCGGGCCGCGACACCGAGCACACCGCGCAGTGCACGCCGCGCTTGCCGCCGCTATCAGTACCGCCAGTAGTATGTTCGTGCACTCACTGGGCGTGGCGTCGTCGTCGAGCAGGTACACGGTGGGCAGCGGCTGCAGCTGGATGGCGACGGGCGCGGTGCGCGAGCCGGCGGGCCGCGACACCGAGCACACCGCGCAGTGCACGCCGCGCTTGCCGCCGCTATCAGTACCGCCAGTAGTATGTTCGTGCACTCACTGGGCGCGGCGTCGTCGTCGAGCAGGTACACGGTGGGCAGCGGCTGCAGCTGGATGGCGACGGGCGCGGTGCGCGAGCCGGCGGGCCGCGACACCGAGCACACCGCGCAGTGCACGCCGCGCTTGCCGCCGCTATCAGTACCGCCAGTAGTATGTTCGTGCACTCACTGGGCGTGGCGTCGTCGTCGAGCAGGTACACGGTGGGCAGCGGCTGCAGCTGGATGGCGACGGGCGCGGTGCGCGAGCCGGCGGGCCGCGACACCGAGCACACCGCGCAGTGCACGCCGCGCTTGCCGCCGCTATCAGTACCGCCAGTAGTATGTTCGTGCACTCACTGGGCGCGGCGTCGTCGTCGAGCAGGTACACGGTGGGCAGCGGCTGCAGCTGGATGGCGACGGGCGCGGTGCGCGAGCCGGCGGGCCGCGACACCGAGCACACCGCGCAGTGCACGCCGCGCTTGCCGCCGCTATCAGTACCGCCAGTAGTATTGTTACGGCCCCTCGCCTGTCCAGATGAGGGCTCAGTTCCCGGGCCCATAGAGGAACGAGCCCGGACAGGTCGAGGGGGGACCGACTAGTGAGACTACACGGGATCACTAGTGTACGATCAGTCTCGGGTCAGATGACGGCATCCAATCCGAGTCGGATAGTAATCGAGTCTCACTAGTCGATCAGTGGAAATAGTAATCAGCGACATTTACTAGACAACAGGTCGGCCACTACGGCTGATACAGTACGCCACCGGACGCGGCCAACAATAAAAATAGTTTAAAATTAGTAGGTACTTATTGACTGACCTTGATCCCGAAGCGTCGGCCTTGATACGGAGTCCTCTGTAGTAGATGTGTGACAGTGTGTGACGTGAAAGTGTTAAGGGTATGTACAAGGGTGCGTGTGTGTATGGGACTGGCAGAGCCGTCTGACCTCCGCTTCAAATCAGCCTCCAAACACGAAGACCACACGCGCAGGAACCCACTTTCCGTCGGCTACCGGTTCGAAGTGCGAAAGGGACCGCACCAGCGCCCCAGCGCGCGAGAGAGGGGGCGCGGCAACAGACAAAAAACGCAGTGCGAAAAACAAGTCAGGCGCATCAAAAAACGGACGTCCCGTTGCGATGTTATTCAACGACTAAACACCCGCGCAAATAGAAACGTGGCTACTCAAACGTAGTAATTTGCGTCTCGCGACTACGCGTTTCAAGGACGACACGTGATCAAAATTACGTCAGCCACGCGCGGGGGACCGCTAAGTTCGTCGGTCGACAGCAGACGAATGGTGCTTAATACTGGCGCGCACCGAAGTCGCCGCGTCATTGCAGGCATAAAAAAATCTCGGCGACCGATGCGCGAGCGGGATAGGAAAATTGGCGTTTCCGCGAGTTGGAGCGGGAGCGCACGATTCGATACAAAACGCATGCAGCAAAAAACTCGCCGTAACCAAAGCGTGAGCGAGACGCGCCGACGAGGGCTTCCGCGGGTTAGAGAGAGAGAACACGATTCAACACAATACAATAGGCTCGGCGCTCGCGCCAGCTACTCTCGCGTGAACAATCCCCCGCTCCGAATCTAAGAATGTAGATTCGCTAATCAATAGGCAGTCGGGACAACGTGGCCACGGCACGTTGCAATACTGAGTCCCCCACAAATACCTCGGCCACCCGGGGAACGCCATCCGATCCAAATAGCAGTTTAACAATGCGTCCACGACGCCAAAATAGTGGGAGTAGATTAGGTTCTTTAAGCAGAACAAGATCTCCCACCTGGGGAGGGTTAGTTTTGTCAGTCCACTTGACGCGCTGCTGCAGCAAGTGCAAATACTCAAGAGACCAACGGTGCCAAAAATTTTGAGTCATTTGCTGCAACATTTCAAACCGAGACAACCGTGAGGTCTTGACCTCCCGATAGGGATACTCGGGCAGCGCGTTAAGAGGCTGACCAATCAAGAAGTGACCCGGCGTTAAAGCCTCCAAATCATTTGGATCGGAGGAGACGGGACCGAGAGGCCGAGAGTTAAGAACCGCCTCAATCTTGCAAAATACCGTGGACAGTTCCTCGAAGGTTAAGATGGTTTCCCCAATAACGCGACGCAAATGCGTTTTAGCGACCTTAACAACAGCTTCGAAGATTCCGCCCCAGTGAGGACACGCCGGAGGGTCAAATTTCCAAGTAACTCCCATTCTAGACATGGCGGTGCCTACACAGTGCCTGTTCTTAACAAGGAAGTCAACGACCTCCTTCAAATAACGATCGGTTCCCTTATAATTGGTCCCGCAGTCTGTCCGAACCAAGTCGGGTAGGCCGCGACGGCTCACGAAGCGGCCCAGAGTGGCCACGAACGCCTCCGTGCTGAGGGCACTGACAAGCTCCAAGTGAACTGCCTTGGTTGCGAGGCAAACAAAGACGCACAAGTAGGCCTTAAAAGACCGAGCATTCTTAAGGTTAGAGCTCTTAACTAGAAAAGGACCGGCAAAATCGGTTCCAACACCGGCGAAAGGTCGAGCAGCCCTTACGCGGTCCGCAGGCAGGTCACCCATCACAGGCTGTGCAATGGATGCCTTCAAACGATAGCAAGGAATACATTTGAAGATCACGCTTCGAATGGTTCGTCGGCCTGCCAAAATCCAAAACTCACGCTGCAAAATGGCTGAGAGGGTATTGCAACCCGCATGAGCATTTTTAATATGATAATGAGTTATCAACAGATTGACAAAGGTGCCATCCTTTGGGAGCAGCAAAGGATGTCGCGCTCCATAAGGGAGGTTGGAGTTTTTAAGGCGTCCCCCAACACGTAGTAATCCGGAACTGTCCAAGAATAGACTCAGGCGAGCAAGGTGGCCCTTCAGTGGCGAGCCTCGTTTCAAAGACTCAATCGCTGACTCAAAGTGTTCCACTTGGATCACACGTATCCAGTACATCAACGCCTCTCGCCGTTCCAAGGGCGAGAGCGCCGAGTCTAAGTTTTTATTGAGGGGATCCCTGACATTATGCATGAATCGACGCAGCCAAGCGGTTACGCCGATCAGCTTGTCAAACGAGCTATACCGCTCCAAGAGGGCGCGGTCATAAATGGGCCTATCGTTGACCACGCCAACCCTCAATCGCAAGCCGGGTAATTCGGCTGGAGCCTCAAATTTGTCCGGGGGCCAGGAGGATTCTGGGCCAGATAGCCAGCCCGGTCCCCACCAGAGTGGGTGGTAGACTAGCAAAGAAGCCTCGCAACCGCGAGAAGCGCAGTCAGCTGGGTTTAGTTCCCCGGGTACATGTCCCCATTTCAAGGGTGTGACAGAACTTTGTATTTGTGACACTCTATTCGCCACGAAAACTTCAAGATTATGGACCGAAGCCCGAAGCCAACACAGGACAATCTCGCTGTCCGACCATGCAAAAACGTCCAAAATGTTTACGAAGGACTTCAAAGAAGCGTGGACGTGGTTTAATAACCGGTTCAAGAGTGCGGCTCCCGAAAGTTCTAACTTAGGAATTGTTAGACGAGACCTAATAGGTGCAACCTTGCTCTTAGCTAGGACAAGGTGCAACGAGACTTGCCCAGAAGCACTCACGGTTCGCAGATATACCACAGCTGCATATCCCTTCTCAGAGGCATCGCAGAACCCGTGTAAGCTTGCACGACATTTGCCCGGAGGCAAGAAGCATCGGGGTAAAGAGATTTGGTTGATGTCGGGAAGGGAGGACACCAAAGAGAGCCACTCTCTTAAGAGAGCACCAAGAAGAGGCTCATCCCAGCCTAACCCAGACACCCAAAGCTTTTGAAGAAAGCACTTGGCCAGAAAAACAACCGGAGTTATCCAACCGTTTGGATCAAAGGTGCGCGCCACAGTGGACAGGACCAGTCGTTTGGTCCAAGACTTCAGAGGATCATCTAACTTGACCCGGTACGTAAAAGAATCCTGAACGGGCTGATACTGGATACCAAGCACCGTCAGCAAATTGGGATCCTCCGGGTGTTCAAACAGGTGAGGATCCTGTTGATCCTCTCCAGGTAAGTCCTGCAAAACCTGAGGTGAGTTGGATAGCCATTTACGTAACTCGTACCCTCCGGATTTCAAGATGGCGATCAACTCGTCCCTCAGGATGCGAGCTTCCTCAACACTGGATGCTCCGGCGCAGATGTCGTCCATATAGACAGAAGTTTCTAGGACATCCGCTGCTCGCGAATAATTCAGTCGTTCCCGGTTGGCCAGCTCCAAGAGCGTCCTCATTGCAATATAAGGACTAGACCTAAGGCCATAAGTTGTAGTGTTCAGCTCGAACACGCGCACAGGATCACTGGGATTCTCGCGCCACAAAATCAGCTGCTAACGACGATCATCGCGATGCACTACCGATTGCCTGAACATCATTCGTATGTCGGCCACAAAAACCACCTGGTGCCTACGGAAGTTGGTGAGGATGTCAGATAGATCCTTAAGAAGTTTGGGGCCAGTGTGGAGACACTGGTTCAAGGAAACCCCATTAGACGTGGCCGCTGACCCGTCGAAGACCACACGAATTTTACCGCCTGGAGACTTCAAGACCGCGTGGTGAGGGAGAAAATAGTGCTCGTGAGAGCGCCAGTCAAATGAGGAAGGGGACATGTGCCCCAACGCCTCGTACTCCCTCATGAACTCAATATATTTCTCTCGAAATGCAGGGTCTCGCTTCATGCGGCGTTCCATGGACAGAAGTCTTTTTTCAGCTAACGCCCTTGAATGACCAAGGGGGGGGCGTGAGGCAAGGAAGGGTAGCCGAGTTACAAACCTGCCATCGACGCGGCGACCTGTGTTATTCTGGTAGAATAACTCGCATTCCTGATGGAGGGGGTCTACCCGAGCCGCTTGAGGGGGCTCTTCAATTTCCCAAAATTTTTGGACTACATCGGAAAGTGCCACTCCAATAGTTTGGAGATGGTCCACGTCAGGAGGCATGGTTGGTCCATAAAACCGGACCGAAAAAACTAAACCCAAAGATAGTGGACATGGCCCACAAACCATTTTTCTGCAATGTCCTAATCTCTCCTGACATGATCAAGCCCAGCACATCGGCGCCCAAGAGCAAATCAGTGGGGCCAGGTTCAGACCATGAAGGGTCCGCCGGGGTTAAACCCGACGCGCAATGAACCGCCGAGTTATGGATAGGAACGTTCGGGAGGTGTCCCACAATATCGTCAAGAACGTTCACATCGACTAGGATACGAAGGGGACCTTCGGCTGGACCAAACATAAGTTCTGCCCAACCCCTGGGAGTCGGAGGAACCGATCCTCCTATTCCTAACATTGGACGATTGTCCGGACTCCAGGGGAGCCCCAGCGTCCTCACCAACCACGACGATGCAATGCAGCGCTGTGAACCGAGATCTAGCAGCGCGCGTACCATTAGCCACTCACCGTTCGGGTTAAACACCCTGACCAAAGCCGTGGGCAAAAGTACGGTCTGGCAGACCGTCTTATGCTCGCTCAAATTGTCGGGTGAGGTGGCGGTGGTGGGAGCCAGGGCAGCAACTAGTCAACGGGAGTTGCCCCTTTCGGGCGACTCCTCCAGCCTCGGGCGCTCGTAGGGGCCAGCTTGCGGAACTTCTACCACACCAATAGGTGGGGTTCCCCCAGGGTACACCCAAGCGTCCCTCATGGGCTGAGGGGGTCTGGTCACGTACGACAGCCGCGGGACGACGTAGTGCGGAGGGGGGTGTCCAGACCATCGAGGGGGGTATCGCTCCAGCCTGGGGTATTCAGCCAGAGGAGGGGAGTACCTCCTTGGTTCAGACTGAGCGACGGCAAAACCTCCCTCAGGATTGACAGAGGGCGGAACGCCCCCGCCCCTGGAGGGCTGCACCCCCGCCCGAGGGGGGGGTGAAGCCCTATCAAAACCAGGGGCCGGACGAACAGTGTTCGCCCCACGCCGTCCATCGGCTGGGCACGTGACCGAGGAGGAGCCTCCACTCCTGCCGGGTGTCTGTTCAACCACCTCCTGCCTGCCAGCACCATTGCGGTCGAGACAAAGAATAGGAAGGTGGTTGCCCTGACAGTGTGTGCAAGGCCGTTGGTGCTGGCAATTGCGTTGCAAGTGCCGACCTAAGCAAGAGTAGCACCAACGGCGCTCCCTCGCGATGGCCCTACGGTACTTGGGCGGTCTCTCCAAAAATTTAGGGCAATCGGCCGTTGTGTGCGTGGAAGCACGGCAATAGTTGCAGGGGGTTGCCTCGGTCGCAGCAAGGCCACTAAAGTTGGGGATTGTGCGGCGACCAGTCTGCTGCGCCACTACTGGCTGCTTGAAACCCCTGGTGGAAGTCGTGGGTTTAGAAGCGGGCGTCGGTCGCGCCGGCTCCTTTGCCGGTGTTCCCGAGGCCACGGCATTCTCCACCTGGCGGCTCTGTTCCTCAAGGAACTTTAAGAGGTCACTGAACGGGGGTATATAATTAGCCCCGTCCCCGCCGTACCTCTCTTCAAATCGGATCCGCAGATCGAGAGGCAGGCGGGACAGAACCAGGTGAAGAAGCCAGAAGGACCATTGATCCACCGGTAAGTCAAGTTGTCGAAGGGCGTTGCAAGCAACCACGACTGGGTCAATGATCACCTCCCGGAGACGCGCTAGGTCTTTCAAAACCGGGAGGGATATTAACTCCATCATGTGCGCGTCAGCAAGGCGGCGCACATTGGCGTAGCGCCTCTCGAGGAGTTCTCTGGCCGTGGAGTAGCTGGCGTCAGACAACTTCAAATGGCAGACTACCCCAAGTGCCTCCCCTTGAAGGGAGGTCCGCAAATAGGCCATTTTTTGGCCTGGGGATAGGTCGCGGCGGGTATGGACTAGACTGTCGAAGATGGAGATGAACCCCATCCAGTCTTGAAGCCGCCCACCAAAGTGTGGAAGGTCCAAAGTAGGCAGCCGACCCAATAGGGCGGGCTGCTGCTGCGGGCGAGGCGACTCGCACAGAATGCTCTTTCGAGCCTCACGATTCATTTTGGCCCCAGCCTCGAGCACATCGTCTGTGAACTCGAAGAACTGCTCGTAGTCCTTCTGGGCCGATTCTCGCGCCTCGTCGTCCTCCACTGTAGCAAGGAATTCCGAATAGGCCTCTTCAAAATGGGCTCGTCTGGCTGGGAGCTGCTCAAGGCGGTGGAGCAAGCTAGCCGTCCTGTCTGGACGAGTAATAAGCGCATGCGCGCTAGCTGCCCACCGCAGCTCATCCTGCATACGGCGCACCGGAGGCCTATTCGAAGGCATGGCGAGACTGCGCGAGGATAATTACAAGGAAGTAGAACAAGCACAGATGCAAACACCAACACGTGCAGAACGCTAATCAAGGTCGCGTTTAACAAACGCGCGGCACGCGGTAAATAACGCGGCGTTGCTACAAAAACGCGTGGTGTAGCGGTACAATAATCTGTGGCCGTTAACGCGGCGTATCGGTCCGACACGTGGCGTACCGCGCCTACAAACGTGTGACCGACAGAGATACGCGACGAATTAAATACGCGCAACAAATATCGATATCGACGCGCCGAACGTGTAAAAGCCGCTTAACCAAAAGGCGCGAAACCACGCTCTGCTACCAAATGTTACGTCCCCTCGCCTGTCCAGATGAGGGCTCAGTTCCCGGGCCCATAGAGGAACGAGCCCGGACAGGTCGAGGGGGGACCGACTAGTGAGACTACACGGGATCACTAGTGTACGATCAGTCTCGGGTCAGATGACGGCATCCAATCCGAGTCGGATAGTAATCGAGTCTCACTAGTCGATCAGTGGAAATAGTAATCAGCGACTTTTACTAGACAACAGGTCGGCCACTACGGCTGATACAGTACGCCACCGGACGCGGCCAACAATAAAAATAGTTTAAAATTAGTAGGTACTTATTGACTGACCTTGATCCCGAAGCGTCGGCCTTGATACGGAGTCCTCTGTAGTAGATGTGTGACAGTGTGTGACGTGAAAGTGTTAAGGGTATGTACAAGGGTGCGTGTGTGTATGGGACTGGCAGAGCCGTCTGACCTCCGCTTCAAATCAGCCTCCAAACACGAAGACCACACGCGCAGGAACCCACTTTCCGTCGGCTACCGGTTCGAAGTGCGAAAGGGACCGCACCAGCGCCCCAGCGCGCGAGAGAGGGGGCGCGGCAACAGACAAAAAACGCAGTGCGAAAAACAAGTCAGGCGCATCAAAAAACGGACGTCCCGTTGCGATGTTATTCAACGACTAAACACCCGCGCAAATAGAAACGTGGCTACTCAAACGTAGTAATTTGCGTCTCGCGACTACGCGTTTCAAGGACGACACGTGATCAAAATTACGTCAGCCACGCGCGGGGGACCGCTAAGTTCGTCGGTCGACAGCAGACGAATGGTGCTTAATACTGGCGCGCACCGAAGTCGCCGCGTCATTGCAGGCATAAAAAAATCTCGGCGACCGATGCGCGAGCGGGATAGGAAAATTGGCGTTTCCGCGAGTTGGAGCGGGAGCGCACGATTCGATACAAAACGCATGCAGCAAAAAACTCGCCGTAACCAAAGCGTGAGCGAGACGCGCCGACGAGGGCTTCCGCGGGTTAGAGAGAGAGAACACGATTCAACACAATACAATAGGCTCGGCGCTCGCGCCAGCTACTCTCGCGTAAACAAGTATGTTCGTGCACTCACTGGGCGCGGCGTCGTCGTCGAGCAGGTACACGGTGGGCAGCGGCTGCAGCTGGATGGAGACGGGCGCGGTGCGCGAGCCGGCGGGCCGCGACACCGAGCACACCGCGCAGTGCACGCCGCGCTTGCCGCCGCTATCAGTACCGCCAGTAGTATGTTCGTGCACTCACTGGGCGCGGCGTCGTCGTCGAGCAGGTACACGGTGGGCAGCGGCTGCAGCTGGATGGCGACGGGCGCGGTGCGCGAGCCGGCGGGCCGCGACACCGAGCACACCGCGCAGTGCACGCCGCGCTTGCCGCCGCTATCAGTACCGCCAGTAGTATGTTCGTGCACTCACTGGGCGCGGCGTCGTCGTCGAGCAGGTACACGGTGGGCAGCGGCTGCAGCTGGATGGCGACGGGCGCGGTGCGCGAGCCGGCGGGCCGCGACACCGAGCACACCGCGCAGTGCACGCCGCGCTTGCCGCCGCTATCAGTACCGCCAGTAGTATGTTCGTGCACTCACTGGGCGCGGCGTCGTCGTCGAACAGGTACACGGTGGGCAGCGGCTGCAGCTGGATGGCGACGGGCGCGGTGCGCGAGCCGGCGGGCCGCGACACCGAGCACACCGCGCAGTGCACGCCGCGCTTGCCGCCGCTATCAGTACCGCCAGTAGTATGTTCGTGCACTCACTGGGCGCGGCGTCGTCGTCGAGCAGGTACACGGTGGGCAGCGGCTGCAGCTGGATGGCGACGGGCGCGGTGCGCGAGCCGGCGGGCCGCGACACCGAGCACACCGCGCAGTGCACGCCGCGCTTGCCGCCGCTATCAGTACCGCCAGTAGTATGTTCGTGCACTCACTGGGCGCGGCGTCGTCGTCGAGCAGGTACACGGTGGGCAGCGGCTGCAGCTGGATGGCGACGGGCGCGGTGCGCGAGCCGGCGGGCCGCGACACCGAGCACACCGCGCAGTGCACGCCGCGCTTGCCGCCGCTATCAGTACCGCCAGTAGTATGTTCGTGCACTCACTGGGCGTGGCGTCGTCGTCGAGCAGGTACACGGTGGGCAGCGGCTGCAGCTGGATGGCGACGGGCGCGGTGCGCGAGCCGGCGGGCCGCGACACCGAGCACACCGCGCAGTGCACGCCGCGCTTGCCGCCGCTATCAGTACCGCCAGTAGTATGTTCGTGCACTCACTGGGCGCGGCGTCGTCGTCGAGCAGGTACACGGTGGGCAGCGGCTGCAGCTGGATGGCGACGGGCGCGGTGCGCGAGCCGGCGGGCCGCGACACCGAGCACACCGCGCAGTGCACGCCGCGCTTGCCGCCGCTATCAGTACCGCCAGTAGTATGTTCGTGCACTCACTGGGCGCGGCGTCGTCGTCGAGCAGGTACACGGTGGGCAGCGGCTGCAGCTGGATGGCGACGGGCGCGGTGCGCGAGCCGGCGGGCCGCGACACCGAGCACACCGCGCAGTGCACGCCGCGCTTGCCGCCGCTATCAGTACCGCCAGTAGTATGTTCGTGCACTCACTGGGCGCGGCGTCGTCGTCGAGCAGGTACACGGTGGGCAGCGGCTGCAGCTGGATGGAGACGGGCGCGGTGCGCGAGCCGGCGGGCCGCGACACCGAGCACACCGCGCAGTGCACGCCGCGCTTGCCGCCGCTATCAGTACCGCCAGTAGTATGTTCGTGCACTCACTGGGCGCGGCGTCGTCGTCGAGCAGGTACACGGTGGGCAGCGGCTGCAGCTGGATGGCGACGGGCGCGGTGCGCGAGCCGGCGGGCCGCGACACCGAGCACACCGCGCAGTGCACGCCGCGCTTGCCGCCGCTATCAGTACCGCCAGTAGTATGTTCGTGCACTCACTGGGCGCGGCGTCGTCGTCGAGCAGGTACACGGTGGGCAGCGGCTGCAGCTGGATGGCGACGGGCGCGGTGCGCGAGCCGGCGGGCCGCGACACCGAGCACACCGCGCAGTGCACGCCGCGCTTGCCGCCGCTATCAGTACCGCCAGTAGTATGTTCGTGCACTCACTGGGCGCGGCGTCGTCGTCGAGCAGGTACACGGTGGGCAGCGGCTGCAGCTGGATGGCGACGGGCGCGGTGCGCGAGCCGGCGGGCCGCGACACCGAGCACACCGCGCAGTGCACGCCGCGCTTGCCGCCGCTATCAGTACCGCCAGTAGTATGTTCGTGCACTCACTGGGCGCGGCGTCGTCGTCGAGCAGGTACACGGTGGGCAGCGGCTGCAGCTGGATGGCGACGGGCGCGGTGCGCGAGCCGGCGGGCCGCGACACCGAGCACACCGCGCAGTGCACGCCGCGCTTGCCGCCGCTATCAGTACCGCCAGTAGTATGTTCGTGCACTCACTGGGCGCGGCGTCGTCGTCGAGCAGGTACACGGTGGGCAGCGGCTGCAGCTGGATGGCGACGGGCGCGGTGCGCGAGCCGGCGGGCCGCGACACCGAGCACACCGCGCAGTGCACGCCGCGCTTGCCGCCGCTATCAGTACCGCCAGTAGTATGTTCGTGCACTCACTGGGCGTGGCGTCGTCGTCGAGCAGGTACACGGTGGGCAGCGGCTGCAGCTGGATGGCGACGGGCGCGGTGCGCGAGCCGGCGGGCCGCGACACCGAGCACACCGCGCAGTGCACGCCGCGCTTGCCGCCGCTATCAGTACCGCCAGTAGTATGTTCGTGCACTCACTGGGCGCGGCGTCGTCGTCGAGCAGGTACACGGTGGGCAGCGGCTGCAGCTGGATGGCGACGGGCGCGGTGCGCGAGCCGGCGGGCCGCGACACCGAGCACACCGCGCAGTGCACGCCGTGCTTGCCGCCGCTATCAGTACCGCCAGTAGTATGTTCGTGCACTCACTGGGCGCGGCGTCGTCGTCGAGCAGGTACACGGTGGGCAGCGGCTGCAGCTGGATGGCGACGGGCGCGGTGCGCGAGCCGGCGGGCCGCGACACCGAGCACACCGCGCAGTGCACGCCGCGCTTGCCGCCGCGCCGCCAGCCCGCCGCTATCATTAGGTTGCCGTCTGTAACACACCTGTTTACGCGAGAGTAGCTGGCGCGAGCGCCGAGCCTATTGTATTGTGTTGAATCGTGTTCTCTCTCTCTAACCCGCGGAAGCCCTCGTCGGCGCGTCTCGCTCACGCTTTGGTTACGGCGAGTTTTTTGCTGCATGCGTTTTGTATCGAATCGTGCGCTCCCGCTCCAACTCGCGGAAACGCCAATCTTCCTATCCCGCTCGCGCATCGGTCGCCGAGATTTTTTTATGCCTGCAATGACGCGGCGACTTCGGTGCGCGCCAGTATTAAGCACCATTCGTCTGCTGTCGACCGACGAACTTAGCGGTCCCCCGCGTGTGGCTGACGTAATTTTGATCACGTGTCGTCCTTGAAACGCGTAGTCGCGAGACGCAAATTACTACGTTTGAGTAGCCACGTTTCTATTTGCGCGGGTGTTTAGTCGTTGAATAACATCGCAACGGGACGTCCGTTTTTTGATGCGCCTGACTTGTTTTTCGCACTGCGTTTTTTGTCTGTTGCCGCGCCCCCTCTCTCGCGCGCTGGGGCGCTGGTGCGGTCCCTTTCGCACTTCGAACCGGTAACCGACGGAAAGTGGGTTCCTGCGCGTGTGGTCTTCGTGTTTGGAGGCTGATTTGAAGCGGAGGTCAGACGGCTCTGCCAGTCCCATACACACACGCACCTTTGTACATACCCTTAACACTTGCACGTCACACACCGTCACACATCTACTACAGAGGACTCCGTATCAAGGCCGACGCTTCGGGATCAAGGTCAGTCAATAAGTACCTACTAATTTTAAACTATTTTTATTGTTGGCCGCGTCCGGTGGCGTACTGTATCAGCCGTAGTGGCCGACCTGTTGTCTAGTAAAAGTCGTTGATTACTATTTCCACTGATCGACTAGTGAGACTCGATTACTATCCGACTCGGATTGGATGCCGTCATCTGACCCGAGACTGATCGTACACTAGTGATCCCGTGTAGTCTCACTAGTCGGTCCCCCCTCGACCTGTCCGGGCTCGTTCCTCTATGGGCCCGGGAACTGAGCCCTCATCTGGACAGGCGAGGGGCCGTAAGATTTGGTAGCAGAGCGTGGTTTCGCGCCTTTTGGTTAAGCGGCTTTTACACGTTCGGCGCGTCGATATCGATATTTGTTGCGCGTATTTAATTCGTCGCGTATCTCTGTCGGTCACACGTTTGTAGGCGCGGTACGCCACGTGTCGGACCGATACGCCGCGTTAACGGCCACAGATTATTGTACCGCTACACCACGCGTTTTTGTAGCAACGCCGCGTTATTTACCGCGTGCCGCGCGTTTGTTAAACGCGACCTTGATTAGCGTTCTGCACGTGTTGGTGTTTGCATCTGTGCTTGTTCTACTTCCTTGTAATTATCCTCGCGCAGTCTCGCCATGCCTTCGAATAGGCCTCCGGTGCGCCGTATGCAGGATGAGCTGCGGTGGGCAGCTAGCGCGCATGCGCTCATTACTCGTCCAGACAGGACGGCTAGCTTGCTCCACCGCCTTGAGCAGCTCCCAGCCAGACGAGCCCATTTTGAAGAGGCCTATTCGGAATTCCTTGCTACAGTGGAGGACGACGAGGCGCGAGAATCGGCCCAGAAGGACTACGAGCAATTCTTCGAGTTCACAGACGATGTGCTCGAGGCTGGGGCCAAAATGAATCGTGAGGCTCGAAAGAGCATTCTGTGCGAGTCGCCTCGCCCGCAGCAGCAGCCCGCCCTATTGGGTCGGCTGCCTACTTTGGACCTTCCACACTTTGGTGGGCGGCTTCAAGACTGGATGGGGTTCATCTCCATCTTCGACAGTCTAGTCCATACCCGCCGCGACCTATCCCCAGGCCAAAAAATGGCCTATTTGCGGACCTCCCTTCAAGGGGAGGCACTTGGGGTAGTCTGCCATTTGAAGTTGTCTGACGCCAGACGCACACAACGGCCGATTGCCCTAAATTTTTGGAGAGACCGCCCAAGTACCGTAGGGCCATCGCGAGGGAGCGCCGTTGGTGCTACTCTTGCTTAGGTCGGCACTTGCAACGCAATTGCCAGCACCAACGGCCTTGCACACACTGTCAGGGCAACCACCTTCCTATTCTTTGTCTCGACCGCAATGGTGCTGGCAGGCAGGAGGTGGTTGAACAGACACCCGGCAGGAGTGGAGGCTCCTCCTCGGTCACGTGCCCAGCCGATGGACGGCGTGGGGCGAATACTGTTCGTCCGGCCCCTGGTTTTGATAGGGCTTCACCCCCCCCTCGGGCGGGGGTGCAGCCCTCCAGGGGCGGGGGCGTTCCGCCCTCTGTCAATCCTGAGGGAGGTTTTGCCGTCGCTCAGTCTGAACCAAGGAGGTACTCCCCTCCTCTGGCTGAATACCCCAGGCTGGAGCGATACCCCCCTCGATGGTCTGGACACCCCCCTCCGCACTACGTCGTCCCGCGGCTGTCGTACGTGACCAGACCCCCTCAGCCCATGAGGGACGCTTGGGTGTACCCTGGGGGAACCCCACCTATTGGTGTGGTAGAAGTTCCGCAAGCTGGCCCCTACGAGCGCCCGAGGCTGGAGGAGTCGCCCGAAAGGGGCAACTCCCGTTGACTAGTTGCTGCCCTGGCTCCCACCACCGCCACCTCACCCGACAATTTGAGCGAGCATAAGACGGTCTGCCAGACCGTACTTTTGCCCACGGCTTTGGTCAGGGTGTTTAACCCGAACGGTGAGTGGCTAATGGTACGCGCGCTGCTAGATCTCGGTTCACAGCGCTGCATTGCATCGTCGTGGTTGGTGAGGACGCTGGGGCTCCCCTGGAGTCCGGACAATCGTCCAATGTTAGGAATAGGAGGATCGGTTCCTCCGACTCCCAGGGGTCGGGCAGAACTTATGTTTGGTCCAGCCGAAGGTCCCCTTCGTATCCTAGTCGATGTGAACGTTCTTGACGATATTGTGGGACACCTCCCGAACGTTCCTATCCATAACTCGGCGGTTCATTGCGCGTCGGGTTTAACCCCGGCGGACCCTTCATGGTCTGAACCTGGCCCCACTGATTTGCTCTTGGGCGCCGATGTGCTGGGCTTGATCATGTCAGGAGAGATTAGGACATTGCAGAAAAATGGTTTGTCGGCCATGTCCACTATCTTTGGGTTTAGTTTTTTCGGTCCGGTTTTATGGACCAACCTGCCTCCTGACGTGGACCATCTCCAAACTATTGGAGTGGCACTTTCCGATGTAGTCCAAAAATTTTGGGAAATTGAAGAGCCCCCTCAAGCGGCTCGGGTAGACCCCCTCCATCAGGAATGCGAGTTATTCTACCAGAATAACACAGGTCGCCGCGTCGATGGCAGGTTTGTAACTCGGCTACCCTTCCTTGCCTCACGCCCCCCCCTTGGTCATTCAAGGGCGTTAGCTGAAAAAAGACTTCTGTCCATGGAACGCCGCATGAAGCGAGACCCTGCATTTCGAGAGAAATATATTGAGTTCATGAGGGAGTACGAGGCGTTGGGGCACATGTCCCCTTCCTCATTTGACTGGCGCTCTCACGAGCACTATTTTCTCCCTCACCACGCGGTCTTGAAGTCTCCAGGCGGTAAAATTCGTGTGGTCTTCGACGGGTCAGCGGCCACGTCTAATGGGGTTTCCTTGAACCAGTGTCTCCACACTGGCCCCAAACTTCTTAAGGATCTATCTGACATCCTCACCAACTTCCGTAGGCACCAGGTGGTTTTTGTGGCCGACATACGAATGATGTTCAGGCAATCGGTAGTGCATCGCGATGATCGTCGTTACCAGCTGATTTTGTGGCGCGAGAATCCCAGTGATCCTGTGCGCGTGTTCGAGCTGAACACTACAACTTATGGCCTTAGGTCTAGTCCTTATATTGCAATGAGGACGCTCTTGGAGCTGGCCAACCGGGAACGACTGAATTATTCGCGAGCAGCGGATGTCCTAGAAACTTCTGTCTATATGGACGACATCTGCGCCGGAGCATCCAGTGTTGAGGAAGCTCGCATCCTGAGGGACGAGTTGATCGCCATCTTGAAATCCGGAGGGTACGAGTTACGTAAATGGCTATCCAACTCACCTCAGGTTTTGCAGGACTTACCTGGAGAGGATCAACAGGATCCTCACCTGTTTGAACACCCGGAGGATCCCAATTTGCTGACGGTGCTTGGTATCCAGTATCAGCCCGTTCAGGATTCTTTTACGTACCGGGTCAAGTTAGATGATCCTCCGAAGTCTTGGACCAAACGACTGGTCCTGTCCACTGTGGCGCGCACCTTTGATCCAAACGGTTGGATAACTCCGGTTGTTTTTCTGGCCAAGTGCTTTCTTCAAAAGCTTTGGGTGTCTGGGTTAGGCTGGGATGAGCCTCTTCTTGGTGCTCTCTTAAGAGAGTGGCTCTCTTTGGTGTCCTCCCTTCCCGACATCAACCAAATCTCTTTACCCCGATGCTTCTTGCCTCCGGGCAAATGTCGTGCAAGCTTACACGGGTTCTGCGATGCCTCTGAGAAGGGATATGCAGCTGTGGTATATCTGCGAACCGTGAGTGCTTCTGGGCAAGTCTCGTTGCACCTTGTCCTAGCTAAGAGCAAGGTTGCACCTATTAGGTCTCGTCTAACAATTCCTAAGTTAGAACTTTCGGGAGCCGCACTCTTGAACCGGTTATTAAACCACGTCCACGCTTCTTTGAAGTCCTTCGTAAACATTTTGGACGTTTTTGCATGGTCGGACAGCGAGATTGTCCTGTGTTGGCTTCGGGCTTCGGTCCATAATCTTGAAGTTTTCGTGGCGAATAGAGTGTCACAAATACAAAGTTCTGTCACACCCTTGAAATGGAGACATGTACCCGGAGAACTAAACCCAGCTGACTGCGCTTCTCGCGGTTGCGAGGCTTCTTTGCTAGTCTACCACCCACTCTGGTGGGGACCGGGCTGGCTATCTGGCCCAGAATCCTCCTGGCCCCCGGACAAATTTGAGGCTCCAGCCGAATTACCCGGCTTGCGATTGAGGGTTGGCGTGGTCAACGATAGGCCCATTTATGACCGCGCCCTCTTGGAGCGGTATAGCTCGTTTGACAAGCTGATCGGCGTAACCGCTTGGCTGCGTCGATTCATGCATAATGTCAGGGATCCCCTCAATAAAAACTTAGACTCGGCGCTCTCGCCCTTGGAACGGCGAGAGGCGTTGATGTACTGGATACGTGTGATCCAAGTGGAACACTTTGAGTCAGCGATTGAGTCTTTGAAACGAGGCTCGCCACTGAAGGGCCACCTTGCTCGCCTGAGTCTATTCTTGGACAGTTCCGGATTACTACGTGTTGGGGGACGCCTTAAAAACTCCAACCTCCCTTATGGAGCGCGACATCCTTTGCTGCTCCCAAAGGATGGCACCTTTGTCAATCTGTTGATAACTCATTATCATATTAAAAATGCTCATGCGGGTTGCAATACCCTCTCAGCCATTTTGCAGCGTGAGTTTTGGATTTTGGCAGGCCGACGAACCATTCGAAGCGTGATCTTCAAATGTATTCCTTGCTATCGTTTGAAGGCATCCATTGCACAGCCTGTGATGGGTGACCTGCCTGCGGACCGCGTAAGGGCTGCTCGACCTTTCGCCGGTGTTGGAACCGATTTTGCCGGTCCTTTTCTAGTTAAGAGCTCTAACCTTAAGAATGCTCGGTCTTTTAAGGCCTACTTGTGCGTCTTTGTTTGCCTCGCAACCAAGGCAGTTCACTTGGAGCTTGTCAGTGCCCTCAGCACGGAGGCGTTCGTGGCCACTCTGGGCCGCTTCGTGAGCCGTCGCGGCCTACCCGACTTGGTTCGGACAGACTGCGGGACCAATTATAAGGGAACCGATCGTTATTTGAAGGAGGTCGTTGACTTCCTTGTTAAGAACAGGCACTGTGTAGGCACCGCCATGTCTAGAATGGGAGTTACTTGGAAATTTGACCCTCCGGCGTGTCCTCACTGGGGCGGAATCTTCGAAGCTGTTGTTAAGGTCGCTAAAACGCATTTGCGTCGCGTTATTGGGGAAACCATCTTAACCTTCGAGGAACTGTCCACGGTATTTTGCAAGATTGAGGCGGTTCTTAACTCTCGGCCTCTCGGTCCCGTCTCCTCCGATCCAAATGATTTGGAGGCTTTAACGCCGGGTCACTTCTTGATTGGTCAGCCTCTTAACGCGCTGCCCGAGTATCCCTATCGGGAGGTCAAGACCTCACGGTTGTCTCGGTTTGAAATGTTGCAGCAAATGACTCAAAATTTTTGGCACCGTTGGTCTCTTGAGTATTTGCACTTGCTGCAGCAGCGCGTCAAGTGGACTGACAAAACTAACCCTCCCCAGGTGGGAGATCTTGTTCTGCTTAAAGAACCTAATCTACTCCCACTATTTTGGCGTCGTGGACGCATTGTTAAACTGCTATTTGGATCGGATGGCGTTCCCCGGGTGGCCGAGGTATTTGTGGGGGACTCAGTATTGCAACGTGCCGTGGCCACGTTGTCCCGACTGCCTATTGATTAGCGAATCTACATTCTTAGATTCGGAGCGGGGGATTGTTTACGCGAGAGTAGCTGGCGCGAGCGCCGAGCCTATTGTATTGTGTTGAATCGTGTTCTCTCTCTCTAACCCGCGGAAGCCCTCGTCGGCGCGTCTCGCTCACGCTTTGGTTACGGCGAGTTTTTTGCTGCATGCGTTTTGTATCGAATCGTGCGCTCCCGCTCCAACTCGCGGAAACGCCAATCTTCCTATCCCGCTCGCGCATCGGTCGCCGAGATTTTTTTATGCCTGCAATGACGCGGCGACTTCGGTGCGCGCCAGTATTAAGCACCATTCGTCTGCTGTCGACCGACGAACTTAGCGGTCCCCCGCGTGTGGCTGACGTAATTTTGATCACGTGTCGTCCTTGAAACGCGTAGTCGCGAGACGCAAATTACTACGTTTGAGTAGCCACGTTTCTATTTGCGCGGGTGTTTAGTCGTTGAATAACATCGCAACGGGACGTCCGTTTTTTGATGCGCCTGACTTGTTTTTCGCACTGCGTTTTTTGTCTGTTGCCGCGCCCCCTCTCTCGCGCGCTGGGGCGCTGGTGCGGTCCCTTTCGCACTTCGAACCGGTAACCGACGGAAAGTGGGTTCCTGCGCGTGTGGTCTTCGTGTTTGGAGGCTGATTTGAAGCGGAGGTCAGACGGCTCTGCCAGTCCCATACACACACGCACCTTTGTACATACCCTTAACACTTGCACGTCACACACCGTCACACATCTACTACAGAGGACTCCGTATCAAGGCCGACGCTTCGGGATCAAGGTCAGTCAATAAGTACCTACTAATTTTAAACTATTTTTATTGTTGGCCGCGTCCGGTGGCGTACTGTATCAGCCGTAGTGGCCGACCTGTTGTCTAGTAAAAGTCGTTGATTACTATTTCCACTGATCGACTAGTGAGACTCGATTACTATCCGACTCGGATTGGATGCCGTCATCTGACCCGAGACTGATCGTACACTAGTGATCCCGTGTAGTCTCACTAGTCGGTCCCCCCTCGACCTGTCCGGGCTCGTTCCTCTATGGGCCCGGGAACTGAGCCCTCATCTGGACAGGCGAGGGGCCGTAACAACACCATATTACTGTTTTCACAGGCTCTACCAAAAACATGAGTATGAAGCGGTGGTTCTGCCGCTCACTTACTCATTTCACCCGACACCAAGCACAGCACGCGTACGCAATGGACGCCGGAGGAATGTACCTAAGTCCGCTCTTCACCCACCGCGCGTACTCACTCTTATGTGCGTTGTTACTTTGCAAGGCCCGCAAGCAATCTCACGGCGACGAGCCCCGTGCCCGACGCGGGCCGGGCACATCCCTTCACACGCCGCATGTACTCAACTACTCACTCTTGTGCGCAATGGACGCCGTAGCAATGTGGCTCCGCACGGCGCGCAGACAGTCAGTGACCACGTGGGCGCGCCCGTTCTCCCCCGGCGTCACCACGCCCACGAGCCCCGTGCCCGACACCACGCACAGCCCTTCACACGCCGCACCACTGCTAATTAACATGGCTTTAATGCACGAAACAATCTTGAAAGCAATCATTTTTGCTGCTCAGATAGCACAGTTTTTTTTTTACTCTATACAAGTTAGTACTTGACTGCGATCTCACCTGATGGTAAGTGATGATGCAGCCTAAGATGTTATCGTACTAACTTGGAAGGGTAAGTAAGGTGGTAGGGTGGTAACTAGCCACGGCCAAAGCCTCCCACCAGACCAGACCTGAGCCAATTTAGAAATTATAAAATTCCAAAGTGGCCCATGGCGGGAATCGACCCCGCGACCTCCCACTCGAATCCGGGCGCGCCGCCACTGCGCCAGGGAGGTTGTCAAAACAGTATTTCAAAGCTGCTTGAAACACCATTTCAATTTGTATCACTAGTTCATCAATCAATCAATCAATCTATTCTAATTTGTAAAGGTGCACACACAGAGCTCAATATGCTAATTTTTGTGCTGAAATATAAATTACAGTTAATAATATAAGAATAATCTCTGAAACTAAAATCCTGATGATAACAATAAAAATATTCCTTTACCCAAATCCTTTTAATGTGGGTGTGGGTCTCAACTGCTGTATTCTGTCACTAATGGGAGCATCTGGCTTCTTTTCCAGCGCCACCACTCGCCGACCGTTGTGGAAAAATGTCGCCTTTTTTATATGTTCACCTGCAATCATCAGAATGTTATATAAAATGTATTGTGGACAGATATTAAGCGAATGCAAACTAGATAATCCATTAAAAAAACCATAATCAATCATATAAATGAGACAGAATGTAATACTTTTTCCACAACTACTAACTGTATTTTATTGTTAATACAGAAAATAAGATAGTAGTTAATATTTGTTCACACAAAACTACAGTTACAGGGTTTCCAAATCATTTTGCACTGTGTCCACATTATTATATTATATTGTTTATTTAACATTATTTATATAGTTTTTAAAGTTTACCTGGAAAATTAGCTGTATATAAGCAAGTCCACTCATTCAGCAGGTAGTCTTTCTGTCCATATATTGACACGTCTCCCACTGTAGTTGCAACCAGCAACTGCTTGCCTTCTGCATGCCATTCTAAGGAAGACACCTAAAAAACATTGGGGTTTACGTTTATTTAGGAATATATTGTATCATCTACTACTAAAATCGTCATTAGTCACTTTACTTTTTATCGGCCAGTTTAGTTTTGCCAGAGAATAACGAAACATTAATTTACACTTAGAATAAGTTTGGCTTTGAGTCACTATACTGACTTAAGGCTGTTTGTACATATTATATGCTACATTTATCAAACCAACAAATAGAAATGCTTGATTTTCATAAGCTATATCTAATGCAATTTAAGCAATTTTCTGTGCATGTTTCACTCAAAATGGAAACATGCGCAAGTATTCTTGGGCTTCATTCACCATCCAAGCCCATACAAGTTTTTTCACTATGAAACTTGTATGAATGAGTAGTGACACAAATAATATATTCCTCTTGGGATCTGCTAAAAAATGTTTCTTCACTTTAGTTATGCATTTATATCGCAATAAAGTCTAGACGCTAGATATACTTACTTATATTACAATTCATAACTGAAATCAGCAAAGGAAACATTATTATATGGTGGTAGTAAAATAAACTTACTGGATGTACAGTGCTGGTCACCTTATGACTGTCCCACGGTGTGTCCAAGTCACACACATACACATGGCCTCCCCAAGTCTCACCGTCACAGTCTGAGAGCTCCGTCAGTGAAGAGAAGGCAATTATATTGGATATGGAAATCGTACAAACTGGTCTCACTACTTCTGGATCTGTAGTACTGAAATATTATTATCAAATATGCTTCACTAGGGCTTATTCCCTTACAATAATGTACAAAAGTTTTTTATTACTACAGCTCTTAATGTGTTATTTATAGTGAATTTATATATGAAACACAGCTCTAACTTTTTATTATTTTAATATGTTTAGTAGCTCCATAGAAATAGTATTAGGTAGCTCAAATAAATTCAAAAATAGGATACTTCAAAAACGTAGTTACCCATCAAAATGTGGTGGTTTCGATTTTATAGGTTTACGTCTCATCGAATAGATAAGTTCCATTCTGTTTTATTTGATAAATCACTGTTTAAATTAGATAAGGACTTAAAATCAAATCTTAGAAACAATTATTAAAAACATCTTTAAATTCACAAATCAAAATAAAAACATTGCATCAAGGACCATTGCATAGATTACCTCTATATTCAATATACTCTATGGCATAGACCAACACAGCAGAGACCATTGCATAGACCATGCATTGACATAGTCAAGTGACGTCACCTAACAGTACCTACTACATGAACTTTTATAAAACAAATCTTAGCGCTCATGGCTAGGCCGGAATCTTAAATGGATAAATGGGGCATCTCCATAGTTCTGTTATCTCAGTCAACTTTCTATTACGATCTATGGTCAACTGTCAATCATAATGTACCACAGATTACAATATTGATATACAGTAACTGGAAAAACGCAGCACAGGTAGATTATAACATCCGGCTGCGAAAATTCAAATTTTATTTAGTTTTTTAGTTGGCTAATAATAATCGTAGGCTAATGGAAATGCCACCGACTTCTACAAAGATTTATACAAGTATGAAAATCTAAATACCACGCCAACTCTACCAAATGAAACATTGTCAAACTCAGAAGCCATAGACGAAGAGGAAGTCATAGGGGGGATTGCGAAATTGAAGTCCGAAAAAAGCCCCGGACCTGATAAAATAACCAACGAAGCTCTGAAACTAGGACACCTCTATCTCGCAAACCCTTTTGTACAGCTCTTTAACTTGGTACTTCAAACAGGCATAACACCAAAACAATGGTCAGAGTCTGACATAATTTTATTGTACAAGAAGGGCGATCCAAAAAACGTAAGCAACTACCGACCGATTAGCTTGCTCTCTTCAATTTATAAATTATTCTCATCGCTTCTAGAAAGGAGAATCAGAAGCAACATTGAAAAACACCAACCCATGGAGCAAGCGGGCTTTAGAAGTGGTTTTTCGACGGTGGATCACATTCACTCCATTGAAATGATCATCGAAAAGTATCTAGAGTTTAACAAGCCGCTCTACCTTCTATTTATAGATTATAAAAAAGCTTTCGATACGCTCTACCACCACTCAATATGGGAATCTCTACACTCTCAAAATATCGATAGCACATATCTAAAAGTTTTGCAACACCTATACGACAACTGTTATAGCAGAATCAAGCTGGAGACGACCGGACCACCCATACCTATCAAAAGAGGAGTTAGACAGGGAGACCCCGTCTCTCAAACGATTTTCATCGCCGTGCTACAATCTGTCATTGGAAAACTAAACTGGGAAAAGGTAGGCTTAAAAATAAACCAGCAATATTTAAGCCATTTACGATTTGCCGACGACATCGTCTTGTTCTCCGAAAACTCCACCGAGTTGCAGTTGATGATCGACGCTCTACACACCGCCAGTCAACAAGTAGGCCTGGAAATAAACCGCAGTAAGACAAACATTATGACAAACAGTATTAAAAGCCCAGTATACCTAGAAAATGAAACACTAGACTACGTCGACTCGTTTATATACCTGGGGAAACAAATTTCTTTCAACGCACAAAGAAACGAGCAAGAAATAGAAAGAAGAGTTTCAAACTCATGGCAAAAGTTCTGGAGCTTGAAAGAAGTAATGAAAAGCGACATGCCCATCAAAATCAAACAAAAAGTCATGGATGTCTGTATCCTGCCATCATTAACTTACGCTAGCCAAACCTGGAAATTTACTTATCAATCCAAAAATAAAATAAGATCTTGTCAAAGAGCCATGGAGCGCAGTCTACTAAAAGTCAAAAAAATTCAAAAAATTTCTCATAAAATCATACGAAAAAGGACAAAAGTTACTGACGCTCTATGTTACTGTAAGAAATTAAAATGGCGGTGGGCAGGCCATATAGCTAGGCTAACCGACAACAGATGGACTCAGAGACTAACATCTTGGAAAGGACCACCAGGCTACAGAAAAAGAGGCAGACCACTTGCCCGATGGGCAGATGACATAACCCACGTGGCCGGTACACAGTGGATGACCATAGCAAAAAACAGAGAATGCTGGAAATCTCTAGAGGAGGCCTTCACCTTCGAATCAACGAGGGGTTCTTGCTAGAAAATGATACATAGTAACATTAAATTAGAATAGTTTTTTCAAAATAACATAACACACTATATAGTTACTTGTTAGCATAAAAATAGTTATGTAATTGTTTGTACATTAGCATGAAATAAAAGGCTTTTTTATTTTTATTTTTTTTATTTAATGGAAATGAGTTTTATGGACTGTAACATTTATGCATCTACGTTTTTCATAAAAAATTTGCTCATAAATACTCATTTAATTCATATTGTTTATTTACCAATATCTCCACGTGGAAACTGGAGAAAAAGTACTTTCGGGAACCAATTTGAGGTGAATAGGAATTTATAGGTTGACTCTAGTAAATCACAAAATAATTTATTCTCAGACTAAGATTATAAGTAAAGATTTTTAATAGCATGCAAAATGATACTGCCATTTCAGTTATTTTCATCCTGCTAATATCCAGCAATCGTCAATACCAGCAGTGCCCATCGATATTGAAACGATGATATTGGAAAAAATCTCTGTCCGTCAAAAAAATCTAAAAATGAATTCATGGATACCTACATTAATTATTTGTCCAGGCTGATTAAAAAGTATGTAATAAATAATATAAATATGCCTCTCTATTAAAGAGTTACATATTTGTCCCGTTTGCCGTGCAGACCCTGGGGCCATGGAGTCATAGTGCCAAAAAATTCATTTGAGAGCTTTCCCCGCGTTTAATAACCTCAACTGGTGACAGAAGGGCTGGCACACTTTTTTTTGCGCAACGTATCAGCCTAGCTGTTCAACGCGGAAATGTAGCCAGTATTCTTGCCACCATTCCACGCAGGCAAGACTTGAATAGTAATTAGAATAAGCTAGTGATAAGTTTTATTGTAAAAAAAAAGATTTAGAATATTATTATTTTCAAAAAAACGCGCTTTTTATCATTATTTTCAACTCTTTTTTGTTTCATGAGTCTTTTGATAGACTATGCAATGCACCCTCACACCAGTAGGTATAATTAATGACGACGCTTTTACAGCATGATGCACTTTGTGTCATATAATTTATATTACAAGAGCCACGTAAACTGTACAGTATACGTAGCATTGCAATAATAGTCTTGGGTCGTCCTGCAGCCTGCATCTCTTATGGGCAGGCGTATCACTTAACATCGGGTGAACTCGTCCCGTCATTTTACGATAAATGATATAAAAGAAAAAAATATCAATTAATTTAAACACAAATTATATTTTATCATAAAAACGTCGTTTCCGCTCAAACTTAAAGTAGGAAAGTTTTGCTTGCCGTGCATTGTTATGAGAAAATGAATATTTTGGAAATTTATCTTCGGTGCGATTATTGCGTAATGTAGTAAAAGAACTAGTATCAGTAACGAAATTAAATGATCTATTTTCCGCATTTTCTTGCGACAATGTCCAAGTTTCAACTTCCTTTGAGGGCGTTAAATTAACTGCAGAATCATTTTCAAACACATTATTATAATCACTAGAATCATTTTGCAAATCTTCAAAGTTTTGCGTAAATTCTTCAGCCTTTTGGTCTAATTCATCATGGTCTTGAAAAATTGCTTCGGTATTTTGATTCTCTGTATATTTATTTGAATATGTTGGCGAGTATGTCATCGTATTATAATTACAAAATTCAGATGGTCCTGGTGTAATTTCCTCATCATCTTTGTTCATACGTTCTAGCAGAGTTTTAGGATTAAATAAAGCTTGATTTAAATCATAGTCATCTGCCAAATTCACTTGGCTTTGCAAAACATCAGGTTGAAGTATTTCAGGAGCTTCGTCTTCTATTTCATCTTCAATTTTAATACAACTTTCAGGCATTTGTAATGGTATACCTTCTTTTACTAGTTTGGTATTGTTAATGTAATTGTTTTGTTGAGTTTTATAGGAATTATCATCAATTATATTTCGGTTGTTTTGGATTTCAGAACGTTTTTTATAAATAATTGCTTCAGTCAAATTATTTTGTTGGGTTAGCCGTTTCTGGGGTAAAGTAGCCAGACTTCCAACTGGAAGCGACTGTGGTGGAGGAATATCTTTAATTTTATACTTTCTTCTATAATTGGTGTCCGTATATTCTGTATCTTGGATATCATTATTTTGTATTATTTTGAGGGCATTTTTTGTTTCCCTGCTATCAGTGCCAATTTCTTTTGTTTCTTGTCTGAAACAGACAAAAAATATTGTACTTAAATAGCTTTTATCTACGCTCATTGCTTAAAGTTCGAATTATGAAATCGAAATGTGTCAAATAATTACCTACTTTATTCACAGACTTCTATAATTATTAAAAAGTTATTCATAATAACATCGCTCTACTATGGAAATATTTAAAGAAAGTTGTTTAATATCCATAACGATACACGGCTCTGGATTCCTGTATTTGTATCTGGGGTAATATTTTTTATGTAATATTTTTTTAAGTGAATCCACAGGCAACATATAGTTGGTAGTCATTGCCGAGAGTATGGATGGGCCATGATTGACCATAGACAACAACAACAATGTCTATTGTCTATGGTTCTGCGCCATATTTGCAGAATTTTGGTGCCATACATACAAATTTTTTACATTTTAATGTGTTATTTTTGTTACTTAGTCAAAATTTTGCGCTGAAAAATGTCTAGCAGTGAAACCTACTAAAGAAAATTTAACTCCACCTGACATTTTAGTAGTTGCAACAAAAATGAAACAAAGTGAATGATTTACGACAAACGTTAGCAAGATTTTATGATTTGGATTTATGATAATAATATGAGCGTAGATAAAGTAGTGTATGAAACTTTACATAATTAGGTATTAAAACACTCGTGTGATACTATTAAAAAACTCGCCTGCGGCTCGTTTTTTAAACTCACACTCGTGTTTTAATACCCCTCATTATGTAACCGTTACATAAACTACTATTAACGTACTAAAAATTACAACAATAAAACTCACTTATTAAAAGCGTTGCTGTATTTATGTAAAATATCTTTCACAGAAGTACTCCTTGTAATTGTATCTTTTGGTAATGAAGCATTGCTTTTGCTTGTTTGCAAAACATCTTCATTTTGCTTAGTCAATTCATTTTGGTTAGTGTTTGATGTTCTATTCTCATCCTGGCCTTTTATTCTTTCCTGAGCTTTCTTAAACAAATCAGGGCTTACTTTAACATCAGTGTGATTTATTTTCAGACTGTGCTCGTTTTCAGGTTCTAGCTTGTCATCTTCGTTAGTTATTGTTGTTGAATGTCTTTCATCGTCACAAAATTCTGGGGGCGGTGGAATTAGCAAATCACCACCTTGATAACTACCATTATTGGTACAATCATTTATATTATATAATATATCACTAAGCGCAGGCATCTGTGGACATATTTCTGTAATATTTTTATTCCTGTCTAAATGGGCTGATTCACTTTCAGAATAATTCATAATTTGGATTATATTTTGTTCTCCAATGTTTTCTTCTATTTTTCGATTCTGGTTTTTAATATTTTCAGTAAAATTTCTATGTTGGGTAATCGCTTTTTCGCACGCAGTGTTCTGTTCTTCTATCGAAAATAACTGGTGTAAAGGTATTTGTGTTTTTTCTTGTATGTGCCTGGTTTTATTCATTCTACTATACGTTTTGGATATCACCAGTTTAGAATTTTGGGTTTCATATTTACCCCTACTATTAATGGCTTTCGATTCGTAAATATTTTTTTGCCTAGAACAAAAAGTATTAAATGTTAAAAATGTGTATTAGTCATTTTCTGAATGGAATATTTTCCGAAGAGTTGATTTGAAAATCTTTTGTTTTTTGCAAATTGAAAATTAATTACATTTATTGGTGCATGGAATAAATTGGCTCTCTTTGCTTTTAATTGCAGCATTACTGGAAAATCTGTCCTATTACTAATAAAAGTCGCTACATAATCTTTCTACACACTATGCGAGAACAAAATTAAATTTGAATTTGGTGGGCAGCCTCGATGTATAAATAAATGCATGATAGAGTAAAGTTTGTTTCTAACCTCGTCAACATATTTCTGTGATTTTGCAATACATCCTTTAGATATGAGTTTTCTAGATTATAATATTGTGATGTATTTCTAGACAGTATCGCATAACTATCACTATTATCCTCGTTTTTCAGTGGTGTTTTATTCTGTCGAGCAATCATATCAATATCTTCCGCAGATCCACCTTCCTGGTACTGATTTTCTTGATGATCATGGTTCGGTAATATTGCTGTATTGATTAATGGTAAATTCATGGTTTCCACTTGAGATACATTAGAGTTCTTGTTGACATCAATTTTAATTTCATCTGCAGTTTTCTTTAATGATTCTTTAAGAGACTTGAATGACTCTAATAAATTGTTGTCCCGCTTTTTCTTTTCTTTTGATTGCGTTGGGTCATTTTTAGCAATCAGCTTCCTTTTTCTCTCTTTAAAAACATTGGTGATTGCTGTTTGTACCATAGGACTCCGTGTTTCCAATTTTTCCGTCGCTGTGAGGTTCTGATGATTATCAGAATTCACTTCAGGTATCGGATTAATATCCATGAAGATATATTCGCAATTTTCATCAATGCCAACTGAAATAACGATAATTAACAACATTACTTTCAAGGCTTACAATATTTACAACACGTACCTATTATTGTTGAGATAAAAATGCCAATGGTTACCAAACGTTGAACTGATGCAGTGAGCAATAACTTTGTGCTCGTTGGCGTGTTTTCTGGTTACTTCAAATGTCATACATCCATCATAAACGCTTATGAGATCGGACTCCCTGTAAGGAAACAGGAAAAGTTAGCTATACTTTCTTTGCAATGCACATTACTCCGGTCATACAGATTTTTTTTTTAATTCTTACAACTTGTTTATTTGCCTATAACTTTGGAATCCGCAGGTTAACTAAAAAATAATAGTCCGTAACCGTAGTCTTATAAAAAATAAAGTTTGGATTTGATTCAGCTTGATACGGGATTCCATACATTCCTTTGTGAAAATCCGAAATTCACGCGGGGGGAGCTGCGGGAAACAACTAATATTGAACAATTAATAGTACTCACTTGAATGTAGAGAAATATAAGATATCGTTTTCTGAGTCTCCAACTATAACGTAGCTCTTATGGTTGATGCCCGCCGTCAGATCTGCCAAGTTCTCGGCTAGATACGCCTGATTTATCAGTGTCAATTGTATACGCACCACCCTTTCGCTTACAGGGGTCATAGTAAGATTGTATTTCGGAAGCAAGCTTATTTGCTTTCTGAGGATATTACCAGCGGGAGGACCTTTGTTCATTATCTTTAAAAAAAGAATTCAATGAAGTTTAACAGTGAAAGCATAACGCTTTTTCGTGACGTGACGATTAGGTACATTTTGGGGTCAACGGAAATCGTCATTCAGGTTTTATCAGTAAATCTCGGAATTATTAGGTTAGGTATATTTCAACTAATAAAAAAAAACAAGAAACATACGTTGAATAGTTTTTAGCAATTTAGTTTGTCAATGCAATGACGCAGAGAATAGAGTTTTCGAGATGTGTAATTTTTTGTTTCGTCGTGGGTATACTTGCTTAGGTATAACCTAATAGGAAGGTACTTACTAAGTATGATAAAAATCATCGTCAACTCTCAAGAAGGAATCTCAAACCTCAACTATCTCTTTGTATACCTATCTAGATTCTAGATTAAAAAGGATAAAAGGTGAAAGGTTTCAGTTACATTTTACTCTTACAATGCAATATGACTTATCCTTAACTCGTACCTACCTATGACTTTTTCACACCACACCCTAAATACCACAGGTAAGTAGCGTGGTTTCTCTACAAGTCAGTAAAATGCACTCCGAACTACTATTAATAACAGTGCGTAGGTACATGGGATACATGATGTTTCTATATTTTCTTACTTACCTTTAAATTAAAAAAATTGGCGTAGGTTTGTACTTGGGGAACCCCCGTCGAGAAAAACAACTTTCAATTTTTCAAACTTAGAATCTAATCGAACCTAACGTATGCTTAACAGTTTACACTCAGCGACTGCAAGTGGAAACCGTATCTATAAAACTGAGAAAAAGCAAACAACGCTTTTTTGTCACATGACCATGTCTTCCAGTTCCGTTTTAAATCAAGGCAAACAAGTTATTAAGTATTTTTTTTTTATGAACAATCTTTCTTTTACTTCAATTCATTACTAAGTATTCTTCGCATCAAACCCTTTCATTTAAGACCCATATTGCAGAAGTGCATTAAAAATAACTAATCAGCCATCTTGGGGTCCCGCCATGTTGGATTTAAAATGACGTCACACCAACCAATTATTCTCAGCAAAACTAAACGTGTAATCCGCCATCTTTGTACACCATTTAGCTCAAGCCTATCTGAACATAATTTAAGTAGGTATACAAAATATCAGTTCAATCGGTTGGAGATATCTGCTTCAGGATGGAGTTGCGAGATTCCACCCGAACAAACAAGGTAAATAAGAGATTGTAAATCACTCTTACCCTTTCCAAGTCTCTGGGATGGCTTTCCTCAAGGACCATGAAGTTAGTTTTCCCAGCAGACGCAAGGAGCGCACTGTAAGCCGGCCCTATGCCCTTCAGTTGTCGACTGACGTAAGGCGAGTTCTCCCACAGCTGGGACGATATGCATTTCGCTAGTATCAAAGAGTTCAAAACGGCAGCATAGAACTTGGGGTTTTGAGAAATCAGACTATGCCGAGTGACGTATGAAACTATACCTGCGAAAATTGATATAAGATGAGGATATGGATTATGGTAAACTGTTTCTGAGTTAAGTGCCAGTAGGTTTCAAAATAACACGTACATTTGCAAACCCTATCGGCAGTTCTGATGATCTTCATAGCTTCTTGGTTAAGTGAAGGATCTGGGATGGGCAGGCAACCTAGGACGGCCTGGATTATGCTAGAAAGAAAATAAATGTTTTTGATACATACTAAATTATCATGTAAGATGGTATTAAATGCAAGCGACATTGGTTTTTCATCTGATAGATGAGTGAAATTACTTCCATGCGACTATTTCTTGAGCTGCCCTAATTGGTCTGTAAAATATTCATCAAAAAGGTAAATGTAACCAGGCATGCAGGTATAGAACAGTAATTATTTTTCATATGGATCTCTAAAAAGGATATAGACGGACGGATGAAGTAAGGATGCCATTTTTACCATTTTGGTACGGAACCCTAAAAATATGGTGATAAAGCATCATGTAGCAATCGCCTTCCAGGGTTTTATTGAAAATCTACCTTCGGTTCCATTGTCCCGTAATAAATAGTAATTTTGCATAGCAGATTATTATGATACATAGTAAAATATATAAATGTTTCCGTATGAAGATAATAATTGCCGCATACATCCAGCGGTTTCTCAGACGGTATGGCAATGCAGCCTATAATATCGCATCGTTTACACACGATTAAAGTAATTTACACAGCGCCAAATGAATCTTTTTTATGCATGGTATTTTGTCTGGCCATTTTAAACGGACCAATAAATTCATCATGTTGGATTTGACGCAAAAATAAGATGAAAGAAAATAGTGCGTCATCCTCGCGCAGTTTAGGGTTCCGCATTTCTCCTTCACAATTATCCGAAAACTGGTCCTACATTGTAAGAACTACCTATGTATAAAAACGAAAAAAAACCCTGTTGCCTGTTGGCTATCACTGCGTTTGTACTTTGTAGCTGTTTCTCTTGAATAAAATTGTAGGTACATAGTCAAACATCGCAAATAAGCATCGCAATGCAATCATCACAGCTAATCAGTACCTACGCTGTTGGACCGATGCAAACATTAACCAGTCAGTGCCTATGCTGTTCGACCGATGCAAACATTAAACAACATAAAACAAGCTGTTTGAGCAGTGCAAACAATTTACGTATTTTAGGAGAATTGCTTAGCTTTAAGTCCGTAACAGGTACATCGTAATCTTACCAGCTGAGTTTCATCTGGCGGCTGTTGATGTTGCCCTTCATCGGGAAGCGGATGGTGGCGGCGGCGTTGTTCCTGTTGAGCGCGTTCAAGCAGCGCCGCTCGTCCACGCGCAGGTGCACGTCCGCCAGCTCGTGGCTCTCGCACACCAGCCACAGCAGCTGCTCCAGAGACTCCGTGCCCTCTAACTGTACAGCGAGTACGGCGAAGGGTACATCGTAATCTTACCAGCTGAGTTTCATCTGGCGGCTGTTGATCTTGCCCTTCATCGGGAAGCGGATGGTGGCGGCGGCGTTGTTCCTGTTGAGCGCGTTCAAGCAGCGCCGCTCGTCCACGCGCAGGTGCACGTCCGCCAGCTCGTGGCTCTCGCACACCAGCCACAGCAGCTGCTCCAGAGACTCCGTGCCCTCTAACTGTACAGCGAGTACGGCGAAGGGTACATCGTAATCTTACCAGCTGAGTTTCATCTGGCGGCTGTTGATCTTGCCCTTCATCGGGAAGCGGATGGTGGCGGCGGCGTTGTTCCTGTTGAGCGCGTTCAAGCAGCGCCGCTCGTCCACGCGCAGGTGCACGTCCGCCAGCTCGTGGCTCTCGCACACCAGCCACAGCAGCTGCTCCAGAGACTCCGTGCCCTCTAACTGTACAGCGAGTACGGCGAAGGGTACATCGTAATCTTACCAGCTGAGTTTCATCTGGCGGCTGTTGATCTTGCCCTTCATCGGGAAGCGGATGGTGGCGGCGGCGTTGTTCCTGTTGAGCGCGTTCAAGCAGCGCCGCTCGTCCACGCGCAGGTGCACGTCCGCCAGCTCGTGGCTCTCGCACACCAGCCACAGCAGCTGCTCCAGAGACTCCGTGCCCTCTAACTGTACAGCGAGTGGTATTTTGAGCTGCATACCTTTGCCATTCGCTAAGCAACTCAAACGATGAGTGATGTGCTCAGGAACTATTTACTTTGGTTCCCCCGTCACTTTTTTTACTATACAGATTAGCGCTTGACTGTGATCACACTTGATGGAACGTTACTACTTTTAAACATTTGTTAGCCAACTTAAACGTACTGACAGACAGGCGGTTTGAATACCCAATTGTCGTAGATCCCTTCGTCGCTCGGTGGTTTACCCACAAGTTTTATAACAAGTCCATTTCCCGTGGCGGCCGTGGGACAACCATTGTCCCACGGCCGCCATCGTAGCGACATCACAAACTTGGTTTTAGCTTTACACTGACCACCACTACACATCAAAAAAATAAAATTGCGTCCTCTAAAAACGCAAGGTTAGGCCTAAAAAATGGACTAAACGGAAAATCTACAGACTGTGCTGTCCAATAGTAGATCGAACACATACAATGTATTTTGAGTTGAGTACCTACTTTTATAATTTCTTCAGCAACTCAAAAAAATGGCGGGTGGTTTATAATCTGGTTATTTACGAATTAAGTTTATTCTACTAGTATAGTATAAAGGTACAAGTTGGTAGCCGACTGCAGACAGCAGCGGCAGACGACGTGTCGCGGCGACACTACTGGTTTCTATGTATTTCTATGAAATTCCCTCCGTAGTGAGCGACATGAAGCCAGCGACGCGTCGTCGAGCGGCAGACGGCAGTGTGGTCCGACCGCAGATCAGTAGTGCTGCTGACGCTGGAGCAACGACCGCGTTCGAGCCAATCCAAAATTAGTAGTGCCGCTGACGCTGGAGCAACGACCGCGTTCGAGCCAATCCAAAATCAGTAGTGCCGCTGACGCTGGAGGAACGACCGCGTTCGAGCCAATCCAATCAACTGTACCACACCGTTTACGTAAAGTACAGAAGTCCTTTGTGGGGTTGAGTGTACGCTTCTACAATATGATCCCGAAGTCTGTTTTGGACTTACCTTTACACAGGTTTAAAGTCACTGTCAAAAAACATCTAATAAGTCGGGGTTACTATACTATTGAAGAATTTTTTAATGACAAGAATTGTTGGAATGATAGGGATATATTTCCATCTCTTCACGAGATATCTTAAAAATTATGTATTAATTATTGATATAATTTAAGAAATTGTATATAATGACATTTTTTTTTGAAAAGAGCAAGTGCCGAGTTTCTTGCCAGTTCTTCTCGGTGCAAACCTGCTTTCCGAACCTGGCGGTAGAGTTTTGACTTTTCATAAGAGCTTATTAATTGGGCCTATGTGAAAATAAACATTTTTCATTTTCATTTTCATAACTGGATGCCTGACGCTGGAGCAACGACCGCGTTCGAGCCAATCCAATCAACTGGATGCCATCTGCTGTTGCCGTCTGCAGTCGGGTTCGAAATCATGACTGCAGCGACATGACGCGACGACGTGTCGCGACGACATGAAGCGACGACACGTCGTCTGCTGCTGCTGTCTGCAGTCGGCTACCAACTTGTATCTTAAAGCTTCTAATTGATACATTCATACATACACACCTTCATAATGAGTTTCATGGTCTCCAAATCCAAGTAATATAGCGACATCAGCCGTCCAGCTTCGGTGGACTCTATACAACTTAGCTCGTCCATTGTAATCAGCCCCGCACTGGCTAGTCCGTTCATTGCCCTCACACATAGTTCTGAAAGAATAACACTAGTTGTGGTATCTGAAAATGTTTGCATCTATGGCCCTCCGTATGTTCGCCAGAAGTTAAAACGTAGTGATTATATCCTCTTTGGCCAGAAGTCAGAAATCTCTCTAGCACCTCTAGCAGCAGCTGTAGCCATATGACATATTTCGATTCGAGCTCAAATAGACCGACATTCAACAAAAATGTATGAGAATGACAAAAAACATTTCAACCCACAAAGACGCACCACACTCTGACAAAATTGCTTATGTTTCATTCGATTCGTATGAAGTTTGACACAGTGGGGCGCGTCATCGTGTATTGAAATATTATACCGGTAAATTGATCATGTGATCGTATATCACATTCTCTTACATTTCGGAAAATATCAAAATATTATGGCTTCGGCTGCAGCTTGTGGGTATGGACACTTTTTGAGAATCTGGTATTATGCTCTGAAGCGGTCGAATCAACCTTTGTGGATAACTGTACTTCTAGTATTTTGAGAATCAGGTATTATTAGAACCTGCAGGTATTATCAGAATCTGATATTTTGATAATCTGGTAAGTAGATAGATATTTTGAGAATCTGATATTATGAGAATCAGGTGTTAGGTATGCGATGGAGCTATAATCACGTATCTACGAACTAAATATCTTTGTGGGCAGCTTTCTTCTCCTTAAATGTACAGGCTACATGTGGCCCGCGTGCTGTCTTCCCGCCCATAAAAAATCCCTTCAACATTCGCCATACATTTTCTATAGAAAAAAATAAATTCCGCCATTTTGAATTTTTTTCCATCCATCGAATAGACCTTCGGGTCCTGATTACTTCTTGTCAAGAAACCGTTCTTCCATCTTTTATACTTTCCGAGATATCGACGAAATTCGTATGGCGGCCATTTTGAATCCGCCATTTTGATTTTTTTTTCAGCTAACTGCCAATTGGATGACGTTTAAAATGACATTTGGTCGAGCATCCCCCACTTATCTGCAATAGCTTTGGCTGTGCTTTTCACCCGTCTCCGAAATCCTCAATCATCAGCTCTCTCCGTATTTTTCATCCGAATGAATTTTTTTCTTCTATACGACACCATCCTTGAAAAATTTTTTTTTCATACAAAATTGTTCAGGAGAGGTGATCAATGAGTGAGTCAGTCAGTGAATCAGCACGAGTAGCTATATATATATTAACTAGTAGGGTGCGTGGAGGCGCGGGCCACATGTGGCCCGCGTGCTGTCTTCCCCCTATTTGCCTTCTAACTTATCGTCTCTTCAACATTTTTTTCTATGAAAAAATAAATTCCGCCATTTTGATTTTTTTTTCTATCCATCCAATAGATCTCCTTATCCTGATCATCTCTTGTCAAGAAACCGTTCTTCCATCTTTTATACTTTCCGAGATATCGGCGAAATTCTTTTGGCGGCCATTTTGAATCCGCCATTTTGAATTTTTTTTCAGCTCACTGCCAATCGGATGACGTTTCGAATGACATTTGGTCGAGCATCCCCCACCTATCTTTGATACCCTGGCTGTGCTCTTCACCCGTCTCCGAAATCCTCACTCATCAGCTCTCTCCGTATTTTTCCTCCGAATGAATTTTTTTCTTTTATACGACACCATCCTTGAAAAAAATTTTTTTCATACAAAATTGTTCAGGAGAGGTGATCAATGAGTCAGTCAGTCAGTCAGTGGCCAATCAGCACGAGTAGCTATATATATAGTAATAGATATGACGTCATAATCATAATCACTATGATAATCATAATCATAGTCATAATCATAATCATTATTTTATGTAATTTTTATCGTGCCTCTCTATCGCTTGTTGCGCGCTCTCGCTTGCACGCACAGGCTCAGGTGGAACGTTACGCGGAACCAAATGAGAAAATGGAATCCTCATACAATCATTTTTTATCCGTCTTGGTAAATAATATAAGTACCTATCAATTTTTAGAAACAAATTTTCAAGTATCGCTCGATAGATGGCGCTGCCCTCAGTTAGCTCGCGCAAACGAGGTCAATACGTGATTGCATACTTGCCCATTTTATTTACTAGTAAGGAAACATGTACATTGTTATAGTAGTTTTTGTGTTTATGTGTATTTAGTTTTAATTTTATTTGTACTTAATAAATAAAAAGCATAATTCTAGATTTTTGAAGATTTTCTTCGTGACGGGATTTTCATCACGCCAAAAAATTGGAAAATTGGTTTCTTTCGCCTAGCGCCCTGCGCGATACCCCCTGAAAAGAAACTTTGTTTTAAAATGACTTAAAATCACCTTGAATTTTCTGAGTGATGAGCTCAGCTGGCGCCGCGGGCGGGAGGCCGAGGTACCTCCGGGGGTCGCGCGCCGCCCGCACGCTGAGGAAGGTGGAGTTGACCCACTGCACGCACTGCGCCACGTCGCACACGGAGCCCAGAGCGGCTTCGCTGTTCAGGTTCTCCGCTAGGCGCTTGTGCAAGTAGCTCTGCAAGGGCTCGCAACCGCCGACCAGAGCTTCATATCGGGCCTGTATAAGAGAATTTTTGACGTAATAGTACATTTCAATATAAGTGCGGAAAGTATGTCATTTCTTTACGAGTCTCGGTTTGTTGACACAAGCCGTAGGCGAGCGTCAATAATAGAGACAAGTGGAAATGACAATCCCGCACGTGCACTGAATGACATTTTTTAACACATTTGCGAAAATACATAAAGTTGGGGCCAAAAATAAAAATATTATAATAGTAGAAAAATAAAAATATTATAATAGTAGATTTACCATGAATTCAGACCACTCACGCACAAAAAAAAAATAAACAAAAAGAGGACAAGAATTGTCTATTGGCAACTGTTCACTCTGTGACCTGGTGTCAATATCCGGCAGTAATGAAAGTCCTTTTATTTTACAAAAAAGTAACTCTGAAACAAATAACAATGAAACTTTGTTGAAAAATTTCAGATTAAAAATTTAAAAAGTTAAGTCCTTTAATTCAAGTATTAATAGTGTTTACGCTATAAAATAGTCATTTAATACAAACATTCTGTACTACAACCTTTTTGATTAAAACCTCCATGCAGAAGGAAAACAAAAAGTACCTACTAGTACGGAAAAGAAGTACTTAGCGCACGCTAAGCATACATGGAAAAGTCCACTATTTGAGCAAATGTGTTAAAAACTCGTCTTTTTTGCTTCCATGGTCGCAGGCGATACAAAATAAAAACAGCCAAGTGCGAGTCGAACACGCGCGCTCAATTATTTATATAACGTAGCGAGATGATGATGCATAAGCCAGTATGCCCAATTACACCTTACTACTACAATCTACTACTATACATATAGAGTAATATTAGGTTTTCTTGATCATCGACCAAAAACGAGTAAAAAATCACGTTTGTTGTGTGAGGGCCCCCTTTAATTTTTATTTTTTAAGTATTTGTTGTTATAACGGCAGCGGATACACATCATCTGTGAAAATTTCAATTATCACGGCGAAGTCTCAGCAATAGACTCCCGTTTGTTACTCTTTGGGTACGGAACGGAACCCTTAAAACAATTTGAGGGTCTGTAACAGTTTCCGGCGTGTACTTGGCAATGTTTTGGCATGGCGGTTTGCATTAAAGTTTGCGCATCGTACATTGCCGCGGTAGACAACAGTCAACTGACCAACCAACGCTTGGTAATCAAAGAGTCCTAGAAGTATCTCCTTCCAAGTTATGTGCCAATAACTTGAACATACTTGTATGGAATACATCCAAAATGTTTTACCTACATCAGCTAAAAAATTTAAAGAATCCAAACAATTAAGCGTATGAAAAACCATCAGCCTCAACTCATATTTTGTCGTTCGATCGGCACAACACTGGCTGGGGCGTACTGAAATCTGAAATGTTTGTTTTATTTTTGGTAAAGTAGGTAATGCTCTGAGGTAATGCTTTTTGTCACAAAATTGAAGTCTGACGTTCGTAACAAATTCATGTTGAAATTTTGATAATACTTTCTTAATATTTTAAAGATTTAATTTATAAACTTATCATGGTTTCGAAGGAAGAAAAAAAAGCAAAGAAAGAAGCAAAAAGATTGGAAAAACTTAAAGCTGAAGCCGAGTTGCGAAAGAGACTCAAACGAGAGGAACTCGAACGAGAGATCAAAGCCCAAGCGAGGAAGCGGGGCGAGGTAGACAAGAGCTGGCGCGAAATGATGGTCAAAATAAAAGAGCCCGTCTTCAGACAGGAGATCGAAGTAATGTGGCATGTCTTCGAGAGAACTTACGACAAGAAAGACCACTTAATCAAATATACAATTCAATTAATGGATACAGCTGATGATCAATTTCAAAGAACCGTTGCAAGCTTTTGTGTCACTATAGATACAATGATCAACAAGTTCCTTTCAGAGGTGGATCAGATGTCGAAACTCAATGATTTTAGAACATCGCGAACTCTTCAATCCGGTGAAGGCGAAGCAGCTAGTATCAGGGCCGATCATGATACAGCGGAGACGCATCTACAACTTTTACTCTATCATGGACATACAACTGCAGATACATTAGCTTGGACAACTAGAGGGGTGAATTTGGTAAAGGAAGATGAAGATCGAAGCAAATATTCTAACGAACGTGAAAATTTACGTTCGTATCTCGAGAATACATACAATCTCATGTGGGATGAATATAAAGCAGTCTTAAAAGCTTACGTGACAGGAACTTCTGACAATTTGAAACGAGTTCGAAAACTGCGACGAAAAGAAAACTTGATGGCTGATATCATAGCATCCCAAGCTAAAAGGATAGCCAATAATGACGGATTGCTCAAACGCTTGCGGACGGAATTAGCTGCATACGAATCTGGTACAAAACAAGCAGTTTTCCGAGATCGTCGTAATCGTCATCGAGCTGCGTGCTTTCGTTTTAAGCAAACGTTGGCGAATGGATGTGCAAGAGACACGGCACAAATGGCAAAACTAGTTCGGATGTCAGATGATACAGTGGAATGGCTCGAGTCAGCACACAAACAAGGGGAGAAGATATTGCGCATGGCTTCTCTTTGTCGAAAGTTTGAAACGCAACGGGAAAAAGTTTTACCATTCGGCTCAAGCGAACCGCACTCAGCAACTAGAAATGAAGTTAGCTCACGCTATCAACATTCGGATGATTCTTTAGTTGTCAATGCAATGGCTTCTTCTGGAGGACTTGTCAGACTATGGCAGAGAATATCTAAAGCAGATTTATCTAGAAGAGCGTTAATTCGAGAAAAGATGCTGTTGGAAGAAGAGAATGCGCTTATCATTCAGAAGATACAAGAATACAGAGAGAACCGTATCACACCACAAATACAGAAATGCCCCTGCAATAAGAAATCGCAAACAGGTGTATACCGCCCAGTGGCTATAGAAGGTGCACTAGAAGTAGCTAAATATCGTTAATTCATCATAAAATATTGAATGGAAGCAGGCGTTGTTTTGAGGACAGATTAAATTATTTTGCTGTAAACCGCTACTTGAAAGGAATCTGTGTGGTTGTGTTTGTTTCCATGCAAACTAATATTTGTATCCAAAATAATTTTATCTGTCCTGCATATCATAAAATATATTTTTTAGATCCCAATAAAGGCATATTAATATTAATGAACGCGTATTTATGTCTTATTTTATTTATAGTTCATATTCATGTTTGTTGAGTACGAAATGCTATTTTATAAAGGCCTATATAAGGTTTTACCCAAGAGAACAAAAGTGCAGGCATTCAAGGAATATTTAGGTAATTATTTTATGATATTACTTCAAACAGTACGAATTTAGCTATATGATGCAACCACATGACACACAATATAGCACAAGGCGCATACGGTGCCATTTTGACCTTACCTGCTTCTAAATGTTTGGAACATGGTACAATCGTAAAGCGTTTTGAAACCCGTACATAAGCCAAACCTCAAACTTAGGTAGGTAGAGGTCCTTATAAATGTGATAACTGATAAGTATCCAATGAATATCAGATATTTTCTTATGATCAGATCACGGAGATCAATTTGTATGGAGCCAGCGGATAGCTCACCAAATTGAGGCCGATTTCCAGATGCCAACACTTTATTTTCTTCTTCCAACGCCGATTATTTTCTAGTATATAAAAATTCGTCAAGTTCGAGTTGAGCTCCCGCAATGAGGGTTTCGTACCAAGACCCACCAAATTTAAAAGCTAGCAAAAAGTCACGTTTGTTGTATGGGAGGATATTTATTTTATTCTTTTTTTAGTATTTTTTTATAGCGGCAACAGAAATACATCATCTGTGAAAAATTATTGAGTCTAACTATCACGTTTCAAGAGATATAGCCTGGTGACAGGCGGACGGACGGACGGACGGACGGATGGACATTAAAGTCATAGTAATAGGGAAATACTCGTTTTAAAAAATCTCGTGTCACAGTGTTATCAACAAAACTCTTCTGAAACGGCATGAAAATCAAAGGAAAATGTTTTTGGTGGGATAAATTTTTCACTTTACGCCCATGTGACGGTAGCCAAACGACCAAGACATTATTGTAACTACAGTGTAGAGTTTGTGAAGTTAGAGCTTGTATTTTAGGGTGTATAAAGTCAGAAGTCTTGCCCTACATGAGATCTGATAACTTTTTGACAGTAGGAGCCATATGCTCGTCTGGCAACATTTTACATGAAAAATGTTTTTGTTGGGATTTTTTATTTCTAGATCTAAGTACATAATTTTACACAACATTGGCGAACAGGAAAAAACTTATGAATTATATATTAATAATTTAAACCTAACAAAACCAATTTTCAAACAAATGCATTTCGACTGGCTGTTGAACTTTAGACTTCCAAAAATAATTATTATAATGGCACCATTATTTTAGTAAAAATATAGTTAACTTAAAAACAAAATGAACACCAAAATAGTTTAGGTGGAAGCTCCTTAATTTACTCTTAACGACTTCCGCGGTTGCATTTTTTGATTTGCCTCATTTTTTCAAAGATTACAAATTCATCACGTTAACAATATACTTTGTAATAATTTTTTGCTATGAATTTAACGCTTAGAAAAAAATATCAAAGAAAAACAATAGACATTTTATTTTTTGTCAGGCGTTTGTACTTTGCACCCTAAGCTAAAAATTTCAAAAGAAGAATCTGATGATATCTGATTAATTACCTACTTAGGTCGCGGCTACATAAAAAAAAACTTAAACTAAAGTTACACGTATGTTTGTACCTACGATTTCGATTGTCTCAAATAAGCTCTACACTCCAGAGCTTTACCAGTGGTTATAGAGTATACCACAATTTAAAGATATATTATTATACCATAGAGCAATTAAGTATACCATATCTTTGCTTTGTACTAGTGGTTACAGTAACCGACCGGAACCTTATGATTACTTACATCATCATATTTTCAGCTCGAAATAATCAAATTATTATACTGTGTTATGAAACATTTATTACAATCACAAAGTTTCCAATATATACCACATTTATGAAAATAAGGGCATCCTCCTCTATAAAAGATTTTGCCACACTATTAGGTAGTAGGTACGTATCTTATAGAGTTCCGTACCCAAAGGGTAAAAACGGGACCCTACGCTGTCCGTCCGTCCGTCTGTCACCAGTCTGTATCTCTTGTTGCAAACCTGTCACTAAATAGTATAAGGGGGCCAGTAACCGTTTACGTAACTAACAAGTCAGTGAAGCTAATATGCTTGTAAAAATACGAAGGTGTTGTAGATACTAAGGTAGGTATTATCATGGGAACCGATCATTAGGCTGATTCTGTATCGTTCAATTTGTTAGTTAGCAACCCTCACTGGGTTGTTAACTAAAAAACGGAGGCAAAAACCATATTTTTGCATACTTTTTAACACTAATGGGGAGAAATAATAATAATATAATTTAAAGAAAAGGCACTTACCTTATCCTGTAGTCTTGTCATTATCACAGCAGTGGCTTCGGTGTCGTATTGCGGTCGACCGGCCCGGCCCACCATTTGCAGCACAGTGCTTATGCTGTACTCCTGGATACCAAACATTTAATGTATACCATCCAACATTTAAAACATTTAATGTATCCTCATCAAACCCTCTCAAACTAAAAAAAAAACATAATCAAATTCGTTTGAGAATTTTTCGAGTTTCTTTCTTCCTTGCAGGACTAAAAATTTCTAAAGAATTTAAGGACTATCCTTGTCAATTTTCCTGTTAACAACTTTAAGGTTGTGCCAACTGGTATGATATTTAACAGTGAAGGAAACATCGTGAGGAAACCTGCATACTTCAATACTTTGTGCCATTGGTCGTTTTTGTAATGGGGTACAAAGGAGTACAAAAAAACGCCCACTCAAACGACCGGATTTGCCAAAGACCAATAATATTAAGGCGACTTTCAACGGTCGTATTTGCTGTCTCATTTCGGTCGCGGGACGCGCGAGGCCGAATGTGACATCGACCGGAATCCGGTCGGCGGACGCGTTAGAGGTCTCCTATGCGGTCGTTAGTGATTAGAGACAGACTTGATTGCGCATCGTGCCGAATCAGTAAATCACCAGCCAGTGCAACTTTTCCAGTGTAAACATTTGCAGCAAAAATCTACAAGCAAGGAGCCTGAGAGAAACCCTGCGTGAGCCTTCTGCGCTAAAGAGATCGACTCTTGCGTCTTAATTAAATACTCGATAATCAGCAAGGACTATGTTTTTGCGGCACTTGCATTTGAGACTTTAGGTCCGTGGTCATCAGACACAAAAAAATTTGTCAATATCAAATCAAATGTTTTTCACCTTAGAACTTAGTTATATGTTTTAGAATTAATTATTTTTCTGTAAATATCTGTATATATTTAAAGATTGAGAAAGAGAAAATCATAATAAAAATGATTTTTTTACATGCTAAAAAAAATACTAAGTATCCAGAATGAACAAACCTGATAAGCTCCATTCACATACTGCTGGGTGTTCTTTATTATCACGAGATGTGCCGGTAAGTTGACACCCATTGCTGTAAAAAATATCAAATAAGTACCTATCTTAATTTAGCAAGAGCTGCAAGACACTTTGTAGTACTTAGTAATGCAAGTGATGTAACTGAAATTTTTTGTTTAATTACTTATTAAAATAGCTTCTTATTCGTATTCTACTAATTTGCTCTACTTAAGACTCACGAGGATGATTAATTGAAAAACCTCAGATTTAAAACCTCAAAATTTTGATTCACTTGATAGTGCTAATCTCGCGATTAGATTTAGCACGTACGACGTTCTTCCCATAGACTTATGGCGCAGTGACACCACCATATTAACAGATTAGAAAATACTTACGAGTTACGTCATCATCGCTCCAGCCAGCCGTCGTCGAGTAATATTACCTTACCGTATTAGAATAACCAACGTACCAGACCTGATTACCTGATCACGGGACACCAGGAATAGGGAGGAACAAGGAAAATAAAACAACACCATAATATTTTATTGAAGAACATCAGAGAGAAATGAAACTACGCACCGAGAACAGAATATTTATTTTCCTACCTTACTGGTTGTTGTTTCGATAGCTATATGGTTGGTTGCACTGATTATCGTTACGATAGCATTATAATTTGATGGTTGCCTGATACTGATATCGCAATACGAGGACGCACTTCAGCACTGAAGAGAAAGAGCACTGCAGCCACACCAAGTTGAAGATTTTCTACACAACAACATATTTCTCACTGCACGTCCGTTCACCACCGCGCGCGCGCCGAATGAAACCGAGCTCAGGCGTTCCAGCGAGTTTTATCATCAGCGTGGCCGTCGCGTCGCCGTAGGCCACGCCTCGCGTCCCGGACTTGCGCGTGCGCACTGCAGTCATACTTTGTCATCTCTTTCTTGCAAACACCCTTAATTCTATTGTATCTTTCTTACATTCTATTGGCTGTTACTAACTTTTCACTCGTTTTAATTTACTAACACTGATGACATGATCTGTTAATAAATTAGGCTAAGGAATTCGCAATAAACGAGTAGCGAGTAGCTACAATATGAAAAACCGAGAGTTTCACTTCAACTGCTCCCACTACAGCTAGCAACCCGCTACAGTGGTGACCCCGACAAAAGAACACGCGAAACTGCAAGACCTAAGCGAAGACATGGCAACGCCTTCGGCCACAACTACCACCTGCAACGGGAATCATTCCGAACTCATAGCAAAGCTAGATGAACTCACGCGTGAAATAGCTGAGCTACGGGAACGAGGTCGACCTTCATATCATGGCTACCGAGGTTCATCAGGCGCACGATTCCGCTCTCGTTCACAATCGCGCAGAAGAACGTACAACGGGCAATGCTACTATCACCACAAGTTCGGAGACAACGCGCGAAGATGTAACTCACCGTGTTCAAGACGAAATAAGACTTCGGAAAACTAACTCCGACACCGACCGTGGCGGACGTCGGTGTCACTAAAACCAGCAATCGCCTCTGCATACACGATCGCAACAACAACGAGCGCCTCTTGGTACACACGGGCGCTGAGATCTCCGTCTGGGCTGCCACCCCGAAGATGAAGAGGAACGCTGCCAGTACCTACAAACTATACGCAGCAAACAACTCACCGATACAGACCTACGGCGAGAAAACCGTCAAGCTCGACCTAGGGCTTCGGCGCAGTTTCCCGTGGACCTTCGTCATCGCCGATGTTAAGACATCAATCCTGGGGGCAGATTTTCTACGGCACTACCACCTACTAGTCGACCTTCACAAGAAGAAACTGATAGACGACGTGACCAAACTTGCCGTCAACGCAGTTCAAGTCACGACAACCGTCGAATCCATCCGCGTCATAGCCACCGACCAAGATTATCACGACATCCTCAGACAATACCCCGACGTTCTACGACCAATGTCACTGAAGGAGCCAGCCAAACACGACGTAGTGCATCATATTGAAACCACCGGCCCGCCTATCTACGCCCGCGCTCGCCCTCCGCCACCAGACAAATACCGCGCCGCAAAAGCCGAATTTGATCGCATGGTGGAGTTGGGTATTTGCCGACCATCGAAGAGCCCATGGGCAAGTCCATTGCACGTGGTCAAGAAGAAGGACGGTGGACTACGCGTATGCGGCGACTACAGGAGATTAAATGCCGTAACACAACCCGATCGCTACCCGATACCTCGAATTCAGGATTTCAACTACGCGCTGCACAATAAAACAATCTTCTCCAAACTCGACCTAAAGATGGCGTACTACTGGATTCCGATGGCCAGCCCGGAAGACGCACAAAAGACTGCTATCATCACACCGTTCGGCTTGTATGAATTCACATGCATGACGTTCGGACTCCGGAACGCAAGCCAAACGTTTCAACGCTTCATGCATCAAGTTCTCCGAGGCATAGAAGACTGCTTCTGCTTCGTTGACGACATCCTTCTATTTTCTGAAGACGAAGAACAGCATCGAAAACTGCTACATCAAGTCTTAGAACGCTTAGACAAATACGGCGTAACACTCAACGTAGAAAAATGCCAGTTTGGAGTCAAGACCATCAACTTTCTGGGTTACGAAGTCTCAGCCAGCGGTATCAAACCAACGGAAGAACGCATCGAAGTCATCGCTAAATATCCAAAGCCTAAGACAGTCGTCGAATTACGTCGTTTCCTAGGCATGTTAAACTTTTACCGAGACTGCCTACCGCATCAAGCAGATCATCAATACGAGCTCAATAAGTTCCTGCACAACAAAAAGAAAAACGACAAGACGCCGATCGAATGGACTCCCGAGGCTAACGAAGCTTTTGAGAAATGCCGACAAAGCATCACAGAAGCTACAACATTAAGCCATCCAGTACCAGGGTCACAACTTGCAATCATGACCGACGCATCAGAACATAGTTTGGGTGCTTCAGTTCAGCAATGGGTGCAAAACGCATGGAAGCCACTAGCATTCTTCTCCAAGTCCATGAGCCCTACACAACGTCGATACAGCGTGTACGATCGCGAGTTACTAGCTATGTACGCAGCTGTGAAACACTTCAGGAGGCTCATCGAAGGTTGTGAAGTCACAATATACACCGACCACAAGCCTTTGTCCTTCGCGCTAAGCAAAACGGCTAGCAGCAGCGACACTCCACGTCGAGAACGCCAACTACATTTCATCAGTCAGTTTTGCACGAATATAAAGTACGTCAAAGGCGAAGAAAACCCAGTGGCTGACGCCCTATCTCGCATTGAAGAAATTGAAGGTCCTAACGTGATTGATTACAAGCAGCTAGCTATCGACCAAGCCGAAGACCGAGACTTAGCACAGCTGAAAAAACAAGCCAACCTGAAGTTCAGTGAAGTCACGCTACCGGGTCTCAACCGACCAATCACGTGCGAGCTCACAACGTCATCACCTCGCCCATACTTACCCACGGCATACCGTTACGCCGCCTTCAAAGCGCAACACGGCCTATGTCATCCCAGCATCAGGACGACTCGAAAGCTAATGACCTCAAAATTCTTCTGGCCAAACATCAACCAAGACGTCACCAACTGGAGTAGAGCATGCATCGAATGTCAGCGGAGCAAAGTGCATAGACACGTCGTCACTCCACTGGCTGACTTTCCACCATCACAACGCTTCGAACACCTTCACCTTGACATCGTCGGACCGATGATTCTGTCAAGAGACTGCAAATATTGTGTCACGATAATCGACCGATGCACCAAGTGGCCGGAAGCAATTCCAGTGCAAGACACAACAGCAGAAACCGTCGCAAAAGCGCTGTACGACAACTGGATCACCAGATTTGGGCTACCTCTTCGAATAACGACGGACAGAGCTAAAAACTTTGAATCATCGTTATTCAACGCTCTTATGAAGAGGCTAGGAGTCACAAGAATTCGCACAACAGCTTATCACCCTCAAGCGAACGGCCAGGTCGAGAGACTTCATCGCACGATGAAATCCGCTCTCATGGCTAGGGGCGCGTCTACGAATTGGACAGACGAGCTGCCAACCGTCCTACTAGGCCTACGGACAGCACTGCGCGAGGACAATAACCTCAGTCCGGCTCTAATGACGTACGGAACCACACTCCGCGTACCTTCAGACTTCCTAATCCCTGCAGAACCAAAAATCGAAGACGCGGACTACGTGCGACAGCTCACCGAAACAATGGCATCGCTAACACCTACGACGCGCACTCCAGCTACGCGTTCGACGTTTGTGCACAAGGACCTGGCAACTTGCACTCATGTTTTTGTACGCAACGACACCGTACGAGCGCCGTTGACACCACCTTACGATGGCCCGTACCGAGTTCTGAAGCGTCACGACAAGTACTTCAAGATCCAACTACCACTTCGTACTACTGTCGTATCATTGGATAGACTCAAGCCCGCTTACATACTCAATGAAGAGGACCTGAGTACCAACGACGTAGATAAGAAATCGACGCCGACATCGACGAGTTCCAGACCGAAAACTACAACGGCAAAGAACCCGCCGATACCTACGCCGGCATCTAAACCAGCGCCTGCGCCCGTTCCCCACGTCACGAGAAGCGGCCGTGTCGTAAAAAAGGTGGTACGCTTCGCTTGAAGGGGGGTACTATGGCGCAGTGACACCACCATATTAACAGATTAGAAAATACTTACGAGTTACGTCATCATCGCTCCAGCCAGCCGTCGTCGAGTAATATTACCTTACCGTATTAGAATAACCAACGTACCAGACCTGATTACCTGATCACGGGACACCAGGAATAGGGAGGAACAAGGAAAATAAAACAACACCATAATATTTTATTGAAGAACATCAGAGAGAAATGAAACTACGCACCGAGAACAGAATATTTATTTTCCTACCTTACTGGTTGTTGTTTCGATAGCTATATGGTTGGTTGCACTGATTATCGTTACGATAGCATTATAATTTGATGGTTGCCTGATACTGATATCGCAATACGAGGACGCACTTCAGCACTGAAGAGAAAGAGCACTGCAGCCACACCAAGTTGAAGATTTTCTACACAACAACATATTTCTCACTGCACGTCCGTTCACCACCGCGCGCGCGCCGAATGAAACCGAGCTCAGGCGTTCCAGCGAGTTTTATCATCAGCGTGGCCGTCGCGTCGCCGTAGGCCACGCCTCGCGTCCCGGACTTGCGCGTGCGCACTGCAGTCATACTTTGTCATCTCTTTCTTGCAAACACCCTTAATTCTATTGTATCTTTCTTACATTCTATTGGCTGTTACTAACTTTTCACTCGTTTTAATTTACTAACACTGATGACATGATCTGTAAATAAATTAGGCTAAGGAATTCGCAATAAACGAGTAGCGAGTAGCTACAATATGAAAAACCGAGAGTTTTACTTCAACTGCTCCCACTACAGCTAGCAACCCGCTACAGACTTATAAAAGGTCGTCGCTCGCGCTCCTCTTCTTCCTTGTGCGGTCCTATACCTATTATACTAATTTTGACAAATTTTCAATTGCATTTATTAGAAGTAGGTACGGTACAATCACGATTATGACCTTTCTATATTTCAGAGGGCTACTAGTACTTCGTAAAATCCACCGCAAAATCGTGGATAAGCGGTTTGTTACCGGTAGGAAAAGAAGAAGTTTCGAGGAAGAAGATTGAGGATTTCTTTTGTGTAGCCTGAGTAGGTGGGCGTACAGTTTGCTTTAAGTTAACATTGCTTGTCATCATATTTCGTGGATCTCATATTGCAATTTGATAAAGAACGCGCGTGTTTTTATAAATAAACATAAATTTTGCATGGTGAAAGGTTATACGTGTGCAGATTTACGAAATACGGAAGCTTGGTTTCTGGGAGTCGTATCATAATCAAAAGCAACGGTTTTGTCTCAAGTACATAACATAAGTGCATTCTAAAGACGTCACATCGTGTCCCGTCCCAGACTCAGGTTACTTATCTACAATCTGCGACTGAGGTCGTGAATATTTTGCGACATGGAATTTATTTCGCTTCCCTAACTTTTAAGTTATTAGGTTGAACGGAAGCACAACTTTCAAATTTATACCGATGTCGCTGTTTAGCTGGAAATACCAGGGGAATGAGGGAGTTACAACTGACGTTTTTGTCTTGGAAATCTTGAAAGCTTCTATCAGTCATAGCAATAAGTAGGTGGATATCTACAGATTATGCTGCACCTACAGTCCTACACCTACACAATATATAGATATCTGCTTAATTAGGTATACGAATCTATGTATAGCAGAATAGGTCAAAGAATTCTTTACTAAACCTATTCACACAAAAATCACTAGTCGTAGGACTTTTCTGGTAGGTAGACTTCGTACGGGTAGGATCACCGACGGGAAGGGTATGCCGACATGGGTATTATTGGGCAAAATGTCTCAGAAAGTACGTATGATATTGCAACGCAAAGATGTGGGACGCACAGCATCAGACATAGGAAAGCGATAAACGTTTTTACTTGCTCGTCTTCTCATTCTTTTGATTAAAAAAAACATTCAAGGGCAGTTTCCACGATGGTTTGTTGAATGGTTATTATCTATTATACTAGCGGCACGCTATGATGGCCGGTTTGACACATTACAATTACATAAATTTTGAGTCCTAAACCTAAAACTACATTCGATAAAATTTATGAATCTCTGCACATCACTATCGTCAATAAAGTAATACAATTATTTCCTTCAAAGTCGTTATCAATTAATACGGAACTTCATGAGCGGACAAACGTCAAACCGGCCATCATAGCGTGCCGCTAGTTTAGTAGGAAATAATAGACATAGGTACCTACCTAAAGTAGTAGTAGTGATCAGTATAGGGAGGTCGCGGTTCCGGAAGGCTTGCTCGATATTCGATCTCTCTTCATAGAGCAGCCCGGCGTGATGGCATCCCACACCGCACAGGATGAGGGGCTAAAGGATTTTAATGTCTAAGGTAAGTTGACCAATAAAGTTATAGAACAACAAACATAATTTAATTACGAGTAAGGTTAGTGATTAGCTTCTAGTTCTTGATTTAATAAAAAGTCTACTGAGATGGAACAAGCAGTATAAAACAGCAGGAAAGTTAAAGGTAAAAAAAGACGGTAAAACAGTTGGTTAAAACAATATGAAGATGACATAACGGACAAGATATATGATCCCACTTCTGATGTACTTAGTGTGCAATGCTTGACGCGTGGATAGTGTTTTTACTTTTTATACTTATCTCTACTACATGGTTACTATTTTATAGAAAAACTAGGTGACTGAGAGGTGACTGAGCAAACGTCCATCCTTTTCTCAGGTCTACCGAAAGTTGACAAAAAAACAATCATAAAAATCGGCCAAGGGAGTTCGATTACAAAATCTGTAATACGATTTATTAGAGAGAATAGGAGCATTCATTTTTTAATTACTGAGCTAAGAATTAGGAACTTTTAAATAATGAGTTAGTAATTAGAAATGATCTATAGGAAAAAACAATAAAATAGTTTATTTAAGTATTAAATAAATTCCCACTTTAAAAGCTTTGTATGTAGTTACATGTCGAAATGTTTGAAAATTCACCTGAACTTTCTTATTTTTGATCTTAGAAGCCAGTGCGCCCAGTACATCCTTTTGTTCTTGGCTCAAAGTGACCGTTATTTCGCGTGACAAGGTTTCCGCTGTCAGAATCACGCCTTTTCGCGTATTGCAAAATATCTGGGAAGTATAGTATAAGTATAAAAATGTTGAGCTGCTCATAGCATTACTCGTAATATATTTTAATAGCTATCAATTTCATACATTTTATAAATACTTTGAAAGTTATTTGAGATCGACTTCTCAGCTATGACAACATTTTGCATTGTATTCAAAACAAGAGGAGCTAAAGGAGTGCCTTAGGAAACCCGTAAGCTCAGCGTAGCTAAGCTGACCTTGTAAGTACATATTTCAGGAAAAAATACGTTTTATGAAGGAGAATATAAGTAAAAAATAATTACCAATGTAGGTTTTCCGTTTTGGTACTTCCTTATGATAGGCCAAAGTTTGTAGTTAAGTATGATATCGAATTTGAAGATGCTGGTGCCAGGAGGGCAAGGGTGAGCTTCTACCACACGATTAAGCTTCACTGGGCGACATTCGTCACCAAATCTGAGGAGAAAGTTAAAGTGTACTGCATAGTATTTAATTTGGTTCACCCGTCACCTTTTTACCATAGAACGGCAACGCATCGAAAAGGCTTCCATACATAGTCAACGTACCAAAGACGCGTACGAAGCGGTTTGATTCCTCGTTCCTGATAAGCACTGCAAAGACCTGGAACAACCTTCGAGGCACTGTCTTTCCTGCCACTTACAATTCGGGCGCCTTCAAATCAAGAGTGAATAGGCAAGGCAAGGCCTAGGCAAGCCCGTTCCACCTTAGACTGTATCATCACTTTCCATCAGGTGTGATCACAGTCAAGCGCTAGCCTACATAGTTAAAAAAAATACTTACGCTACTAGTCTACGAACCTTGCTCAGGCATAAAATGACAGACAAACTTTACGCATATTTTCGAGGCTGCCTCAATATTAAGCCTAACGGAAAACATATAAGTAGGTATAGGTATTATCACAGAAAGTATGTGGTATTTGCCGTTATTAAATCCTTTGGTCCAAATATCGGATGTAATAGTTGATTGTTTTTGTAAAATCCATCAACCTTTAACAGAATGTCTTCAAAAAGTCAATTTTTTATTCACCATTTTTTTTAATTGGTCGCGGTTGGTAGTCCGGATAATCTGAACTAACTGAGGTCCGGATAATAGAGTCAACTGTAATAGTTATGTTAGTGTGATGATTTTTCACTAACTTGTAATAAGCAGCTGGGTTTTCGCTGTTCCCGAGCCAGGCTGCCACGTCCTCCGGGTTGCTGACGGTAGCGGACACCGCCACAAAACGTATTCGGGGAGGCAGCTCCTGCCGTTGAGGATCCGCTCCTTGGACCTGAGCTTGCAGCTGCTCGATGCGATGGGCTGATTGCACCGACGTCTACAGAGATACGCACATTAAGGTGTTTCGTTCGACCCTACTTAAATATAATAAATTCAAATTTTATTTATTTAGTTTTTCGCAAATATTACACATTGTACGTTTATGGCAATGCGATAGAAAAACGGTTTTCCGGCTTCTCTATTAAAAATATTTTCTCTTGGCCACGTAAGCAAATTATGATATCATTCATCAATAAACATAAAATACCCTGGACATGGCGGACGGCGCGAAAAAATGTCGCCAGTTTGTCGGTGCTATAAATGCTTGTTTTGTCATCAGCAGTAAGGCACTATGTAATTCACTCAGCAGCCACCTATAGAATTTTGGCAGATAGCGCTACTGTGTACTTGTACGAAAAAGGTTTATAATATAGAATATTATAAATTAATAAATAATATTATATTATTAATAAATAATATTATATATAATATTATATAAATATTAGAAAGGTTTATAATATACTCACTTCGATAGTCTTCATCCTACTGACGACTGCTTCTAGCACGGGTCCTCGTATTTCATCGTTCAGTATGTGCACCTCGTCAATGAGGAACAGTTTCACCACTTCGACCAGGCCCCTGTGGTGCTTCCATCTCCGAGTGAGCATGTCCCATTTCTCAGGCGTTGTTATTATTATCCTATAAAAATCCTTTAAGTTTGGTTCCTTTCAAGTACCTATAGGTAGTTCAATTTAATCCACGAAGACGCGCCCCACTCCTTCCTCACGAAATGCATGTACCAGGGGTACGATTGCGTAAGATACTCAAAAAAAAACTTAAATCATAATATAGTAAACATTATCTAACCTGACAAACGTCGTTTTGCTGTTTAAGGGTATGAAATATATAACTTACGACCTACCAAATTTAGAAAAAAAAAAACATAAAAATGGGTCCGTTTGTAGGAGATTGGTTTCAACCACTGTCACAGTGGTTGAAACCAATCTAGAAAAAAACGAGAACTTTACTTGTTAGATTAATTAACACATTTACACTCATTACATGGCACAAATATTTATTTTGCCACACGGTATCGTTGCAGAACTACTGAATTTGTGCTTACCTGTACGGCTGGAGTTGCGGGAACTCCACATGAGTGTCTCCCGTCACCTCAATACAAAGAAGGCCGAGCTTCGTGAATTTCGAGTACCACTCTGTGAGCCTCTCTGTACACAGCGCCTTTATTGGGGCCACTGGGAAATTTGACAAGCAAGCTTTACGTTCGATTTCTAAGGTTGCCTTAGGTACGCTTCCGGAACGGATTCCAAAAAATCCTCCTTAAAGTGTCCTGCACCTGGCTATATTTGGACATGTGAACGATAGTGGCTGGCAAAACCAAATTTCGTCTTGAAGATTCTGTTGCATGGAACACAGTACAATTGGCCCGAACCATTGTATGTGTAAGGTTATGGAGGCAAAGCCAGTTCTTTTTCGCTAGGCGTTTTGCAACAAGATCATCAAGATGACGATAACGACGAGATGCAAATGGACCTCGGCTTGGCTTTGGACAATGAGCACGTGATCTTAGCAATCGGACACAATATAGGTAGGTACCTCCGTTTTTTGAATTTCGAATTTTCCATAAGCGTACTCAAAGCAACGATAAGTCATGGCCACAGCTGCAGAATGCTGTAGGGACTTAATAATAGAAGACTCTAAAACAAAAGTATTTAAAAAAATCCACAAACTGTATATAATTTTAAAATCGCCCGCATAGTTCCTGTCTTCTAGCTCCATCAGAAGCTGCACTATCGCCATTTCAAAGACGACGGTTTTGCCGGAGCCCGTCGGTGCTGACACCACTATGGATTTATCTGTGAAATTAATAAAGGAAGTGCCTACATTTGAGCGAGTCTGCAACAATACTTATATATCATCGACGAAGTTACACCTTGGGCACTGATTGGTTAACGGTGTAGAAGCCGTATTTAAGCAATTTTGAATGAAGTTTTATTCTAAAACTATAAAGACAATTACTTTTAAATTTACACGTCATGTATTTTGGGTCTTTAATCTAAAATCGCTTACAAGCAGAAACACGATTGGATAACATTTTCTCGATAGAAAGTTCTCCCAAAAGTTGCTCCAAAATCTCAGTTTTTCTAGTTTTTATCGGACACTACATTGGATGTACTTAATTGTAATTTTTGTTTTAAAGTGACGGTAAGTAATAATAATATCCGAAAATGCTTAGAAATTATTATAATCCGAAACTGATTTTTGATAACCAGCTTAGTTTTTGAGTAATTAGGTAAAAGGTCGTTTTTCTGTTATATTCTTCAGCGACGATGCATGCTGCACATACCAACGTATCCGTGAGAGTGAGAGAGACAAAAATAAATTCAATAAATCCCCTAAATGCTTCCAACTTGCGTCCGTCGGCGTAGGCACTGGTTGGTTAAAGTTAACATCGGTTAAGCAGCCAAGCCACCAATTGGCTAGTGATATTTGTGTTGGTTGGTTGTCTGCGATGTTTGAGCGATGTACAATTTAATTTACGAAATTCCCTCCGTAGAATTATTTATTACTCGTATGACGCATGGGTAGGTAACCTACTAGGTAATTCTTGATGTTAAATTTTATATTAAAAAAATAACTTTGCTCGCAGCTCCGCCCGCGTCAATTTCGGTATTTTGCAAGTCCTGGGTATAGTCTATCTTATATGGTACTGTGTAATATACTGAATCTAAAATCTAATATCTATGTATAATACCTTCCATTAGCAATTTGAGCCAAATCGATCTTATAGTAATAATTGATCTTATAATTCTACTCCTTCAGAGTAACAAACACACACTCATAGTGTACAAAAAAACTTTCGCCTTTAATATAATTATTAATTAAGTATGTGGTTATAATATAAATGAGAAACAACGAATAAAACTCACTGGAATATAATGCATCTTCGATAACACTCGATTGGACCAAGTTGAAGTAGCGATACGAGAAGATGTGTCGATACTTTGGGTCTGCGAAAAAAGTTTTCTTTCAACAATTTTCTTTCTCCAACAGATTTTCTGATCCCCCTGACCAATCTCAACAGAGGCTAGTTGACTACGTACGAGACGTTTCCATGTCACGACATCCCGGGAATATATAAGTATAATATTTCCTGCCACGTGTGAATTCTATAAAGAAAATTGTAAAACAAGAATTTTGTCAGAGCAAGTACCGAGTATCTTGCCCGTTCTTCTCAACGCCAAATTGCATGCTTTCTGAACCTGGTGGTAGATTCTGATTTCGTAACTGCCTGTACTTAATGCAATGTGAAAAATTAAACATTTTGAATTCGAGTTTTCTTATTTTTTCAGTGTATTGGCCGCTGCCATAAAAAATTAAAAATGACCTTTTTCTATTACAACACGTGGTGGAAGGTACATACCAATTTCTTCCACACATCGAAAGTTTCCTCTCTGCCCCGTGCACTTGGCAGGTCGATGTGATTGTGGTAAAGGATCTGGGTCACCTTGATGTATTGGAGTGTTGCTCCAAGGTGAGAGAGATAAAGGCTGTGAGTCGCATACTTCGAACGGTTGCGAATTGCAAATTTCGTCTAAGACATCGGTAAACTTTGATCTGTAAGAATTAATAGTTGCAAATAAGTAGGTATGGTAAGCTGTGCGTCCATCTCATTTCATACCTACCTGTGGTATTATTTTCGTGAAGATAATACCACAGGTCACAGGATACTACGATTATGTGGATGATGGAAGTTGGAACTATTGTTTGTTCAAATTTTGTATAGTCAATTGGGAGAAAAACTGACTTTTTCTCCCACCAGATGGCGTACAATCGACTGTACCTTGTTTTCTTAAATCAGCTGTCAAATTGTATGGATTTTGGTTCTTAACCATTTATCGTTGTTTTGAGAAAAATGCCTCAATGTAGTGCGATCAATTGCAAAAATCGAGGAGTGCATTTGTTTCCCAAGGAATCTAAGCGCAGAAAACAATGGGAAGCGGCGTTACGTATTAAAAATTTTAAAGCAAGTAGTACTGCACGATTGTGTGCAGCGCATTTCACAGAAGAAGACTATTATGGGAAAAGCAAATATACAGGTGAACCATCACAGTTAATCTATTAGCATAGGTACGATATACGTCGGTACTCGGTGGTCAATACACTTTTTTTTAACCTAAAGGTACCTAACCTGACTCCTCAGTTTGAACTACATTGTGACTCATTTATAATTTTAGGTAATGAACCAGCAGCCAAATTTCTTAAAAAAACAGCGGTGCCATCGGTTTTCTGCTTCACTAAGGTAGTACCAGAAAATCCAGCAGCTCTTGAAAGACAGAAACGACTTGAGAGGAGAAGAAAACTTTTTGAAGAAACTTCTAAAAAAGATCTGCAACCTTCAACTAGTGGTATCACTATAGAAACAGAGATAAATCATCCACTGGTAATTGGTTGTGAAGAAGAAGTGATAACCAACAGTAACGATACAGTCACAGATCCATCAGAATGTTCACATAGTGCTCAATTTGTTTCCAAAAGTACACAAGTAGATCATGAACATATGTTTGGGTCAATTAATAGGTGTAAAAGTAATGATAATCTCATAAAGTTTTACACAGGTTTTGAATCATATAAAAAATTTCACTTAGTCTACTCAACTCTTAGTCCAATGGTTCACAAAATTAAATATTATGGCAGTAGCGTGATGTGATGTAAAGAATGTGTTTTATTATTTACTAAGTGGTTGGAAATCGAGTTTCACTAAATTTTATACAATAAAATAATCACTGTACTTACAAATCTTCGTTCATATTTCATTGATAGTTAAATTCTCGTAATTTTGAAAGTTTCAGCAAACTTGCCCTTGTGCGTTTCCCGCCATTGCATCGCCACAGAACCTAGATCATCGTTAAATCCATAGATTATAAGTTTTGATCTTATAATCTATGGTTAAATCCTTCATAGTAGTCTATTCTATACTCTATAGAGCACCTTTTTTTTCAGCTTTCTCTTACTCTGGATTCTAGGTAATATAATCATTAATATTACGTTTGAACATGGAATTAATAAGTACTTCGTTGTACGAAGTACTTATTAATTCCATGCGTTTGACACACATGCACCTAGATAGTCAAAAATAATTAATCAATCATCTGTGCAGTCTGAGGTGCAGTCAGCTGTCACCATGCTGTCACTGACACAAGGGATTTTTTTACCTGAGGGATTTTGAACTCAGATGAAGGACATAGACAACCACAGCAGAGAGACTATAAATTAAAATGAGTATGAAGGGTGGCTACGTGCTATAATATTAGTTCGGGAACAAATCTGCAGTTTGTGCTAGTTTCCATACATTCAATAAATATAGGTAAGCGATAACTCTATACCCTAATTACCAACCTACTCTATGGACAGATAAAAAAAGACGATTTTTAAAATGGAATTATATAATTCACATTGCAATTTTATGAATAAATAGTGACGTTTCCCGTTTACTTTTTTCAAAATCTATCTTAAACATGCATTTTTATATTTTTTCTTACATGATGTAAAATACCCTATTAAATCACATAGGTACTGTTTACCTAAAGCTTTGATACAAATATAAGCATAACTAATCAGCTATCAGTTGGCATCTAGAAATTAAAAAAAAATGTCAACAAGAGGTCATCATAAGCTTTTGTAAACAAAACATTATTAGCCGTTTTGCACGAAATGATAACAATCTACACTGAGCTTGCGTGGAAGCGCCGTTTCTTTCAATGACTCAACGTAACGTGATGCGCCGGAGGTCGTGGGTTCGATTTCCACTACTGGTAAATGTTTGTGTGATGAGCATGAATGTTTTCCAGTGTCTGGGTGTTTTTCAATATATTATATTTATGTATATAAGTATGTATATATATTTATAAGTTATCTAGTACCCATAACACAAGCTATCGCTTACTTTACATGAAACATCGTCGAAGAAAGTGTTGGAAAATTGTGCGTGGTGTTTCATGTGGGCAGCGTTCCTGCATATTGTACCATACAGAATCGTTTCAAGTAGCGGATTATAGCAAAACAAATTAATCTGTCCTGCTAATTTTATTTTTTAATTTTTGAATTTTGACAGATAGAGATGGAGGTATATCTCTTTAGTTGCCAATGGTTAGTTGCCATTACTCATCATCATCGAAGACCCATCTTGGATCACGCTGTCGAATCCTATTTTCTGCCATATCTGTCTCTCTCCGCATGGAATTATGTAAATCTGCAACCTGTATGAAATGTAAAAATATCACCTCTACACTGAATCTCCTTGATTCTTATCTCCACTTGAAAAATGATTGTGACAATAGGGTTAGTACAGGTTTTGTCCAACTTCCGGGTCGACTCTCTTCGATTTCTCCATACATGTACACTCTAAGCCAGCGCTCCAAGTGGATAGGGACAACCCTCCACCACCCATGGCCCAATCAACCTCGCGGTTATGGGGGCCGAAACACGGGAGGGCGCCCGTTCGGTACTTGCACTTGGCGTGTTCCCGGGGCGCCTTCTTGACTCCCTACAAGTTGTTTCCTCTCGCTCCTTATCCCTATGGGCTTCCTCTCCCCATTCTGGGTCAGGACGATACGATGACGGACTCGCCTCGCGTTCGCCCGCTTCGCCTCTTATGCCACGCGTGCGCGAACTCCCGTAGCTTTTTGGAGTTGGCCGCCGAACCCACAAGATCCTGATAATAAACTAAGCCAGAAACATCGCGAACGATCCCATCCAGCAGCAAGCACCAGAGGTCCTCGTATAAGGAGCACTCCCACAAGACATTGTGGAGGTTCTCCTCCGCCAGTCCGCAGAAGCACTCGCCACTCTCGACCAGACACATATCACACAGGCGCTTCCAAGTGGATAACCGAAAGCTTAGTTTACGATGTCCTTCGAAGCGTGTTGATTCGAAGCGAGCCAACTCGAAATTTGTACATTAAAATGTACTAGCCCTACAGAATCATGAGTAAACACTCCTTCCTACAGACAGATGTGTAAGAAGTAAGTATTCTAGTTTTATTGCCAAAAAATTGTGAAAAAGAATTACAGAAACGCATTCCTATAAAAAAATGTTAGCCATGAGTTTGACGACCTCCCTGGCGCAGTGGCGGCGCGCTCGGATTTGAGTGGGAGGTCGCGGGTTCGATTCCCGCTACGGGCCTCATTGTAAGTTTATAATTTCTAAATTGGCTCAGGTCTGGTCTGGTGGGAGGCTTCGGCCATGGCTAGTTACCACCCAACCAGCAAAAACGCACCGCCAAGCGATTTAGCGTTCCGGTGCGATGCTTGTAGAAACCGTTGGCGTAAATTTACTTACCCTTCCAGGTTAGGACGATAACATCGTAGGCTGCATCATCACTTACCATCAGGTGAGATCGCAGTCAAGTACTAACTTGTATACAGTAAACAAAAAGAGTAATTGGAATAGATAATTAAATTATAACGGCATTCTTAGTAGTCCTTGTGTCAAAACTGATGAAGTTGAAGAACCTGCAAATGAAAATACTCACTTCGTGCTCGCGGTCAAAAACATCATCCCTAAAGTCTTTTATTCGGCGAAAATTATAATAATTGGTACCCATACTTCTTCTGCTGATTTCGTGTAAAGGAATAACTTCTCTTTTCCTCAAATTGTTGATAAAGGAGCCAGTATTATACGAGCTACCAAAGTAGACGTTAAAAAAATACACTAAACAAATTTCATAGAGCATTCTATATCAAGCTGGAAAGTGTTTCCATTCTTTATTCCGTTATTTTGAATTTCATAGCGTTGCCTAGGTTAACTAATAAACTTTTATAGTGTTTTGGTATTGGATTGCATTTTTAGTGTTGAAATAGTTTGTACTTTTATGATCATTGTAAAACGAGGTTCAACGGATATGCTCTTGTACAAAAATATTATATGAGAATTGAGAAGTCAATTTAGTTTAAATCTTTTGTAGCAGCATTTCTTCTAAGTTTTAAATAGATAGTAAACACCTACCTACGAGTATAAAAATTAAGAAACTTATTAATATGCGACGGAATGTTTTTTTCTAATGTTATTAAAATTGTGATATGATAATAAAATAAGGGTTCCATTTTACCATTTTGGTACGGAACCCTAACAATTTACAATTTTTTTTCTTTTAAATTTACACAGAATACAAGAAAACTTATACAGGAAACATGTTTTTTTTAAGTTATACATATAAAGGAAAAGCAAAACATTTTTACAATTAATATTAGTAAAATACACTCATTTGCAAAAAAAAAAACGGGCGGTTTCGATTTTGTTCCTGGCTGAAAAAAATAAAATACCAAAAAGGTTTTAATCATTTGAACATGTTACTTACTGGCCAGTTATAAAAGTGCCATAATGTTTATAAAAGTACATTCCAAATTTAAATTTTTGACTGAGCCTGGTTTTCAAAGAAAACATTTTTTAACTACATTTTGTGGCGCAAAGTCCCTATTTAATATCGACTCTAATTAATTTATAACATTCTGAGGATAACAATACCTAAAATTGTCAAACAAACTAAAAGTAACTATAAAATAGTTCTTTGCTTAAGTGCCCGTTTTTTTTTGCAAAAGAGTTTACAACAACGTGACTTTCTACGCTTCATTCTGTTGTTACTGCTCCAGAGAGAGAGATGGTTTACTAACTTGTCCTAATTGTTGCAAATCGTCTCGAAGAAAACTTCTGCAACAAAATCCTTCTGATAAAAAAACAGCAGCGAAAGCGTCTAGAGAACAATATTTTTATTATCATCAATACATTATTAACAATCAAAGTCTGTACTTTGCATCGATAATCGTCGATAATAAAATATATTATTTTACTTGTAAAGGGTGTAATCAACAGGTTAATTTTCTGTTTGTTGACATTAGAAAGTAATTGGAAGTCTATGAGTGGGGAATATCAAGTGCTTTCAAGGGCGACTGCTGGTCAAGTTAGGGGTGTCACATGTCACTCACTATTTATTAAATAAATAAATATAAAGATATACAGGACATTTTACACATCGCAATCTAGCCCCAAAGTAAGCGGTAGCTTGTGTTATGGGTGCTAGATGACTGATAAATATACATACATACTAATATACATAAATATAATATATTGAAAAACACCCAGACACTGGAAAACATTTATGCTCATCACACAAACATTTACCAGTAGTGGGAATCGAACCCACGACCTCCGGCGCAGACGGCAGGTTCGCTACCACTACGCCATTCGGTCGTCAACTATACAGGGTTATATAAAAAATACCAGAAACCTCTCGACACCTAAATGATATCATTAAAAGTAACAACTTTTGTTCTATAACTTTCCAAAATTTCGTATTAATTTGTGTCATACAAAAATTTAATAAATTATGTTATTTCTATAAAGTGACATTACACTGTGAAACGAAATACAGGTAATCAGCGATTATGACTCTCCCTGTTGCCAAACCGCTGCGACAGGTTAAGACATAGGCGGTGCTAAGATGCACAATGCTCACAATAACTGGCGAAAGATTAAAGCTAAGCGCACACTGCGATGCGATTTTTTTCCGCATGTTCAATGCGAAACTTAATCGCAGTCCGAATATTATACCTACGCGCACCACAACCTTTGTCGATTTTTGGTCGATCTTCCTGGCGCAGTGGCGCGCGCGCTCGGATTCGAGTGGGAAGTCGCGGTTTCGATTCCCGCCACGGGCCTCTTTGGAACTTTATAATTTCTAATTTTTCTTAGAACTGGACTGGTGGGAGGCTTGGGCCGTGGCTAGTTACCACCCTACCAGCAAAGAGGCACCGCCAAGCGATTTAGCATTCCGGCGCGATGCTGTGTAGAAACCGTAAGGGGTGGGTTATACTTACCCTTTCCAAGTTAGTACGCTAACATCTTCGGCTGCATAATCACTTACCATCAGGTGAGATCGCAGTCAAGTACTAACTTGTAGTGTGTAAAAAACCCACGATTTATTTTCGCACCACGAAAGACAGGGAGCAATCATGTCACATGAGAGAATTGCGCTTGCGACTATTTCCGCAATGCGCGGGACTCAAGTATTTTTCCATATAACACAAAATATTGACAAATTCGCATCGCACTTGCGAATATTAATCACATGCGATTATTTTTCGCAGTGTGCGCTTAGCCTAACGACGAAGGGGTGCAGCGTGCGGGGCGGGGAGGATGAATCACAGATCAGTGACCGCGCGCGGCGTTGCCGATATTACATGCAGACTACAGAGTAGTTAGAAAGAAAGAATGTATGCAAAATATTGAATAAGTGATATATCTCAAAATATCGAGTTTAAACTAAAGTTGTAGAACAAAAGTTGTTACTTTTAATGATATCATTTAGGTGTCGAGAGGTTTCTGGTATTTTTTATATAACCCTGTATTATGGTTGAACTCACTATTTATTATGGTTGTACTTTGTAGGCCATATTACATAATAATAATACGAGTTTGTCGAATATCTTTATAAAACTTTGCGCTGAACTGTGGGTTAAATAATTACATTTTTAAACCAGTTTCACGCAAAAAATTAACCCATGTTTTGTTTAGATGCACTTAATGTGAGAACAAGAGATATTTAGAGAAAAATATTTCATCAACAAGCAAATATTATAATAGAGAGTATCTGACTCTAACCCTGCTATCATAAAGTTAAAAATTAAATAGGCAAAAAGAGTCAACTTAGGGTAATAAGACAACATTGAATGTAAGCTAAAATCAATTTATGAGTATAATACTAAATTAGTGAAGTCGTAACTTTATACACTAGTAGAAAGTTTAATATAATTTTAAAGTGCCAAGCCCGAAAAGGTGCCACTATTCAGCCTCCTGGTTCGATCATCATTTAAATATTAATTGTCAATTTTTTATACAGAAAAAATGACAAAACGAAGCAAGACTTTCGCGTGATGTTTAGTGATATTTAGAACAAATGTAATTATATGTTTCGGTATTACAAAAAGTTGCAAGTTTTAATGATAAAAGTTGAATTCATTCGACTGTCATGAGATTTATTTACATCGTTTCTTACAGGTTAACTTTGTAAGGCACTATTAGATATTCCGTGGTGTCTTGTGCCAACCTTGAAATATTTCGTTTTTCAAGATCCTTGAAAAGATTCGCGTTTTGTAACATAACATTAAAATGCAGTTTGCCACGTCTGTGTATGTTTGTTACACTTTCACGGCCTAAACAGATTTTGCTGAAATTTGGAATAGAGAAAGATTAAAACCTAGAGTACGCACAAATATAGGCTGCTCTGGAAAATTAAAAGATCCCGAGGGATTGGTGAAATCCCGATTTTCACGCAGCTAGGGTCGCGGGGAAAGTTAGTCTGTACATAATACAAGTTATAAAAGGAAAAGGTGACTGACCGACTGACTGGCTAGCTGGTTGATTGACCGGCTGACTGACTAATATAAATAAACGCAAAACTCAAACGGAGAATTTGTTTTCAACTTACATTAAGCATTACAGAAATTAATATCCTAATTCGCTACAAGTTTTGAAAATTCGTCTCCTAATCTCGGTAAAATAGAGGTATCGTGAATTCGTGAGTGAAACCGCGGTTGCCTCTAGTTTAAAATAAAATTACAAAACTAAGGCATGGTAAGAGTATCCAGATTCCATCATATAGCGTTGCCTTAGCCAAGGTGCACGTTATCAATCAGTCAAGATTCCGAGTACAAATACGATTATAAGCCTTATCGGAATAAATTTTTGTGTAAATCGATAAAGAACTCGGCGAGACGTATTGAAATAAACCTTCCATGCACAAAACAAAAATGTAGAACCAGCCAAGTCCTTTGACCAACCTTTCTGTTTTAGAGTTATTATTAAAATATTATAAAATATCTTATCCAAAAAGTTGGTTCACGCGTCAGGTGACCAAAGAGCTGGCGCTTACTTAGCCCAACGGCTAAGCCTAGCTATACAGCGAGGCAATAGCGCCAGTGTTTTGGGCACCATGCCATTAAGCGAGCATTTGGACGGTGTGTACATTTTGTAAATATTTTTAGTCTTAATTTATTTTTTAACATATTAGTTTATTTAGTATTAATAATATGTAGTTTTGAATCTATGTTTTAGAATATACATGTTACTTATTAAAATATTTTTTTTTAAATTATTGACTGTTATGGTCTGATTGAAAGCTTTAGTTACCTAAGTAAATGATGAATTTAAATTTAATCGAAATTAGGCGTTATCGTCTGCCTGCCCAAATAACCAATAAAATACCTTTTTAATTAATACCAGCGCCAAGACAAGCCGCCGAGGCTTAGGGGTGCCAAGAAAACAAGTTGTAAATATGTATTTTTATTTAATAATAAATAAATAAATAAATAAATAAAATAAAAATTAATAATATGCATAAAAAAATCGCAATACTGTATTGTCAATAGTGTTGAGCGCATTAAATCAATTTGCATAATATTGATTTAAATTATAAAGATTTGATTCAATATAACACGATCCATATTATCATGAGTCATATTTTAAGACCGCCACAGGTTCCACCGTCAGCGAATACGAAGACTTTTATCGCTGTGTTATCAATCAAGTGTGACAATTACTGTTGGAAAAATCTGCACTAGTTTATATCAGCAATGTCAATCTATGAAAGTAAAATAACTCACTAAGCTGTGAGCCATTGGACGCCGTGAAGATTGCATATCATGTTTGTGAATATAATGTGCTGATTTTGAAAATATAACAGTTGAGCGAACTCTAAGTACAAGTAATAAGGTGCGATATATCTTTATATTAATTACCAAAATAAACTAAAACGGGTCAATTTTTCGCCCCAATACAAAATAAAGCGGCTGTTAATAAATTCGGCTGCATAAACGGTTGATTCGGTTGAAAATTAATACTTTGAGTAGAAGGGAGTTGAACTTGAGCGTTTACAAAGTTTGTACTCTGTTGCGTGGCGTCCATGTCTTGCTGCATGGTGTGCTGCGGTTCGACTGACTCCGTTTGCTGACTGACGAGTTGCTGCTGGGTGGGCTGCTGCTGCTGCTGTCGCAGCTGCTCGGACTCGGATTCCTTCCTCGCCTGCAGCGTATCCGGCCTGTGTATTATTTGGGCTAGTATATTCTGCAGCGTCTGAAGCGAAGGGTCCAAGACCTGGCCCGTGCAGAGATTCGGCTGCGGCCCCGCCACAATGTTCTCCTGGGCCGTCAGTTGCTCCTCCAACTGTTTCTGCTGGATCGCCGCCGCCTGGTGGGCGATTATGTTCTGCTGGTGCTGGATGATGTGCTGCTGCAGCACCTGGTTCTGGTTGTTGATCTCGTTGGCCACCAGCTGCTGGTTCAGGAGGGTCGAGGGCTGTAGCGGAGTTTGCTGCGATTCGAAGAGGTTCTGCTGCTGTTGCTCCATCAGCACCTGGTTGGTGACGGACTGCTCCAACATCTGCTGGTTAAGGAGATTCTGTTCCATCATCACTTGCTGTTTGAGGTTCTGTTCGAGGAGTAGCTGCTGCTGCTGGAACAGCTGCTGGTCGGCGTTGATGCTGGGCGACATGCGCGCCTGCATGAGGTTCTGCTGGAATAGCTTCATGGCCTTCTCCTCGTTGGTGAGGTGATGCTGGAATTGGTGTTGGAACAGCTGCTGCTGTGCTTGCAGCAGTTGAGACTGTTGATCCAATCTGAAACGAAGGGAGGACACATTTTGTATTTTTAATGTAATGTAAAAAGAAATTTTTAACGAATTAAAAATAAGTTTGTACAACTTGCCTTGCCCTCTACTCATAACTGTGTGAAATTAATCTTACTTATCAATATGAATATCAAAAATCTTTATCAGATCAAGCCACACGATCAATCTTTGATTAAATTTCGTGCATTTTTTACAATATTTCTGATAACATTATTATATAGCAGATGCAAATACGTAACGGTTATTTGAAACGCTACATACAGATTGTAGATTAACAGGCGGTATTACGGTCTATGCACCGATATGAACCTGAGGATGGGCCAATTGGAACATTTTACGTCAACCTTGATCATACAAAAAAAAATCTAGCGCCATTTGTCAAAATTTCCGATAATACGGCGCAACATGACGGAAATCTTAATCAGTCTTACAACTGCCGCTGTTGGTGTCAAAACAAACATTTTTGACACTAGTAAACGGGCGATATTCTTTCGCGCGGTCTGCCGGGTCCTATGTATATGTCTATTGGTCTATGTAATCAACTATTGATAAGTTTCAGCTAGCTTAATAACATTTTTTGTCGGGGACACTTAGTTATAGACAAAGTAACAGTCGTTTGGCGTTAGACAAAACCTGTCAAGTGCGAGTCGGACTCGCGCACTGAGGGTTCCGTACTACAACCGGAGGAATAAAACCATAAAAACCACTTTTCTTATCGAACCGCAAAACTAACTTTGTTTTTAGAGGTTTTATTGTAAATATCAAAAAACTACTTATTAGATCTCGTTCAAACCAATTTTCGGTGGAAGTTTGCATGGTAATGTACATCATATATTTTTTTTAGTTTTATCATACTCTTATTTTAGAAGTTACAGGGGGGGGGGGACACACATTTTACCACTTTGGAAGTGTCTCTCGCGCAATCTATTCATTTTAAAAAAAAATGATCTTAGAAACCTTAGTATCATTTTTGAAGACCTATCCATAGATACCCCCACACATATGGGTTTGATGAAAAAAAAATTTTTGAGTTTCAGTTCTAAGTATGGGGCACCCCCAAAATTTATTACTTTTTTTTAAATTTTGTGTGAAAACCTTAATGCGGTTCACGGAATACATCTACTTACCAAGTTTCAACAGTATAGCTCTTATAGTTTCGGAAAAAAGTGGCTGTGACATACGGACGGACAGACGGACAGACGGACAGACGGACAGACGGACAGACGGACAGACAGACATGACGAATCTATAAGGGTTCCGTTTTTTGCCATTCGGCTACGGAACCCTAAAAATGTATGGACAAACCATGTGACGAATGAAAACAAATAAAAGCAGAATCTACTTTATGCTTAGCGTTGTTCACTGTCGGCTGTCAATTGTCACGCGACGTACGCTTAAGTTATCTACAACGTCTGCGAGAACGCCAGGGAGCGTTCAAATTGTCGTAGTCGATTTTCAAAAATAGCGTGTTTTCCTCTATACGGTCACGTGGTTTTTCTACAGTCACTTGTTTTGTCCATACATTTTTGTCTACTGTCGTCGACGCTAAACGACTGTTACTTTGTCTAGCCCCGCTGGTGAGAAATCGTTATGAATTGTTAAACACAGCGTACTCACTGCACAGATGTCAAGGTGGGCTGCGAGCCCACGCCGTTGAGGAGTCCAGCCTTCACCTGGTCGACCGGCCGGCCAGCTGTTGGTTCTGGATCATCTTCACCTGGAACCATCATTGCAGGCCAAATCAGTGTTTGGCGACATGGGGAAAAACCATTAAGGTCGCGACAGTGTCACCGCTACCGACACCTCTGTATATAAGTGCGGGGTACGTTTATTAAACTTCTCGATACGAGCATACATCGCTCACACGGCATCGCGTCATAGACTGATTTCCTGCATTTTGCATACATCTCACTTCTTTCCTTTCTCTCACATAACTCTATCTCTCTCACACAGTTCCCTTTCATACCATAGGCCAGTGATTTAAGGGGATTGATTGAATTTATTTTTGTCTTTCTCACCCTCACGGAGATTTGGTAGGTGCGACATGCAGCGTCGCGGAAGAATATAGCAGAAAAACGACGTTTTACCTAATTACTCAAAAACTAAACTGGTTATCAAAAATCCGTTCTAAGCGTTTGAGGATATTATTATTACCGATACATTAAAACAAAAATTACAATTACATCCATTGTAGTTTTCGATAAAATATAGAAAAACTGAGATTTTGGAGCAACTTTTGGGAGAACTTTATATCGAGAAAATTGTATCCAATCGTGTTTCTGCTTCTTAGCGATTTTAGATTAAAGACCCAAAATACATGACGTGTAAATTTGAAAGTAATTTTCTTTATAGTTTTTGCATAAAACTTCATTCAAAATCACCTAAATACGGCTTGTAGGCCGTTAAGATCGCTCGGTAAAAGTAGAAGGGGTATGCGCAGTATTCAATTCTTAGGTCTAAATGGAGGCGTGAGGGGGTTGCGGGGCGGGTGCGCCTGAGCGGCGCACGTCATTGGTCAGTCAGTCTCGGTGTGTCTTGAGTACAGTTGCGCACAGATTGCTTAATTGAAAAAATGCCTAAAAATAAAGTTTTAACACGGCAAGCCCGAAAAAAAGCTTCCATCCTCAACCATCAACATCGACATCGCAAGATGATTTAATGGAAGGAATAGCAACATTGTCGGATGATTAATTGTTTTTTTTTTCTATTTTATGTCTTGTTCTTATTATGTTTAAAGAATGTATGTATGTCACTCGCGGGGATAAAAAACCTTTACCACGGTGAAAGAGAATTTATTAAATCCGTTCATTAGTTTCTGCTGAATAAATAATCCGTATTTTCCTCTTTATAATATTAATATAGAAGTATAGATTAGCACGATAAATCGCAAGCAAATACTAGCGTTTTTATTTGCTCAATTACTAATATACGAAATTATAATAAATTATTTCCCTTAGCATTTTTGTGCGCGATTGTACACATGCGCAGATTACCCCCACTAGTTTCACCGAGCGATCTTAAACCATCGCGCGACCTATACATACACCGTTTCGACCATAAGTATCTGTAGTGTACACTCTCCAACTACGGTCTCCAACTAGCATTCAGCGTCATCGCATCGAGCCGCTAAATCACTTGCAATACGTTTTTGCAGCGGCGCCCGTAATGTCTCACCAGACCAGACATAAGTCCATTTAGAAATAAAAAAAAATCTGAAACTAATACGGGACCTTCAGACTACATTCAAGCACGCGAAAATTGCGAAATGGAATTTAGAAATTAATGTTTTCTTTTTTATAAAGCCTCAAGTAAGCGATAGGTTATGGGTACTAGATAACTGATAAATATATAAAATACACATAAATATATCTAATATATAAAATTCTCTAGCTTTTCTTTGTTACCAAACTCCTCCGAAACGGCAGGACCGATTGTTATGAAATTTTCAGTATATATTCTCTGGGTCGGGGAGCAGGTCGGTATTTATTTTTTATGTCCCTAAGTGAGAAAAAAATTACATGGCAAAACAACGTTCGCCGGGCCAGCTAGTAATATATAGAAAAACACCCAGACACTAGAAAACATTTATGCTCATAACACAAACATGTTCCAGTTGTGGAAATCGAACCCACGAGCACGACCTCCGACGCAGAAGGCAGGACCACAAACGCTACGTTCAGTCAAAATGCATTCGGTCGTCAAAAAGCAACAAAAACAGAACAAATCAGCAGACCTGTCTCAACTGCTGCCCCAGCAACAGCTGCTGCTGCCGATTCTGCTCGTTGACGATCTCCTGGTTGAAGAGCATTTGCGCCTTGTTCTCACTCCGTTCGCTGCGATAGACAAATTTTCATCATTAAATTTTTAAAGTAGGTAGTCCTTGCCGCGTGTAATGGCCAATAATACTGGCTGCATTAACGCGAACGGTAACAGCTAGGATGATTCGTTGCGCAAAAAATTAACTAGACATTTTGTAATCATAAATAAGGCTGTTAATCGAGGTGGAATGTTTCAAAGGATCAAATTTTTTAGTATGTAAAGGGTATACTGTTATAAAATTATTTCTTTTAACCACGAAATAAATCTCAAATCAAATATGTAACTGTTTAAAAGAAAGGTATACTTGCGGCGGTGTGTGTGTGTGTGTGTGTGTGTGTGTGTGTGTGTGTGTGTGTGTGTGTGTGTGTGTGTGTGTGTGTGTGTGTGTGTGTGTAAGCAGCGTACACCGCGAGGAAGTCTCACATTACGTCGTGTCAGCGGATTCCATCGCCCAAGTATTAATACTGGTGTTAAATTACTTCTTATTACTTTTAAGATCACTACGTTTGTCTTTGTTTGACGAAATCCCGGCTACATACACAATATAATCTATGCAAAATTTCGGATTTCTATGACTAAAGGTATGGTCTAGCCGACGAGTCAGGGATTACTACTCTTTACCCACGAAAGAAAGGATTTATGCGATTAGGCCCTTAGGGTCAGAGACAAGTTGTTCGTTTTTCGTTGCATACAAACCAATGTAAGCCTGGACAGACGCCTTACATTTGTGATGTGGTAAGAAACCAGGAACGAGGGATCATATACCGGGAAAAAACACGCAAAAAAATGTAGACTTGGTCTTTTCATAACATCATTATTAACAATATTATTAATTAAAAATCACGACACTTGCGCATTATTTCTTTGTTAGTAGACACTTTGACTTTGTATTTCTCAAATCGAAATTTACGGTAACAGCAAACGTTTACAAATGGGTAAATTAGGTTTAAATGTAGGCAGATTGGGCACACGACCGACGCACGCAAGGTCGTCGACGGATTGGCATTCAACGGAGAAACATTATCCGTCGTCATGGCAACGGGTGATTTTATCAAATCCAGTTATACTCGGCGCAGCGAACCGTGATCCCTATGACACTGACAGCTAATGTCACCATATAACATTGTAGTGGCGTCACCATTAAATCGGGATAATATTGGGGGCGTCTAAAAATGCCATTTATAAATTTTACATAGCTTTATACCATTAGTAATGATATTCCGTTGATATTTTTAACAATTCTTAACATTTACAAGAAGTTATGTCAATCTGAATTTATGTTTACGTCCTCCAAAACTTACGTCATGTGACGTTTATCGACTAGGGCGGCAAGTATCGATAAAAAAATGTCGGTAATGGAAACGAGTGCACAATTTTTCAGACAAAATAAATAAATGGGGAGCATTCATTTTCATGATAAAATATATACTTATATAGCAAAAACGTGTTTACCGGGTTAAGCATTATTAGAAAATAACAAGGTTGGAAACTTTCGTTTCACTTACCTACTTAATCTATGCCAAAAATCTTAAATTAATACAACAACAAGAAAATGGACATTAAAAACACAATATGTAATATTTTTTAAAACATGTTTACCAACGTGGCTTAAGTGCAAGCCACGCCTTTCTCTAAAAAAAAAAATTATCGACTCGACCAAAGACACGACCCATCACTAAACGAACTGTCATAGGGATCATGGTTCGCCGCGCGGAGAATAATAATGGTGTACATATTATATTCAACAAAAATCTCCCAAGATCCATATATGCGCCAAATAGCGGCTCTGACATTAACGTTTTTGAGCTCGAATTTTAGCTAGATCGCGGGTTCACGAAGTTTGAACTCAATCGGTTCAGTAGTTTAGGAGTCCATCGCGGACAAACATTATGACACGAGATTTATCTTCTTAATAATCTTAATATATATAAATCTCGTGTCACGATGTTTGTCCGCGATGGACTCCTAAACTACTGAACCGATTATAATAAAATTCGCACACCATGTGCAGTTCGATCCAACTTGAGAGATAGGATAGTTTAAATCTCAAATTATAGTCGCAATTTTAATTTATTAATATAACAAAAACTTTAGCCACAGCAACGCGTGGCCGGGTCAGCTAGTATATTATATAAATCTCGTGTCATAATGTTTGTCCGCGATGGACTCCTAAACTACTGAACCGATTGAGTTCAAACTTCGTGAATATCTGTCATTTGGTCCAACTTAAAAGATGGAATAGTTTTTATCCCACGTGGACGAAGTCGCGGGCATCAGCTAGTATATATTAGAGAGAATAAACCTCCCTTGACTTTGACGACCTCCCTGGCGCAGTGGCGGCGTGCTCGGATTCGAGTGGGAAGTCGCGGGTTCGATTCCCGCCACGGGTCACTTTGGGATTTTATAATTTCTAAATTGGCTCAGGTCTGATCTGTGGCTTTGGCCGTGCCGTGGCTAGTTATCACCCTACCAGCAAAGACGCACCGCCAAGCTATTTAGCGTTTCGGTGCGATGCTTGTAGAAACCGTTAGGGTAAATTTACTTACCCTTCCAAGTTAGTACGATAACATCTTAAGCTGCATCATCACTTACCATCAGGTGAGATCGCAGTCAAGTACTTACTTGTATAGAGTGAAAAAAAAAACAAAATCTCGTGATTCATTCATTCAATAATTCATTCACTCAAACATACATTCACTCACTGTATCAAGTCTCCAACGTCCCTATTACAATAATAAGTCAAATACATTTATATATCAAATTCTTGTATCACCAACCTTCTTCAAAATAGTTTGATCAAATTTTATGGAATATTTCGTCTAAATTCGGTAGGTCTGAGAATAAGGTCGTAAGCTAAGGTCTTCTTCTCAATGCAGGGCGCGTTGGAACCCTCGTAAACTTAGTTTTAAGTCGACTTGTAGTTATCACCATACGTATGCGACAAATATCATATTGACGTTTTACAAGAGCCTGTACGTTAGGCCTATGAAATAAAGATATTTTGAGTTTGAGTTTTGAGCTATTCCCGGTTTATTGAGTTTTCATGCCCGTTCTTTTTTTTTATTGAAGATAGGCTTGCGCTTGACGACAATCACGCCTGATGGAAAGCAATGACTTAAATACGGCTTGTACGCCGTTAAATGGTGCAGTATTTCCAGCCAGGCTGCTACAAGGAACTGCACTCTGTTAATCAACTGTACCTGTTTCTCCTCTAACTCCTGCCTCCAGTCATCCACATCTTCAAACCGGAGAGCCTTCGCCACGGTGAGGTCTGTGAGGATGCTCAGCGTGGGATACGCAGTCTATCCGGGATGGCCGGGTGATGTACATTGAACGTTGCCATCCAGATGATAGGGGCCTGGGAACATGATCTTAGAATGAAAAAGAGTCTTTTATTTTTTATTTATTTTTTTACTCTATACAAGTTAATACTTGACTGCGATCTCACCAGATGGTAAGTGATGATGCAGTCTAAGATGTTATCGCACTAACTTGGAAGGGTAAGTAAATTTACCCAACGGTTTCTACAAGCATCGCACCGGAACATATACACAGACATACACATATTTTATACACAGAGTCTGGACTTTGGAGTGGACCAGAGTTGAGCTAGTTTTAGTATTTCGTACTGCAGATGACACTAACCCCCTAACTAGTAAGCCCCTTCGCACACGGCTCGTAAGCGTAAGCGTGTCGTTATGACGCTAGGTATAACAGTACTAGGTACAACGACAATTACGCCTCCTACGATTCTACGCAATACCGCTTCGTCTGCGGACATGTTTAAATAAATAAATAAATCCTTTATTTTTCACCATCACATTTTTACAGTAATATAAGCTTGATCTTTTACATTATACAGTAGGTGCTCATTGTATAACTTAAAATCATGATGTAAGATCAAGAACTGACTATCCTAGCTAGATTTTATGGATCTGTGTTAAGGATAGCCAGCCCTCTCCCTCGGAAGATATAGCATAAAAAGAGCACAAGGCAAGTTTCTAAGCCACATAATACTAATACTAAATTACGAATGCTAATAATATTTGAGTTGTAATTTATAATGAACGTTAATAACCGTGTTTGTGTGTGTGTGAGTGTGTGTGTGTGTGTGTGTGTGTGTGAGTCTGTGTGTGTGTGTGTGTGTGTACAAATTAGAATATATTTGCCATGTTTGAATATATTATTGCTCTCGTCGTACACGCAGATTATGCTACACTTATAACTAGGGGCTGGGAAATCATTGCCGGAGGCCTTTATCCATCGGTTGAAACTAACAAAGGAACTGCAAAGAGATTTGACTCTTCAATTTCGCGTAATGAAATAAACATCTCCTGAGGATGTCCCAGTGTGGGGATGAAACGTGTGGCGAAGAAATGGTTGGTAAAATTGTGTATGGTGTTCCATTCATGTGTGCCCACAATGTGTTCCTGCATATTGGATCTTACAGATTCTTTTCAAGTAGCAAAATATAGAAAAACAATATAATCTGTCCTGCTAATTATGGATTGAGGTTTCTGTACCATCAATACCAATTCTAAATACATGCATAGTAAACTAAACACATCTCACCTAAAAATGAGCAAAAAATCATGTTTTTTGGGGAGCCCCCAATGAGCTTTTTTATTTTGCTTTTTAGTATGTGTTGTTATAGCGGTAACAGAAATACATCACGTGTGAAAATTTCAAGTGTGTAACTATCAAGGTTCAAGAGGTGATAAAGAATTGATAAATAATACTTGATTCTTTTATTTTCTCTGCCTTAGTATTTGTGTTGTACCTGTTATGTGTTCAATTAATATTATGAATAGTATTTTAAAAGTTAATAAAGAATTTATATGGCAAAACACAACATTTGCCGTGTCAGCTGGTATAGCATTATAAGAAGGTTGTACCCGCGTATCTTATAAGCATGCTCCGTCAGCACACTGGTGGATATAAACGCAGTATGCTCTGTCACAAGCACGTTTCTGGAGCCCGCGCTCGCCGCCAGCCGCGCCCCGCCCTCCGCTGCTGTGAAACGCGTGCATGACGACTCCATGGCTGAAAACAGGAAAATAGCTCTTGTATATACATTCCACATTTAAGGATACAAACCTTTGTTACTTAAGGTTTGCTTTTTTTATTGAAGACTAGCAGATACCCGCGGCTTCGCCCGCGTAAATTTTAGTTTTCCCTATTCTCACGGGAACCATCGATTTTTCCGGCATAAAAAGTAACCTTTGTGTTAATTTAGAGCGAAATCTATCTCCATTTTAACTTTCAGCCAAAAATTTTCAATAGTTGCAGCATGTGAAAAACATATAATCACGCGGGAGAAATGACCATTGATTTTCCCGGGATAAAAAATAGCCTTCTCTATTCTAATTTTCAGCCACATCAGTTCAGCAATTACGGCGTGAAGGAATATTTTTCCCGCGTGGATATATGTTTTTCACTGTTCCCGAAGGAACCATGGATTTTTCCGCGATAAAAAGTAGCCTTTGTATTAATCCAGGAAATAATCTATCTCCTTTCCGAATTTCAGTCATATCAGTTCAGTAAGTGCAGCGTAAAGTAGTATTTTTCGCGCGTTAATATCAATTTTTCAGTTTTCCCGAGAAAACCATGAATTTTTCCGGGATAAAAAGTACCCTTTTTATTACCAGGATATCATCTATCTCCATTCCAAATATCAGCCAAATCCGTCTTGTACTTGCGGCGTGATGATTTTTTTCTGCGTGAATTTCGGTTTTTAACTAATCCCACAGGAAGCATGGATTTTCCCGGGATGAAAAGTAGCTTATGGGTTAACCCAAGATGCAATATATCGCCATTCCAAATTTGAGCCAAATCGGTTCAGTAGTTGCGGCGTGAAGGAGTATCGAAGCTTGATAAAATACGAACTTTAGAGCCCCGTTTCCACCCCTTAAGGGGGGAATTTTGAAAAATCCTTTCTTAGTGCACCCCTGGACCTCATAAGGAACCTGTGTGTCAAATTTGAAGTCTCTAGACCCAGCGGTTTGGGCTGTGCGTTGATATGTCAGTCAGTCAGTTTCTTCTTTTATATATTTAGATATATGTGTTTATGTAAGTATATAATGTTTTACTATAGTAGCAGTGGAGTGTAACCAGCATTCGAATCTACTTAGCAGAAGTGCCGTCTCAATATAAAATATTTTAGCTACCCTCAATGATCATTATGTATACTTAATACGCTTGTTAATTTGTACCTACTTACTATAGTGTTATTGTTGTTATATATATGAAACTAAGTACCGAATGCTAAACGACGAATGTCGGTGTACATACAAACCCAATTGGGTTTTTGTTACACCGTTAGGTAATATTATGTAATGTTATATTTAATGTATTGTTATATTTAAATAAATAAAAATAAAATACTATTTAATATAAAATTAAAATACCTATATAATATTATTATATTTTTATATTATATATATACATATATATATTTTTTTTTTTTTTTTTTTTTTGTCTTTATTTATTTTATTTAACATTACCAATCTATTCTATGAAATATAAAATCAAACATAAAAAGTATAAAAAGAAAATTGTGCTAATATGCATCAAAGAATTCCTCCGCACCGTCGTCATCGGGCAAAGTGCCCAGAAGGCTGGCAGCATTGCCACGCTGGATGGCAATGCTTAACCTCTGACCAAGGAATAGGCCAGCCCTCTGGTCACGTGTAGCGTCGACTAGCTTTTTAGAAATTTCTCTGAATAGAATATGTGCATTCGGACCCCATGGCCCCAGCGTTTCGACCCCAAACGGCACAAACTCATAGTTACCTATAAGGTTGGTATATTTGCGCCGCTTGAGGGTCTCCGCTGCTGCAGCAGCTGCGCCGGCACAGCCTGCCGTGGCTGGAAGGTGGGATGGCGCAAGGGTATCGACGCAGGTTGCATCCCATACCAAAGGCCTACCCAACTTCCAGGGCAGCAACGACATACCGTCCGGTCTCTTCCCATCGTCACGCACCAGACCATTGGGCTCCAATACGGCTGGTACGCCGGCAGTAGAAAGAGCACGGCGGATGATGTCATTGATAGTGGCGTGCCTGGCTATGCGGCCCGCGCTTTTACAGCACGATAGGCCATGGTGTCCGAAACTGTCGACAGCCACTCCGCAATGACAACGGTGCGAAGCAACACAAGACGCACCGAGGCGTAAACTAGCAATGAGCCGGAACGTGACATCGTCCAGCATAGTGCCTATACCGGGCGATGGCAGCGCCTGGAGCCAAAGGCCCGACTCCCATTCCCCCACAGCCAGCAGGCGGGCACGCTCCGCAGGATTGAGTGACGTATCTAATAAATTCTTCCGTATCAATCTGCAAAGCGGCTCGTCCCACTGTCTCTGGGAGGCCGGGTTGACGGGCAATTCCGTGTTTGGACAGGCCATTTTCCAAGCGTCCACCGCATCTGTCAAACGCGGCACCTCGAAATCAACCAGGGAACCCGATAAGATATCCATAGTTAATTTCTTAGTGCTGTGGACTGAGGATAAAAAAGCTGGTAAACTAATACTTGAAATTTTGCGGACGCCAAGACCCCCAAACCGAATAGGAAGGGTAGCTTGAGTCCAAGCTCGGTCGTCCAATGTCACATTTAAAATAGCGTTGAGTGTATTACGCATTATGGTATCAATTTTGTCTAACAGATGCGGAACCTCCCATAAATGGGAAGAACGGAGTATGTAAGTAAATTTTGGGCCAAAACAACAGTATCTAATTAAGGTAAAGGCCGCATGCACATTAATTTTAAACAATCTATCTGAAATATTGTTAAAATTTTGAATTTTTAAATCGATGAATTCTTGGAAGGATTCAACGAATATTGGGGACCCAAGAAGGTGAAGAGAACTTTTATCGACAATTTTAATGCCAGGAGCTAGTGCATCAAATTTTGAAATAAAAGCTTGTCTATTGGGGATGTCCTGTACGAAAAGTTCGCATTTTGAGATATTGAGCTCCAATCCAATAGATTGTAATTTCTCTCTTAAGAAAATAAAGTCATTTAGGACTATTTCGAGATCGCCTCCGAGGGTACCGTCATCTAGGTACCATACATTAAATTTCGAATTTAGTTGCCGAATTATTGGATTTATCGCAAGGCTGAAAATGGCTGGTCCAAGAGGGTCACCTTGTTGACATCCGACGGCTGAAACCAAAAGATTGTCCTTGTAGATTAAATTTGATGGTTGTCTGTAACATTGCCAAAGAAAACAAAAAATTTCGGGTAATTCTTTTTGAACTTCTGCCAGCAAGGTATCCCTGTTCACGGAATTGAAGGCATTTTTAATGTCAACCTTCAGAATGACCTCTCCTTCCTTGCTGTGGGCAAAAGTTGATAAAGCATGGACGGCAGCCTCACAACCCCCCTTAGAGCCAAATCCCACTTGTATGGGCTGTAGCTTATTGGTCAAGATTTCACGGTAGTGGGCACAACAAATCTTGGCTGCCGTCCGTCTATAAGTGCACCCTACGGCAATTGGACGAATACCCCCATCTTTCTTGCGCAGAGCGCAGAGATTGGCCCCGTACAAAATGTCGGTGATGCCTTCGTACACATTGCCGGAGAGCATTAAATTGATCAGGGCCGTGAGCTCCCTCAAAAGCAATTCACCAGCTTCACCAGCGCCTTGACATGTCAAATCTTTGAGATGTTGAGGTGTCAAGCCGTCGAGCCCACCGGCGGAGCCGCATTTGAAGGTGCTCAAGGCAACGATCACTTCACGCGAGGTTATTGCTAGACTGTGACAATTGGTATCCGGTGAATCCGGGAAAGAGAGGCCATCCGATGGGGCCGGGTGTTTACTCTCCAGAGCTGCAAGAGTCTCTGGAGAGTAAGGCGCGACCACATCGCTGCTAAACAGAATTCTGGCTGCTCCACTAATGTCACCATCGCCTATTTTCGACTCTACATGTTGGAAGGATTCTTTGTGTTTATGGTATTTAGGGTTTAAAAGTTTGGGCTCGAAAGTGCTCAAAATTGTACAGTTTTCTTTAATTTGAGCTGTAAGACTTTTTTTGACGGCCAAATTCTTTTCCACGTGTAGAACTTTGTAAGAGAAAGTTAACAACTGTTCCCAAGCACTCTTTGTGTTCTCTCTGGCAGCACAACGGACATATTTTGCTAGACATTGAGCAACCGTTGGTCTCGCGCCACGGGGGACTCTCTTTAAAATGGGAGTGGTGCTCTTTAATTTAGAGAGGTATTGCCAAAATGGTTTATTATTAGGTATGCTACCTGGTGTTAGTGGGGTAAACTGGGTTGTAATAGGTAAAGACACATTGTGAATTTTATGGACTTTCCCACAATGTACTCTTAAACCCCTTTCACTATTGAAAACACGGGAACAGTGGGAGCAAGTTATCTGCGCAGCTGAAGGTTGAGTGGCGCTGGTTCCGGCACCACTGCTGATGCCACCAGTTGGCAACATTAAAAAATTTAAAAGCTACTTTTTTTTTTTTTTTTTTTAATTTATTTAAATTAAAGAAATACATGCACAAGTTTAAATTAAAAATTTCTCGCCAAACTATGCCTAGTTTATTGGCGAGGACGCGCTCTTTTCATTAAGTTATTGTGCGTCTAATTATGCTAACTAAAACTACAATACAGTACTTACTATTAATACTAAAAATACCACTTAAAATACAAATTTTAGCTAAATTTTTATACACATAGAATTCACGCTTGAACATTTATTTTATGTTATCTATATACTATATAAAATACATTTTACACATTATTAAATAAAATAAAATCAGCTTGAGTTCTCAAGCAGATGCTCTTTCAGCTTCTTCTTGAGAACCCCAATTACTATTTACAAACAGAAAAATATGAATAATTTTTATTCAGAAAAGATTATAATTATAAATATTACAGTAAAAGATTATAAAAATTTAAGCTAAAGCCTCATCGAAGCCAAGGCAGCGAGGCATTGAACCCAAAATGCTGGCAGCATTGCCCCTTTGGATAGCCAAACTTATTTTTTGGCCAAGGTAGCTGCCAGCTCTTGGATCCCCGGTAGACTCAATCACCCTTTTTGAAATGTCATCAAAAAGGGAACGAGCACCGGGGCCCCACGGCCCCAGGGTCTCAACTCCAAAAGGCACAAATATGAAGCTTCCATCGAGAGCTTCATATTTGCCCCTCTTGGCCCGTTCAGCGCTGGCCGCCGCCGCACCTGCCTTGGAGCAGGTCGCCTGAATATGGGATGCAGCCAATGTATCTACACAAGTCGCATCCCAAACAAGCGACCTACCCAACTTCCATGGAACGAGCGTCATACCGTCTGGTCTCTTACCATCGCTTCGGGATAAACCATTCGGTTCCAAAACTGTCGGTATTTTGGCGGAAGCAAGAGACCTCCGGATGACGTCGTTGAGGGAACTGTGGCGTGAGAAGCGACCAGCACTCTTCGAACACGAGAGGCCGTGGTGACCGTAGCTGTCTACACCATCGCCGCAATGGCAACGGTGAGGCTGATTTATCTTGGCGCCAAGCCGAAGACCGATTATAATCGTCAGGGTAGTGTGGTCTAAAAGGGTGCCCAGGTTCGCAGAAGGGAGAGCCTGAAGCCAGTAACCGGACTCCTTCACAGAGACAGCGAGGAGACGAGCTCGATCTTTTTGCGTCTTTGCGTTCACCAACAGTTCATCAAAAAGTTGCTTGCAGATTATATCATCCCACTGTCTCTGGAAGGATAATGAAGCCGGCAAGCTGCTGGGACTTACCAAGGACCACGCATTTCTTGCATCCGCTAAGTACGAAACCCCAATGGACCCCAAGGTAGGGGATATGATTTTACCATAAAGGGCGTGCGTACTATAAGCAGAGGAAAGAAAGGCTGGAAGAGATACACTAGAAATTTTTCGTATTCCCAAGCCCCCGTACCGTATTGGCAGAGAGGCCTGGGCCCAAGCCGTATTGTCTAATGGACAATTTAGAATATTGATAAGGGAATTCTTAACACAAGAATCCAGATTATCAAGTATGTTTTTGAACTTCCAAATTGGTGAACAACGGAGAACATAAATTAATTTTGGCAAAAACAAACAAAAGCGAATTATGGTTAAAGCCATGTGTGGATTAATTTCTACAAGACGATGGGAGCAGTTATTGAATTTTGTTATTGTATCAGAGCAATATTGTGGTATAGAGGCTTCTAAAACCGGAGCACCTAGGAGGCGAAGCGATTCTTCATTCAATATTTTGATGCCTGGGGTAAGGATATTAAATTTTTTAATAATTTCCAATTTTGATTCAGCCGAAAAGGAATTTGGAATGTAAATTTCACATTTTGAAAAATTAATTTCGAGCCCAATTTTTGCAAATTTGTTAATAATATTTTTCAAATCGTCCAAAACAGTATCTACGTCACCTCCTAAGGTCCCATCGTCTAAATACCATATATTAAATTTTGAATTTAGAGCCGAAATTATTGGGTTGATGGCCAGACTAAAAATGGCAGGTCCCAGTGGATCTCCCTGCTGACAGCCAACAGCGGAGCTCAAGATGTTGTTTTTGTAAATAAGGTTTGATGAATATCTGTAGCAACAGGCTTTGGATTGGCCCTTACCGAATTTTTATCGCGACTGCGCCTACTGATCAACTGCTGATCCAATTACGGCATGTTTTCGTCGTCAAGTCAAGATGTCTGATGAGGATGACAATGACACTTTTTTTATTTACTTTTATTATTTTGTGTATATAGTATGATTATTATTCTACTTTAATAGTTAATCTTTCTAAACGGGGACAATACCAACTCAGGTGAAATGACATCTGACATCTCATATATACATATATAATAATTTATTAGTAGTTTAATATGATAATAATTGTTTAATTCTGTTTGTGTTGTTTCTTTTTTTGCTATGTTATGTTCTTTCTGTGTAATCTTCATGTCGCCGTCCACGTCTCAGGTGGGCCTCACGGAAGACCAGCGCTTTGCCATAAAAAGCAAGGCTTATGCTGAGTGGAGGCCCATTTGGGAGTGCACATTGTTCTTCCTGTTATTTATTTTTTCTCTCTTGTTAATATGTACCTAATGTGCATTACCAATAAACTTTTTTCATTTCATTTCATTTCTTTCAAAAGCGAGAGAATATTATATATTAGACTAACCGACCCTGCAAACGTTGTTTTGCCATACCTAAGTAAATTTTTTTCTCACTTAGGGACATCAAATATAGACAGCAACCCGCTCCCAGACCCAGAGAATATTCCCTGAAAATTTCAAAACGATCGGTCCAGCCGTTTCGGAGTTTGGTTACAACGAAAATCGAGAGAATTTTATATATTAGATTAAATTAACTACATACAATATTATAAGAGAAAAAAATGTGTATAATGACGTTTTTGAAAGAGTTTCTTGCGAATCCTTCTCGGTGCAAGCCGGTGCTTTCCGAACTTAGCGGTAGTTTTCTTAACAATTATGGCATCGACGATGACAAACAGGTGAAGTCGTACATAAGGTTAAATTTCTAACATTTTCGTACGGAATTAATGCCATCAAAACACTCGACTGCGGCTCGCGCATCACATACTTTTCGTGAAATTAGTTCCAGAAATCCTCACCTTGGTCCCGAAGCGGTGCTCTAGGTTCAGCAACGCCAGCCACACGTTGAGCTTCTCTCCCTCCTCGCGGAAGTTAATGGTGTTTAGTGCTTTGCGGCCCACGGCGCGCGCTTTGTCTATCTCTGTAGCCTGCGGAGTTATTTACATTAGGTTAAGCACGGAACACTAAATAGAACAGGTACAGAAGGCTTACTCCGCACGAAGATTTAAAGAAATAGCGACTCTAGCGCTGACACAAAAAGTGCAATTCAGTTCGCAATAGCGCCTGGCCCCGCCCTCAAAATCGACACGCAACAAACGCAATGTTGTGGTCTCTTTCTGTCGCCTAACTTTATCTCTTACGACGTACTAGGGCTGCCGTAGTCAGACGGCGCGTAAAATAGACCGTACAGAACTAGCGCGTGCAACTCGGCACGCGAGCGGCAACCATCTGAATCATTGGCATTTCATTTCATTAATTATATTTATTGCGAAACATGGTGTACATAGATCTTAAGTAGATTTTTTAAGTTCAAACAAGTTCTATCTTTCGGCGTGCAATAATAGGTTACAATTATTAATCTTATAACACCTATTATTTAGGTTTTAATCACAAACTCACCTGTAAATGGAAGGCCATGTACGCAATCCACCGCTGACTGCAGTTAGGCTGAGCGAGCAAGGCTCTTTCGAACTGGTCGCTCGAGCGCGGCGCGTTCTCGCTCTCTATCGCTCTCTTCTCCATCTCTCTTATTCTCTCTTCTTCTTCTCTCGCTTTCGCAGCCTTCTCTGCGACGCTTAACTTCTTGCGTTTCTTTTTCGGTTTCTCATCTTCCTGTGAAATTATTATAACAAGACATGAATAAAAGAGACGGTTCTGGTTTCCACAGACTAAGAAATAGCGTGATTTTTTTTATACTATTTAGGCTAGCGCTTGACTGTGATCACACCTGATGGAAAGTGATGACACAGTCTAAGGTGGAACGCGCTTGCCTAGAAGATGCCCATTCACTCTTGATTTGAAGGCACCCAGGTTGTAAGTGGCAGGAAAGGCACTGCCTGGGAGGGGTTTCCAGGCCTTTGCAGTGCGTATCAAGAACGAGGAATCAAACCGCTTCGTACGCGTCTTTGGTACGTCAACTATGTATGGGTGGAAGCCTTTACGATGCCTTGCCGTTCTATGGTAGAAATGTGACGGGGGAACCAAACTACAAAGTTCCTGAGCACACTCTCTGAAATATATTCTATAGAATACCGACAGACAGGCAACCTTACGACGATGTTCAAGGCTTTGGAGATTTGTTCTTTTATTTAGAAGCAGCCATAAATATAAGTTATAATTCAAACAATATTTTATTTTCAAAACCAAGCAATTTATTCGGATTCTTCACAGCAAACTCTTTCATTTGATATCCATATTGCAGGAGTGTATTAGAAACAAATAACAATTAGTCCGCCATCTTGGGTGTTCCGCGTTTAATAACGCTGTACGTGTTTTAGCAAATAAATGATTTTTTAATACATTTGCTCAAAAAGTTGACATTTCCATGTGTGTTGAGCGTGCGCAAAGTTATTCTTTTCCGCACTAGTGCTTTTGTGTTTTCCTCCTACGCGGCACCGGAGCGGGCGCACCAGGAGCGCATGAACACGAACACGGCATGCAAACACGGAGCAGGCAAACACGTAAAACCAATATTTTTTTTTCGCAAATGTATTAAAAAACGTCGTTCAATGCACGTGCGGAATTGTCATTTTTACTCGTCCTCATAGTTCGGCTTGGCCATATTTGCAGAATTTTGGTGCCATACATACAATTTTTTACATTTTAATGTGTTATTTATGTTACTTAGTCAAAATTTTGCGCTGAAAAATGTCTAGCAGTGAAACCTACTAAAGAAAATTTAACTCCACCTGACATTTTAGTAGTTGCAACAAAAATGAAACAAAGTGAATGATTTACGACAAACGTTAGCAAGATTTTATGATTTGGATTTATGATAATAATATGAGCGTAGATAAAGTAGTGTATGAAACTCTACATAATGAGGTATTAAAACACTCGTGTGATACTATTAAAAAACTCGCCTGCGGCTCGTTTTTTAAACTCACACTCGTGTTTTAATACCCCCCATTATGTAACCGTTACATAAACTACTATAAACATACCTCTTCTTCACTGCTACTAGATTCCTCTTCTTTTCCTTTATCTGCTATAACACCAGTGTCTAAGGTCCAAAAGTCTTTAGCACTAGGAACGTCGATTACGGGCTGTAAACTATCTGTTTACGCGAGAGTAGCTGGCGCGAGCGCCGAGCCTATTGTATTGTGTTGAATCGTGTTCTCTCTCTCTAACCCGCGGAAGCCCTCATCGGCGCGTCTCGCTCACGCTTTGGTTACGGCGAGTTTTTTGCTGCATGCGTTTTGTATCGAATCGTGCGCTCCCGCTCCAACTCGCGGAAACGCCAATCTTCCTATCCCGCTCGCGCATCGGTCGCCGAGATTTTTTTATGCCTGCAATGACGCGGCGACTTCGGTGCGCGCCAGTATTAAGCACCATTCGTCTGCTGTCGACCGACGAACTTAGCGGTCCCCCGCGCGTGGCTGACGTAATTTTGATCACGTGTCGTCCTTGAAACGCGTAGTCGCGAGACTCAAATTACTACGTTTGAGTAGCCACGTTTCTATTTGCGCGGGTGTTTAGTCGTCGAATAACATCGCAACGGGACGTCCGTTTTTTGATGCGCCTGACTTGTTTTTCGCACTGCGTTTTTTGTCTGTTGCCGCGCCCCCTCTCTCGCGCGCTGGGGCGCTGGTGCGGTCCCTTTCGCACTTCGAACCGGTAGCCGACGGAAAGTGGGTTCCTGCGCGTGTGGTCTTCGTGTTTGGAGGCTGATTTGAAGCGGAGGTCAGACGGCTCTGCCAGTCCCATACACACACGCACCCTTGTACATACCCTTAACACTTTCACGTCACACACTGTCACACATCTACTACAGAGGACTCCGTATCAAGGCCGACGCTTCGGGATCAAGGTCAGTCAATAAGTACCTACTAATTTTAAACTATTTTTATTGTTGGCCGAGTCCGGTGGCGTACTGTATCAGCCGTAGTGGCCGACCTGTTGTCTAGTAAAAGTCGCTGATTACTATTTCCACTGATCGACTAGTGAGACTCGATTACTATCCGACTCGGATTGGATGCCGTCATCTGACCCGAGACTGATCGTACACTAGTGATCCCGTGTAGTCTCACTAGTCGGTCCCCCCTCGACCTGTCCGGGCTCGTTCCTCTATGGGCCCGGGAACTGAGCCCTCATCTGGACAGGCGAGGGGCCGTAACATTTGGTAGCAGAGCGTGGTTTCGCGCCTTTTGGTTAAGCGGCTTTTACACGTTCGGCGCGTCGATATCGATATTTGTTGCGCGTATTTAATTCGTCGCGTATCTCTGTCGGTCACACGTTTGTAGGCGCGGTACGCCACGTGTCGGACCGACACGCCGCGTTAACGGCCACAGATTATTGTACCGCTACACCACGCGTTTTTGTAGCAACGCCGCGTTATTTACCGCGTGCCGCGCGTTTGTTAAACGCGACCTTGATTAGCGTTCTGCACGTGTTGGTGTTCGCAGTCTCGCCATGCCTTCGAATAGGCCTCCGGTGCGCCGTATGCAGGATGAGCTGCGGTGGGCAGCTAGCGCGCATGCGCTTATTACTCGTCCAGACAGGACGGCTAGCTTGCTCCACCGCCTTGAGCAGCTCCCAGCCAGACGAGCCCATTTTGAAGAGGCCTATTCGGAATTCCTTGCTACAGTGGAGGACGACGAGGCGCGAGAATCGGCCCAGAAGGACTACGAGCAGTTCTTCGAGTTCACAGACGATGTGCTCGAGGCTGGGGCCAAAATTAATCGTGAGGCTCGAAAGAGCATTCTGTGCGAGTCGCCTCGCCCGCAGCAGCAGCCCGCCCTATTGGGTCGGCTGCCTACTTTGGACCTTCCACACTTTGGTGGGCGGCTTCAAGACTGGATGGGGTTCATCTCCATCTTCGACAGTCTAGTCCATACCCGCCGCGACCTATCCCCAGGCCAAAAAATGGCCTATTTGCGGACCTCCCTTCAAGGGGAGGCACTTGGGGTAGTCTGCCATTTGAAGTTGTCTGACGCCAGCTACTCCACGGCCAGAGAACTCCTCGAGAGGCGCTACGCCAATGTGCGCCGCCTTGCTGACGCGCACATGATGGAGTTAATATCCCTCCCGGTTTTGAAAGACCTAGCGCGTCTCCGGGAGGTGATCATTGACCCAGTCGTGGTTGCTTGCAACGCCCTTCGACAACTTGACTTACCGGTGGATCAGTGGTCCTTCTGGCTTCTTCACCTGGTTCTGTCCCGCCTGCCTCTCGATCTGCGGATCCGATTTGAAGAGAGGTACGGCGGGGACGGGGCTAATTATATACCCCCGTTCAGTGACCTCTTAAAGTTCCTTGAGGAACAGAGCCGCCAGGTGGAGAATGCCGTGGCCTCGGGAACACCGGCAAAGGAGCCGGCGCGACCGACGCCCGCTCCTAAACCCACGACTTCCACCAGGGGTTTCAAGCAGCCAGTAGTGGCGCAGCAGACTGGTCGCCGCACAATCCCCAACTTTAGTGGCCTTGCTGCGACCGAGGCAACCCCCTGCAACTATTGCCGTGCTTCCACGCACACAACGGCCGATTGCCCTAAATTTTTGGAGAGACCGCCCAAGTACCGTAGGGCCATCGCGAGGGAGCGCCGTTGGTGCTACTCTTGCTTAGGTCGGCACTTGCAACGCAATTGCCAGCACCAACGGCCTTGCACACACTGTCAGGGCAACCACCTTCCTATTCTTTGTCTCGACCGCAATGGTGCCGGCAGGCAGGAGGTGGTTGAACAGACACCCGGCAGGAGTGGAGGCTCCTCCTCGGTCACGTGCCCAGCCGATGGACGGCGTGGGGCGAACACTGTTCGTCCGGCCCCTGGTTTTGATAGGGCTTCACCCCCCCCTCGGGCGGGGGTGCAGCCCTCCAGGGGCGGGGGCGTTCCGCCCTCTGTCAACCCTGAGGGAGGTTTTGCCGTCGCTCAGTCTGAACCAAGGAGGTACTCCCCTCCTCTGGCTGAATACCCCAGGCTGGAGCGATACCCCCCTCGATGGTCTGGACACCCCCCTCCGCACTACGTCGTCCCGCGGCTGTCGTACGTGACCAGACCCCCTCAGCCCATGAGGGACGCTTGGGTGTACCCTGGGGGAACCCCACCTATTGGTGTGGTAGAAGTTCCGCAAGCTGGCCCCTACGAGCGCCCGAGGCTGGAGGAGTCGCCCGAAAGGGGCAACTCCCGTTGACTAGTTGCTGCCCTGGCTCCCACCACCGCCACCTCACCCGACAATTTGAGCGCGCATAAGACGGTCTGCCAGACCGTACTTTTGCCCACGGCTTTGGTCAGGGTGTTTAACCCGAACGGTGAGTGGCTAATGGTACGCGCGCTGCTAGATCTCGGTTCACAGCGCTGCATTGCATCGTCGTGGTTGGTGAGGACGCTGGGGCTCCCCTGGAGTCCGGACAATCGTCCAATGTTAGGAATAGGAGGATCGGTTCCTCCGACTCCCAGGGGTCGGGCAGAACTTATGTTTGGTCCAGCCGAAGGTCCCCTTCGTATCCTAGTCGATGTGAACGTTCTTGACGATATTGTGGGACACCTCCCGAACGTTCCTATCCATAACTCGGCGGTTCATTGCGCGTCGGGTTTAACCCCGGCGGACCCTTCATGGTCTGAACCTGGCCCCACTGATTTGCTCTTGGGCGCCGATGTGCTGGGCTTGATCATGTCAGGAGAGATTAGGACATTGCAGAAAAATGGTTTGTCGGCCATGTCCACTATCTTTGGGTTTAGTTTTTTCGGTCCGGTTTTATGGACCAACCTGCCTCCTGACGTGGACCATCTCCAAACTATTGGAGTGGCACTTTCCGATGTAGTCCAAAAATTTTGGGAAGTTGAAGAGCCCCCTCAAGCGGCTCGGGTAGACCCCCTCCATCAGGAATGCGAGTTATTCTACCAGAATAACACAGGTCGTCGCGTCGATGGCAGGTTTGTAACTCGGCTACCCTTCCTTGCCTCACGCCCCCCCCTTGGTCATTCAAGGGCGTTAGCTGAAAAAAGACTTCTGTCCATGGAACGCCGCATGAAGCGAGACCCTGCATTTCGAGAGAAATATATTGAGTTCATGAGGGAGTACGAGGCGTTGGGGCACATGTCCCCTTCCTCATTTGACTGGCGCTCTCACGAGCACTATTTTCTCCCTCACCACGCGGTCTTGAAGTCTCCAGGCGGTAAAATTCGTGTGGTCTTCGACGGGTCAGCGGCCACGTCTAATGGGGTTTCCTTGAACCAGTGTCTCCACACTGGCCCCAAACTTCTTAAGGATCTATCTGACATCCTCACCAACTTCCGTAGGCACCAGGTGGTTTTTGTGGCCGACATACGAATGATGTTCAGGCAATCGGTAGTGCATCGCGATGATCGTCGTTACCAGCTGATTTTGTGGCGCGAGAATCCCAGTGATCCTGTGCGCGTGTTCGAGCTGAACACTACAACTTATGGCCTTAGGTCTAGTCCTTATATTGCAATGAGGACGCTCTTGGAGCTGGCCAACCGGGAACGACTGAATTATTCGCGAGCAGCGGATGTCCTAGAAACTTCTGTCTATATGGACGACATCTGCGCCGGAGCATCCAGTGTTGAGGAAGCTCGCATCCTGAGGGACGAGTTGATCGCCATCTTGAAATCCGGAGGGTACGAGTTACGTAAATGGCTATCCAACTCACCTCAGGTTTTGCAGGACTTACCTGGAGAGGATCAACAGGATCCTCACCTGTTTGAACACCCGGAGGATCCCAATTTGCTGACGGTGCTTGGTATCCAGTATCAGCCCGTTCAGGATTCTTTTACGTACCGGGTCAAGTTAGATGATCCTCCGAAGTCTTGGACCAAACGACTGGTCCTGTCCACTGTGGCGCGCACCTTTGATCCAAACGGTTGGATAACTCCGGTTGTTTTTCTGGCCAAGTGCTTTCTTCAAAAGCTTTGGGTGTCTGGGTTAGGCTGGGATGAGCCTCTTCTTGGTGCTCTCTTAAGAGAGTGGCTCTCTTTGGTGTCCTCCCTTCCCGACATCAACCAAATCTCTTTACCCAGATGCTTCTTGCCTCCGGGCAAATGTCGTGCAAGCTTACACGGGTTCTGCGATGCCTCTGAGAAGGGATATGCAGCTGTGGTATATCTGCGAACCGTGAGTGCTTCTGGGCAAGTCTCGTTGCACCTTGTCCTAGCTAAGAGCAAGGTTGCACCTATTAGGTCTCGTCTAACAATTCCTAAGTTAGAACTTTCGGGAGCCGCACTCTTGAACCGGTTATTAAACCACGTCCACGCTTCTTTGAAGTCCTTCGTAAACATTTTGGACGTTTTTGCATGGTCGGACAGCGAGATTGTCCTGTGTTGGCTTCGGGCTTCGGTCCATAATCTTGAAGTTTTCGTGGCGAATAGAGTGTCACAAATACAAAGTTCTGTCACACCCTTGAAATGGAGACATGTACCCGGGGAACTAAACCCAGCTGACTGCGCTTCTCGCGGTTGCGAGGCTTCCTTGCTAGTCTACCACCCACTCTGGTGGGGACCGGGCTGGCTATCTGGCCCAGAATCCTCCTGGCCCCCGGACAAATTTGAGGCTCCAGCCGAATTACCCGGCTTGCGATTGAGGGTTGGCGTGGTCAACGATAGGCCCATTTATGACCGCGCCCTCTTGGAGCGGTATAGCTCGTTTGACAAGCTGATCGGCGTAACCGCTTGGCTGCGTCGATTCATGCATAATGTCAGGGATCCCCTCAATAAAAACTTAGACTCGGCGCTCTCGCCCTTGGAACGGCGAGAGGCGTTGATGTACTGGATACGTGTGATCCAAGTGGAACGCTTTGAGTCAGCGATTGAGTCCTTGAAACGAGGCTCGCCACTGAAGGGCCACCTTGCTCGCCTGAGTCTATTCTTGGACAGTTCCGGATTACTACGTGTTGGGGGACGCCTTAAAAACTCCAACCTCCCTTATGGAGCGCGACATCCTTTGCTGCTCCCAAAGGATGGCACCTTTGTCAATCTGTTGATAACTCATTATCATATTAAAAATGCTCATGCGGGTTGCAATACCCTCTCAGCCATTTTGCAGCGTGAGTTTTGGATTTTGGCAGGCCGACGAACCATTCGAAGCGTGATCTTCAAATGTATTCCTTGCTATCGTTTGAAGGCATCCATTGCACAGCCTGTGATGGGTGACCTGCCTGCGGACCGCGTAAGGGCTGCTCGACCTTTCGCCGGTGTTGGAACCGATTTTGCCGGTCCTTTTCTAGTTAAGAGCTCTAACCTTAAGAGTGCTCGGTCTTTTAAGGCCTACTTGTGCGTCTTTGTTTGCCTCGCAACCAAGGCAGTTCACTTGGAGCTTGTCAGTGCCCTCAGCACGGAGGCGTTCGTGGCCACTCTGGGCCGCTTCGTGAGCCGTCGCGGCCTACCCGACTTGGTTCGGACAGACTGCGGGACCAATTATAAGGGAACCGATCGTTATTTGAAGGAGGTCGTTGACTTCCTTGTTAAGAACAGGCACTGTGTAGGCACCGCCATGTCTAGAATGGGAGTTACTTGGAAATTTGACCCTCCGGCGTGTCCTCACTGGGGCGGAATCTTCGAAGCTGTTGTTAAGGTCGCTAAAACGCATTTGCGTCGCGTTATTGGGGAAACCATCTTAACCTTCGAGGAACTGTCCACGGTATTTTGCAAGATTGAGGCGGTTCTTAACTCTCGGCCTCTCGGTCCCGTCTCCTCCGATCCAAATGATTTGGAGGCTTTAACGCCGGGTCACTTCTTGATTGGTCAGCCTCTTAACGCGCTGCCCGAGTATCCCTATCGGGAGGTCAAGACCTCACGGTTGTCTCGGTTTGAAATGTTGCAGCAAATGACTCAAAATTTTTGGCACCGTTGGTCTCTTGAGTATTTGCACTTGCTGCAGCAGCGCGTCAAGTGGACTGACAAAACTAACCCTCCCCAGGTGGGAGATCTTGTTCTGCTTAAAGAACCTAATCTACTCCCACTATTTTGGCGTCGTGGACGCATTGTTAAACTGCTATTTGGATCGGATGGCGTTCCCCGGGTGGCCGAGGTATTTGTGGGGGACTCAGTATTGCAACGTGCCGTGGCCACGTTGTCCCGACTGCCTATTGATTAGCGAATCTACATTCTTAGATTCGGAGCGGGGATTGTTTACGCGAGAGTAGCTGGCGCGAGCGCCGAGCCTATTGTATTGTGTTGAATCGTGTTCTCTCTCTCTAACCCGCGGAAGCCCTCATCGGCGCGTCTCGCTCACGCTTTGGTTACGGCGAGTTTTTTGCTGCATGCGTTTTGTATCGAATCGTGCGCTCCCGCTCCAACTCGCGGAAACGCCAATCTTCCTATCCCGCTCGCGCATCGGTCGCCGAGATTTTTTTATGCCTGCAATGACGCGGCGACTTCGGTGCGCGCCAGTATTAAGCACCATTCGTCTGCTGTCGACCGACGAACTTAGCGGTCCCCCGCGCGTGGCTGACGTAATTTTGATCACGTGTCGTCCTTGAAACGCGTAGTCGCGAGACGCAAATTACTACGTTTGAGTAGCCACGTTTCTATTTGCGCGGGTGTTTAGTCGTCGAATAACATCGCAACGGGACGTCCGTTTTTTGATGCGCCTGACTTGTTTTTCGCACTGCGTTTTTTGTCTGTTGCCGCGCCCCCTCTCTCGCGCGCTGGGGCGCTGGTGCGGTCCCTTTCGCACTTCGAACCGGTAGCCGACGGAAAGTGGGTTCCTGCGCGTGTGGTCTTCGTGTTTGGAGGCTGATTTGAAGCGGAGGTCAGACGGCTCTGCCAGTCCCATACACACACGCACCCTTGTACATACCCTTAACACTTTCACGTCACACACTGTCACACATCTACTACAGAGGACTCCGTATCAAGGCCGACGCTTCGGGATCAAGGTCAGTCAATAAGTACCTACTAATTTTAAACTATTTTTATTGTTGGCCGAGTCCGGTGGCGTACTGTATCAGCCGTAGTGGCCGACCTGTTGTCTAGTAAAAGTCGCTGATTACTATTTCCACTGATCGACTAGTGAGACTCGATTACTATCCGACTCGGATTGGATGCCGTCATCTGACCCGAGACTGATCGTACACTAGTGATCCCGTGTAGTCTCACTAGTCGGTCCCCCCTCGACCTGTCCGGGCTCGTTCCTCTATGGGCCCGGGAACTGAGCCCTCATCTGGACAGGCGAGGGGCCGTAACACTATCTAAAACCTTAACTTCTTTAATTTTATCTACATTTTTCTTAGCTTTCTTTTCCTTTTTATCAGTAACCTTATTCTCAATTTTCGAAGCTTTCTTTTCCTTTTCGTTTTTACTAGTTTTTACATTAACTTCTTCTTTATCATCAACTTTATCCTCAATTTTCGAATCTTTCAATTCTTTCTTGTTTTTTCTAGCTTTACTTGTTTTAACATTCATTTCTTTTAATTTATCCAGTCCCAATTTCAAAGCTTCGTTTAGTTTTTGTATTCGCTGCTGTATAATAAGTTTTTCTGCGTGCATTTCTGTGTGGCGTTTTTTGTTATTAGCGTCTAAGCCTTTTTCCTCCATTTCTGCGATCTTTTTGGCTATTCTTTTTCTGTGTTCTTTCTTAGTTCTTATGAATTTTTGCAAGGCAACAACTCTATCCTCAAATTGTTCTGCGGTTTGACAATTTGTTAAATCTATCAAGTTTAAATCTTCAGCTGTTAGAATTTCTTCGATCTCTTCTTGTTTCTCTGGAACAAATTCTTCGCAATTTGTTGAGTCAGTTGAGTTTAGATCTTCAGGTGTTGGAGTTTCTTCTATCTTCTTTTGTTTATTTGGTACAAATTCCTGATCTATCTTCTTTCGTTTTACAGATTTACTCCATGTATCCTGAATAAATCATACTGATATTATAAAGGGTTTCAATATAGGTACGAAGGCTATACCAATATAGGTACATACCTCCGACCACCCATCGGTTTTATCAAGAGCCCTGTAGCGAGCCGGAAAGGGATAGATAGAAGAAAAAGTAACGCGTCAGAAAGAGAGCACAACGTTTATGTTATTAATAAAGTCGTAAGTATAAGCCGCTGTTACGAACTGAATTGTACTTTATTGTGTGAGCTCTAGAGTCGTTAGTCATTTACATCAACTTGCTGAGTAAAAACTTACCGTAAGGTACTTTTATGTTATTCGGTGGTAAAGTTAGTAAGTGAGTTTGTTTGTTACTCCTCCACACAAGAACTACTAAACCAATTTGGCTGAAATTTAGAATTGACGTAGGTCAGGTGAGGACAATCACGTTAGGTGTCGGTTACGGTAACAGTGTGAGGTGAAATAGAAATAGAAATAGAAATAGAAATATCATTTATTTGCACAAAACACGTATAGGGTTATTACAATATTCGGTACATAATGTCTCAGTGCTTCGCCAATTTACAGGCATGCAAATATTAAAATAGTTTTAACAATATAAGTCAATATGATTAGTAGTAATTAATCCATAGTTATCAGATACATCCACCAAAAATTCAAAGTTACATAGTATAAGATGTCTAATATATTAATAAAATATGTCTTGCAATTTTAATAATTATTGATTTCATTCTAGTACTTATTGTCTAAATTAATTAAATTATGGTATTTATAATCATATGTCTATAACAGTCATAAATCATAAGTAGAAAAAAAAAAACAATACTCACATAAAAGGAAAAGAAACCAAATTCTGAATAATAATAAGTTCCTTTAAGTATAATACAAGTACCTACATTGATATATTTAGATAAGCTTGCTTTATTTACACTTCTTATTTTGCATAAATTCCTCCACTGAGTAGAATACTTTATCTGTAAGCCATTCTTTAAGTTTATTTTTGAATTTATTACGTGGCAATGTTGTAATCGTTCGGGGAATTGCATTAAATATTTTAACGCACATTGCACTACAATTTTTTAAGTACATGGCCGTCCTTGGCACTTTATTAAATAATAATCGGTCCGGGTTTCTCGCATTTCGAGGTAACCGATCCGCCGCCTTTTTGAACAAATGTGGGTTCGATTTTACGAAAATTGCTACCTCCAAAATGTATATACTAGGGAGTGTAAGTATTCCCAAATTTTTGAAAACTGGTTTGCATGATTCATACGGCGCCTTACCAACGATCGCCCGTATGCATTTTTTTTGAGCAATGAATACTCTGTTGATATCTGTAGAGTTACCCCATATTAGAATGCCATATTTTAAGACAGAAAATACGTATCCATAATATGTAGTAAGGACTGTGTTCCTTGTAGAGGTTTTCCTGAGTTTATTTAACAAATATGCACATTTGTTTATTTTGTTGCATACTAATTCGACATGCGATTTCCAGTTAAGGTGTTTGTCAAGCCTAATACCTAAGAAAGTGATTTCATCTGTTTCTTCTATTGATTGATAATCGTAACTTAGATTTAATGCCGTTTTACTAGTGCTATTATAATTTGAGAATTGAATGTATCTGGTTTTTGATACATTAATTGATAAATTATTACAATTGAGCCATTCTACAATTAGTTTAATTTTGTCATTTATGTCTGATTCATCCTTTATATTATTATTAGAACATGTCAAAATAAGCGAAATGTCGTCAGCGTATAGGATACATTTGTCAGATATTATATCTGGCAGGTCATTAATGTACAATATAAATAACAGTGGACCAAGTAAACTCCCTTGGGGCACTCCGAATAGATTTTTCTTGGAGGTGGATTTAAAACTAGTTAAAACTCTATCTTTATTTAAATTAATTACTTCAACGACCTGCTTTCTATCTTCAAGATACGTCTTTATCCATTCAAGAGCTGGACCTCTGACCCCGTAATTATCTAGCTTACACAGCAATAGCTCATGTGATACAAAATCAAATGCTTTTGACATATCAAAGAATATGACGATAGGTCGTTTCAGAGAGTCCAGGTGTGAAACAACTGTGTCAATAAGATTAAAACATGCGTCTGTCGTTGATTTTTGTTTTTGAAAGCCATATTGCTCTCTTTTAATTATGTCAAACTTCTTAATAAATAAAATTAGACGATTGTACATCGCCTTTTCAAAAATTTTTGAAAAAATTGATATTAAAGTTATAGGTCTGTAGTTTCCCAGATTAGATTTGTCCCCCTTTTTGTAAAGTGGTTTGACTAAGGCAAATTTAAGAAGAGAAGGGAAACACCCGCTTTCAAATGATTTATTTATGAGATACGTAAGAACCGGAGCGATCTCATTAACTACTGCCTTTATAATTTTAGTGGCTATTTCATCAAATCCCACCGCTGCAGTATTATTTAGCGTTCTTATTATTTTAACTACCTCATTTATACCGTAAGGTGCAAGAAAAAAGCTGTCGCATATTCGTATTTTGTTTGTATTTTGTCTATACTTTGGTGCTCCGTTCGTGAGGGCAATGAGATGATCATTAAAAGCATTTGCTATTTCTCGCGGATCGGACACTATGTTCTCCTGGACCTTTACTTGGCCTATTAAATTTTTAATTCGATTTTTATTGGATTGGCCTTTTATTATGTTCCAACTGGTTTTACATTTATTTTTAGACAGTGCTATACGTCTCTCATTACAGTATTTTTGCGAGGCTGACAAACAAGTTCTTAAGATTTTTGAGTATTTCAAGTATGCATTTTTATATGGTGTGGTTTTATTTTTATAATATTTGTATTGAAGTACTCTTTTGACTTTACAACTTTTCCTTAATCCTTTCGTAATCCATGGTAACTTTGAACTTTTGTTGTTAATGTGTTTAATTTGGATAGGAAAACATAAATTATAGAATAAGGTGAACAATTCGTGGAATTTTTCGAATGCTAAATTTATATTAGGCTCTTCAAGCACTTCCTTATAAGATAGACTTGATAGGCATTGGCGGAATTTGTTAATGTTTTCCTGATCATAATTTCTTGTTTTTATATAATAGTTATTTATAACTGGTTCTTTCCTTTGCATCGGTATGCGCAAGCCTTGTGCTGTATTGTGGTCTGACAAACCCAGGCTGTATAGTTCACCTACTGCAGTGTCAAAATTACTTAATATATTGTCGATACATGTTTCTTTTCTAGTGGGTTTATTTATATGAATTGTCAAATTGTAATTATTTGCAATGTCAATTAATGTTTTCTTTAATTTGTCATCCTTTAGTATATTAATGTTAAAGTCACCAGCTAGAACTATCTTTCTATTTCGTTTTTTTAAAACCCGGTGTAGTAATGCGTCAAGATTTTCAAAAAATACGGTCGTGTTCCCACTTGGTATTCTATACACACAAATTATTAAAATGTTATATTTAATTACGTTTATGCCACAACATTCAAAATTTCCGTCCTGAGTTAAGTCCTTTAAATAGTCAATTGTTTCATATTTAATTTCGTTTTTAATAAAAATGCAAACGCCACCTCTTTTTTGTTTTTTATTCCTACAGTAGGTTGAAGCTAACTTATAGTCATTTAGAACAGCGTTACTTTCATTATTTTTATCTAGAAAAGTTTCCGATAGACATATTATATCTGGATGTTTGCCTTGGTCATATAGGTCTAATAGAGCAATTTCCAGAGAATCTTTTTTTGCCAGCAGGCTGGCAATGTTTTGGTGAAATACATTTAGATAGTGTATGTCATTTTTCGTGAAACTGGTTTCTGTATTCGGTACCGTCGCGGGGAAAGCATTAAGTTTTTTGATGCCGGTGTAGGGAGCTGGGATTTTACAGGAATTACTTTTTGAACTTTTTTAAAATAATAAGGAATCGTTCCTTTTTTCGGACCAGGCGACTGTGTAAGAGAGTTTACATTTATGTTGGGAATCCTTCCACCTCCTTGCAATGCATTTAATGGCTTACGTAGATTGTATGATAAGTATTTTTTATCATAATACATCTGATCTATAGCGAGATTAATTTTGAAACACATTTCCCCCAAATTTTGTAAATAAGGCAAGTTATTATTATATATCAAATGTATGAACTTACAATTAGCGACATTGTTGGCAGTTAACTTCAGTAAATTATTTAAGTTGTATTCATTAAGATATACATTTTTATAAACACTAAGTAGTATTATAGGGCACAATTTACTAAGTGATTTTAATGCCGAGGACAGATCAATTGTAAGCTTTGTGGGATTACAATCATGTTCGCCGACACAGAGTACTATTTTATCTTCACTGCAAATGTCAAAAACTTTGCAGGATTTTACGATTTCTTCACATGATGCTTCTGGTTTTATGAAAGAAATTATTTCATATTTCTCATATTGGGTGTTACGTCTTGACTCAATAAGCATTTTTCCCAGGCCAGTACACTGTCGTCCTCCGATTATAAATATCTTTTTAGCATTTTTTGTAATAATTTGTTTTGTGTTGTCTGCGGCCGTCTCTGCGTTATCTAGTGATTGTTTTACTAATAATTTTGTTGCTTCGTTTAGTTCCATAGATTTAGTTTCAGTTAGTACGTTGCTACTTTCGCTTATATATACTTCGGCGTTCTGATGCTTGCTCATAGTTGTGGTACATTCATCTTCCTTATTCGGCGAGTCAATGATGAGTTTTGTTACATTATGTTTTAATAGTTTAGCTCGACGTACTTTTCTTTTCCGAGTTGATAGCGCCGGAGTGGAACTAGTATTCAACAAGTCTTTTAACGTAGATACTTGTTTGTTAAGTGAATCAACTTTATTTTGTAACTCCCTTTTTTCCAGTATGATTGTCTCTAGCTCGTTTTGTGTGCTATCAAGTTGTAGTCTTAATGCAGAAATTTCGGACTTCAGACTCTCGACAATATGCGGCGCGATGTTGGTGGACAAGTCTAAACTTCTATATGAAAAGTTGGTTTCGTTTGAATTTGTAGGCGATGAAGTGTCCAGCTCTTCATATGACTGTGTTTCCAGCTGTTGTTTTTTTCGCAGCGTGACATTATCATAGTCGTCCATTTTTTGAATTTTGGCAAGTATTCTTATATATTATCAATTTTCTGGCAAGTCAAAAATTAAATGTTGGCTGATCGGGATGGTTGGATCGTGTGTCTACGGCTTAATTACAACTTGTTATTATCTGTTCGATGTCAGTGTCAAATAGTAATCTAGTCTGTGGAATTCATGTGACTATTTGACGTTTGTCAGTTTGTTTTGACAAGAATCTGTTGTTCACTGTTGCTGGTTTGGTTATTTGTTTACGAAAATTCTGATGTCACTTCCAAATTTAAAAATTTTACAGGTTAACGGTTCTCGTTTTTGATTACTATTTACCAGGAACATAAAAATTTCGACTTACAGTGCTTATAACAGTGGCTTAATGTTATGGTATGTTTAATTTAGTGGTTAATTAATCCAAATGTTGTGTCACAATAGCTTTATATTTACTATTTTCTTGACTATAGACGGTGTTCACTTTTTCTTGTTTTAGTGGAGATTCTTATGTTGAAACACACTTGAATATATTTAGTCATTAATTTTACGATATAATTCCTTGATAAAAACACTTTTCACACTATTTAATGAAGTATTTATATTTTAATTACACAAATAAATACAGAATCGATGTTGACACTTAGGACTGCAGCGCCCTCCGATGACCGCGGTGTCGATCACGATAACGGTGTTGCGAGTTCAATGGTATTTTCCCATCTCAAAAAATGTACATGGCGCCTTAAATAGTTTTCACTTGCGTGGTGTGTTGGTTACGGTAACTGTGTCGCGAATTCATTGGTATTTTCCCATCGCAAAAAAGCACAATGCGCTTAAAATAGTTTTCAGTTTCGTGAGGCGTTGGTTACGGTAACAGTGTCGCGAGTTCATTGGTCTTTTCCATCTCAAAAAGTACCCAATGCACTTAAAGTAGTTTATACTTCAAATAGTTTACAGTATTATATACTCACTGAGGGTGTAAAGGGCGGAGTGATAAGACTGCCAGACATTTTCTTTTCTTCCGGGTTCACTGATATGATGGTACATTTCACCTAAAAAGATTAAGTAATAATAATAATAATGTTCTTTATTGAAAGGCAATGAGCTAACCAAAATTTACATGAAAATATGACATAAAAATAAAAACAACAATAATGACAAACAAATTTAAAAAACGTGCGATACTAGAATAGATATGAACAAATTGCCGGATAGAGATATTTTTAACCGACTTCAAAAAAGGAGGAGGTTCTCAAATCGTCGGTTTTTTTTTTTATATTGTATAGTTTTGGTTGTCTTGTATTAATGTATCCAACGGACTACAGCTACTAACACTACTGACTAAATATATAGATATTGTCAAAAAACAAGGTAAGGTCATAATTGAAGTATTTGTTGTTTTTAAGCTATTGCATAGCTTCTATCGCGGGCCTTGGGCGTGGAGACTGAATCCAGAAATTCCGTAACGAAAATAACCTAACATTTGTAAGTTTTGCCATCTATCGATGAATAGCAAAACTTTTAATGACTTTTTGAAATATCACGCTTGTCTCTTTAGTTCAGCAACTCGTCTCTAGGTGGCATAGGTTGCATAATTATAATTGCATAAGTTGATAAAAACAGCTATGCAATAGCTTTACCGCGGCAGTCTCTGAGTGCCACACGTCTTTTTTTGTTGTTATAGCGGAAACAGAAATAAATCATCTGCGAAAATTTCAACTGTCTAACCATCACTGTTCAATAGATACAGCCTGGTGACAGACGGACGGACGGACAGCGAAGTCTTAGAAACAGGGTCCCGTTTTTACCCTTTGGGTACACTCTAAAAAGGCTTAGCCAAAAAAGCAGACAAAAAAGGGTGATGTACTCACAATTTGTCCAATGTGGAAAGCGTCACTAAGGTTTTCCAAGGGTTCTGAAGATACCAATCTCTTTGGTACAAAAGCAGTTACGTTGTTGAAAAATGACACCAGTAGAATAGTCTTTGATATTCTGCAAAAAAAAAGGATTTAGTGTGAATAGACATATATCCTGGACAAGGCGGACAGCGCGAAAAATGTCGCCAGTTTAAAGGTGCCAAAAATGCTTGTTTTGTCACCAGTAAGGCCGCGTCGCTCAGCGGCCACCTATAGAATTTTGATAGACGGCGCTACTGTTTGCTTGTATGTAAAAGGTTTACGTAAATCGTTCGGATGCAGGCAGGCTAGACAAAGTAACGGTCGTTTAGCGTTCACGACAGTAGATGAAAATGTATGGACAAAGCACGTGACGAATGAAAACAAATGAAAGCAGAATCTACTTTATGCTTAGCGTTGTTCACTGTCGGCTGTCAATTGTCATGCGAAGTACGCTAAAGTTATCTACATCGTCTGCGAGAACGCCAGAGAGCGTTCAAATTGTCGTAGTCGATTATCAAACACAGCGTGATTTCCTCTATTCGGTCACGTGGTTTTTCTACAGTCACTTGTTTTGTCCATACATTTTTATCTACTGTCGTGAACGCTAAACGACTGTTACTTTGTCTAGCCCCGCTGGTTTCTTATCGGTGTTAGTGAGAGACATCAATACGGTATTTTACTGCAACTTTTTTATTTCTTTATTGGCTACAAATAATGACATCCATAGAAAATAAAATTCTTATCCGACAAGGAAATCAAAATTAAAAAGCATTTAAATTTTTCTTGTATACCTTTCTCGCAACGAATAGTCACTATCCGATATAGCTGTATCTGTCTAATCGGCTGGGCTAGACAAAGTAACAGTCGTTCGGCGTTAACGACAGTAGACAAAAATGTATGGACAAACCACGTGACTGTATAAAAACCACGACCGAATAGAGGAAATCACGCTGTGTTTGATAGTCGACTACGACAATTTGAACGCTCCCTGGCGTTCTCGCAGACGTTGTAGATAACTTTAGCGTACTTCGCATGACAATTGACATCCGACAGTGAACAACGCTAAGCATAAAGTAGATTCTGCTTTCATTTGTTTTCATTCGTCACGTGGTTTGTCGATACATTTTTATCTACTGTCGTGAACGCTAAACGACTGTTACTCTGTCTAGCCCCGCAGGATTAATAAATTGCTTATAACTTTTTCATTATTCGCTCAATTTCATTTGTTTTATTTTTCAAAATTTTATTTATTACTGTATATTGTTTAAAAAATGAACGAAATAAATCAATATTTTGATTTGAGTAAAATACCTTATTGTCATAGATGAATAAAACACTAGAAATAAAGCAAGGTGTTATTTTTTTGTATTATTTAGTCCACAAAACTGACTACAATTATTGTATAATAGCAAGTTGCTAGCTTTAAAAAATTTAGTTGTTAATTGAGTCTACTGGATGTGGACGTAGCATGCGTGATGAAATAGTAGGTACAATAACTACAGTGCAACATACATAACAGATTACTTACTAACTTATCTGGGAGCTTAATTTATTTTTTATTCTAGGTATACTGTCACAGAAGATATCTATAACATCTCTGTGACAATTTGCAAGAAATTGCATTTTATACAGCGGACTATGTTATCCGAGATTGGTTTTGGTTTTAGGCAAACAAAGTGTTACGATTGTGTAAGCGGCTACAGTAACGAGGCACTACGAAGGCTAAGCGTTCAAGTGTTATACCACAATAACGCCGGTATAGGCTTTCCGCTTTCCCCACTGCCGCTTGTTCGTAGCTCTGCAGTATATCCAGCTCTGGGGCCAGCAGCGATGGTTTGAGAGTCAGCGACAACCGCTGCTTGTGGACATCCATAGACAACACCCGGCCGCTCACCACTTGATCCACCTGGATGGAAATCACGAGCAAAATCATCATAATATATGCATGGATAATTCAATTCTTATTTGATTTTTCACAATTTTCAAGTTAATACGATACAATAATGATAGTTAATAACCTATTTCTAGAAGAAAACAGCGGTTTATTTTTTGATGAACACTTATTTTGGTGCCTAGTGCCAATGATTATTCAAAATCACTATTTTATTTTCCTAGAATATTTGGGTTTTGGTTCATGAGAAACCTTTGGTCAAACTTCTTTGATTTTTTGCGCTCGGGGATTACCCATCTACGCTAATTTGTATGCTTTATAGTTTATACCAAGGTCATTATCTAATATATAAAATTCTCTCGATTTTCTTTGTAAAGGTATGATTCCGAACTCGGCAGCAAGCAGCAGTGCTGCCGCAACAGTGCTGTCGCGACACTACTGGTCCCCATACAATCCCTATAAGCTTATATGAGATTACATTCCGAGCGAGGCAGCAATGTCGCGGCAGAAGTCAGCACTGCTGCGCGTCAGTGTCGCAACGCCGCCGCGACAGACCAGTCGTGACGTCAGCGTCTTGTAACATCCTTCCCGTTATCTGCTTTTATTAAACGAATCTGTTGCTTTTCTTTTACTATCGGCATAAAGCAACAACAAATCATCGTCATCTTCTTCCTCTTCCAACAGAATAAATAAAAGTTCGTCATTAATCGACGTCGTGTCAACTGTTAACTCAAAGTAAACCGAATACACAACGCATCACAACGAACAGAGCGACACTGCCGCCTTGCTCGAAATCAGCGCGGCAGGCAGCACTGCTGCGCAGCACCTTAGTGGCAACACTGCAGCGACAGCACTGCTGCTTGCTGCCGAGTTCGGAATCATACCTTAACTAAACTCCTCCGAGACGGCTGGGCCGATCGTTATGAAATTTTCAGGGTATGATCTCTAGGTCTGAGGGCAGGTTATCTATTTTTTATGTCCTTAAGTGAGAAAAAAATTTATATGGCAAAACAACGTTTGCCGGGTCAGCTGGTCTAATATATAAAATTCTCTCGATTTCCTTGTAACCAAACTCCTCCGAAACGGCTGGACCGATCGTTATGAAATTTTCAGAGTATGATCTCTGGGTCCGGGAGCGGGTTGTCATCTATATTCTATGTCCCTAAACGGCAAAACGAAGTTTGCCCGGTCAGCTAGTCTAATATATAAAATTCTCTCGCTTTTCTTTATAACCAAACTCCTCCGAAACGGCTGGACCGATCGTTATGAAATTTTCAGGGTATGATCTCTGGGTCCGGGAGCGGGTTGTCATCTATATTCTATGTCCCCAAACGGCAAAACGAAGTTTGCCCGGTCAGCTAGTCTAATATATAAAGTTCTCTCGCTTTTCTTTATAACCAAACTCCTCCGAGACGGCTGGACCGATCGTTATGAAATTTTCAGGGTATGATCTCTGGGTCCGGGAGCGGGTTGTCATCTATATTCTATGTCCCTAAACGGCAAAACGAAGTTTGCCCGGTCAGCTAGTCTAATATATAAAATTCTCTCGCTTTTCTTTATAACCAAACTCCTCCGAAACGGCTGGACCGATCGTTATGAAATTTTCAGGGTATGATCTCTGGGTCCGGGAGCGGGTTGTCATCTATATTGTATGTCCCTAAACGGCAAAACGAAGTTTGCCCGGTCAGCTAGTTATTATTATAATATAATTGTCTAGGCGTTGCGTACGCTATAAACTATCAAACAACGCAATGATAAATTTACTATGATGGGTATAAAACAATGGCATACTTTTAGCAGGACAGATTAATAATTTTTAATAAAAATTGTCCGTGGTGTTCAGTGTTGTCATGTGGGCAGTGTTCCTGGCCCTGCATATTGTACCATACATAATCTTTTCAAGTAGCGGATTATAGCAAAACAAATTAATCTGTCCTGCTAATTATGGATTTCCGCAAAATAACGCCTGCTTCCATTCAATATTTAATGGCATCCTTTTATCAATGAAACTTTATAAAATTAAATAATCATTTACCTTAAATTTCTTCTTCGGCAGTTTGGAATGGCTAGCCTTCTTGGGATCGACAAAAATTCCCGTTTCACTCATGTGCAGTTGAGGTACATGACCTGAAACATAAACAAGAAACTGACTGACTGACATAATAGCCCTAATCGCTGGGTCTAGAAAATGAAAATGAAAATCTTTATTTTTCACATAGGCCTAAATAAATCAAGAACCTATCTTGATCCTAGAGATTCTTTTTTAATGACAAGAATTCTTGGAATGATAGGGATATACTTCATCTCCTCACGAGATATCTTAAAAATTATGTAATAATTTTTGATATTATTTAAGAAATTGTATACATATAATGACATTTTTTTGAAAAGAGCAAGTGCCGAGTTTCTTGCCAGTTCTTCTCGGTGCAAACCTGCTTTCCGAACCTGGCGGTAGAGTTTTGACTTTTCATAAGAGCCTATAATTGGGTTTATGTGAAAATAAAGATTTTTCATTTTTCATTTTCATTTTTTGCACATAGGTTTCTTAAGAGGTCTAGCGGTGACTAAGAAATAGTTTTCAAAACGCTCCCTAAAGGAGGTGAAACGAGGGTCTAAAGTTTGTATAGAGAAATGTACTCTTTCACGCCGCAATTACTGAACCGAGTTGGACTGACACATAGGCTACTTTTTACTCCGAAAAATCCATGGTTCCCACAGGCTTTGTGAACAGAAATTCACACGGGCAGAGATGTATGGCAAAATAAAGTTTATTTTTATTCAATCCATTTCCTGTAAATCCTGATCATTCCTTATCAAATCTACTTATCTAATAACCCATCAATATTTTTTCAGAATTCAAAAACACGTTTTTTTTTATTCTATACAAGTTAGTACTTGACTGCTATCTCACCTGATGGTAAGTGATGATGCAGCCTAAGATGTTATCGTACTAACTTGGAAGGGGGTAAGTTAATTTACCCCAACGGTTTCTACACAGCATCGCACCGGAACGCTAAATCGCTTGGCGGTGCGTCTTTGCTGGTAGGGTGGTAACTAGTCACGGCTGAAGCCTCCCACTAGACCAGATCTGAGCCAATTTAGAAATTATAAAATTCCAAAGTGGCCCGTGGCGGGAATCGAACCCGCGACCTCCCACTCGAATCCGGGCGCGCCGGCACTGCGCTAGGGAGGTCGTCGGTCGAGGGATGTTGCTACATCTAATTAATTTTTTACAATAAGAATCTGTAGCTCTTATATATTTTATACCAAAAAAATCCCTAGATAGTAGATACTGTGTAGTTCAGAACTCACCTGGCTTCTTGTAGTTGTTGAGAGGTGCTCTGGCGGCCCTCTGCCCGCCCTCCTCCAGATAATTGTACGCCGCGCTAATGCACTTGCTTGCGCGACCTGCACCTGAAACAGTGCGACAACGTTGATACTTCTGCACTCTATAGACCCCCTTGTTCTAAACAATCAGTTTATAATATAACGCATATTGCTCGGTCCTTTTGGACAAGGTGGTCTTTTGACACAAGGTGACTCCTGAAACCGTCCCAACATGAAGGTTGATGCTCCTACAGTCTAAAGACGGCCTTATTTTAAAGAACCAGCACATAATTTAACGGATATTACGAGGTGGTTATTTTGGACACGTTAGTTTTATGAGAAAAGGTGGCATCTGAAACTGTACCAACATTAACGTTCATGCCCCTACAGGCTATAGACCACCTTGTCCTAAAAAACAGCTCATAATGTAAGAGTATGAGGTGGTCCTTTTAGACAAGGTGGTCTTTTGAAACAAGACGGCGCCTAGAAACCATCTCAACATCAATGTTGATGCTTTATTATAGGCCACCTCATTCTAAAGCAACTTGTAATATAAGATATTATGAGGTGGTCTTTTGACACAAGGTGACTCCTGACACTGTCCCAACATCAAGTTTGATGCTCCTAAAGTCCGACCACCGTGTTCTAAAGAACCGGCTCATAATATATTATGATATTATGAGTTTGTTCTTTTTGGACAAGGTGTTCTTTTGACACAAGGTGACTCCTGAAACTGTCCCAACATCAAGTTTGATGCTCCTAAAGTCCGACCGCCGTGTCCTAAAGAATTGGCTCATAATATATGATATTATGAGTTTGTTCTTTTTGGACAAGGTGTTCTTTTGACACAAGGTGACTCCTGAAACTGTCCCAACATCAACACTGATGCTCCTAGTCTATAGATCTCCTTGCTCTAAAGAATCAGGAACCGTAACCACCATCTGTTCAAGCAGTATTATTGTATTGTAATATTGTTTTGACATTTTCATACAATGTCAGTATGAAAATTTTAAAACAATATTATAATAATTGTTACGGCCCCTTGCCTGTCCAGACGAGGGCTGAGTTCCCGGGCCCATAGAGGAACGAGCCCGGACAGGTCGAGGGGGGACCGACCAGTGAGACTACAAGGGATCACTAGTATACGATCAGTCTCGGGTCGGATGACGGTATCCAATCCGAGTCGGATAGTAATCCGAGTCTCACTAGTCGATCAGTGGAATGGTAAACGGCGACTTTTACTAGACAACAGGTCGGCCACTACGGCTGATACAGTACGCCACCGTACGCGGCCAACAAATAAAATAGTTTAAAATTAGTAGGTACTTATCGACTGACCTTGATCCCGAAGCGTCGGCTTTGATACGGAGTCCTCTGTAGTAGATGTGGGACAGTGTGTGACGTGAAAGTGTTAAGGGTATGTACAAGGGTGCGTGTGTGTATGGGACTGGCAGAGCCGTCTGACCTCCGCTTCAAATCAGCCTCCAAACACGAAGACCACACGCGCAGGAACCCACTTTCCGTCGGCTACCGGTTCGAATTCACTAACACGTAAACACAAATGAGTCTATTCAAGATAATTTACACGGATTATTGCACGATGATTTTATCGCGTGTAGGTACAAGTCCACAAATGCGCACAACAGATGCGCCGCCACGTAAAAAAACGGTCCACCAGAATTCGACGCGGTCTCCCAACACCCAGGTCTCGAAGCTGGACGTCAATCAAGGGGATTTACGATTCTGGAGGTTCAAACCGACGTGGCAGACTTTTGAGCGGCAAAAACGCTGCACTCGCGTGCTATTTCTATGTGACTACTCCCGAGACCACGCGCTCGCAGAATGCATAAAAAAACTCCCGACCGGGCGCGCGTCATTGCATGCAGCAAAAAACCCGCCGTAACCAAAGTGTGAAAGGGACACGCGGATGAGCGCCTCCGTGGGCCAGGGCGAGAACGCACGACTTAGTCGTTCCGACCGCGCGCGGAATGCATTTCGCGTCAACAATCCCCCGCTCCGAATCTAAGAATGTAGATTCGCTAATCAATAGGCAGTCGGGACAACGTGGCCACGGCACGTTGCAATACTGAGTCCCCCACAAATACCTCGGCGACCCGGGGAACGCCATCCGATCCAAATAGCAGTTTAACAATGCGTCCACGACGCCAAAATAGTGGGAGTAGATTAGATTCTTTAAGCAGAACAAGATCTCCCACCTTGGGAGGGTTAGTTTTGTCAGTCCACTTGACGCGCTGCTGCAGCAAGTGCAAATACTCAAGAGACCAACGGTGCCAAAAATTTTGAGTCATTTGCTGCAACATTTCAAACCGAGACAACCGTGAGGTCTTGACCTCCCGATAGGGATACTCGGGCAGCGCGTTAAGAGGCTGACCAATCAAGAAGTGACCCGGCGTTAAAGCCTCCAAATCATTTGGGTCGGAGGAGACGGGACCGAGAGGCCGAGAGTTAAGAACCGCTTCAATCTTGCAAAATACCGTGGACAGTTCCTCGAAGGTTAAGATGGTTTCCCCAATAACGCGACGCAAATGGGTTTTAGCGACCTTAACAACAGCTTCGAAGATTCCGCCCCAGTGAGGACACGCCGGAGGGTCAAATTTCCAAGTAACTCCCATTCTAGACATGGCGGTGCCTACACAGTGCCTGTTCTTAACAAGGAAGTCAACGACCTCCTTCAAATAACGATCGGTTCCCTTATAATTGGTCCCGCAGTCTGTCCGAACCAAGTCGGGTAGGCCGCGACGGCTCACGAAGCGGCCCAGAGTGGCCACGAACGCCTCCGTGCTGAGGGCACTGACAAGCTCCAAGTGAACTGCCTTGGTTGCGAGGCAAACAAAGACGCACAAGTAGGCCTTAAAAGACCGAGCATTCTTAAGGTTAGAGCTCTTAACTAGAAAAGGACCGGCAAAATCGGTTCCAACACCGGCGAAAGGTCGAGCAGCCCTTACGCGGTCCGCAGGCAGGTCACCCATCACAGGCTGTGCAATGGATGCCTTCAAACGATAGCAAGGAATACATTTGAAGATCACGCTTCGAATGGTTCGTCGGCCTGCCAAAATCCAAAACTCACGCTGCAAAATGGCTGAGAGGGTATTGCAACCCGCATGAGCATTTTTAATATGATAATGAGTTATCAACAGATTGACAAAGGTGCCATCCTTTGGGAGCAGCAAAGGATGTCGCGCTCCATAAGGGAGGTTGGAGTTTTTAAGGCGTCCCCCGACACGTAGTAATCCGGAACTGTCCAAGAATAGACTCAGGCGAGCAAGGTGGCCCTTCAGTGGCGAGCCTCGTTTCAAAGACTCAATCGCTGACTCAAAGTGTTCCACTTGGATCACACGTATCCAGTACATCAACGCCTCTCGCCGTTCCAAGGGCGAGAGCGCCGAGTCTAAGTTTTTATTGAGGGGATCCCTGGCATTATGCATGAATCGACGCAGCCAAGCGGTTACGCCGATCAGCTTGTCAAACGAGCTATACCGCTCCAAGAGGGCGCGGTCATAAATGAGCCTATCGTTGACCACGCCAACCCTCAATCGCAAGCCGGGTAATTCGGCTGGAGCCTCAAATTTGTCCGGGGGCCAGGAGGATTCTGGGCCAGATAGCCAGCCCGGTCCCCACCAGAGTGGGTGGTAGACTAGCAAAGAAGCCTCGCAACCGCGAGAAGCGCAGTCAGCTGGGTTTAGTTCCCCGGGTACATGTCTCCATTTCAAGGGTGTGACAGAACTTTGTATTTGTGACACTCTATTCGCCACGAAAACTTCAAGGTTATGGACCGAAGCCCGAAGCCAACACAGGACAATCTCGCTGTCCGACCATGCAAAAACTTCCAAAATATTTACAAAGGACTTCAAAGAAGCATGGACGTGGTTTAATAACCGGGTCAAGAGTGCGGCTCCCGAAAGTTCTAACTTAGGAATTGTTAGACGAGACCTAATAGGTGCAACCTTGCTCTTAGCTAGGACAAGGTGCAACGAGACTTGCCCAGAAGCGCTCACGGTTCGCAGATATACCACAGCTGCATATCCCTTCTCAGAGGCATCGCAGAACCCGTGTAAGCTTGCACGACATTTGCCCGGAGGCAAGAAGCGTCTGGGTAAAGAGATTTGGTTGATGTCGGGAAGGGAGGACACCAAAGAGAGCCACTCTCTTAAGAGAGCACCAAGAAGAGGCTCATCCCAGCCTAACCCAGACACCCAAAGCTTTTGGAGAAAGCACTTGGCCAGAAAAACAACCGGAGTTATCCAACCGTTTGGGTCAAAGGTGCGCGCCACAGTGGACAGGACCAGTCGTTTGGTCCAAGACTTCGGAGGATCATCTAACTTGACCCGGTACGTAAAAGAATCCTGAACGGGCTGATACTGGATACCAAGCACCGTCAGCAAATTGGGATTCTCCGGGTGTTCAAACAGGTGAGGATCCTGTTGATCCTTTCCAGGTAAGTCCTGCAAAACCTGAGGTGAGTTGGATAGCCATTTACGTAACTCGTACCCTCCGGATTTCAAGATGGCGATCAACTCGTCCCTCAGGATGCGAGCTTCCTCAACACTGGATGCTCCGGCGCAGATGTCGTCCATATAGACAGAAGTTTCTAGGACATCCGCTGCTCGCGAATAATTCAGTCGTTCCCGGTTGGCCAGCTCCAAGAGCGTCCTCATTGCAATATAAGGACTAGACCTAAGGCCATAAGTTGTAGTGTTCAGCTCGAACACGCGCACAGGATCACTGGGATTCTCGCGCCACAAAATCAGCTGGTAACGACGATCATCGCGATGCACTACCGATTGCCTGAACATCATTCGTATGTCGGCCACAAAAACCACCTGGTGCCTACGGAAGTTGGTGAGGATGTCAGATAGATCCTTAAGAAGTTTGGGGCCAGTGTGGAGACACTGGTTCAAGGAAACCCCATTAGACGTGGCCGCTGACCCGTCGAAGACCACACGAATTTTACCGCCTGGAGACTTCAAGACCGCGTGGTGAGGGAGAAAATAGTGCTCGTGAGAGCGCCAGTCAAATGAGGAAGGGGACATGTGCCCCAACGCCTCGTACTCCCTCATGAACTCAATATATTTCTCTCGAAATGCAGGGTCTCGCTTCATGCGGCGTTCCATGGACAGAAGTCTTTTTTCAGCTAACGCCCTTGAATGACCAAGGGGGGGGCGTGAGGCAAGGAAGGGTAGCCGAGTTACAAACCTGCCATCGACGCGACGACCTGTGTTATTCTGGTAGAATAACTCGCATTCCTGATGGAGGGGGTCTACCCGAGCCGCTTGAGGGGGCTCTTCAATTTCCCAAAATTTTTGGACTACATCGGAAAGTGCCACTCCAATAGTTTGGAGATGGTCCACGTCAGGAGGCAGGTTGGTCCATAAAACCGGACCGAAAAAACTAAACCCAAAGATAGTGGGCATGGCCGACAAACCATTTTTCTGCAATGTCCTAATCTCTCCTGACATGATCAAGCCCAGCACATCGGCGCCCAAGAGCAAATCAGTGGGGCCAGGTTCAGACCATGAAGGGTCCGCCGGGGTTAAACCCGACGCGCAATGAACCGCCGAGTTATGGATAGGAACGTTCGGGAGGTGTCCCACAATATCGTCAAGAACGTTCACATCGACTAGGATACGAAGGGGACCTTCGGCTGGACCAAACATAAGTTCTGCCCGACCCCTGGGAGTCGGAGGAACCGATCCTCCTATTCCTACCATTGGACGATTGTCCGGACTCCAGGGGAGCCCCAGCGTCCTCACCAACCACGACGACGCAATGCAGCGCTGTGAACCGAGATCTAGCAGCGCGCGTACCATTAGCCACTCACCGTTCGGGTTAAACACCCTGACCAAAGCCGTGGGCAAAAGTACGGTCTGGCAGACCGTCTTATGCTCGCTCAAATTGTCGGGTGAGGTGGCGGTGGTGGGAGCCAGGGCAGCAACTAGTCAACGGGAGTTGCCCCTTTCGGGCGACTCCTCCAGCCTCGGGCGCTCGTAGGGGCCAGCTTGCGGAACTTCTACCACACCAATAGGTGGGGTTCCCCCAGGGTACACCCAAGCGTCCCTCATGGGCTGAGGGGGTCTGGTCACGTACGACAGCCGTGGGACGACGTAGTGCGGAGGGGGGTGTCCAGACCATCGAGGAGGGTGTCGCTCCAGCCTGGGGTATTCAGCCAGAGGAGGGGAGTACCTCCTTGGATCAGACTGAGCGACGGCAAAACCTCCCTCAGGGTTGACAGAGGGCGGAACGCCCCCGCCCCTGGAGGGCTGCACCCCCGCCCGAGGGGGGGGTGAAGCCCTATCAAAACCAGGGGCCGGACGAACAGTGTTCGCCCCACGCCGTCCATCGGCTGGGCACGTGACCGAGGAGGAGCCTCCACTCCTGCCGGGTGTCTGTTCAACCACCTCCTGCCTGCCGGCACCATTGCGGTCGAGACAAAGAATAGGAAGGTGGTTGCCCTGACAGTGTGTGCAAGGCCGTTGGTGCTGGCAATTGCGTTGCAAGTGCCGACCTAAGCAAGAGTAGCACCAACGGCGCTCCCTCGCGATGGCCCTACGGGACTTGGGCGATCTCTCCAAAAATTTAGGGCAATCGGCCGTTGTGTGCGTGGAAGCACGGCAATAGTTGCAGGGGGTTGCCTCGGTCGCAGCAAGACCACTAAAGTTGGGGATTGTGCGGCGACCAGTCTCCTGCGCCACTACTGGCTGCTTGAAACCCCTGGTGGAAGTCGTGGGTTTAGAAGCGGGCGTCGGTCGCGCCGGCTCCTTTGCCGGTGTTCCCGAGGCCACGGCATTCTCCACCTGGCGGCTCTGTTCCTCAAGGAACTTTAAGAGGTCACTGAACGGGGGTATATAATTAGCCCCGTCCCCGCCGTACCTCTCTTCAAATCGGATCCGCAGATCGAGAGGCAGGCGGGACAGAACCAGGTGAAGAAGCCAGAAGGACCACTGATCCACCGGTAAGTCAAGTTGTCGAAGGGCGTTGCAAGCAACCACGACTGGGTCAATGATCACCTCCCGGAGACGTGCTAGGTCTTTCAAAACCGGGAGGGACATTAACTCCATCATGTGCGCGTCAGCAAGGCGGCGCACATTGGCGTAGCGCCTCTCGAGGAGTTCTCTGGCCGTGGAGTAGCTGGCGTCAGACAACTTCAAATGGCAGACTACCCCAAGTGCCTCCCCTTGAAGGGAGGTCCGCAAATAGGCCATTTTTTGGCCTGGGGATAGGTCGCGGCGGGTATGGACTAGACTGTCGAAGATGGAGATGAACCCCATCCAGTCTTGAAGCCGCCCACCAAAGTGTGGAAGGTCCAAAGTAGGCAGCCGACCCAATAGGGCGGGCTGCGGCTGCGGGCGAGGTGACTCGCACTGCATACTCTGTCGAGCCTCGCGCTTCATTTTGGCCCCAGCCTCGAGCACATCGTCTGTGAACTCGAAGAACTGCTCGTAGTCCTTCTGGGCCGATTCTCGCGCCTCGTCGTCCTCCACTGTAGCAAGGAATTCCGAATAGGCCTCTTCAAAATGGGCTCGTCTGGCTGGGAGCTGCTCAAGGCGGTGGAGCAAGCTAGCCGTCCTGTCTGGACGAGTAATAAGCGCATGCGCGCTAGCTGCCCACCGCAGCTCATCCTGCATACGGCGCACCGGAGGCTTATGCGAAGGCATGGCGAGACTGCGCGAGAATAATTACAAGGAAGCACGAAACCAAAAAATAAAACAACAAGGAAGTAGAACAAGCACAGATGCAAACACCAACACGTGCAGAACGCTAATCAAGGTCGCGGTTAACAAACGCGCGGCACGCGGTAAATAAACGCGGCGTTGCTACAAAAACGCGTGGTGTAGCGGTACAATAATCTGTGGCCGTTAACGCGGCGTATCGGTCCGACACGTGGCGTACCGCGCCTACAAACGTGTGACCGGCAGAGATACGCGACGAATTAAATACGCGCAACAAATATCGATATCGACGCGCCGAACGTGTAAAAGCCGCTTAACCAAAAGGCGCGAAACCACGCTCTGCTACCAAATGTTACGGCCCCTTGCCTGTCCAGACGAGGGCTGAGTTCCCGGGCCCATAGAGGAACGAGCCCGGACAGGTCGAGGGGGGACCGACCAGTGAGACTACAAGGGATCACTAGTATACGATCAGTCTCGGGTCGGATGACGGTATCCAATCCGAGTCGGATAGTAATCCGAGTCTCACTAGTCGATCAGTGGAATGGTAAACGGCGACTTTTACTAGACAACAGGTCGGCCACTACGGCTGATACAGTACGCCACCGTACGCGGCCAACAAATAAAATAGTTTAAAATTAGTAGGTACTTATCGACTGACCTTGATCCCGAAGCGTCGGCTTTGATACGGAGTCCTCTGTAGTAGATGTGGGACAGTGTGTGACGTGAAAGTGTTAAGGGTATGTACAAGGGTGCGTGTGTGTATGGGACTGGCAGAGCCGTCTGACCTCCGCTTCAAATCAGCCTCCAAACACGAAGACCACACGCGCAGGAACCCACTTTCCGTCGGCTACCGGTTCGAATTCACTAACACGTAAACACAAATGAGTCTATTCAAGATAATTTACACGGATTATTGCACGATGATTTTATCGCGTGTAGGTACAAGTCCACAAATGCGCACAACAGATGCGCCGCCACGTAAAAAAACGGTCCACCAGAATTCGACGCGGTCTCCCAACACCCAGGTCTCGAAGCTGGACGTCAATCAAGGGGATTTACGATTCTGGAGGTTCAAACCGACGTGGCAGACTTTTGAGCGGCAAAAACGCTGCACTCGCGTGCTATTTCTATGTGACTACTCCCGAGACCACGCGCTCGCAGAATGCATAAAAAAACTCCCGACCGGGCGCGCGTCATTGCATGCAGCAAAAAACCCGCCGTAACCAAAGTGTGAAAGGGACACGCGGATGAGCGCCTCCGTGGGCCAGGGCGAGAACGCACGACTTAGTCGTTCCGACCGCGCGCGGAATGCATTTCGCGTCAACAATAATACTGCTATAAGAGATAGTGGTACGGTCCCAGCTCATCCGTTATATGGATATTATTAGGTGATTCTTTTGGAAATCAAGGTATTTAAAGACACGGTTGATTTTTGAGACATAGTGATCGTTTGAGACATCACATATCAGTGTTTTGAGACAACATATCAAATACAACATAGGAAAATGTTTTTAGAACTCTCCCCTTCACGTTTTAAGAAGTTAAACAAAAAAGAACCTTTGCCTGATTAAAATACTTCTTCCACCAATAAAATGGGCAATGTACAAAACTTATCACCAACCATACATGTGGGTAGATCTATAGGTGTCTACGTACAAGTGGATTTAAGGAGCTTGTTAAATACTGGCAATACTGGGGGGCTATTCACGTTACGTGTCGACTACATTTCGTGATGTGATATGTTTAAAAAGGTGATGGTATTCACGTACATAAGCAGACGATATTGAATTCAAAACATTTTTGCGAACACTGAAAAACTAATTGTAATACATCCAACATAGAGCGTAAAATTGAATGTAGTTCAAAATGCGATATTGGTCGACAGTTCCGAGATTGAAATTACTTAAGCGCGTCAAAGTTGAGCATTGTATTTCCTGTGATGAAATACATTCAATTTCACACTCTAATCCAATAGGTGTAAAGTTCATTTTTCAGTGTAAATATTTTTTTCTTTTTCTTGTATCACATCACTGATAGTGTGAAAACGTTACGAGAATGTCATAGCTGACCTCCAATACACCAAAGCCGCGCTCACAGCTGCTAGTATGGTCAGCAACACCGCCGCTAACAGAGCCACCAGAGAGTTTCCAGAGTGCTGCACTTGCGACACGTCTGCGGGCGACATCGCCGCCGAGTGCGCCATGCACAGGTCGCTTGACACTTCCTGTCAAAAAATAATATGCGGTAAACAATGAACAAAACAAGTAAATAATTAAAAAATTAAAAAACACGACTGTCCTGTGGTAAAAAAAACAATTTTTTCAAAAAAAGTATAGCCTATGTTACTCGGAATTATGTAAGGATTCTAACGATTCCCCATATGTCCGAATCTCTTCAGCCGATCAGAAGTTATGGTGGGATAAAGAAAGTCACATACATACATGAACGCTAAAAACATTACTCCTTTTTTGGGCAATCGTGTAAAAAACCGACTAACTCTCATCAAACTACTGTCGAAATCGGTTGACTTAGTTTTCTCATGGATATGTGGACGACACAAAATCGGTTCAAAAGCAAAATAAAGCTATTTAACGCTGTGTATTGAAATTTTATGTTGAGAAGTGATGTTACGGAGATCCGCATCCGTATCCGCGGATGTCACTTTTCTCGCGGATTTTTATTTTTATTTTCCAAACGCTAATATTGAGTTTACTCTCTTAGAAACTAAAGTTCAATTGACTTAACACATTGTGGTCGATTCAGTTCTGCAAAATTTCTAAACTAAACTAATTTAAAATAGTGTAATGCTTTTCCAACAGCTTGAAAAGGATAGCACTATTTTATTTAAATTAGTTTAATTCGGAGATTTTGTACAACAGAATTAGCACCATTGACGACAAAACGCAAACTTTTTTTTTATACCTGGTCTGGCCATAAAACTTTTCTTTTTTTCAGCTTTTTAATTATTTTGAATTTGGAACACGTATATTATTTTAAAAACTTCTTTCGATTTCGCGCCATTTCACATACTTTTTCGTGTTCATTATCAAATTACAATAAGGAATGGGGTGTTATAGAAAATAGGATTGCAGTGATCGCCTTGCACAAAGTGGGTATTTAGCCGTCGGTCATATTCCAGACACTTCAAAAGCTTGGTATCAGCCGTATGTTCGTATATCGTACAATCAACAGATAAAACAACACTTAGTCTGTCGAAGACCAGAAAAGATCGGGGCGGCCGCGTGCTGTTAGAACTACAAAGGCTGTTAATGCTGTTAAAGCCAGAATTCGTCGAAACCCCGTTAGGAAGCAAAAAATCTTATCGCGAGAAATGAAGATTCCCGCTAGGACTCTGTCGCGTATTATCAAACAAGACCTGAAGCTCGGTGCTTATCGTCGATATACAGGTCATGCCCCAAATCAATCTTTACAATTAAAGAGAGTGGAACGATCAAAACGCCTTCTGTCGCGATACGCAGGTGAAAGTCACAGGAATATCCTCTTTACCGATGAAAAAAATTTCACGATTGAAGAACACTACAATAAGCAAAATGATAAGTGTACGCTCACAGTTCTAAAGAAGCTGCTCAAGTGGTCGGGAAGGTACAACGTGGTCATCATCCTGCGTCAGTGATGGTTTGGTGGGGCGTGTCTTATCAAGGAGTCACAAAACTGCATTTTTTTTAAAAAGGCGTGAAAACTTCAGCTAAAGTATATCAAGATACATACTTGGATTATGTTGTGAAACCTCTCAGCAATACTCTTTTTAAAAATATACCGTGGACTTTCCAACAGGACTCTGCACCTGGTCACAAGGCACGAACTACCCAAGCCTGGCTTGAAACCAATGTTCCGGACTTTATAAGAGCTGAAGACTGGCCCTCATCTAGCCCAGACCTCAACCCTTTAGACTTCAAATTATGGTCAGTTTTAGAGGACATGGCCCGCTCTAAACGACACGGCGACATTGAGTCTCTTAAAAAATCTTTGGAGCAAGCAGTGGCAAAATTTCCCTTGGAAACAGTGCGTAAATCCATAGATTCGTGACCAAACAGATTAAAGGCCTGTATAAAAGCCAAAGGTGGCCATTTCGAATAGACTTTTTTTTATTTTTTGTTGAGACTAACAAATTTGTAGGTATAAATTTTATTAATATTACATTACATCATTTTAAAAAAAAAGCATTTTCATTTGTAACAGAACTTATGGCTGGACTAGTTATATATAATTGATAGGCTTGCGCTTGACTACAATCAAGTCTGATGAACAGAAATGATGAGGTCTAGGATGGAGCGCGCTTGCCTAGAAAATGCCTATTCACTCTTCTCTTGAAGGCACCCAGACTGTATTTGGCTGGGAACACGGAAGCTGGAAGGGTGTTCCACACCTTAGCGCTTACTACAATAATATAATGATTTCTACTAACCATAGGAGGCGATTCCGAGCCGTTGATGAGCGTGTTTCGCCGCGCGACGGATGACGTCACAGCGTATATCTTCACCTCGTACCGCGTCACATTGGATAGCTCCACTTTCTGGTGACAAACAAAATATTTGTGGTCAATATCGACAGATTCGGACCAGGGGGCCATTCACGTAACGTTTTCACACACTGAGTGATGTGGACAAGAAAAAGAAAAAAAAATTAACACGGAAAAATGAACTTTACGTTTATTGACTTAGAGTAGAATTGAATGTATTTCAACACAGGAAATAAAATACTCGACTTGGACGCGCTTAAGTAAATTTAATCTCACAGTTGTCGACCATGCTGCGTTTTGAACTACATTCAATTTTACGCTCTACGTCACAAATCTTAAAATTTTCAGTGTTCGCAAAAAATGTTTTGATTACAATTTCGTCTGCTTAGTAAACGTAAATGCCGTGACCTTTTTAAACATTTCACATCACGAAATATAGCCAAAGCGTTCGTGAATAGCCCCCCAAGTTCGTCTTAGTGCAAAACTGCTTTCCAAACTGGATGTTAGAGATTAGGTTAGGGTGGAGGTATTATTAAGTCTATGATCCCTTGATTTATTACACAATAAATCAAGTATCATAGACAACGAAGTCCGGTGATTTATCGGACACCCATTATATCAGCAGTAGTACTACCTATTGGGTACAGGTAGATAGATAGATAGGTAGATAGATAGATAAACACTTTATTGCACACCACAGAATAAAAATATTAAAAGAGAAGAAATAATCAGAACACAAACTTAGGAGTTGTACCTACTCCTAAGGTACAGGTACCAAGTTCCCGTTGGTCTAGAATCATGGAACTTGGCAAGCAAGGTCTCATATCTTATGTCGAACTCGGGAAGGCAGTTGTCGTACTCACAACGCTAATGGTGGTCTCGATGTCGTCCTTGTTGGTGGGCAGGGTGAGCGTCGTGCGCGGCTGCTGCTCCGGGATCTTCCTCAGCGTCACCACGTACTGGTGCAGGCAGTTGTCGTACTCACAACGCTAATGGTGGTCTCGATGTCGTCCTTGTTGGTGGGCAGGGTGAGCGTCGTGCGCGGCTGCTGCTCCGGGATCTTCCTCAGCGTCACCACGTACTGGTGCAGGCAGTTGTCGTACTCACAATGCTAATGGTGGTCTCGATGTCGTCCTTGTTGGTGGGCAGGGTGAGCGTCGTGCGCGGCTGCTGCTCCGGGATCTTCCTCAGCGTCACCACGTACTGGTGCAGGCAGTTGTCGTACTCACAACGCTAATGGTGGTCTCGATGTCGTCCTTGTTGGTGGGCAGGGTGAGCGTCGTGCGCGGCTGCTGCTCCGGGATCTTCCTCAGCGTCACCACGTACTGGTGCAGGCAGTTGTCGTACTCACAACGCTAATGGTGGTCTCGATGTCGTCCTTGTTGGTGGGCAGGGTGAGCGTCGTGCGCGGCTGCTGCTCCGGGATCTTCCTCAGCGTCACCACGTACTGGTGCAGGCAGTTGTCGTACTCACAACGCTAATGGTGGTCTCGATGTCGTCCTTGTTGGTGGGCAGGGTGAGCGTCGTGCGCGGCTGCTGCTCCGGGATCTTCCTCAGCGTCACCACGTACTGGTCCAGAGAGTTGTCGTACTCGCGCGGCTGACGCCACTGGATGTACAGGATCCCTGGAACAAGCATTAAAATTTAAATATACTGACTACATTTACCAAATAAACACAGACAAAGGACCCGGCGGACCGTGTGGCAAAATTGTTGTTTCATTTACTTCAAAACGCAACATGGTCAAGAATAATTGAATTAAATTTACGTTGCACGATAAGGTTGAGTCATTGTATTTCCCATGTTGAAGTACGTTCAATTTTACACTCTAAACCAATGGACGTAAAGTAAATTTTTAAGTGTTAATTTTTTTATGATTCACTTCACTCAGTGTGTGAAAACTTTACGTGAATTGCCTCCCAACATCACATTTCGAACGCATCAATACTGAAGAGGACGCAAGACTTAAGGGTCCAAGAGTTAAATGTTAATTCAGATAGGTTTTAATGATTTTACTGTTAGGTTGTTCGCACGTCAAGTTCAATATGACAGGGGCTGACGGCGGTTTGACGTCTGTCAGAACGTAAAGCGGTTCAGATGAGGGGCCCAGTCGGCCTGAGTCCAGCAAATCTGATGACATCACGCCCTCTAGTGGGAAATTGTAGAAAGCCCGCACCCAGATCTTGTAGGGGGTGAATGGTTCTGAAAACAGAGTACACTATTAAAAAGTTGGCTCAACTTATTTACCTGAGTTACATTCTATATCAAGACGTACATCACGCATAACACAATAAAAAAAACTACAAATCTCTCTATACACAATAATCTCTCTATCTCATCTAAATGTATCAATTCATTTTTTTTTAAATACAGATATAATAAAAGAAAATACCATGGTTTATTCGATTTTCAAAATCTCTACACTAATTAATTGTGATGCCTAAAAATGTTTTCCACATGTTTGTTTTTTTTTTCCAAAAATAGACCTGTTAAGGTTCGTTTAAAGATTTCAAAGGTGCTTATACAAAAAAAAAAATCTAAGGACTCACTCAAATTCTTCAATCGAAATCCCACAAGCTTCGAGCTCTGTGCGCCAGACGTGTTCAAAAGAGTCAAATTTTTGGTGGCATTCAAATAATCCTGTATACCGAAATCACTTCTGAACACATTCTTTCTCTTCACATCCTCCGAAGTCTGTACTCCTGATATCAATAAGAAATCGCTGCCTCCCTTTTTCGGAGTCACGCCTTCTTCATAGTACAACACGTATGCAATCTGTGTGGTTTCCTTCATTAGGGGTACGGACATAGATTTCTTCACAACTTCAATCGGCATTTCAAATGCTTGATGTGTCTCTATGCTTCATGGCTTCTCTCGAAATGTATTTTCTCAGTAGTATTATCTTGCCTTCTTTTCCTGTGTCTATGAGATCTTACGTCCCGTTTGCTCCTATACCAGTAATCATCCGGAAGTCTATGGTTAAAGTCGCGTTTGTCATACTTTTCGTCTCTTTTATTCCTGTACAGAATATCTGATTCTGAGAATTGGTTGTTATATTTCCCGTCGTTTTTATAGAGGTTGTAGTTGTCGTCGATTTCTTTTGCTTCCTGGTTGATCGGTGTGTCTAGTATCAGACGGTCATCCATTGGGACTATTGGGACATTTGGTTCGTCCGCCTGGGTCTCCTCTTTGGCTATGACTCCCAGATTGGGTTCCGATTGTGGTTGGGACGTCTGGTCGTCGGTTGAGTGTGCGGAGCTGGATCTGAGTTGTATCGTGTAGGTGCTCGGCGGGGCCCATAATAGATGTATTTCGGTGGCTGTCACTCGGTTCGCGGTGACGTTTTGCGGGGCGGACGGAACTAGAACAAAATATGAAATAATTAATATCTTTTATTTTAGATATAAAATACTCTCGATTTTCTTTGTTACCAAACTCCTCCGAAACGGCTGGACCGATCGTTATGAAATTTTCAGGGTATAATCTCTGGGTCTGGGAGCGGGTTGTTATCTATATTTCATGTCCCTAAGTGAGAAAAAGATTATATGGTAAAACAACGTTTGCCGGGTCAGCTAGTATCTTTATATATTCCTCAACTATCTGACCGGCCCCTCTCTGCTCGGATATAAATACTTTCTTATTCTATTCATAATCACTAGCTGTTGCTTGCGGCTTCGCCCGCATGAATTTTTGGTTCTACATATCCCGTTACAATGAGTCAAACTTAAAAGATAGACATATGGTGTCACGGACTTTTTTTTAGAACTTTTAATGGAGAACCATCCCGTCATACATGATTTTTGTGTAACTTTAACTGTTGAAGCAGCGCACGCAATGAGAGATGTACAAAAGGAACAATTTTTCCATATTTCCAAACATTTTTCATTGTTCCTCCGCTCATATAGGTCATAGAGTGATGTTATGTTAGCGCATTCAAACAAACAAAAAACAAACAATCAAACTCTTCAGCTTAGTAATATTAATATTGATAGCCCAAATAACATTTCTTCCGGTTTTCAATACTTTGAAAATTGTACAAAACTACGAGAGATTACAAGTTACAACAGAGATGCTAGTACAAGTATGCAGTGATACTTGGAACTAGAGGAAACTTTGTGAACCTTTTAAAAAATAACTTCGTACACTGTAGACCATCGTGTGCAGTAAACTATACATGAAGAAGGAGTGCAGAAAATTTTAATCAATGCATTATTGTTAAAAGCGTGACGCGATCAATTTTGTAGAGTAAGACTGCTTAGCATCGCAAATTCTTAATTTATTATTTTATTTTTCGGATATGCATATATTCCATCTCGTATAATCTACATTGCAGGTATTGAACAGTAACTTAATTTTATTATGCATATTATTTCACTAGGTAGATATTTGCTCTACCCTTGAAGACGACCAATTTGTGCACTAAATTATTAAACAGTCCACATAAACGTCAAAGGGAACTACGACGTCATGTCCCTTGGGCAAAGACCACGGCCCATAAGTGATGACCCTCCAAGACATAAAAATTAATATTTCATTAGTTTCATTACTTGTCCTTCGTCTACTTGTACCTTTAGAATATAGAGTAGGTACAGTTAGAGAAGTAAGGAAATAGAGTTCACGGTCCCACTCATATTTTTCCTCAATCGACCCTTGTAGGGTTCCGAATCCAGAGGGTAAAACGGGACCCTATTACCACCTATTACTGAAGACTCTGCTGTCCATCTGTCCATCCAAGCTCTATCTCACAAACTGTGATAGTTAGACAGGCAAATTTTTTACAGATTATGTATTTCTGTGGTCGCTATAACAACCAATAATAAAAAAGTAGGCTACTGGCCCGTGTGCGGGGACATATAGAGATTCTCAATCGCTATTTGTGATAAATCTATAATGAGTAATGTCTAATACGAATTCGACGCGACAAAATATAGTGCTGTCCTTTTCACTTTACACTTCGGGAGCACTTTGAACAGGATAGCATTATTGTTGGACGCATCAAATTAGTTTGGAGATCGGCGCCAGTGCCTATTTATTGAAACAGCAATCGATGCTTCGTTAGAGGAACTCTAATTTACCACATTACCTAATCTTGGAGCTAAATATCAAGTTGTCGATGTTAATTACGTGATTATCGATAGTCGAGTACATATATAATTACGTTAGTAACTCGTAAACTAATAATACATTTCCTGTCTTATCTCAATGAGCAACGTAACTAAAGGATGTCGGTATGGAAATGCAGGATGATAAAGAAACTGAGTAAATTAAACTTTTAATTAAGTGTTGGTTTTAACTCATCATATCCTTTATTTTATCCAAATTAAACCATCACGTCAATTAAAGATTTAATTATGACTAGATAATATAGGGATTTAGCTGTTGTTAAATTAAACCAGTCAGATTTTAGAATAGAACTACATATACCCTGAACGCAGCGGACCAGTTTACCGGTCGCAAAATGAAAATGAAAATATTTATTTTCACATAGGCCTAAATAATAGGTTCTTTTGAAAAGTCAAAACTCTACCGCCAGGTTCGGAAAGCAGGTTTGCACCAAGAAGAACGGCACTTGCTCTTTTCAAAAATGTCATTGTTATAATACAAGATTTAAAATACATTTGTTTTGACACCGACAGCAGTATTGTCTATAGACCGCGGTCCCCGAAACAGATCACTAAAGCACGGTCGCGGAGCACGAAGAATTTCGTACATTAACCTGCTACTACCTGTCTCTGTCACTTCCGCGTCAAAATAATGCGGTCACACTCGCACAGGACGGGGTCATTGCATCTGTGCGAGCGTGTTACAGCGTGTGACAGGTTAATGTACGAAATTCTTCGTGCTCCGCGACCGGACTTTACCACTCACGTTTCCATAGAGACGTTTTCCGTCATACTGTGGCGTGTTAGTGGGAAATTTTGACAGACGAGAAGGTTTGCGTAAAATGTTCTGATGACCATATCCCCATGTTCCTTATTGGTGAATTTAAGCTTCTTTTTCTCCAACAGGTATGTTCTTTTTTAGGGATAAAGATAAAGGGGTAGAGACTAGAGCCTAGAGGTAACGAAGCGCGTAAGAAATCGTCGCTTTACAAAATTTTACGCAACACAACCGGCATTTCTATCTATCGCAGACTATAATAACAGTAGTTCTCTAAAATGACCCCAAGTGACCCGAAATCCCCAACACGTCTGCCGTGGAAGTATAAAAACTAGACGTAAAGTGAACAAATTACACTTCGTCGACATTAAACACCCACGCGCGTTCGCTTCGTTTAATTGTTGAGCCCTAAATGTGATTAGACGTAATAGTATACTGACTAGCGCTGGCATTAATTTGGTTGCTATCGAGTTGAAACGAGTAATAGGTAAGACGGTAAACGGTTAGAGAAGGAAACGACAGTACGGAACCCTACAATGAGCGTGGCCCGACAAGCACCGCTTAAATACAGCTTGTAGTATTTAAGCGATTTTGAATGAAGTTTTATTTAAAAACTATAAAGACAATTACTTTCAAATTTACATGTCATGTATTTTGGGTCTTTAATCTAAAATCGCTTAGAAGCAGAAACACGATTGGATAAAAAATTCTCGATGGAAAGTTCTCTCAAAAGTTGCTCCAAAATCTCAACTTTTATCGGAAACTTTAATGGATGTATATGTAATTTTTGTTTTAATGTGTCGGTAATAATAATATCCAAAAACGCTTAGAAACAGATTTTTGATAACTGGCTTAGTTTTGAGTAGTTAGGTAAAAAGTTGTTTTTCTGTTATATTCTTCCGCGACGCGGCATGTCGCACCTACCAACGTATCCGTGCGTGTGAGAAAGACAACAATAAATTCAATAAACTGATCCTGCGGTTGCACCCGAACAGACAAACTCCGAAAGAACTAAGGAGACCTACCACAAATGAAATAATACTTACAGTGCCCACAGCTAGGACACTGGACAACCCTATATCAAAGAATCTCTCTGCAAGTCATCGGTCAGCCTTCCAGGCGCTGTGTCTAGATATTTACGAGCTAATAATAGAATCGGCGCGTACCTACAGACTACAGTACACTACACAAACGAAGGAAACAACAGGCAGGCACCCGTTTCCGTTTATTGATTGATTCGATTTATGCCTACTTAGGTAAGTGTACTCGCCACTAAGGAACGCTTCAACGAGATTTCTCTTAGTGACGAGTCAAGGATTTTCATTGAATAAATTGATCCGCACTTAATCTAGGTAGGTTCAAATAAATCTGCTAGCAGACGCTCGCGGCAATCGTGACCTCCTGTCCATGACTATTCCGTTATGTTGAATCTTCAAAAATCCGTTCTTGGCTGATGGTTATATCGCAAGAATTTTCATTATAAATCAATCGCCCTGAGAATTTTTCGTGTAAGAATTATATAGTATTTTATTAGTAGGTATTTAATAGCAACTTGTAATAGAAGTAATTGGATTATTAAAAAAATTATTTGTAAAAAACTATGTCGGTTAGTTATAGTTTTCAATTTCGCAAGCCGAGCATAAAACTTAGCAAGTAGTGGTTACCTTAAAATGGGTATAAGTACCCTTAGAATGTATTGCAAATTTTGAATGTCATTATTTTAAGAATCATTAATGATTATTTTAATAGGAAATAAATATGACAATATATTAATTATTATTTTAATGACGATAATGTAAAATTTGCACGCCTTGATAAGGCAAATACACTGCTACCATATTTAGTTTTATAAGATCGCATTAAACCGTGTATTTTATTGCAAATAAAGAATATTTTGATTTGATTTGATTTTGAACCTGCTGGTTAACCCAAATAAATAAAATAAAAAAGTAAATTTATTTTTGCCCTTCTCACTGTTACTAATGCGTTTGTGAGTGCGACATGCATCGTTGCGGAAGAATATAAAACGACGTTTTACCTAATTACTAAAAAACTAAGCTACAGTTATCAAACTGCAAACATCCGTTCTGTTTTTGAATATTGTTATTACCGACACTTTAAAACAAAAATTACGGTTACATCCAATGTCGTTTCCGATAAAAATTAGAAAAATGGGGATTTTGGAGCAACTTTCGGGAGAACTTTCTATCGAGAAAATTTCATTCAATTGTGTTTCTGCTTCACAGCTGTTTTAGCCGTATACGCCGTTAATCCGATACATCCAGAAGCCTAGCTGGGCGTTGATAGTCAGTCAGTCACATTTACTTCTTTATAGACATACATAAGTATAATTAAAATGTATAAGTATAATTAAAATGTATAAGCTGGCTAGGTGTTTGTCCGAGATTACAAAATAACTGTCTAGCTGTTATCATATTATGAGTAAGATAATTTAAACAATACAAAAAACCCAAACTTGAGTTTTTAATCCAGACAATATTTCTTTCCATCCGTCTGTTTAAAAACGACCGTATTAATTGATGTCTAAACCGATTTTGGTGGGACTTTCACAGCCAGATAAAGGATTTCACTAGGATTAATGACCGGACGACCGAATGGCGTAGTGGTAGCGAATCTCCTGTCTGCGCCGGAGGTCGTGGGTTCGATTCCCACTTCTGGTAAATGTTTGTGTGATGAGCATGAATGTTTTCCAGTGTCTGGGTGTTTTTCAATATATTATATTTATGTACTTATATTAGTATGTATGTATATTTATCAGTTATCTAGTACCCATAACACAAGCTATCGCTTACTTTGGGGCTAGATTGCGATGTGTAAAATGTCCCGTAAGTATATATTTATTTATTATTTACGAGCTACAACTAGGCCTATTTAAAAGAGGAATATTGCAGGTGCAGGCTACAGAACACTTAGTAGAGAGGTATACCTATGTAGTATATATAATATGTAGTATATAAATGTAATTGATTGCTGAGTGTTTTGTTGGCTAATTCTTAGTAATCTCTTCTTTCAGAGGTAGAGTCACTGAAAAAGTATAAAATTATGAGTTTCAAAAGTGCCTACTACAGTAGTGATTCTGTTCTCGTCTCTTTTGGAGTATCTAAATATCTAATATCCCTTTCGCAACGGCACAGTTTATTTTATTTTTTATTTTATTTAATGCTTAAACTAGCCAAAACATAAATTCATCCTCTTTCTCTTGTTTATATGAGGATGGCGAAAAGGGCTATAAGTCATTTTAAAACTAAATTATGTTAATTTCATTCATAAGTTCCATAACATTATCAAATCTGATAAGCTTACTCAAGGGATATCTACATATGAAAATCATACATCCAAATGGTTTGGATAAGATAACTTTGAAATGTTGCTAGTTATTTTCATTGGTCGACCAAATAAAGATCCGTTACAAGAAAATACGTTATTAGTTTTTAAGCAACGGAATAAGGAGGTTAAATTCTACGCCATATGTACTAGAAAGACGTTTACGAGTTGGCCAAGTGAGCAATAATTGCTAACTTAGCCAACTTTATTTCACTCTTTGCAGTGAAATTTGAAGTTGGTTTTTTGAAAAAAAAAAAAATCTATTTTTTTGCATTCTTTTTGCACAAGTTACCAACCTAGGTTGGTAACTTGCTAATTATTAGCATGGTATGTTGAGATGATACCATATCAACATTATGTAGGTACACCAATTCGAAGTCGAGCAATATAATAGTCAATAGTTTACTGGCCTTCCAAGTTTTTATTATAACATCTCGCATGACAAATTCTTACTATAAGATCTTCATCATGCGATTGTGTACTATAGTAGTGTGATTATCTCGCTGCAGACTCGGTCATAAATCATTCGAGTGTTTCGCTTTTGTTGTTCACTGTTGAGTTGTGCTTTAGCACAATGACCGAGTCTGCAGCGAGATAATAACACTACTATAATTTGTAGAATCTAATAAAAACCTTGTTGAATGTAAATGATATTTTGTCGATAAAGCGTCGGCGGTGATTTAATTTCGGCAGGAAATTCAACTTATGCATGCAGCAATTTAAATGATAAGCCGGTTTGATGCTAGATAAATCCGCGACTGCCCGGAAGTATTACGTGCTTGTTTGTACACGTATTGTATAGCCACTGATAAACAGCGTAAAAGCCGTATTTAAGTGATTTTGAATGAAGTTTTACGTAAAAACTATAAAGATTTTAACTTTCAAATTTAAACTTTATGTATTTTGGGTCTTTAATCTAGAATCCCTTAGAAGCAGAAACACGATTGGATAAAATTTTCTCGACAGAAAGTTCTCCCAAAAGTTGCTCCAAAATCTCAGTTTTCCTGTTTTTTATCGGAAACTACCTACAATGGATGTAATTGTAATTTTTGTTTTAATGTGTCGGTAATGACAATATCCAAAAACGCTTAGAAAAACCGATTTTTGATAACTGGCTTAGTTTTTGAGTAATTAAGTAGGTAAAAGGTCGTTTTTCTGTTATATTCTTCCGCGACGCTGCATGTCGCACCTACCAACGTATCCGTGAAAATGAGAAAGACAAAAATAAATTCAATAAATCCCCTTAATAATGTTTTCGTTATCTAACTTCCTTAAATATATCTTCTCACTCGAGCTTTTTTACGGCCCACGACTGAGTATCCTTTCAGTATGATGGTATTTTATTAACCGACTTCAAAAAAAAGGAGGAGGTTCTCAATTCGTCGGAATGTTAGTACCTACTCGTACTTAGCTGCGATCACTGATGGTAAAAGATGATAAAGCCGAAGATGTTATCGTATTTTAAGGGTTTTCGGCCCAAGTAGCCCGCGAAATTCCAATTTTATTTAGTTTTTCGCAAATAGTACTTAGGCTAAATTATATATTACATCGTAGACTTTGAGTTTTACGAGGATAACATTTATGCATCTACATAGTTTTTAGTAAAAACTTTGCTCAAAAATTCCCATTCGCCTCAAATTGGTTCCCGAAAGATTATTTTCTGCAGTTTCCCAGATTTGGAGCTATCGGGATTCGGGAACAAATATGAAGTAGCTTAATGATCATTTTTGACCTAAGTTTTTATAAAAATTGGTTGTCTGTAAAGTCGGTTTACTGACGACAGTTGAACGTGACAACTCTCGCTTGCACTTCAAACCTTACATGGAACGCCTCAGAGCGAGGTAACGCGAGCGAGGTAACGCCGGTAACGCCGGATTAGTCATGTTTTTTTTGCGCGTGCAGCCGGCTCTATCGATTTATAAGACGTTGTCACGTCAAAAACAGGTACCTAGATTGCTTGTAGATTGCATTAACTTTATGCGCGCAAAACAATTTTCATAAGCGTACAATGTATAATTTGTGACTGACCTACTTTGAACTTTGCAATATTATGTCAAGAGACGCCCCCCCAATGCTGATGAAATCAAAAAATTAAAAAATATATTTCACCGCGGAGGCGATCATAGATACGAATGGGGGGAGATTTTTTTTTGCTTTACATAACATCAGGGGTATCGTTTACTCAAAAGTTAAGGTAAGTACGACTTGGGAGGGCTTGTTGCCGTTTTTGTCACGAGTTGGATGCGGAATCTTATTTTGGGGCAAACCATATATTTAGGGTTACATGCAGTTTCGTGTATTCTCATAGAGTAGGATTTAAAGATAGAGCAGGATTGGAATATTAGGCTAATAATAATAATAATAATTAGTCTAACTGGCTGAACGACTATAAAAATAAAATAGGAAAGATTAATTTGTTTTGCTATAATCCACTTCTTGAAAAGATTCTGTATGGTGCAATATGCAGGAACACTGCTTACATGAAACACCACACAATTTCCAACACTTTCTCCGACGTACGACTATAAAATATGTACAGATCACTGATAAGAAAACTCAGAATATGGGCATCCAAACGATTTACGTAAACATCTTTCGTACAAGTTTTTTTTTTTTTTTTTTTTAATTTATTTATTTCAATAGATGCACAATAATGTTTCTTATAAACTAATATCCCGCCAAACTGATTAACAGTTTGTTGGCGAGTTAGCGCTTATTCCTAACCTTATCAAACTACGCATCTACTTCTTAGCTAACTAACTACTTTTACAATTTAACTTATATATAAAAAATAATATATAACTACACACTTATGATTATTTAAATGCACAGTGACTCGTTGGAGTACTGTATAAAAAGCTCTAATGGCAAAATATATGATACAAAGTTATTAAAAGTGAGAAATTAATTGCTGTAATTTTAGTCTTTGAAGAAATCCTTAAGCAGGTGTTCCCTTAGTCTTTTCTTAAGGGATAATGTTAGAAGATGTAGAAAGGTAAGGTTCATGTTACCAAGAATCAGTAATTATTATGGGAAAAGATTAAATGAATACTGTGTGCCAAAAATCTACAATAAAATTGAGTGGCTAAGAGAAGTTGGCAAGGTAGGTGAAGGAGTCCTTTTAAATGTCCAGGCCGAGAGGAAAAAAAAATATATATATAAAAAATAAAATAAAAATAAAAACCAAATGAAAAACAAAATGTCAATAGCTGTATGGTCAGATTTGAACCGTAGGCCGAATCAATCTAACGCTTGCGTCTGACACATTAGCTGCCTATATTTTCGGCAGGGTGCCCCGTATCACACATTTGTGTTCGACTATGGATCCTGTGCCTTTAACACCTATATGTGTCGGAAGTAGCTATTAGCGTGTGCCGGGAACGCACATACGCGTTGTCGAAAAAACTTTGTAAAAAGAAGCCCAGGCTCGGTTTTTATGACATGTCATAAAAGTAAATGATCCTCAAAGTGTGGAGGATGCTCAAATAAACCGACGACGGAATTTATATTCACTGTAAATGTCCCGCTTGTACCTACTCACCTACTTAAAAATTATTAAAAATCTTTTTCATGAAAAATAAGTTGGTACCTACCTAATTAAAGATAAATTGGATAATTAGTAATTACCTACTTTTTTCTATCATCCAAATTGGATAGGTACTTAGGTAGGTTTTGTCTGTAGCAAGTTATAAAAAACGCCGTAGGTACCTAGTTACTTACCTACATAATATGAAAGTATGAAATATTTATACTAAGTTTATAAGTTAAGTAAGTATTTATAGTATGTTATTTAAGTGATTCCTATTGGTGCAGTCAGCTTCATTTCTCAGTAGTTTTTGATGTAGGTACTAACTTGGTTACCAAACCAAGTAGATAAGTACTTTACTGATAAATAAAACGAATATTAATTTAACATTTTTATGTTTTATTAATATCAACAGGAAGAAATAATACCTATGACAAAAACATATTATTATTATTGAATGTAACTTTTATTATTTATATATTCTCTCAATAACTAATTTCAGTGACATTTAAGACGGATGGATAAAGTTGCACCGCAAGGATTTAATTTTTACTAATTTTGGTATGGAACCCGCACGTAAGTTACAGCAGTTAGATGTAACTTGAAAAGTTTTCAGGTAAATTAAGTAAGTACTGGTTGCAATTACTTAACTTAATAGGGTTTTTAAATAAGTTAGTATAATAATTTTCTTTTGCTATAAGATAGTCTACTTTACATTTTATTGGTAATATTTTCAAGTCCTGAAGTATTTTTTCATAATTATTTTTGTAAATTTTCTTCTTTTTTTTGCCTACTATAATTTTCCCTAATCTAATTTGAATTGTATATATTTCATTAAGGTAGGTATTAAAAGTTCTCCCATAAGTACTTAGCCCGTAATTTATCACTGAGTCAGCCAGTGCGTAATAAACCACTAGTTTCATGTGCTTGCTTAGCACCCGGTCGAGATGGTAAAATTTTCCCAAGATTGAACGTAACTTGTTGCACACGACACCCACATGCGTTTTCCAGTTAAAGTTTTGGTCTATGTGCAAACCTAAATATTTATAATTACTTACATATTGTAGCTGCCGACACGAACACAAGTGCTTATCCCTGTGCAGGCAGTCGTAGCCGTGAACCACTATAACTATGTCTTGGCTTTGTACTATCTTTGCCCGCCTATTATACGGCGAGTATATATGCATGCATTTTGTTTTGTCCATGTTAATGATAATACCATTATCATGTGCCCATTTGATGACGTTATCAAAGTCTGACTGAATACTATCACGCGCTTCTGACACGTCATTCGACGCGTACAGCAGACACATGTCGTCAGCATACATATATACTCGGCACTTCTTAATGACGTTAACAACACTATTGACAAGCATCAAGTATCCCACTGGCCCGTATATCGAGCCAGTGGGAACACCTAGGGTCACGCTACACTCCTCGCCCATAGTGCCATCAATCATTGTGCGTATGGTCCTATCGGAAAGATAATTTCGGAACCATTTATTAGTTGGACCCGCAATGCCACACTCCTCCATTGCTAACAATAAAACTTCCTTATCCAGCGTGTCAAAAGCCTTCTTATAATCAATGAAAAGTGCTAGCACCTGCTTCCCGCTATTTAAGTAAGAATTTATTGAATTTGAAAAATTATTGAGAGCTGTTATAGTGCTCCTACCCTTTCTAAACCCGTGTTGTGCGTCACTCAATATATTGTACTTTTCAAGAAACTGCGTAACCTGCCCTATTACAACTTTTTCAACAATTTTATTAACTATAGATAAAATAGCTATCGGTCTGTAATTAGTATACTCGAGGTGGCTGCCACCTTTGTATATAGGTCGTATTATAGCTTTCTTTAGATCTTCTGGGTATAAGCCACGCTGAACACACAAGTTTACAAAATTAGCCAACACTGGACTCAGCCGCTCTGCCAGAAACTTCACATCTTGAACCCTAATGTTATCGAAACCAGGAGCTTTGTCACTACTTAATTTCTTTATAATTTTTTTTATATCTACTGCACTTACTTTAATGTATCTAAATGAAACTTCACTATTCCTAACATACCAACTTCTGTCAAGAAATTTAAGTGGACAGTTATGCTTAATTCGCTCAATTTCTTGTGTAAAGGTTTTAGAAAACTCGTTACATATATAATATATCTCATTAACTTTACCTAGATACTTCTTAATTACACTATCTACACTTGGTTTAATTCTACCTAACCAACTATTTACAGTTAACCATATTTTCCTATAATCACCGTTACAGCTTATAACTTCTTGTCTTCTATAATTATTTTTTGCAATATTTATTAACTTATTTACCTTGTTTCTAAATTTTGTATATTCTAATCTCTTATTCATGTTATTCGGCGATGCTTTCCAGGATCGAAATAATCTGTCTCTTCTAACTATCATAGTATATAATTTTTTATCCACCCAGGGCTGCGTTACTCTGGCATGCCTAACAGGTCTACGTATTAAACTATCCTTATATATACTAGTAAAAGCCTGATACAATTTGCTAAACAACAGCAATGGGCACGTGATAGCTAAGAATTGCACCCAGTCGTAATTATCTAATTTTTGTTGAACTAATTTATCACACAATACAAGTTGTTTACTACACCTATCGATGTTACACTCGTTCGACTCACCGTTCACATCCACCGAAATACCTATTAGGGTACGTGGTGATCCGAGATATCGCATTCAAGTAAGAACGACGTCACCGGTGCATTGTCGTGCAGTGTGCTTCCGCAGCCGTCCCGCTCGCACCCACGCGTGATCGATGCACGACTGGACAAGACGCCCGTTCACGATCGCTTCGCGCGTTACCTCCGTTGTTGGCAAGGCACACTGCAGGCCGTGTTCACACAGGATGTTTTTGTAGCGTGTTGCAATTGCATTTAACTTAGCTTCTGTAATATCTATATTAACGTCTCCGATGATCACTAAGTCCACATTTTTTGGAATTCTTTCCAGAAGCGCATTCATTTGTTCTAAGAAATGTAACTTATTATTTCCAGGTGGCCTATACAACGCGATAATATGTATCGATAAACTGTTTATTTTAAGCGTGCCGTACATACTTTCAACAGCTGTGGTTCTGCTTTCTTCCAAGCAAAAACTAAGATTCTCTTTCACATATAATAATAATCCTCCCCCTTTACTGATTTCTCGTGTTTTAGCGAATGAAGTGAAACCTTTTGTGGAAAACAGGGAAACTTCTTCTTCTTTTATATTTATTTCAGATAACACTAATATATCTAATTCATATTTTATTTTGTCCAGTAAAACCTGTAGCTCATTGAAATGTTTCCTAATTGATCTTATATTTAAGTGTAGTATATTTAATCTTTTTGTGCAATTACCTTTGTTTTTATACCAGGACTCAAAATCCTCATATCTTGTGTATTCTATGTCAGTTGAAAAATCTATAATATCGTTGAATTTTATAACTTCGTAATCACGCCTTGTGTGCACGGTGCCTTAGATGCCTATTGTACTGACTGTGCTAACTTTTCTATATCATTGTCACCTTTAATTCTATAAATCTTTTTCTCATCCTCCTTCCTGGCCAAAATATTTGAATTTTGGATCCATATATATTTGCATATCCCCTTTAACTGTGTTTTAGCCGTCCAGAATAGCTGTCGCTTGAAACGTGGTAGGTTCTCATTTATGTAGATGGGCTGGTTACTGTCGTTTTTATATATATCCTTGTTAGTAATCGTAGTTCTGCGGCAGTTAATCCACTGGTCTCGGGCCCCTTTTGTTTTCAATTTCACTACAATTGGCTGCGGTTTCTTGTCATCGGGTTTTTCTCGTCCTACCCTAAAAGTATCCTCAATGTTGTTCGGATCCAGTTTTAGTTTCTGGGCAATTTTTTTAACTAACTCCGTCGTATTCTCGTTGTCTTGCTTCTCTAAGCCCACGATTTCAACATTATTAGCTTTCATACCCTGCTCCGTATCCAAAATTCTTTCTTCTAACGCCTTATTACATTTATCCAAATAGACATTCCTTTGCTCCAGAGACCTAATTTTCTTCTCCGCCTCCTCCTTGAAAGCTACCATCTGCTGGTACTGCTCAGCATAAAAATCGACTGCTTCGCTAATGTCTTCAAGGTTTTTTTCCATTTTATAAATTACCTCTAGTTTTTTATTTAGTTCCTTAAGCAATCCTTCTGGCGAAGTGTCCTTTATTTGAACGTCGATCTCGGGACTACGAGTATCTTGCATCCGATCCTGGCAGTCCCCACAGATCCCTTTTTGCAGGAAGCTCTTGCTGCGCACACACTTTTTATGGTACACAGCCTCACAGCCACCTTTGCATTTCACTATGTCATCCTTGGCTAGTGATACAAAAAGTTTACATTTATTGCAATGCACCATTTTTATTACTTTGTAAATCGTAGGTAGCTAAAACTTGATTACAGAGGTGATACAGCGCACGGTTTATACACGTCCACCCGCAGAGCGCACGCGAGCGCGGCTGAATTAAAAGTAAGTAAAGTAAGTAAAAAGTAATTTCGTACAATCTGTCAAAATTCTATAGGTGGCTACTGAGCGGACTACAGCGTGGCCTTACTTACTTGTTGGTGGCAAAACAAGCATTTTTGGCCCCGATAAACTGGCGACAGTTTTTCGCACCGTTCGCCCTGTCCAGGGTGTACCGTGTATGTCTATTGTACAGATAGATGTACTTATAAGAACATTGGTAGAGATAGTTTTACTGGCATTGGAGCGAATTCTGTTGTACAAAATCTCTAAACTAAACTATTTTAAATACTGCTATCCTTTTCAAACCTTTCCCTATCGAAAAGGATAGCACTATTTTAAATTAGTTCAGTTTAGAGATTTTACACACAGTATCGACCACATTATGCGCTGCATTTTTTGTTTCACAACTAAATAGTTATGTAATAATAATATTATGCGGTATGCCGTATCGTATAAACACAACCGGCTAAACTTGACCTAGCCTAATATCGGCCGGGGCTAACAAATAACAATGCTAACCGGCCAAGTATCGAGTGCTCTTCACGGCCCTGTGTCAGCAACATACTTAACATAGATTTCGCTTTAAATCAACAAAAGTAATATGTAGTATAAACTAATATGTAGTGCAATCAATGCAATCAGCTTCTGGACCAATAATATATTATAGGTATACTGTGTTCTGGACCATTAGATTCAGCTCCGCAGCATTAAGGTAAGCTGCCCCGTTGTTACAGATGTACCTACTAGGTTTAGTTATATTGTATTCAATAACCCTTTGACGTTGTTGTTAAATAAACCCGAAGCAGTGTAAGCCTTGCAATGTTTTGTCTTGTCATTTTATTAACGACATTTCAAATTGCTGATAGAGAAAAAGAATTGCATAAGATTACAAGATATGTACGCGAAATTCTAATTTTATTTGGTTTTTCGTAGTTTGTAGACTATTAATAACTAAAAAACTTGAGAGGTGTCAAGGGACACCCGGATGGCCCTCCTTTTTTGGAGTCGATAAAGATGCTCAGTAATAAAAAAGGTTAGGGTATTAAACTCCTTTCAAGTCTAACGGTAAACAAACATCTTACTTTAACTTGACTGCTCTTGAGCCAATCTTCGTTAGTACAATAAAAATTTTGGTAGCTTCCCATCCATTACGTTTATCGCAATGCATTTTGGGATTTCGCCAAAGGAAAATGGACCTTAGGAAGAAAGCCCCAGCGTGGAAACTGGTGTGAACTGAAAAGCATTGTTATGCAGTGTCCCACACCGGTACTAGCATGAGTCACAGGCTAATGGAAATGACCTTCCTCTCACGTAATGTACCCTCATCGTCTTGACGGCGGGTTGAGCATAACCCATCATGATGTATTGCCATGAAAACTACATGAAGTATATCTATCACGCTGACAACTTTTGAGGAATGTTCGTGAGTATGAACTATGGTAGTATAATTTATTTATGTATGTCTTACTGAGAAATGAGAAGATTCTAGATTGTGCAGGTAAAAATCTATAGTGTGAATCGTAAGTCGTTAGAAATGTTTTGACAATAGCCTTTTCTTTTAAATTTGACACTAAAATATATATGAATTAAAAAAATGGTCTTCTTTATACGAGTTATGAACTTAGACCGATAATACTTGCAATAACATAATAATACTTTCGTTTTGATTTGTTGCTAATATCACTAATTTATTGTGATATTACTATGAACGGAAAATAAAAAATAACTGAACCTGAAACAACACCTATGGAGATTAGAGAAATTAAATAACACTCTGAGAGCGAGAAACATTTGCGATACTTCCAGTATCGTCCAGTATCGTCCAGTATAGTTGTCAGTTTCAATGCTAAGCTTTCGAATTGTCGATATATAGAATCCCGGAGAAAGACGTCTTATGCTAGAGCGCCAGTTTTTGTTTTATTTCTATTACTAGCTGACCCGGCCACGCGTTGCTGTGTCTAAAGTTTTTGTTATATTAATAAATTAAAATTGCGACTATAATTTGAGATTTAAACTATCCTATCTCTCAAGTTGGACCAAATGACAGATATTCACGAAGTTTGAACTAAATCGGTTCAGTAGTTTAGGAGTCCATCCCGGACAAACATCGTGACACGAGATTTATATATATTAAGATTGAAATTTACAGGATAACGTCTTCCTTTACGTCTTCTTTGGATCGTTTTACGTAACCGAAATAACGAACGCCTAATGTACTTAGTTTTGGCCTTCTATGGTACTAAGGGCTTATAAGAATAACACGAATGCCAGTAATCTTTACCGATTTTATAAAGCTGATGAGTTTGTTTGTTTGTTTAAACGCGCTAATCTCAGGAACAACACAGTCACGAAAAATTTTGCAAAAATAGGAAAAATTGCTGAATAAAACTTGAATTTGGTACGCAGACTCATTTAGTTCACGTTAAAGTTAAGGTAAACAGTTAACACCTCAACTTTAAAGTTAAGGGGCATTCGAAAATGTGCACAGCAAACCATTCATATGTAACTTAGAAAATACAATGAATGACTTTATAGATTATGTTACGAGTATGCATAATGCATAACTACATTGCATGAACACAGAGTAAACAGAGCATTAAATTATAAATAGGAGCCATGACTGAGTTTCCATGACCACTGGGCATTATGTCACTTAATAGTTCATTGTTTTGGCTTGTTTACGCTTGTTTCACTTTTAAGAAAGTTTTTTAATTTTTTTATAAGGGCTTAATAACGAAAATTTGTCGGCACTTACGAAGCAAATTTTTTAAGGTTTCGATCCCAACAAAAACATTATCATGTATAATGTTGCCAGACGAGTATATGGCTCACACTGTCAAAAAGTTATCAGATCTCATGTAGGGCAAGACTTCTGACTTTATACACCCTTAAATACAAGCTCTAACTTCACAAACTCTACACTTTAGTTACAATAATGTCTTGGCCGTTTGGCTACCGTCACATGGGCGTAAAGTGAAAAATGTATCCAACCAAAATCATTTTCCTGATTTCAAATTTTGATTTAACAGAACTTACAGAGTACTGAAAAGTGAATAAATTTTTGATTTTACGCCCAATGTAACGGTAGCCAAACGGTCAAGACATTATTGTAACTAAAGTGTAGAGTTTGTGAAGTTAGAGCTTGTATTTAAGGGTGTATAAAGTCAGAAGTCTTGCCCTACATGAGATCTGATAACTTTTTGACAGTGTGAGCCATATACTCGTCTGGCAACATTATACATGATAATGTTTTTGTTGGGATTTCATTTATTTTTGTAAGTTTTTTAAAACAATGTTTTTTATTAACTTAATTTTTCTTTTTTTTGTGTATTTCTTGCACTTCAAGTGCGCCTCTTTTCACAGCCCACTCTCTAATATGTTTGTATTACGAGTAGATACTTTGCTTAGAAGTATATTCTGAAAATTTAAAAAACTTATAGTGGATTTAAAGTTAGTAGTTTTGGCCTACCGAAAGTGAAACTAATTTTACATTTATCAAGATAAAATGATAATTAAAAGTAATGTATAGATCCAAACTTCAAATTTTACCTATTAAAACACAAAGTCAGATACAAATGAAAGTTTGGATGTTTGTTACTCAATCACAACACAACCACTGAACTGATTTGGTTGAAATTTAAAATGTAGACTGATTATATCCTGGACTAACACAGACTACTTGTTATCCATTACAAATCTACGGAAGGTATCGGTGAGATTTGGGTGTTTATTAGTTTTTAACTATTGTTTTATTTATACTTAGTCTTTATTTTCGTTGGGCGCTGAGGCGCTCGTGAAATTCAAATTTGACGCTTGACACGCTTGACAACTCATTTTGGTCACAGAGCACTGGACTCTGGGCAATGAACACGCGGAGCTCGGTACGGGAATTCGGGCTTGCCGCGTGTACTATGGTACTGGGCACACTGACGTTGGGGCGCTGTTAAAATCTACATAATTTACGCTTGGCATGCCCGACGGCTAACTGTGGGTACTGGGCACTGGGCCTTGGGCACTCATCTCACCCTGGGCACTGGGAACTGAGAGCTGGGCTCGTTGGACGGGGCCTGTATGTAACTTGGGATTGACGCGTCCGTTTGGGCACTGAGCAGGTATTTATGCGCTAAACGCTCTTCAGAATCAGAGAGATTTGACGCTTGGCACGTTCGACAGCTCAGCTGGGCACTAGGCACTCGGTTCAATGTGGGTGCTTGCCATTGAGCGCTGGATCCTGGTCACTCGATATGCAGTGAAACTCGGCTTGTTAAACATGACATGCATGGAACTTGGGCTTGAAACGTGCGATATTACTGGGCACGGGGCACTGGGCACTTGGGCGCTTGGCCACTTGGGCACTGGAATCGCGCTTATAATTACCAAAAAAAATAACGTGTTTTTCCAGATGTATACTAGCAGATATCTTACATGAAATTAAGTTTGTACCTATCTATATACGTATGGGAAACCCCATACGAAATTCCAACCCCCTAATTTGATGTGGGTGTGGGGTGATTTACTAAAAATCCTGAAACACGTATTTAATTGTTTATTACAAAGAGTCCCTATATCAATTATGAGACCTCTAGCATCAATATTATCCGTAGTTTCATACAAACTTCCATCCCCCCATACGAACTTTCAACCCCCTATTTTGATGGATGTGGGGTGATTTACTAAAAATCCTGAAACACGTATTTAATTGTTTATTACGAAGAGTCTCTATATCAATTTTGAGACCTCTAGCATCAATATTTGCTGTAGTTTCATACAAACTTCCATCCCCCCCATACGAACTTCCAACCCCCTAATTTGATGGATGTGGGGTGATTTACTAAAAATCCTGAAACACGTATTTAATTGTTTACAACGGAGAGTCCCTACATCAATTTTGAGACCTCTAGCATCAATATTTGCCGTAGTTTCATACAAACTTCCATCCCCTATTTTAAGGGGTTGGGGAGTTAAATTCCCAACTTTTGGAATTTTTCTGTTGGTTGTGTACTAATTCTAGCTTACATACCAAATTTCAGCTTTCTAGGACTTCAGGAAGTACCTAGGAATTTTGATGATCATCAGTGAGTCAGTCAGTCAGTCAGTCAGTCAGTGACGAAATCTGGGTTTTTCAGATGTCAATAAAATCTAAAGTATAAGACCTGTGATATTGAAACTTTATACGTTTAATAAGTTCACCGGCGACATCATTTCCCTAGAATTTTGATTATCTGGAATAATTCTGGCCTAAGTTATAAGGGTTTAAAAATACGGCGAAACACTTCGAGAAAAGATAGGTAGTGCCCTCGCGCTTCGCTTGACTCGTCTGGCGGAAACACTACCGTGTCCCCAGATTAGCATGGTATGGTAATCCATAATAGGCAATAAAGAATGGTACTGACTGATATTGTTTGGAAGGTGTCCCAATCCAAGTGGAAATGGACGGGGCTTGTATGTAGGACTTCCTACACTAATGACCAAGCTTCCAACACCAATGACCAGATTTCCAGGACCAATGGACGCGCTTGCTACTTGAATGGAGACCACGCTCCGGTCGCAGAAATGGCGGCAGGCAACCAACAAAAATCATTTTTTTTTTAATTCTATACAAGTTAGTACTTGACTGCGATTCTACACAGCATCGCACCGGAACACTAAATCGCTTGGCGGTGTGTCTTTGCTGGTAGGGTGGTAACTAGCCACGGCCGAAGCCTCCCACCAGACCAGCCCTGAGCCAATTTAGAAAATCCCAAAGTGGCCTGTGGCGGGAATCGAACCCGCGACCTCCCACTTGAATCCGAGCGCGTCGCCACTGCGCCAGGGATGTCGTCAACCAGGGAGGTCATGGACCATAGTAGCCCGATACTGCAAGAAATGGTGCTTATGAGGAGGCCTATGTCCACAACAATGGGCAAATGAAGGTTCCTAAAAAAATCCAAAGAATCCATAATGGAGCATCAAGTTCGGCCATTCACTGTCTCTCTCTCAAAGGAGAGCAGAATATAGAGCTAGGGCCCCCCAATCTTTTCTTCATAATAAAAGAATATGTCACTTCAATACAGGTTATGGGGCTAATTTATAAAGCAACTTATAATCCAAGTTTTGCTTGTTTTTGTTTAACTTAATCTAGCACGAATCCAACATTTCCTATTCAAGTGTGAAAACAAAAGACGGAACTGAAAAATGCATCTTTTTGTTGTCTTATGGCCTACTTACTCCACAAAGGGAAAGCATGGCTGATAAATAAATGGTGCGAATGCAAGTACAAAATATAGAAATAATTCTTAAGGTTAGTGGGTTATTGAAATACCTAACTGAGTAAACAAGCAACTTGCTACAGTTAAACTTTTACTTTCCTGTGGTTTTTAATTATATTTTTTTAACTGTCTTCACTCTACTAATTATCTTCTTCTTTTTTATATTTTTATTCTGTGGTGTGCAATAAAGTGTTTGTCTATCTATCTATCTATCTACTAACATGGAAACTTTGACTTCACAGCTACAGAATACAGGTCACATAATGTAATTCAAATCAAAGTGACATTTATTCACAACTCACCACAGACAAAATATTAAAGTTACTAAATAAATGTTCAACCTATCACACACACACACATCTTGCCCTCTGCAATTTGCACAAAAGTTTGCTGTCCTATTTTATAGCTTTGTTAGTACCCTTTAACAAGCCCTATTGCTCAAGCATAGCTTACAACTACTTGCTCAAGCATAGCTTTCTATAAGTTGGTTTAAATATTTTTTTGGCTTGAAACTGGTCATAAGCCTGAAGGGCTAGGATGTACACTTAGACATAATTTTGTCTACTTTTGTCTATCTCTTTTCTCTTTATATAGATATTTCAATTCACAAGGACGCGCCCCACGCTGACAAACTTCATAGGAATCAAATGAAACATTAGTGATTTGGGTGCGTCCTCCTGGATTGAAAGATCTATAATCCAGAGATAGACAGAGAAAAAATATTGAAAAAAGGAGACAAATTATCTCTACATATGCTGAATATGGTGGTGTAGACTAAAGGGTTTGGCCGCAGAGCACCAGACAAGCCAAGTCAACAAATAAGAAACACCACAAAAGACTGAAGTTCTACTGTAGTTTGTTTATAATGATATGATCCTCATAGCTTCCGAGTTCCAGCCAAGTACAATCTGGGTACCTTCAAGACAAGAATGAATAGGCATTTTCTAGGCAAGTGCTCTCCATCCTAGAGCTCATCATTTCGGTCCATCAGATATTAATCAATGTATTGATTACAATGTATTGATTGTAATCAAGCGCAAGCAAAATTATAAAAAAAAATATAATCACACCATTATTATTAGAGAGACGAAAGTAGAGAGTGTGTTTGTTAATACTTCAGGGTTAACAAACAAAAGTATTAAACCTATTCAGCTGTTTAGAATGGAGATAGGTTATTAAATCCTGAATTAATACACATTTTATACTGGAACAATCCATTGCCAAGTACAATTTGATGTAATGAGATATGTGAAAAACCTAAATTTAAACCTAAAGAAAAATCTAAAGATTAAATAAGCATCAGACACATAAATGAAAAAATTACACCAAATGATGGATACAAGCAGTTTACAATATTCGGGAAGTCCATCAATGTATCATTATAACTTGTAGTTATCACCATACATATGCGACAAATATCATATTGACGTTTTACAAGACCCAGTATGTTAGGCCTATGTGAAATAAAGACATTTTGAATTTCGGATTTTAATTTTTTATTAATTACAAAATGATTTTTCTGTATATTACATATTACAAAAACTTTTTGTTGACCCTCGACACCAGAGCATAATAATAAGAATTAGATTCAAGAAGTTGATGAAGATGTATTTGTGAACAAGTTACAGATGATTTGCATTTCATTGAATGACAGAAAGTAATATACTATATATTTATGAACTCCAAATATTTATGAAGGCCGTGCTTTTTTAGATAAAATCTGATCTGATCCCATTTAGGGCACATATTCAAATTAAATTCTCGTGGTCTGGATATGAAGATTTGCATATGATTGACAGATCAACTACTAAGGCGTGAACATTATTGGGTGCAACCACAATTCGAGCTATTGGTAAAAAAGCTTTAATATAAATCGTTATGAGCCAAACTCACCGTAAATTTCCAAGATTTCGTTGTTAGTAGCAGCATTATAACAATGAACACACAAAATAAATACAATCAAAATGGCTCCTACTGTGCAATGAATATACATCTTAAATTACAATAAACACGAAATTCTCGTGCGAAAAAAGTTTACACAACATTTATAAACCACATTTTCACTTTAATTTAACTTTGAGGCGGACACGATCTTTTTAGCAAGTCATTTAATTCCAATAAATTGTTCCAATCAAGCTGCCATCGAACCTATTGTACAGTGCGTTCAGCGCCATAGATAATACATTTACTTGGGAACGCTAAGACCAAAGCGTTATTTTGCCTCTGGCTGTCATATTGGCTAACCTGAGCTCTGTGTTGCCGCTTAAGGTTTGTAAGATACCCGGTATGAAACTGCGAAATATTTTCGTAGTTAAATTTCTCAATTAAAGTAAGTTTGGATGTTAGAATTTAAGTTTGTAATATTTGGTTTGTGGGTATATTTTTATCCCAATATCCATAGGTCAGGTACGGGATCCGGACTCATGCGGGTAAAACTACAGGGCGCCGGTACTTTAAAATAATTAGGATAGGTATTTGAATTAGTATTAATTATGTACCTCAAGTTTGCATTTATCTATATACATAGGTAATATATGACTAAATTAAAACAACATTTTTATAGGTTTTATTTATTTTGAATAAGAGTGATCCAAGCGGGTCGCTAGTAGTTCGTCTAATGATGAACGTGAATCGTCGGAACTGCTGCTGTCCGATTCTGTATCAGACTCGTCATTTCATTCTATAGTAAATTTATCGATTTCAGAGTCTATAATTCCATCTGTTTTAATAAACTGTTGTTCAATATGGCACACATGTTGACACTGCTTCTGCCAGTCTTCTGCAGTGATCGATTGGAACGCTTCTTCTGTTAATTGTAGTATCTTGTCTGCTTCCTGTCCAACATTTTTAGCAGCTACACGCCTTTTCAACAGGCTCCACATAAATTCTATAGGATTAAGTTCGCAGTGGTATGGTGGTAACCTAGCCACTTTGTGTCCATGCGCTTCAAGAAGTTGATCAGCTTCATATTTTGGAGCTTCTTTATGCTCTTTTATAATTTCGTATAATTGAGCTTTCACCATAGTAGGAAGATAAGATAACCCCTTATTTGTGATCCAATTTTGCATATCAGTTTTGGTAGAGCTCATTGTTGGTGCCTTGTTCACCTTTACAGTGTGATAGGGCGCATTATCCATAACAATTAAACTATTAGGCGGTAAATTGGGGATGAGTTTGTCTTCTAACCATTTCATGAAATTTGTCCTGTTCATGTCATCATGGTAATCTCCTGATTTCGACTGCGATTTAAATATTAATTGTGCATTTGGAATAAACCCCATTTCGCCACCTGCATGAACGATGATCCAGCGTGCACCAACTGAATCGCTTTTTAAAACACCTTGTTCATTTTCCATCTGCCAACATTTGTTGACAGAATATGAAGCGTGTATATAAGTTTCATCAAGATATATGATAGGTCGGCCTTCGTTTCGATTTTGTCTTAAAATATTTAAGTATCTGTACCTCCAGGCTACAATGTCATATCGTTCCATTAAAATAGTGGTGACAGTTCTCTCAGAAACGCCTGAAATACAAAACATTACATTTATAACATGCATATTGTACATTTTTTTAATTAATCTAATCAATAAGAATCAAATACTATGTTTTTAAAACAAATATAATTATTATACATATACCTATGTACGGAATGTATTACAATTAAAACATCGTGCCTACATACAAACAATAATCTATTAGAAAAACAAATAATTTTCGATCCCTAATAACGGGAAACTATGAATAGCAGGTAACACTAATTTACTTACCACACCAGTCATGGCGGCTACGCGTTGACGAACATGTTCAAATGGGATTATTGGTCCTCCATTAGCTTTTTCCCGTTCACAAAAATTACGAACTCAGGATACAATTTTTCTGCCGCTACTTTGAATCCTTTTTGGCATGATTAACACGTTTAAAATAAAAAAAATTAAGAAAAACGCAAGGAGCTTCACACTGTGTTATAGGTACTTGTCAGCAAGAATGGCGGGTAATGCCAACCTAACAGAAACAGCTGTCAGAGGCAAAATAACGCTGAACCATAGAGCTATAAGCGCTGAACGCAGTATAGGAACCCGCCGTCTGTCATTCATCTTGTCAATAAACAACTAATGTTGCTGCCTACGAAAATCTTTAATACAGATTGTAAAGGAAAACTTATTGTCTATGACAACTAGAAAAAAAAAAAAAAAAAATAGAAAAGCAGTTGAGACAAGGAATTTTTTTTTTTGGAAGCGTCTAAACATCGTTTAGATTTTCTAAACGATGTTTAGACGGGCAAAGAATTCAAACACTAACCCGAAAATGGTTGAACCGATTTTCATAGTTTTTGATTTTTTGTAAAATGATGCAAGTTTTACAAAACAATAAAACTTGTATTATTAGAGCAGAGATGATGCAAAACATCTGTGAGAGTGCGTGCTACTTCCTTTACGTATTTCCACCAATCACAGCTTCCTGTCACCGAGCTGTCAAGTGATCTACCAATCAGAGCCAGCCTTTAAATATCACGTGGTCACAGGTTGGGGGCGCGAGCGCCCCTTTCCTCATAGGAGTCTCTCACCAGGAGGCCTTATTGGGATGTTTTGCATCATCTCTGCTCTAATAATACAAGTTTTATTGTTTTGTAAAACTTGCATCATTATTAAGCTTGTGATGATGCAAAACATCTGTGAGAGACCTGTTTATTAACTCCTGGTGACCACCAAATGACGCTATGTGAGCAAGTACGTAATGATAATTTAAGTAACAATAAAATAATATCAATAAAAGACAAAAAAAAAATTATTGAAACCAAACAAAAAGCAGGCTTTCATCAAAATTTAAAACTTCAATTCAAGTCAACATTAGGCTTAAAAGCATTTAGATTACAAGGCGTGACCTGAGATCAGCCTAAGCTTAGAAAAAAGGGGTTTCTCTCTGTCCCATTGTCAGGAGAGAGAATATCTTCAATATGTATCAGGCTTTAAGAAGATACGGCCAGGTGAACACTTCCGGTTACCCTTATAATTGCATCTTCTGGCATCGATATAAAACAATTACCAATAGAGTTATTCTAGATGATGCATGTGTTTTCCTGATAAATAATCAGGACTCCGGCTTACCCGATTGTCTGCACTCTAAGTAATAGTTTAAAGATAAAAAGTAAACGAGAGTACATGATGGCAAACATTTATGTACTTAAGGATGTTGTAAAATTGCGTATTTAACCTGATTGTCTGTGTGTTGCAGTAGCGGTTTCTGATCCAAACTCAGGGTAGAATATGACATTATGTAACTACATTACCTTAAATTAGTTACATTATGAGATTTCGTAACATCAAGGACGCGCCTGTTTGATGCCAGTTTGTGATGCTTCAAACAGGGTTACTTACTCTTCATGTAGTCTGTACATTATTATACAAGACAATGCAGTCAGACGGGTCGAACATCGGAAATTCCTCTGCTCTTTCACTCTGAAGAAAGAAAACTTTTTGTGTAAGCTTAACTAAAAAATTTGAATTTAAGTAATGCTTCATTCTTTTTCCCATTTTATTTATGAAATAAAATAGTGGGACAAGCTATCTCTCTTCAAGTTTAAATAAGTCTGAAGATATAATATTATTTAAATTCTTCCATTAGAAAACTATTAGAATTGATCTTTCTTTTGCATCATTTTATCCATCGTATCCGAAATGCTCCTGTCATGAATTCTTAGGGTTGATTCTCTCCAACTGAGTCTTAACAGGTTTCTTTTCACTGGCACTGTACCCGAGGCCGTGGGAAACCGGAGGTGTAAACTATCAAGGTCGATTCCAGATCCGCGATTCTCATCGGTTCGCTCAATACCCTTCCGTGAAGAGTTCTTTTCACCCTGGCACGTACGGTCAACTTCAAAAAACAGCCTAAAAGCTAAAACAGTGTTGCAAGTGCCATTAACTTTTATTAATATCAACCTTAAGGCAATGAGCATTAAGTTCAAAATATTTATATGTAATACATCCATGCAAGGGATCTTGTCTCTGACCCTTGACTCTGACCGATCAAGCTCGGTGGCTGAAACACCCAAGATAGATGATAATTCCACGCCTGGCTGACGGTGGCGTTGCCAAACTATTTTAATTGCTGACATAATCCTCATGATTACTTATTTGGTTGGTGGCAGCCAAGACGATATTTGACGTTCCGAATATCCTAAAATATTTAATATTTTCTTCAGCGCAGTCTATTTCGGGTGCCACTCCGATGTCGAGATAATCAAGTTCGAATTCAAAATATCTTTATTTCACATAGGCCTAAAGAACAGGCTCTTGTAAAATGTCAATATGATTTTTGTAGCGTATGTATGGTGATAATCCATCGACGATGCCATTGAAATCTATCAGACCGTAGATATTCGGTAATGATAAACGTGTTTCACTCGCACAATATCCTCGTTAGCAGTTATGTATGGTTTAGATGTGCTACAGTGCTATACCCTCCGGACGGAGAATAGATAAACTGGCGAAAATCATAACAATCTCGTTGTCTTTCAGAGGCAGCTTTTGCTTGCTTAGTCAGAGATTGACTCACTGGATCCTTTTCATAGATAGGCAGTTGAAAACGTTGAATCTTGAGTGTGCTTAATCAGTGACTGGGTTTGCAAAGTATATGATCCATCTTTATGGTAAAGCACCTTCATTGCTGTCCTGGTAAGGTCTGAAGCTAACTCTTCGATTCACTGGCGAAGTGAAGTATGGTCAGACATTGTCAAAGTATGGTCTCGACTTTTTGGTCTATAGAACGATTATAGGAATCCTCGATGACACTTCCTTATGCTCGGATGAGAGGTCATTCGGTCGAAATTGTGCTCGTTCAAACATTTCAAGTTGAAAATAGGTTTGTTTGAACCATCGCTTTCTGGGTGAGAAACGTTGTTGTGATAAAGCTAGAATCCAAAATGTCCTGATCTAGGGCTTTCATCACGCCCTTTTCAATTAGTACCTCGATATTTTCTGTCATCTGGGTTGTTTCGAAACGATGCAGGATACGGGGGACATGATAGGACAAGACTAGGTTTGGGGGTAAATGGCAGCCGGATTCCCGTATGACGAGAAGGGCCTTCGGAGCCCAAACCAACTGCCACTGCCTTCGATACGCTCAAAGGCAGCCCCCGAAAAACTCTGGCTGGTATGATTGCTGTCTCCAAGTCATTGGTCAAGCTGTATCCTGCTAGGCGTAAGAGTGGGCTCGAGGGTAAATGGCAGCTGGATTCCCGTATGCCGAGAAGGGCCTTCGAAGCCCAAACCAACAGCCACTGCCTCCGATACGCTCAGAGGCAGCCCTCGTAAAACTCGGGCTGGGATGGCCGCGAGTCATTTGTCAAATCGTTTCTTTTGCTTTGCTCGATTTTGATGATTTTGACTTTCTTCTCTTTCTCTAACACAAACCAAGGCCAGATAATGTCCATGTCACCCGTGTGTTGAACATACAATCGCAGGCTGCAGATGATATTCGTCGATAACTCGCTGAAGAGCTATAGCTGCGTTGAGCGCAGTGTCAGGTGCCGCAAACCAATCGACAAAAAATTGCAGTCACATCCTTCATCGAATAGTCTCAAGATCTTCATTGACTTTGAGTCTAACAGAAACCCTATGAGGCGTTCTGAACCTTCAAGGCGTCTGCCTACCGGCTATCCATCTACACTCGATCACCAAATTGTACTAGTACTGAAAACCGTGCATGCTCTCAGAGGCAGTCCGTTTCATCGATGTTGCTAGGGCGTATTTAAAAAACTATCCGGACTCGTCGCATAGGCATGCGTAGAAAAATAGGTACTTACGTTCGTAGCGGTTAAACTTGACGGTGGTATGAGCACCATCATCGGCGCATCTACATAAGCGGCGGCAAGGGGCACGTCGCATAGGCATGCAAAGAAAAGTATGCATTTACATCCGCGGCGGGTAGTATGAGCACCATCATCGGCGCATCTACATACGCGGCGGCACGGGGCGCGTCGCATAGGCATGCGTAGAAAAATAGGAACTTACGTTCGTAGCGGTTAAACTTGACGGTGGTATGAGCACCATCATCGGCGCATCTACATAAGCGGCGGCAAGGGGCACGTCGCATAGGCATGCAAAGAAAAGTATGCATTTACATCCGCGGCGGGTAGTATGAGCACCATCATCGGCGCATCTACATACGCGGCGGCACGGGGCGCGTCGCATAGGCATGCGTAGAAAAGTATGCATTTACGCCCAAGGCGGGTAGTATGAGCACCATCATCGGCGCATCTACATAAGCGGCGGCACGGGGCGCGTCGCATAGGCATGCGTAGAAAAGTATGCATTTACGTCCGCGGCGGGTAGTATGAGCACCGTCCTCGACGCGTCTAGGCACATAAGCGGAGGCTAGCGGCCCGTCGCATTTGCATGTCTAGAAAAGTAGGCATCTACACCCACGGCGGTTAAACTTGCAGGTTGTATGAGCGCCGTCATCAGCGCGTCTGCATAACGGCGGCGCGTGGCGCGTTGCATAATTATCCGTAGAAAAGTAGGTATTCACAACCACGGCGGATAAACTTGAGGGTAGTATGAGAACTGTCATTGGTGCAACTGCATAAGCGGCACAGGGCGCATCGTATATGCATCCGTAGAAAAGTTGAGGGTAGTAGTATATATTATGAGCACCGTCATCGGTGAAGCTGCATAAGTATAGCTTTGAAATGTATTGGTCAAAGTAATTCACCCACAGTAAGCGGCGTATTATATTATGAACAATGCGCATTATCAGATCGCTATGACGGGAAGCGCGTAAGGCGAGGTGCAAAGGTACCTGCGCCGACAGCCGCCATTTTGTGACAACTTTAATTGCCGCTTACTAGGTGTATTAACTATGGATATAAAAATCTTTGGAGGACTCACCAAAATTTCTTCTTTTTACCTTACTTGGCTTTGAACCGCTGTCGTCACCTGATCCAAAACCAGAGTCGTCGTCCGATTCGCCCAGAAAAACACCGCGTGTGTACCAGACACGACGGCGACAACGCGATCAGTGGTGACAACGCGACGGCGGTGTTAACGTTGTTTTTCACGTTATTCACTTCCATTATTATTCACTTTTTAAGAAAAAATTACAATACACGAAAACTACCTCACTGTTACAAATTGTGAGAACGTGTTTTCGCACTGGGAAGTAACGACGCTATGAGGAAAGGGGCGCTTGCGCCCCCAACCTGTGACCACGTGATATTTAAAGGCTGGCTCTGATTGGTAGATCACTTGAAAGCTCGGTGACAGGAAGCTGTGATTGGTGGAAATACGTAAAGGAAGTAGCACGCACTCTCACAGATGTTTTGCATCATCACAAGCTTAATAATAAATAACTTAAGTCAATCCTTAAATTTTCTTTTACATTCACGACAATTTAGAGGTTTAGGTGACAAAGATCGCGAGATTGCAGTGGGCTGGACACGTGCAACGTGAATGTATGGGTGAATGCAGACCACCTAAAAAGCTCATGGTATCACACCCAGATGGACGCAGAAGTGTGGGTCAGCCAAAGCTTCGATGGCTCAATGGTGTTGAGCAGGACGCAAAACGAATTGGCATGCGAAATGGAAAACGAGCGCTAGCGATAGGGATAGGTGGCTGGTGGCGAAATCTTCTTTAACAGGCCCGGGCCCACAAAGGGCTGTAGCGCCATTGATGATGATGATGATGATGATGAAATAACTATAATAGACGAAATATGTCAAAGTCTCGAGTAGTAGAATAACTAGAAATTTAGAAAAACAATTGGAAATTGACGAAAATATATGTACAATAAAAAGAAAAACATTTTTCCATACAAAATATACAATTTATCCCAATAAAATCTGCAGTTCTTGATACGTCAAAACCTAAACACACGTGGGAGAAATCGAGGGCGTTCGCCAGATTATTTTTATGCCATTTTATTGAAATACACCTTTTTTTTTATCTATATCTAGAACATTATTGTCGCTGGACGCTGCCCACAGGATAAAATAAAAAACAAATATTGCCAAAACTGGCAACACAGGTCAGAGCGATTGTTTGTTCGGCTTTGGGTGTCAGCCGCTGTAAAATCATAATATTTTAAGTAGGTATTCAATCTTTGTATTATAAACACAAACCACAGCACAAAGCACACAGACTCTGTGACAACGCATTAATAATCTATGAGTCAATGATCCTCTTTGTCCATTCCCTCCCTTTTTGGTTTTCCTAATCTGTGGCACTGTGACTCGCCAAAAAACTTGCCGTAAACGCAACGCAGTGAAAATCGGTGTTAATTAACTATGATATAAAGGCGCGCCTGTTTTACCATCGCAACTGAACTCATGTGATGTGGTGTGAATTTGTGTGTGTATTAAAACGAAGAAAAACCAGCGACCAGGTCAGTCCAACTTCCAAAGTTTTTCCACAGCCGCTTTGTAAATTTTTTATTGTGATATTTTGGAAATAACCAGTGATATCTTCGTGCTTATAAATTGGAAGATGGTTTAGCTATCGTGCGATGTGTTTTGTATTACGGGATTGCATGTAGTGTACGTAAGAAGCCGCATTTTCCGCCATGACAATGATCAACTTGGTCAGGAAGTGCTCCGTAACATTTGCGCTTTATTTTGGGTGTATCGTGTCTTGTTATCCGGTTTTTGGTGAGTAACCAACTCTGTTTACATACAGGACTGATTGTAAACGATACATTTGTATACCCATCAACTAATAATTATCATTCCATTTAGTTGGAGTTCGCGAACTCATACTTCCCATAAACATGAAACGAATCCAACAAGGTGAAACAGTTCATGTAAAAAACGCAGCTGCAAGATGTAACGCTAATTTACTGCAATGATACTGTTTAAAGAACTTATCGTTACTGTTACAAAAAGTATTTCTCAAGAGTTCTGAGAAAGACTTCCGTCATAATGCTATGTGAATTATTTATTTTGTGCAAAACAAATGTTTATTTTGCTAAGTTTAACTGAGGAAGCACTGATAGTCTAGTGGTTTTCAAACCAGTGCTTCCTGTCAAGAGATTGAGAAATCCTAGGCACATATCTCTGATGTTCCTCAGTAAACATGTTGCATTTTAGTAATGAAATAGGTATTAGCTACCTTCTAATTAGTAACTGAAAAGATTGTGAAGAAATTTGCGGCTCAGCTTTAGATCCTGACCCGTTTCGCATTTTTTGCCACTTAACTTATATTTTCACGAAAGTTTTTATGTAATACACTTCACATTATTGTCTTCTTTGATAAATCACTTTAATTTTCGAGACTTAAGGAAAAATAATTTCTGAATCACCTATGACTACATAAAATTACGTTTCATTTGTCATTAAGCAATTTGTCACATTCATTTTACGTATTGGTATTATTACAAGTACAGAAAATTAGAAAATAATACCAACAAAAAAAATCGGAGTTTGGTAGTTTGGGCGCCCCGACTCGGATAACGGATAGGTGACGAAGAGGATGCAAGGCCCCGCCATCCTTCTGAGTGGTTATTTTCTTTTATAACCACCCAGAAATAGGAGCCCCGTGAAGCGGGGCTCCGTCGACCTGTCTTTTAAGAGGATTAAGCTAAAGATCACCTTAGAAGAGGTGAAGATTTTTTAATTTCAAAAAATTATTTCTCGAAAAGTATTAGGCCTCGTAAAATTTCGCTTGGGGGGTAGACTCCCCTTCGCGTAGTGGTAGCGAAACTCGTCGGCAGTTTCGCTACCACTACGCCACTCGGTCGGCAAAGCAATAAATGCAATAAATGCTTGGAGACTTTGGTCTCAATGCATTTGCCAATTCACAATGATTTGATTGGCAGGTCAAGACACACCGGAAATTTTGGACCTGCAGCTGTACAATGGGACCCTCGGCTTGGATACCAACTTCACCTGCAGCGTCACACCCATCCAAGCAGCAGTGGAATGGCTGTTCAATAGTGAACCCCTTAAAATTGTAAAGAAGTAAGTATGAAAATGTAATAATTTTTTTAGGACATGTGGACTGACGCAATTAACAAAGTAGCAGAGAGTAGGTAGGTAAGCAGCGAGATACTGCAGATTTGCGGAAATACATAATTAGCATTCTGCCACCCACCACCACTTCTATTTATTTATTTATTTATTTAGTACCACAATATGTATGTTACATAAAGAATTAGAAAAGATGGTTGTGTACAAGGATGCACTTATCTCTATAAGAGATCTCTGCCAGTGACCCTAGCTAGTGGGAGAGGTGAAAGGGAAAAGGAGAATAGGTTCTGTCTAGGTAAAACCTCAATTTCACCAGAATGTTTGGGGTTTGGAAGTTTTTGTCTGGCATCAGTTTAAATGATGGCAGCTCTTATTCTATGGGAATAAATTGCTACAAGTTACGAAATGTAATAAAAATTTTGATTGCTCCTTTAGATGTACGTAGAGTATTTTTAGGATGACCTTATATTAACATAACTATCTGACCCAGCAAACGCTGTTTTGCCGTTTAGGTATAAATGAAAAATATTAGGGATATAAAAAGTAGCTCACAGCTTACTCTCAGACCTACTGAACATACACAGAAGATATCATAACAATCGGTCTAGCCATTTTGGAGTTTGGTAACAAACACGAGACCCGAGAATTTTATATATTAGAGAAGATAACTGAAAAACTAAACTGTTTCCCCCATTTTGTTATTATTAGTTTTCTAAATTACCTTCCATATGGAAAAACTTTCCAAAAAGACTTGATTATCAAGAAACAGTTAAGATGGGCATCTAAGCATAAGCATACTTGTTTACAAACATAATTGTCTACATGAGACAAATGTTTTCATTGTATGCCTTATCTGTGAAACCTGATAGGTACAAGTATCATTGCTTACATTTTTAAAATCATTTTTATACTTTGAAGTTTGACATCTTTATTAAGTAAGTTGTATGTAACAAATTTTATTAAAACAACATAAAATAGCGATTTTTGAGTTGAGTACCAAATATTTATAAATTAAATGTGGACAGTTTGAAATAAAGTTATAGATCTTTACTTATTACTCAATTATTATGTATTGATGTGAAATTTAAACAGTTTTATAGTTACCACATATGATATCTTATCTTAGTGGTTAAAAGAATATTGTAATGATAATGAAAATCTTTATTTTTCATGTAGGCTTAAATAATAGACTCTTTTAAAAAGTTAAAACTCTACCGCCAGGTTCGGAAGGTAGGTTTGCACCGAGAGGAACTGGCAAAAAAGTCGGCACTTGCTCTTTCAAAAATGTCATTACGCACAACTTACAAGTTTTCTTATAAAGTATGAAAAACTATTACATGTTTTTATGATATCTCATAAAAACATATAACATAAGAAGCATACATAACATAACATAAGAAGCATATCCCTATCATTCCAAGAATCCTTGTTATTTAAAAATTCTTCAATGGTAGTGGAGGGTTGTTCATTTTTCAATGAGACGATGTCTAGATACTTGTTATATTTGAATAATTAAAGAAAATTGGAAACCGTCGATTGCTGGCGCACTTGATTTGTTCCGTAAAGAAAAACTTGCTTAGCCGAAATGCGATCGCTTTACAAACAGTTCTGAGAAGTAGGTACCAGACTGACGCAGCGGTTTCGCTTGACCGCCTCGAGCCTCGCGAACACGAGCCTTTCGGTTCACGAGTTCTTTTTTCTGAGTTTAAGTACGTAAATTAATTGGAAAGCTTGGATATTTAGAATCTTAAGTACGTAACTTTATAAGTAGGATGATCACCATGATAAAAATATGTACCTACTACTTACCCGTTCGCAGAAGCTTCCACTCCCGCTTCATATGACCGCTACCCGCGCTGGTCTGATAATAGGGGGTGGTCCACCAGGATCCCCTAGCATGATCCACTAGGGGATCCTAGTGAACTCTAAAAGATCATCAGGGTCCCCCTGATAATAACAATACCTAAGTGTAGAAAGATGCTCTCACGCTGAGCCCGATTTTTTTTTGAAAATAAAAACACAAAAAATTAATCAATGTTCGTTTTTTGGAACAAAGTTTCTTTTCGGAGGGTATCGTGCAGGGCGCCGCCAAATTCAAAATTTAGTTTTTCTAAATTTCTAAAGTAACCTATAAATAATCAGAGCAATATCTTGCTGCCTGCGATGCAATAAAACGGGGAATCAATATGTCGCCTGTGCTCTGCAGGTTGAAGACGGTAATTTTTTTGATGGCAAGTAGACGATCCCAGATTGCTGTCGAATGAAGCGGGAATAAGATTATCGATCAGGATAGAGTCTTCCTTCCTTCCTTCTCCTTGATCGCGTTCTTCATTTCTGAAAGTCCGCGCTAAAGTACCTTTCTTGCGTTCTTGATAACTTTCTCTCGTGTATTCCAATCGTCTGGTGTTCTGTTGGCAGTTAACATCATTGACACCACAATACCAGGCAAGTAGCAACCGTGAGGGGATCTGTATTGCATAAAAGCTGTACCAGAAAGCCACATCAATGTATAGCAATAAATAAAGTGGCGACAAAAAAATTAAACGAGATTGAGTTTATTTCATAACATATGCACTAGCACATTATAAACTTAACAAATAAAGGATGAAGCGTAAGCGCAGCATATCTACGCCAGATGGAATGGTTGACGTCAGAATTTTTTTTACTTTAGAATTTAGATAAACTGTCTAGTAGTTATATTGTGTAAAACGCCTTATATTTGGTTCCGGAAAAGAAAAGAAAGAAATTATACAAGATTATGTTAACAGAGGTGTAAAAGACGATGATTGGTGTCAGATTTCTCGCGAAATGGAGAACAAACTAATTCTTCTATTCAAAAGAAAAAATGATAGCGAACGATGGAAGATAGTTCTTGTGAAACACGGATCGCCTTAGGATCGCTTGGAGTATTTTTAGGGTCTTCAAAATTTCCAAAACTGGATCGGTCTAACACGATCCACGATCCCTGATCTTGGATCGCGGATCGCGGGATCGCTGATCCAAAAGGGATTCAACCGTTCGGTGTCCAACCTAATGAAATAGCAATAGCATATTTGTGCAACAAATACTACATTTCATTTCAACTGACAATATTTCATTGCAATATTAATAGGAAGTGTGATGTAAAGCCCCTATTTAAGTTTACGTCTACGTTCGAGTTGTTGCCAAGTACCGAGGGGAAGGGAGAATCTTTTCAATGTTTGCAGTATAGTACGTTTGACGAGACGCGATTGCGTGTACGTGCGGTACTCGTAACGACAGCTAAGCTGTACGCCGAGAGGCTGTGGGTGATAATCAGGGGCTGTTTAATTAAATAACCACTACAACTGTGGGACCAGCTGCCGGCAACAGTGTTCCCTCAGAACTATATATAACATGGGGTTTTTCAAGGGGCGGATAAACAAATTTCTAAAGAGTCAACGCATTTGCAGTTCCTCTGGTGCTGCAAATGTCCATGGGCGGCGGTGATCGCTTTCCATCAGGTGACCCGCCCGCTCGTTTGCTTGCGGTTTATAAGTATAAAAAAAAAACTAAAAAAGTGTGTAAAGTGGTTCTAAGCCTGTACTAACTATGTTATACTTACGAGTACGAATGTGCGTTAAGTTATTAAGTTCTATATTGTGCACTGATTGACTAGCAAACCTTATTTATTGTAAAATATATGTGGGAGACACTAGACATACTTCATCATTGTTGTTTTTTCAATCTCAACCTTTTTGTGGTTTATTTACCATTCCACCGCAACGCCGTGAGTGGAGGCTAAAGTGTCAAAGTCATTGACAGACAAACTGAACATACAGAATAAACTCGTATGTTCTGATATCAATATTTGATACTAAACCGCGGCGTAGAAAATATATCCGTTTTCCCAATTCTATGCAACGTGTAATTGGAGTGCCTTTTAGAGAAGAAACATTTTCAAATAGATTGCCATTTCTTTCCATTAAAAAAAAATCTCGTTAAATGCATGTGGGCGATTTTTGAGGGGGTGTTTTACCCCTCAAAAATCGCCCACATGCTCTCGTATCCCTGCACTACACCCTTCATGACGCCACTCAAGAATTGCCCTTGCATTTTCGATTGTATTCCAAGCTCCAACCCCCTGCCGACTTATTGTTTTACTGCAGCCTGTCCAAAATACAAGCTTTATGCATGTAAAGGTGTTCCCAAAATTGGCAGTTAGTAGGCTTGAATTTTTTTACTTTATACTATTACTTGACTCCGAATTGCGATTTCACTTGATGGTAAGTGATGATGTAGCCGAAGATGTTATCGTACTAACTTGGAAGGGTAATTAAATTTACCCCAGTGGTTTCTACACAGCAACACCGGAACGCTAAATCGCTTGGCGGTGCGTTTTTGCTGGTAGGGTGGTAACTAGCCACGGCCGAAGCCTCCCACCAGACCAGACTCGAATCCGAGTGCGCGCCACTGCGCCAGGGAGGTCGTCAAAAATTGAGGAAATGTTAACAGATAATTTTAATAATGTAAGGGCCGATTTTTCAATCGCCAGATAAACTATCTGAGGGATAAATTTGAAATATATGCCCTCATGCCATACAAAATCTGTCAAAACGTCATATTTATTCCTTGTCAACTTTTATATGACGATTGAAGAATCAGCCCTAAGTCCTTTTAAATGAAACGGTATCATAAATAACCCAAACTTAATAAAGAATCGATAAGCATCAATTGGAATGAACGAAATACCTCTAAATATACTTCTAAATCCTTGAAACATAGGGAATCGGACCCGATTAAGAATGTTTAAAAATTCAGCATTCGCTCGGGATTTCCGTAATTTCCAAATTCAGTCGTGTTATTGATTATACCAACAAATTGTGAGCTAACAGATTCCTTGGAATGTACGAAACAATCGATTAGGTATACTATATTTTTTCATAAGCAAGAAAACTCTTATACCCTTACGGAATTCATTGCAATATTATTTATCACCCGTTTCTTATCGGTGGCGAGAAGTGAATCACTTCTCAAGAAACCTCAGGATAAAGGCATCCGAACGATTTACGTAAACCTTTTTCGTACAAACAAACAGGGCGCCATCTGTCAAAATTCTATAGGTGGCTGCTGAGCGAACTACAGTGTGGCCTCACTGTTAATGCCAAAACAAGCATTTTTGGCACCGACAAACTGACGACATTTTTTCGCGCCCTGCGCCCTGTCCAGTCTATATGTCTAATAATATATGGATTATTCACGCACATCATTATTATATACTTAGTCGAATCACTTTCTTTCTTTATCAACTGCCCTTTTTTTCATGGTTTCTTATCTTCGAGAAACAATCGTGTATGAGTGTGCGTGCGTGCGTGCGTGCGTGTGTGTGTGTGTGTGTGTGTGTGTGTGTGTGCGTGTGTGTGCGTGTGTATTTCTCAGTCCTTTACGTCACTACTAATGAATCTATTTGTCTGAAATTTGAAAAGGAGATAGATTGCATACTCGTACCCTGGATTAACACAGGTTGTGAAGAGGCTTTTCTCTGTCCTGGAAAATCCATAGTTCTAGCAATCATGGTTAAAATCTATTAAAATTATACCTTGTATAGTGCCTAATATTAGTATTCCCTACTATATGTATATACTTATACCAACAGCGGTGATCAGCGATACTGCCGCTCGTGCGACAGGGTTTTTAAAACCAAATTCGGTTTTGCCAGCCACATCCAATCACGCTTAAACTTAAATAAATAAATAATAAATAAATGTCGTTTATTCATGAGAATGTAGGTACATTAGGTGGTCACAATAACAATTAATATCCTTGTACATTCTGCCTTATGGCGTATGAATATAAAAAGAAAATAAGTACATAATGTCAGTACTTTGATATTATCATTTTTGTAACTATCATTTTTCATAATATTGTAAATTATAATTCAGAATGTTAATAATTAATTGTAAATACATAATTCATAAAGTCAAGAGTAATTCAGAATGTCAATAATTGTAAATAGATAATAAGCTAAGGTGTCGCCGTTGACGGATACGTCATGGAGGACATCATCGACGTAGATATTTCAATCCACGACGGCGCGCCCCACTCTGTCAAACTCCATACGAATCGAACAAAACATAAGCGATTTTGGCAGGGTGGGGCCGCCGTCGTAGATTGAAATATCTGTATTATACACTTGTATAGTAACCTAACCCTTACCCCCAGGATTTTGGCAGGGTGGGGCCGCCGTCGTATATTGAAATATCTGTATTATACACTTATATAGAACCTAACCCTTACCCCCAGGATAAAACAGCATGCAGAAGAGAAGCAACTCCAAACCAAAGACCTGGACGGCAACCCTCGGAAGTACAAGGCCTACAACCTAACAGTCACCAACGCCACCAGCACCGACGATGGCAACTATACCTGTCGAGTCAAACTTGGTTCCTGGGACTGGGAAAAGACCATCGTGTTGGACCTTAGTTTCCCGGGGAGGCTGGTCAACAAAACTTCCGGCCCGATTAAGGAGAATGTGACTGATCAGGCTAATGTTACTATGCATTGTGTATTTGAAGGTTAGTGTATAATACCATCTATAACTATAAAAGGCTTTGTCCTGAGTGACTGACTGACAGACAAGCTACAGCCCAAACGGCTGAACGTAAGAACTTGAAATTTTCAGGGAAGATTCTTTGTGAACCGAAACCGCTCGCTAAGAAAGGGTTTTTTGAAATTCTACCCCTAAGGGGGTTAAATAAGGGATTTAGGTTTGTATGAAAGTCCTTCATTTTTCAAGTTAGATTCATGAAAATAGGTATATGGACTTTTGAATAAAAATAAGAGAATGGGTGTCATTGAAATGAATAACAGATGAATGAAACAGAGAATGAATAACAGATTAAAATCGTTCACGCCGTAATTACTGAACCGACTTGACTGAAATTTAGAAAGGATATAGATTATATCCTGGATTAATGAATAGGCTACTTTATATCCCGAAAAAATCAATGGTTTCCGCGAGATGTGTGAAAAACCAAAAATCACGCGGGAGAAAAACTCTTTTACGCCGTTACTACTGAAGCGATTTGACAAAAATTTGGATCAGAGGTAAATTATGTAATGATTTAGAACTAAGGTTACTTTTCATCCCGGAAAAATCTATGGTTTAACGGGATTTTTGTAAAATCGATTTCCACGCAGGAGAAAAATCCTTTACGCTGCGATTACTGAACCGACTTGGCTGAAATTTGGAATGGAGATAGATTACATCGTGCATTAATAATATAGGCTACTTTTATCCCGGAAATATCCATAGATTCCGAGAAATATGTGAAAAACGGTACGCGGTAGAGATACCTTTATGCGGTAACTACAGAAACAATTTAGTTGAAATATGGAGAGAAGATAGACGATATCCTGGATTATCATACAGCTTATCTTTTATTCTGGAAAATCCATGTTTATCGCAAAATTTGTATAAAAACGAAGTTCACGCGAGGGAAGTACTACTCCTGCACGCCATAACTACTGAACCGATTTGGCTGGAAATTTAAGTGGTGAAAGATTGTTACTTGGATTAATACAAAGGCTACTTTTTGTCCCGGAAATGATTGGCTGAAATTTGGAATGTAGATAGACGATATCCTATAATTACCACATAAGCTACTTTCTAGAAAGTAAGTACAAAGGTTAAAATTGATAAGGAAATTTAGGTTTTTGAAAAATCTGAATCTCTGGGTTTCTGAAAAATCGAAATTAACGCGGGCGAAGCCGCGCGCAAAAGCTAGTTATACTATAGTGCTTTAGTGTAGCGGTTCAAGCGCACAGTAGTACAGTTCTTTGAAGTCTTGGTTCTTCAAAACTCACCACGGAACGAAATATCTTCTTCATATTTCAGTTTTCTCCATACTTCTTAGCCCATGATAGAGTTAATTAAAATACAAACAAAAGGTTCAAAGGAGTGTTCTCTATTTCCTCACATTCTCCGATGTCGCAGCAGTAAAATGACAGAAAACAACTCAGGCGCAACAACAACGACTTAACATAGCGTTGGAAATCCGGGGCTTTATCTGGTCAAAAGTTTTAAAACTGAACAATTCTGAATACATACTGTGGCCTAATCAGATCAAACATAGCTTGATTCAAACATCTAAACAGCAAAGGTTACCTTCTAGAATTTAAAGATTGCTGGTAGCACTATTACTTCTTAGTACCATCAACGATTATTTTACCAGGCCTCTCTATCCTAACTCTGGACATCTTCCAATATCTTAATCAATGAATAAGAAAATGTGATGCATGCAATGTGATGTATTTGGGTGCAGTAAAGTATTTAATTTTGTGTTTATCCTTAAAATTTTTGTTCTTGCAGTCTACAAGTCCAGTGAAGTAAGATGGTGGAAGAAAGGCAAAGACGACGATGTCATCGAGCTAGCATTGAAACCGGCGAAACGAATCAACCTCAAGCAAATCAGAAGCGAGTACGAACTGCACATCAGAAGCCCGGAAGACAATGGAACTTACATCTGTGAAGTTCGGGACCCGGTCAATTCGACCAACATAACCGGACAAGTCGACGTTTTTATATACGCAGCGCCGCAAGTCGTTATAGACACGGTCATCCCTATAAGCGCGTCTCAGTTGTTCCTAAATTGGACTATAAAATCCTACAATGCAGATATCATAGGCTACTATCTGATGTACAGACGTTTACCTTCAACAAACTTCAACCAATACACCCAAGAGAAAATCGGGGTCAAAAACATCTCCTTTGTAATGGAAGGCTTGGAGAAATCGACCCAGTATCAATTGAGACTCGAAGTTGCAACAACTTACGGAAGAAGTAAACCCCACACTTACGAATCGACGGTCACAACTCTGGATAAAGATCCCATATTTGTCCCGAATATTTCCATCAATGGTTTCTCAGCTACGTCGGTGACTATCGGATGGGCGGCCCCTCCGAAAGATATAGAGGAGTTGATCCATTATTATTTGTTGGAAGCCAGAAAACAGAACGAGGTCGCGCCGAGAAGGGCGTACCATTCCAGGGACAACAGGAATTTGCCGTACATGTTTGATAACTTGGAACCACTACAACTGTGGGACCAGCTGCCGGCAACAGTGTTCCCTCAGAACTATATATAACATGGGGTTTTTCAAGGGGCGGATAAACAAATTTCTAAAGAGTCAACGCATTTGCAGTTCCTCTGGTGCTGCAAATGTCCATGGGCGGCGGTGATCGCTTTCCATCAGGTGACCCGCCCGCTCGTTTGCTTGCGGTTTATAAGTATAAAAAAAAAACTAAAAAAGTGTGTAAAGTGGTTCTAAGCCTGTACTAACTATGTTATACTTACGAGTACGAATGTGCGTTAAGTTATTAAGTTCTATATTGTGCACTGATTGACTAGCAAACCTTATTTATTGTAAAATATATGTGGGAGACACTAGACATACTTCATCATTGTTGTTTTTTCAATCTCAACCTTTTTGTGGTTTATTTACCATTCCACCGCAACGCCGTGAGTGGAGGCTAAAGTGTCAAAGTCATTGACAGACAAACTGAACATACAGAATAAACTCGTATGTTCTGATATCAATATTTGATACTAAACCGCGGCGTAGAAAATATATCCGTTTTCCCAATTCTATGCAACGTGTAATTGGAGTGCCTTTTAGAGAAGAAACATTTTCAAATAGATTGCCATTTCTTTCCATTAAAAAAAAATCTCGTTAAATGCATGTGGGCGATTTTTGAGGGGGTGTTTTACCCCTCAAAAATCGCCCACATGCTCTCGTATCCCTGCACTACACCCTTCATGACGCCACTCAAGAATTGCCCTTGCATTTTCGATTGTATTCCAAGCTCCAACCCCCTGCCGACTTATTGTTTTACTGCAGCCTGTCCAAAATACAAGCTTTATGCATGTAAAGGTGTTCCCAAAATTGGCAGTTAGTAGGCTTGAATTTTTTTACTTTATACTATTACTTGACTCCGAATTGCGATTTCACTTGATGGTAAGTGATGATGTAGCCGAAGATGTTATCGTACTAACTTGGAAGGGTAATTAAATTTACCCCAGTGGTTTCTACACAGCAACACCGGAACGCTAAATCGCTTGGCGGTGCGTTTTTGCTGGTAGGGTGGTAACTAGCCACGGCCGAAGCCTCCCACCAGACCAGACTCGAATCCGAGTGCGCGCCACTGCGCCAGGGAGGTCGTCAAAAATTGAGGAAATGTTAACAGATAATTTTAATAATGTAAGGGCCGATTTTTCAATCGCCAGATAAACTATCTGAGGGATAAATTTGAAATATATGCCCTCATGCCATACAAAATCTGTCAAAACGTCATATTTATTCCTTGTCAACTTTTATATGACGATTGAAGAATCAGCCCTAAGTCCTTTTAAATGAAACGGTATCATAAATAACCCAAACTTAATAAAGAATCGATAAGCATCAATTGGAATGAACGAAATACCTCTAAATATACTTCTAAATCCTTGAAACATAGGGAATCGGACCCGATTAAGAATGTTTAAAAATTCAGCATTCGCTCGGGATTTCCGTAATTTCCAAATTCAGTCGTGTTATTGATTATACCAACAAATTGTGAGCTAACAGATTCCTTGGAATGTACGAAACAATCGATTAGGTATACTATATTTTTTCATAAGCAAGAAAACTCTTATACCCTTACGGAATTCATTGCAATATTATTTATCACCCGTTTCTTATCGGTGGCGAGAAGTGAATCACTTCTCAAGAAACCTCAGGATAAAGGCATCCGAACGATTTACGTAAACCTTTTTCGTACAAACAAACAGGGCGCCATCTGTCAAAATTCTATAGGTGGCTGCTGAGCGAACTACAGTGTGGCCTCACTGTTAATGCCAAAACAAGCATTTTTGGCACCGACAAACTGACGACATTTTTTCGCGCCCTGCGCCCTGTCCAGTCTATATGTCTAATAATATATGGATTATTCACGCACATCATTATTATATACTTAGTCGAATCACTTTCTTTCTTTATCAACTGCCCTTTTTTTCATGGTTTCTTATCTTCGAGAAACAATCGTGTATGAGTGTGCGTGCGTGCGTGCGTGCGTGTGTGTGTGTGTGTGTGTGTGTGTGTGTGTGCGTGTGTGTGCGTGTGTATTTCTCAGTCCTTTACGTCACTACTAATGAATCTATTTGTCTGAAATTTGAAAAGGAGATAGATTGCATACTCGTACCCTGGATTAACACAGGTTGTGAAGAGGCTTTTCTCTGTCCTGGAAAATCCATAGTTCTAGCAATCATGGTTAAAATCTATTAAAATTATACCTTGTATAGTGCCTAATATTAGTATTCCCTACTATATGTATATACTTATACCAACAGCGGTGATCAGCGATACTGCCGCTCGTGCGACAGGGTTTTTAAAACCAAATTCGGTTTTGCCAGCCACATCCAATCACGCTTAAACTTAAATAAATAAATAATAAATAAATGTCGTTTATTCATGAGAATGTAGGTACATTAGGTGGTCACAATAACAATTAATATCCTTGTACATTCTGCCTTATGGCGTATGAATATAAAAAGAAAATAAGTACATAATGTCAGTACTTTGATATTATCATTTTTGTAACTATCATTTTTCATAATATTGTAAATTATAATTCAGAATGTTAATAATTAATTGTAAATACATAATTCATAAAGTCAAGAGTAATTCAGAATGTCAATAATTGTAAATAGATAATAAGCTAAGGTGTCGCCGTTGACGGATACGTCATGGAGGACATCATCGACGTAGATATTTCAATCCACGACGGCGCGCCCCACTCTGTCAAACTCCATACGAATCGAACAAAACATAAGCGATTTTGGCAGGGTGGGGCCGCCGTCGTAGATTGAAATATCTGTATTATACACTTGTATAGTAACCTAACCCTTACCCCCAGGATTTTGGCAGGGTGGGGCCGCCGTCGTATATTGAAATATCTGTATTATACACTTATATAGAACCTAACCCTTACCCCCAGGATAAAACAGCATGCAGAAGAGAAGCAACTCCAAACCAAAGACCTGGACGGCAACCCTCGGAAGTACAAGGCCTACAACCTAACAGTCACCAACGCCACCAGCACCGACGATGGCAACTATACCTGTCGAAACCATCGTGTTGGACCTTAGTTTCCCGGGGAGGCTGGTCAACAAAACTTCCGGCCCGATTAAGGAGAATGTGACTGATCAGGCTAATGTTACTATGCATTGTGTATTTGAAGGTTAGTGTATAATACCATCTATAACTATAAAAGGCTTTGTCCTGAGTGACTGACTGACAGACAAGCTACAGCCCAAACGGCTGAACGTAAGAACTTGAAATTTTCAGGGAAGATTCTTTGTGAACCGAAACCGCTCGCTAAGAAAGGGTTTTTTGAAATTCTACCCCTAAGGGGGTTAAATAAGGGATTTAGGTTTGTATGAAAGTCCTTCATTTTTCAAGTTAGATTCATGAAAATAGGTATATGGACTTTTGAATAAAAATAAGAGAATGGGTGTCATTGAAATGAATAACAGATGAATGAAACAGAGAATGAATAACAGATTAAAATCGTTCACGCCGTAATTACTGAACCGACTTGACTGAAATTTAGAAAGGATATAGATTATATCCTGGATTAATGAATAGGCTACTTTATATCCCGAAAAAATCAATGGTTTCCGCGAGATGTGTGAAAAACCAAAAATCACGCGGGAGAAAAACTCTTTTACGCCGTTACTACTGAAGCGATTTGACAAAAATTTGGATCAGAGGTAAATTATGTAATGATTTAGAACTAAGGTTACTTTTCATCCCGGAAAAATCTATGGTTTAACGGGATTTTTGTAAAATCGATTTCCACGCAGGAGAAAAATCCTTTACGCTGCGATTACTGAACCGACTTGGCTGAAATTTGGAATGGAGATAGATTACATCGTGCATTAATAATATAGGCTACTTTTATCCCGGAAATATCCATAGATTCCGAGAAATATGTGAAAAACGGTACGCGGTAGAGATACCTTTATGCGGTAACTACAGAAACAATTTAGTTGAAATATGGAGAGAAGATAGACGATATCCTGGATTATCATACAGCTTATCTTTTATTCTGGAAAATCCATGTTTATCGCAAAATTTGTATAAAAACGAAGTTCACGCGAGGGAAGTACTACTCCTGCACGCCATAACTACTGAACCGATTTGGCTGGAAATTTAAGTGGTGAAAGATTGTTACTTGGATTAATACAAAGGCTACTTTTTGTCCCGGAAATGATTGGCTGAAATTTGGAATGTAGATAGACGATATCCTATAATTACCACATAAGCTACTTTCTAGAAAGTAAGTACAAAGGTTAAAATTGATAAGGAAATTTAGGTTTTTGAAAAATCTGAATCTCTGGGTTTCTGAAAAATCGAAATTAACGCGGGCGAAGCCGCGCGCAAAAGCTAGTTATACTATAGTGCTTTAGTGTAGCGGTTCAAGCGCACAGTAGTACAGTTCTTTGAAGTCTTGGTTCTTCAAAACTCACCACGGAACGAAATATCTTCTTCATATTTCAGTTTTCTCCATACTTCTTAGCCCATGATAGAGTTAATTAAAATACAAACAAAAGGTTCAAAGGAGTGTTCTCTATTTCCTCACATTCTCCGATGTCGCAGCAGTAAAATGACAGAAAACAACTCAGGCGCAACAACAACGACTTAACATAGCGTTGGAAATCCGGGGCTTTATCTGGTCAAAAGTTTTAAAACTGAACAATTCTGAATACATACTGTGGCCTAATCAGATCAAACATAGCTTGATTCAAACATCTAAACAGCAAAGGTTACCTTCTAGAATTTAAAGATTGCTGGTAGCACTATTACTTCTTAGTACCATCAACGATTATTTTACCAGGCCTCTCTATCCTAACTCTGGACATCTTCCAATATCTTAATCAATGAATAAGAAAATGTGATGCATGCAATGTGATGTATTTGGGTGCAGTAAAGTATTTAATTTTGTGTTTATCCTTAAAATTTTTGTTCTTGCAGTCTACAAGTCCAGTGAAGTAAGATGGTGGAAGAAAGGCAAAGACGACGATGTCATCGAGCTAGCATTGAAACCGGCGAAACGAATCAACCTCAAGCAAATCAGAAGCGAGTACGAACTGCACATCAGAAGCCCGGAAGACAATGGAACTTACATCTGTGAAGTTCGGGACCCGGTCAATTCGACCAACATAACCGGACAAGTCGACGTTTTTATATACGCAGCGCCGCAAGTCGTTATAGACACGGTCATCCCTATAAGCGCGTCTCAGTTGTTCCTAAATTGGACTATAAAATCCTACAATGCAGATATCATAGGCTACTATCTGATGTACAGACGTTTACCTTCAACAAACTTCAACCAATACACCCAAGAGAAAATCGGGGTCAAAAACATCTCCTTTGTAATGGAAGGCTTGGAGAAATCGACCCAGTATCAATTGAGACTCGAAGTTGCAACAACTTACGGAAGAAGTAAACCCCACACTTACGAATCGACGGTCACAACTCTGGATAAAGATCCCATATTTGTCCCGAATATTTCCATCAATGGTTTCTCAGCTACGTCGGTGACTATCGGATGGGCGGCCCCTCCGAAAGATATAGAGGAGTTGATCCATTATTATTTGTTGGAAGCCAGAAAACAGAACGAGGTCGCGCCGAGAAGGGCGTACCATTCCAGGGACAACAGGAATTTGCCGTACATGTTTGATAACTTGGAACCGCACAGCACATACGTTTTTAGGGTAAGTTTGTGTAATGGCAACTAGGTTCTAGTGGCAGAAGTGCTTTTTGATATTGCTACTTTGTAGAAAATAATATTTTTAGAAAATTAGTTGGATTTTAGTGTAACGTACTTAAAATGAGAAAAATGGAAACCTCATAGGATATGTCGTTTTTAAAACTCAAAATTTGAAATGAAAGTTGCTTTACGCGCATTTTTAGGTGCATTTTTTAGATGGGTAAAATCATTGAAGTTGCTTTACGTGCATTTAAGTGCATTTTTTAAATGGCGCCACTGTTACCGTAACCAACACTTCTGTTTGTGTTGGTTACTTCTGCCGGCCTTCCCAAAGTGACGCACTTTTTTCCATCCGTGCTTATCACTAAAGGCTACTTATAACTATAGCCTCTAATATTATAAATCAACAAATACATATTTTATATGGTAGGGGACCGTGAGTGCGCGAGACCGACTCGCTCTTGGCTGGTTGTTTTTTAACAGCATATAATTACAGGTATGCGCATGCTCGGACTTCACGAAGCGGTGCGGCAACTGGTCTGCGGAGATGCCCGCCGCGACCGGGGACGGCATACCGGGCAGACCCAGCAACGTGACAGTGCACTGCGCCAGCAGCTGGATGAACATCACCTGGCAACCACCGCTCAAGCCCAACGCCGAGATCAAGGGCTATACGGTATGTATTACTGGTCTGCGGAATCGGGGACGGCATACCGGGCAGACCCAGCAACGTGACAGTACACTGTGCCAGCAGCTGGATGAACATCACCTGGCAACCACCGCTCAAGCCCAACGCTATACGGTATGTATTACTGGCATGCTTGGACTTCATGAAACAGTGCGGCAACTGGTCAGCGGAGATGCCCCGAGACACTAGATGGCATACCGGACCGACCGGGGTACAACGTGATGGGGGAAGTGGTCCTGAGTACAGACAAGCAGACAAGCAATGAAGCAACCTTACAACGAAGTTCTAAACTTTAAAGTTTATACCGGTGTCTGGTTGGCAATGAGTCTTTTAAGTTGGTCCACCAAGTTGGTACTTGGCAGAGCCATCCCATTAATGGTTACAGTACTCCATGGATGACCTCACATGTGCCTGCAATCGTTAATTTCGTAATAAAAATATATTAGTAAGGGAGCCGTTTTCTTACTCGATTATTAATGCTTGATTCCAAATAATAATGTTTTCAATATATTATAGATGGAGTTAACCGGGAATGCGACTTAAAGGGATCGTTTCGGTATACTACAGAAAGACAGCTGGGGACCACTCTCTAAATTCAAGACTAATGATTCCAGAAGCGAAAGGTAATAATATTAAAAGACATGGCCGAAACTTGTATGGAGCTGTGCCCTTGAAAAAAATATTCATGTCATGGCCATCGATAAACAGTACGTCATATTAAAGCTTATAATTGTCTTTACAATAGTTTAAGTTTTATGATCAGATAACATGCGAGAGACATGCTAAAAATCATTGCTATTAATAACATTCAGGCGCATTTTTTGAAAATTGTTTTGCTGATATTGTGTCTCTCGCATGTTTTCTGATCATAAAACTCAAACGATTTTAAAGACGTCATTATAAGCTTTAATATGACGTACTGTTTGTCGATGGCCATGAATATTTTTTTCCGAGGGCAGAATCCGGCCATGTCCATTTACGTATTGAAGTAATCCAATAATTCTTTTTCAATATACATTAATCAGTTACTCCGTGCATTTCGAAACACATTTTACTTAAATTAAATAACAAATACACTATTAAAATATACCTAATGCATTTATTTCTTGTCCTGTCTGCATGCCATTTTGACTGATACTTTTTCCTGAAATGTCACAAAAAAGTAGACACGTGGGGACTGCTACAGTAGAGAAAAAAACGTTCAACGCAGCGACGTAAAACGTTAGCATGTAGCATGTCGGTATCGCAAAAAAAAATCCCTACCAAAAAATAACTTTTCTAAAGAAGTTTCGCTTCAAAAATCACATTGGAAACTAGCAACTGACGTTCAGGCCCCTTATTCTGTATCTCAATGCTGATCACTCAGTGACGTTTAGTGAGCTCATTTGACATATATATTATCCATTGAAGGTTCGCCACATATTCTTACTATCGTTTGATTTAATAAAGCAGCAATGTATTACGAATCATAGACAACAGTGATAATCACTGCAAGTGTCAATTGTACAGAATATGGGCCCTGATTTTTTGAAATACAATGTGATCTTCCTTCTTTCACACACACCACGTTTCTCAATAATGTCAAATCTGTCGCACAGGTTCGAGGAGCTGCAGCCTAACACAAAGTACACGATCCGCCTGAGCGCCGACGAGGAGGTGCGCACTGCACCGCCGCGCCCGCGCCGCCCCACGGGGCCTACACCTAGGTGGAGAAAGGTATAAACTAGACCCTATTATACTATTACGCTGGACCTCAGTGGGGTTAGTTTTTTTGTTTGTTTTACTCTATACAAGTTAGTACTTGATTGCGATTTCACCTGATGGTAAGCGATGATACAGCCTAAGATGTTATCGTACTAACTTGGTAGGGTAAGTTAAATTTACCCCAACGGTTTCTACAAGCATCGCACCGGAACGCTAAATCGCTTGGCGATGCGTCCTTGCTGGTAGGGTGGTAACTAGCCACGGCCGAAGCCTCCCACCAGACCAGACCTGAGCCAATTTAGAAATTATAAAATTCCAAAGTGGCCCGTGGCGGGAATCGAACCCGCGACCTCCCATTCGAATCCGAGCGCGCCGCCACTGCGCAAGGGAGGTAACGACCTCCCATCAACTGCCTGTCCATAGATGGCGTTCGCTGTAAATGTATGGAGGCATTCGATTCGTTTGTGCTATACGAGTCATCTCGAAATTCGTACAAAAACCTGTACTAACCCCACAGACTGTCGTAACGTAATAATGTAATATATGTTAATTATAGCGCGACCACATAACTCGCGTACCGCCTGCGGGGTAGGTGGGGAGCGGGGGGATGTTGGCGGGTGGGTGAGAGGTGTGCGCGGAGCAGAGAGCTTACGTCAAACCCTCCGCGCACACCTCTCACCCACCCGCCAACATCTCCCCCCGCCCCCCACCTACCCCGCAGGCGATACGCGAGTTATGCGGTACCACTATACACTGCTGTATTGTAGTAGCGATGGCACGTTCCAGGTGGAGGCAAGAGCAGCATCTCTCACCGCACTCTGTCGGAGGCGTGCGGCGTGGTGGACGCGCTGGAGCCGCGCGTCAAGCAGGATCTCATCAAGTGGTTCATCAGCACACAGCTGCAGGTACTTTTATTTCTGTTCCTCGGCAAGTTGGATTGTTATATGCCTAGAACAAGGTATCGATCCATTGATGGAGCTTCCTATGGGCTATAACACACATCTAATAAGAAAGTACTAGAAAGAGTTGGAAAAGATCGAGAGCTGATGTCCACCATTATGCGCAGAAAAGTCGCTTTCTTTGGCCATTTGCAAAGAGGAGAGCAGTTTTCCTTCCCGAGACTGATTTTAGAGGGAAAAATTGCTGGGAAGAGGTCTCCAGGGCGTCAGAGACGCAAATGGCTGGACCATATAAAGGGGTGGACCGGACTTACCTACCCAGAATTAAAGAAAGCGGCACTTAATAGGAAGGCTTTTCAATTGTTGACCGCCAAACTTCAATTTAAGGAAGAAGGCACGTGATGATGATGTGATGGGCTATAGAATCTTATATTGCCCAATGTACAACGCTTTTTCTAACCCAACGGTTTTTATTTTGAGATCTTTTGGATGTTTTTGCTACAGGTACTTAAAGCATTTGTCACTACTTTTGCTAATTGCTTGTTGTTTTGTTACAAAAATATAAAAGGATATAACAGATTAATCGATAGCAATAATTAATTTTAAAGCTACAACGGCGGATACACGAAACACTGAAAGTCTTGGCCCATAACCTATTGTAATCTCACTTTCTGTTTCTCTATACCTTTCGTGTCCCTTGCCACCCTGGAAGATAAATATGATGGTGATGGCGATGTCCGCAGGAATACGAGCACCTGTTCTCCAGCGAGCAGGAGTGCGCGTGGATCTCGTTCATCGAGCGCCGCTACGCGTGGCTCAAGAAGCACCTCCTGCGGTTTGAGGACTCGCTGGCAGCAATCTTCCCCCCAGCCTGGAGGCTCAGCGAGCAGCTGGCGCATCGCTTCTGCAAGGTGATGCCGACTGACTGACTGACTGACTGACTGACTGCCTGAATGCTTGACTGATTGCCTGACGACTCCAAGCTCCCTTGTCTTGATTATTCTTTGCCTGTCTGCCTGATTCGTTCACTGAATTTCTGAATTGAATCACTGAATTGTAATGGAATAAGTGACTTTGACTTACTGAATGTGTCACGCATCTGAACGATTTAATGACGCGCTGGTTAGTTATTTGGCTAATGTTGGAAATTGTGCAATTATTTTAATCTCCCCACAAATACGTCCACACAGTGGCGTAGTATGGGCAGTGTACTCTGGCAGCAAGTACCTTCAGGATACCGTTTCCGTTGGTACGTATGCGCTACAGGAGAAATGTTGCTTTTTTGCGCATGATGGCAAATAGTACATTTCGATATAAGTGCGGAAACGTTGTCATTTCTTTACGAGTCCCGGTTTGTTGACCCAAGCCGAAGGCGAGGGTCAACTATAAGGACGAGTAGAAATGACAATTCCGCACGTGCATTGAACGACGTTTTTTAATACATTTGCGAAAAAAATATATTGGTTCGTGTGCCGTGTTCGTGTTCATGCGCTCCTGGTGCCGCGTAGGAGGAAAACACAAAAGCACTAGTGCGGAAAAGAATAACTTTGCGCACGCTCAACACACATGGAAATGTCAACTTTTTGAGCAAATGTATTAAAAAAGTCATTCTTAAATGCGTCAGCGAATATTTTAAAAGCGCTGCAGCATTAATAATATCAACCGCTGAACCATATCCAAAACGAAATACCAGTCTACAATTTAGAGATTTTAAGATGTTTTGAACTTATGACGTAACTTCTGTGATCAGATTGATCAGATAACCCGCGCGGCGCTGTCAGATACAGAAGACCTACAACTTCGAACTGCTGCTGCACAAGAGATTTGTTGGTGAGTGATACACGTACAGACGTATTTGTTCGATTCTTTTTTTTTTTATTGAAGATAGGCTTGCGCTTGACGACAATCATGCCTGTTGGAAAGCAATGATGAGGTCTAGGATGGAGCGCGCTTGCCTAGAAAATGCCTATTCACTCTTCTCTTGAAGGCACCCAGATTGTACTTGGCTGGAAACACGGAGGCTGGAAGGGCGTTCCACACCTTAGCGGTTCGTATCAGAAACGTGGAGGAAAAACGTTTCGTGCGAGTTTGTTGGACGTCAACCACATATCTTCATATCTTTGACAGATTGTATGAGATTATAGCGATCTCCGATAGATGGCGTAACCAGCGCAATAGCGCACGCTGACGGAGCTTTCGGCGAGCGTTCTATAAATAGAAGTTCTAACGTCAAATGCTCCGATCACAAGCGGTTCCCAGGCGTAACACCTGCCTGGAGGGAAATTTCCCCTCCAACACCGGCAAAACACAAAGCTCTCAATCATAGCTTGTATCAAGTCATGTAGTGTTTATTGGTTTTAATTTAACTGTAACCCTGAAATACAAATTGAATGTTTTTGAATTTGTCCGTTTTAAAATGTAAGTGTCTGTTTAAAGGTACGGAGCTGGGTGCTGAAGGTGTAGATGAAGAAACCATCAAACTAGCATTTGACGACGACGGAAGATAAAAACCCAAAAACCCTTGTCTTGCTTTATAATTCGTTTGTAAGATCTCACTTGGAGTATGCCTCCTCAGTTTGGAATCCCCAATACGACGTTTACATTAATATGCTTGAAGGTATTCAGCGCAAATTTCTCAAGTGTCTAAATAGAAGATTTAGTTCCTTCAAAACTACTAAAGTGATTTCTCTAGAAATTAGAAGGGAACATAGGGATCAAATTATGTTGTATAAAATTATAAACAGTATAGTAGACTCTCCTTACATGTTAAATAAAATAAAATATTCTATACCTAGATCATTACGACGTATTCTTAAAACCTACTCAATTCCTAAAATAAATACCAATTATGGCCGAAATAGGTTTTTAGTTAGAGCGTGTGATGTATATAATAAAAAGTATATTCATGTGGACCCCTTTCAAAACAAAATTGGAAAATTTGTATCCGAGCTAAAAAAGAAAAGGCAATAAAAAAAAATTGTAATTAAAATTTGTCAAACGTTACTTTTCCACAGCTAAGTCTTCTCATTTCATTTTAATCACATGAACTTTATTTCGACGTTTTAAATTCCAGGGTCTCATGAGAAGAATGTATGGCGAGGAGCGACACATTGCTGTTCTCAAAGCTGAACTGGAAAACTTCATTGATGATGGAGATGAAGTCGAGGATGTGAACAATGATTTTGCCGAAGACTTCATCAAAACTAAAATGATGTACATGAAGAAAACCCACGGCCGCGCCCTAAAAGACAAACCGCATTTCAGACCGATACAATCGAATCCAGATAAACAGAAGAAAGTTGACAATGACCCATTAAAAGTAAAACCTTTAGGAAACTCCACCAGTAATACAGCAAAAGGAGCCGACAACCAAACTGAAGTCAGCAATGAAACTTTGAACGATGACTGCGACAAAGGCATTTCATACAAAACCAAACTCGAAAGTATCGCAAATATTGAAATAAATAACTTAGATCCAGATGTGATAACTTTAGAAGCAGTCATCAAACAGAGTATAGAAACTAACAGCATATACCCAAACTTCTCTGGCACTTCCAAAAGCGAGCCATTGGCTGTAGAAAGTAAGAACAAAAATGCAACTAAATAAAAGTAAGAAAAAAAATGCAAATAAAAATGCAACTACCACAACGGAGAATGTCGTAAACACTACAGAGAGTAACGATGATCAATACGATGAATCGACAACTGAATCAGGCAAAGATGTTTGGAAGAGTACTGTCGATACTTCAACTTTGCCTCCCACGCTACTGTTTTCAGAACACGAGAAAGTCAAAATAGATCGCATAGATAACAAAGAGACGGAGAAGAAGGAAGAGTTCCACCCAAAACCAGTGCATCAAGAAACCATGCGGCCTTCTGTCATAAAACTGCGAGGAGCGTAAGTTTTTACTTATTTAGTCCTGTAACTAGGTACCCAATGTGGTCGAATGTATTGTGCAAAATCTCTAAACTAAACTAATTTAAAATAGTGCTATCCTTTTCCATATTGAAGTCTGAAAGGATAGCACTATTTTAAATTAGTTTAGTATAGCGAGATTTTGTACAACATAATTAGCACCAATACCCATGCAATTTTGAAGCGAAAACTTCTTTAGGCGCGTTGGGGGACAACCGGACAACCATTGAACTCGCGACACTGTTACCGTTGCAGACACCTCTGTATATGTATATATATCAATAGTCTGTTGATAGTATTAGTATTCAAATTATCATAATACGGAAATTAAATAAACGACAAATTATTACGAAAACCAATAGCCAGGTGGCGTTGATCTTCGATAGATTTGTTTGCTGTCAACAGACAGAAATTATGTGAAACGACACCATTATAAAAATATAAGCAATTTGGAAAATACAGCTACTCTCGTCAGAGTACCTATTGTGCGAATATTATAGTAATTCAGATGAAGTCAGACTTAAATATTGTTATCCAAAAACAGGTTTCCATATTTGCGACACGCTCGCACTTTCAATGCTTTCACCCAGATGTGAGACTTGTTTACAATATTATTATCACAACATAAATAATAGACATAATTATTCTTACAAGGAGTCTGTTATTTCCTTGGATTAGGTAGGTACCAAATTATTTTTATGTAGGTACTACTATACTAACTAATAGCTACCAACTTAACGGTGAAAGAATAGGTTAATGGGAATGTTCTCAAAGGATGGTATGTCCAGAAAACCACCACTTGTCCCACTATAGTGGACTAATTTATCTACTTTCAAAAAAGCTTTAAAAGGTACAGCGTGGAAAAACGCTTCCTTTCCTAACCATTAGTGTCGGGACACACTACCGTTATTTAGGCAATAGGTATTTTATTAACGATTTATTATGAGGCGCGTCCTTACGCCATAATACGGGAAACTTTGGACACTTTACCTGCAACGTACTAATTATTTTTATTTTCGTTTGCAGAAACGCGTGTGAGACGAAGGAGGAGATGACGGCGCCTTTCTGGGCGAACAGCACCCGCGGCGAGACGCTGGCGCTGCTCAACATGTACCCCTTCGAGCAGTACATCCACTCCGAGACCTGCGTGCACAAGCACAAGCATACTGCCGGGAAGGATGCAGGTACTAATGGGCTGGGATCCCCTGTGTCTCACTGGAACGCTAATTTTGTGTGCTAGTTTTCACATCAGATAGAGTCACATCTAAAGTAGGGTAGGAAGCTGTAGCACATAGCGTACCCACGCTGTAGTTGAATATTATCACAGATACGGAACTTTCAGTGCCATCAATGCAGGTGTATTCCGATACCTACTTAGCTAAAGAAAATAGCATAGTTACAATAAGTGTGAATTTAGGTGTTGAGATGTTACTCAGCCTTCAGGCTTCATCCAAATATGTAACACAATTTTGCAAAAAAAAATTGGTAAAGTAAAATTAATGAGGCCTATGTTTGCCATTTATCCCACTAGATTCGCTAGTGTGTGTGTGGAGACCTGTCAAAGTGATAAACTATTTTTTTGTATAGAAATCCCTCAGATGAACTGAGAGAAATCCGTTCGAAAAAGAATGTTTGACAGGTCTACACGCAAAGTGGCGCTGCCCAATCGGGTACAGCAGAACTACTCAGATTTGAGTTTGACCCCATTCACATTTTCTCGCTCCCGCCAAAATATGGTTCCCGCCCTTCAAAGAGTATTCTTTGATCACCACGTTCTACCTTTACAGACCATACCATAGAAGGTTCTGTTATCCATTCGTCCCTTTCGGGACAGGTAAAGATCGGAGACCATGCAGCCTATTCATTCGTGTTGAATTTATGACCATAGACATTAGACATGGGACAAGGGGACATGGGACATGGGACAGTAAAAATCACTGTCCATGGTCCGTTTCTACATTGCTGCTTTAGTAAGTAAAATAAAAATAGGATTTTATGGCATACCTTCTAGGGGTAAAAAATATATCAAACGAGAATCACCTTGATGCTCATCAGTGAAATACAAATTGGGCTATGTGGGTAGCTAATCGAACACCTTTGGATTTCTTATCCGTTTCTCATTAGCTCCGGGTACGTGGTTGTTTGTAACAAAATTATCAATCAGTTGAATTTTTCGTTCGCTTCAGATGCGAGCAGCAGTATCGTCTACACCGGCTGCTGGCGTACGACCCGCGCAGCGAGTGCCGCGGCATCTTCGCCGACTGGTTCAAGTTCCCTGCGTGCTGCGTGTGCAAGTGCTTCGACGTGCCGCTGGAGTTCCGCGCGCGCTCGCCGCGTCCTGCGCCCGCAGTACACGGAACCGGTGCGCCGGCTGATCTACGCGCGGGATAGAAGTCGCGCGGGATTGGTACACCATGCCTTATGACGAAGAAGATGACGACTTGTTTTGAGACGAGTATTGAAAATACTTGAGATTGGGTAGCCTGGGTCTATACTCTATAAGCTGCACTTTTTGATCACTGGTGTCTATGGTTCGTTGTTCGTTGCTGCTTTAATATATAAAATTAAATAAGATTTTGAGGAAAACTTGCAATGGATAGAAAATCATTAAGAGCTCGGTGAAAGAAACAGAATAAGGGCTATGGGCTTGGGCAGGTTGTATGTAGGTACTGTTGAAGCTGAACTTTGTGGAAGCTGACAGCAGTAGAGCAAAGTGAAAGTTATTAGTTTAAAAATATGTATGCATACCTACCTACTGTAAAATTCTTATAAATTTACAAGACCACTAACAACTAGTGCTATCCTTTTTACGATGTTTCATTTAAAAAAGGATAGCACTTTGAGTTATTGGCTGTTAGTTAAATTTTGTAGAACATACGAATTTACTTCAAGACATTTTCTGATGGTCCTTTCACATACCTGCGGTGACTGATATTAATTTGATACCTAGTTGCAAAATATTATATTTGTCTCATTCCGAGTTCGACCCCACCATAGCTTAATAATTAGTTTAAAATATTTTTGGTCAATTAATATTTATTATCAAAATATTCTGTAGGTAGATTATTTATTATAGGAATAAGAAATTTGAATGTTTAATATAAGTAGCTTATGTACTAATTATTACGTTTAAGGCTAGTGAAAACTGTAAATTGATTGTAACATGTTAATTTGTATTATATCTATTATGCAAAATTTATTAAAGTTTAATTGTTGTTATACTGAGTTTTAGTATTTTACCATCAACGAGCTGCTAAACTGAAAAATCGGGATCCGTGCAATACCTACCATGATTAAATTCGAAATAGTAGGTACCTAAGCTTAAAAGTATAGCAACACTAAAAATGTCGAAATTACGATAATCTGTATTTTGGCCAAAGACGTTATACTTTAACAAGACTGAGCACTATGATGAAAAAAACGGTCCGCGTGAGAGGGCACATCAGGTAGGGCGTCCCTTTCTAATTTAAGGTGACCATGATGAAATAAAAATTCACAGGACAAATTATTTTTAAAAACGATTGTGTATTATATTAATATAACATGTATCTAGATGCTTGTGCTGATTTACCCACTGATTGACTGCTGACTCATTTATCACTTCGCCCGGGAATTTCGAATAATATTTTTTACACAATATCACCTGACAGTATCATACACAATAAAAAAATGAAATATCCAATTTGGTGCAGTCGATCGGAAGTTAAGGTAGGTATGTGCTTACACATAAACATGGGAGATTTATTATTATTATAATAGTAGACTATTATTACACGTCTGCAATTAAAGTCCTACTACAAGAAAAATCTTTGATCTACGTAATTCATGGTTACCTTACAGAACAGCAGTGAACAAACCGCCATCTTACTTTTAGTAATACCAGTCCCAAGGACATAAATACTACTTTAACTCAATAATAATATATTTTTTTAATACAACGAAATAATTATCATTTAAAATAATTATTATAACCGTAGAAACTTATTAAAATAAGTTTCAGAGTTTATGGATGTTTCGTTTTGGTATATTATAAAAAAACAAAAATAAAAAAATCTGCCATTTCTACCAAACCTAATATTTCGTTGAGATGGCAAGATGTCAGACAAGGACACGACGAACAAATCTATCCGTCTCGCTCAGGACCGCTTTTAGCTAGCTACTGCTTGTAAGATAATAGGTCCTCTAATTGGGTAGCAATAAGTGTCAATTTAGCTTAGCAACAATGGTTAGTACTCAATCTTGTTAGTGTACAATATCTTTGATTTTGGCCACTTGCACTTGATTCGTTTTACATTGCTGCATTATTATGTAAAAGCAATCTTTGTGTCGGAAAATAAGATAATATGACATACCTCATAGATAGTATGTACATAGTGTGTGAAGGAGAATTTCTTACGGCAATACGGTAAGATATAAAGAGAATGCGAGTTTAAACTAATCTGATAGCCTCGTAACCAATTTAATGACAGGGCGGTACACAGGAAAAATGGTTAGGTATTTGTTTTTCGGCTGTCAGATCCTTCCAGAATTTTATAATACCTACCCACAGATTACCAGATTCAGCGCACGGAACTTCGGAGTGAGGCACGCAATAGTAATACAAACCAGAAAGTCGTATTCCTTTTGAGTTAGTACGCAGCGAACCGCTGACCGAGTCACTGCTGCGTAACTTGCGAAATGCTCAAAACTGCCAATTAATTAAAATGCCATCTTGTGCTATTAAACAGTGTAAAAGTTGTTCGCAAAAGTCAAGACGAAAAGAAGGAATATCTTTTCACAAGTAAGTTTAAGTGCTATGAAAATAAAGGACATGGCCAATTTCTGTATGGGCGTGTGAACTTAGTGTACATCAATGACTGTTGGTGTTATAAATTCGTGATTACAAGCACATTAAATTGCTATAAATATAAAACTCACCGAACTTGTCATTACAACAGACTAGACGTAAACGTCTACGAGTATAGATTACGACCAAGAATTCAGATTACGATTAAAAAACTTAAGGCGCTTTAAAATAGCGAACAGTTGCGAATTATTACGGTAAACTGATATGGTTTTAGTAATAAATAGGCATTTAAACAAGGTAAAGGCACACGAGTAGATAGGTACAGAGGGGAAGCTTCTACAAGCGGCCCGCTGTAGGTACACTCACACATATGCGCACGTTTGTCATCCAACTTAGCTGGTTGGAGGACAGAGCAGGCTTCCGTGAACCGTTAGTGAGCGTACCTACAGCGGGCCGTTTGCGTAGCTTTCCGCTCTGTACCTATCTACTCGTGTGGTAAAGGTCACCTTCTCACCGGTCGTATTCTTTTTATTGCAAAGGTTGTTTACAAACACAAAATAAAACAAAAGAGTAAAAATAATTACTTATTTATTAGAGAAAATAAATAAAAATATTTTGTTACATTATAAGTAGTATAACCCCCCGGCACGTAAGTCGAGCGGTGACCCTCAAGTGCGCGCAACGTCGTACGAGTGAGCGGGACACAATATGTAGTTTCGATATGAATAAAATGTTCCTAATAAAAGCATATTTGTCGTCCAAATAACGTATCTACATAGGTATTACGCATGGTGAGGAACGTCCATTATGGTACAGTATGGCGGAAGTTACCGAATTTATCTTGTAATCTTTAATATTTTGAAATAAAAACTGACAAGTTCAGAGAGCATAAAAACTACGTATTAATGTATCTTTCTATTTTTAATATTTAATAAATATTTACTACGTTGTGTACGTGGAATGTACTTTTTTGGCCATCTCTTTTATTTTATTTTTAAATATTGTGTTAGCTTCACGTTCGAAACGCCAAACCTCAGTGAGAGTCCATCAGTGTGACCAGTCTACATTGAAATTATTTTCCCTAGATGTAAGGTTAAAATTGTATGTTAGTAACAGGGCATTTGAGATTAAAAAAAAACCTTTATGACTGGCCTCTTGTTGAAACAACGTTTCTTTTCGGACGATATCTCATATGGGGCTATGCGGAAAAAGTGTAATAAAATTATAAGACCCAAGATTAATCGGTCAAACATCTCGCTGCCTGCTATGAAATAAAATGAGAAACGGCGTCGCCTGTTGCTCTGCATATTGAATACGGTAATTTTCTTTGATGGTGAGTGACGGTCTTTCACTTCATTTGATATAGTATTAAAATTAAAAAATTGGCCGCCATTTTGAACTTTTTTGTTATTGGACGGAATTCTTTCAAAATCGAAATCTGACCATGGCGGCAAGCATTGAGTAAGAATCTGGTGTCAAAATTGAAAAAAGTGGCCGCCATTTTGAACTTTTTTGTTATTGAACGGAATTCTTTCAAAATCGAAATCTGACCATGGCGGCAAGCATTGAGTAAGAATCTGGTGTCAAAATTGAAAAAAGTGGCCGCCATTTTGAACTTTTTTGTTATCGAACGGAATTCTTTCAAAATCGAAATCTGACCATGGCGGCAAGCATTGAGTAAGAATCTGGTGTAAAAATTGAAAAAAGTGGCCGCTGCCAAGGTCAGATTTCGATTTTGAAACAATTCGGTCCTATAACAAAAAAGTTCAAAATGGCGGCCACTTTTTTCAATTTTGACACCAGATTCTTACTCAATGCTTGCCGCCACGATCAGATTTCGATTTTGAAACAATTCGGTCCAATAACAAAAAAGTTCAAAATGGCGGCCACTTTTTTCAATTTTGACACCAGATTCTTACTCAATGCTTGCTGCCACGGTCAGATTTCGATTTTGAAAGAATTCCGTCCAATAACAAAAAAGTTCAAAATGGCGGCCACTTTTTTCAATTTTGGCACCAGATTCTTACTCAATGCTTGCCGCCATGGTCAGATTTCGATTTTGAAACAATTCGGTCCAATAACAAAAAAGTTCAAAATGGCAGCCACTTTTTTTAAATTTTGACCACGGTTCTTTCTCCATACACAGACCGTCACTTACCAGTTAGAGTACAATCAAAAGAAATGACTGTCTTCAATATGTATGATGTAGATAATATTATAAATTCAAATGGAACCGAAGACCGTCACTCACCATCAAAAACAAATACCGTCTTCAATCTGCAGAACAACAGGCGAAGCTGTTTCCCCGTTTTATATCATCGCGGGCAGCGAGACGGCGTCGGAGGTTAAAGATATACTTAGGTACTAATCACTCTTTACTAAGGAAATTGTACCTATAATACTATATCGTAGTGGGAGTTTTTTCCTTAAGCCACTTAAGCTAGCAACATTATCAGGCTTGCGTTAGACAGTGATCGGACCGATAGCCGTGTGTGTGCACGCACACATACAAAAATACCGTGCGTCACTTGCTGCTTCCGAAGTGTTAATCTGGTAATCTGTGTACCTACCTCATTGAACATTACAGCGGTTACTAACATAGAGTAAAGTAATATTATCGGGAATCTTTGTTCTGTACTTCTAGTCTGTCATGTGTCTACAATATGGAGCGGAGGCCAAAGATTAGCGTGACTATTTTTAATCTGTCAAGTGGCGTACGATAGCGTCCCCTATGGTATAGTGCGTTCAGCGTTATTTTGCCTCTGGCTGTCATATTGCCTAACCTGAGCTCTGTGCTGCCGCTTAAGGTTTGGAAGATACCCGGTATGAAACTGCGAAATATTTTCGTAGTTAAATTTCTCAATTAAAGTAAGTTTGGATGTTAGAATTTAAGTTTGTAATCTTTAGATTTGGTTTGTGGGTATATTTTTATCCCAATATTCATAGATACGGGATCAGGACTTATGCGGGTAAAACTGCAGGGCGCCGGTGCGGCGCCGGTACTTTAAAATAATTAGAATAGGTATTTCAATTAGTATTATGTACCTCAAGTTTGCATTTATCTATATACATAGGTAATATATGACTAAATTAAAACAACATTTTTATAGGTTTTATTTATTTTGAATAAGAGTGATCCAAGCGGGTCGCTAGTGGTTCGTCACTGTCTGCTGATGAACGTGAATCGTCAGAACTGCTGCTGTCCGATTCTGTATCAGACTCGTCATTTAATTCTATAATAAATTTATCGATTTCAGAGTCTATAATTCCATCTGTTTTAATAAACTGTTGTTCAATATGGCACACATGTTGACACTGCTTCTGCCAGTCTTCTGCAGTGATCGATTGGAACGCTTCTTCTGTTAATTGTAGTATCTTGTCTGCTTCCTGTCCAACATTTTTAGCAGCTACACGCCTTTTCAACAGGCTCCACATAAATTCTATAGGATTAAGTTCGCAGTGGTATGGTGGTAACCTAGCCACTTTGTGTCCATGCGCTTCAAGAAGTTGATCAGCTTCATATTTTGGAGCTTCTTTATGCTCTTTTATAATTTCGTATAATAATTTGAGCTTTCACCATAGTAGGAAGATAAGATAACCCCTTATTTGTGATCCAATTTTGCATATCAGTTTTGGTAGAGCTCATTGTTGGTGCCTTGTTCACCTTTACAGTGTGATAGGGCGCATTATCCATAACAATTAAACTATTAGGCGGTAAATTGGGGATGAGTTTTTCTTCTAACCATTTCATGAAATTTGTCCTGTTCATGTCATCATGGTAATCTCCTGATTTCGACTGCGATTTAAATATTAATTGTGCATTTGGAATAAACCCCATTTCGCCACCTGCATGAACGATGATCCAGCGTGCACCAACTGAATCACTTTTTAAAACACCTTGTTCATTTTCCATCTGCCAACATTTGTTGACAGAATATGAAGCGTGTATATAAGTTTCATCAAGATATACGATAGGTCGGCCTTCATTTCGATTTTGTCTTAAAATATTTAAGTATCTGTACCTCCAGGCTACAATGTCATATCGTTCCATTAAAATTTTTCTTTTAGAACCACATTTTTTAAATCTAAATCCAATTTGCCGAATTATTTTCCATAGTGTGGTACGACCTCCATTGAAGTTAATATCAATTTTTAATTCAGCCAAAAGCTTGCCCAAAGTAGGCAACTCCTTTCTGACTACGTACATTTGATGTATTTTAGTTCTGATTGCACATAGTTCAAAATCATCTAACTGAATTTTATTCGATTGGCAGCGTTTTTTCCTGGGAGTACATATTTTCTTAGACGTGGAAGCAGCAACCTCACACTCTTTGGTAATAGTGGTGACAGTTCTCTCAGAAACGCCTGAAATACAAAACATTACATTAATAACATGCATATTGTACATTTTTTTAATTAATCTTGTTATTAAATAATACATAATTTTATATAGTTACAAAGGTTTGTATATAAATATTATAAACAAAGGTTTGTATTAAAGAAAAAAAACCGATCGGGACTTGCGCGGGTGAAAACGCAGGGCGCAGCTAGTTTATACAATAAGAATCAAATACTATGTTTTTAAAACAAATATAATTATTATACATATACCTATGTACGGAATGTATTACAATTAAAACATCGCGCCTACATACAAACAATAATCTATTAGCAAAACAAATAACTTTCGATCCCTAATAACGGGAAACTATTAATAGCAGGTAACACAAATTTACTTACCAGTCATGGCGGCTACACGTTGACGAACATGTTCAAATGGGATTATTGGTCCTCCATTAGCTTTTTCCCGCTCACAAAAATTACGAACTGAGGATACAATTTTTCTGCCGCTACTTTGAATCCTTTTTGGCATGATTAACACGTTTAAAATAAAAAAAAATAAGAAAAACGCAAGGAGCTTCACAATGTGTTAGAGGTACTTGTCAGCAAGAATGGCGGGTAATGCCAACCTAACAGAAACAGCTGTCAGAGGCAAAATAACGCTGAACGCAGTATAGTAACTCAGTACTTGAATATTTGAAAGCAAATCTATGGCGCTCATCATGGTGCCGCATGTTACGCAAGTCTAGACAAGAATGAATGAATGGAGAATCTCCATAGTTTTGTTATCTCTGTGTTTTCAGGTGTTTTCTTTCGTGTAGTCTACACTCTATGGAAAATGAAAAGTGACTGTGTTAGTTGAGAGCACAGACCACAAAGCATGAGAGTAGTATATTCCTTGGTTAGTTGTCTATGGTAAAAATTAAAAAATTGGTTGCCTGTAAAGTCGGTTTACTGACGATAGTTGAACGTGACAACGTCTTCTTTGTCGCTCGTTCCGCGCTCGCGAGGTACGCCGCATGAGCGAGGTAACGCCGGATGAGTCATGTTTTTTGACGTGACAACGTCTTATAATTCGATAGAGCCGGTTGCACGCACGAAAAAACATGACACATCCGGCGTTACCGGCGTTACCGGCGTTACCTCGCGGGCGCGGAACGAGCGACAAAGAAGACGTTGTCACGTTCAACTATCGTCAGTAAACCGACTTTACAGACCATAGTGATTATATCCTCTTTGTTACAGACAACCAATTTTTTCGTGCGTGCAACCGGCTCTATCGATTCATTAGACGTTGTCACGTCAAAAAAAATAAAAAGTAAAAAGTCAACAAAAAAAGTCAGAATACACAAGAAGACGCTCCGAATTTCAATGTAAAAAATAGGTGTTTTTGTTATGTTTTGAATGCTATGATTTTCAATTGCATTTAGTTTTACGTATCACTGTAACAATAGTACTTAATGTTTTTTTAATTAGTGGCACTCTAACATTCCGGTGCAAGATGAGTGGCCGGGTGAAAAAGGCCGCTGCGCCGAGGAAAAAGGCTAATGGATACAAAATGCCCGCTCCTATTCCTCTAGGAGAGGTTATAACTGATACAACAGGCAAAAAGAAGTGGCGCATTGGCCCTTCGATAGGTGTCGGAGGCTTCGGCGAAATATACTCCGCGTGTGATGACAACGGTTCTCCCAAAAAAGTTGGCAGTTATCCTTTTGTGATTAAAATTGTGAGTATTATTTCATTATAATACTAGTTGACCTGGCAAACGTTGTTTTGCTTTTAAAAAATAGATAACAACCTGCTCTCAGACCTACTGATCATACACTGAAAATTTCATAACAATCGGTCTAGCCGTTTCGGAGGAGGTTTGTAACGTAGAATAACACGAGAATCTTATATATTAGAAAACCCTAAATATATTTCCATCATTTTATCTGTTTCTGTGGTTGAGTAAGAATACCACTTGAAAACTGATAAAACCAATGGGCATTTACACCTTTTTTTGAAAACTGTTTTAAATTAATCCTGTGATCGTAATAAACCAATAGAATTTTTATTTCAATTTTTCAAAACCAATAAAAGCCTTAAAAACGATTTTATAATTACGATTTTTTTAATTACGATTTTATAAAAACGATTTTTTTTTTCGCGCGGAAACGGCTCGTGACGTCACTCCGTTAGTAACCATAGACTAGAGCTAAACAATCAACAGTAGTATAACCACAGATTAATGATACTGTATCTTGAGTAAAACCAAAGAGTAAAACAAATGTCAAACGTCGGATGGTCATGTTCAGAATCCAGTAATAAAATCTTTAAAGTGGACTGAAAAGAAAAAAATTAGATTTGTAGCAGACTAATGTTAATATTTTAATGAATTTTCTTATAATTTACGTAAAAACATTTTACACATATTGCTAGCGAGTTGGTTCAGTCAGATGTAAGGTCAGATGACTAAGTATTAAAATTTAAAACTTACACTTCTGAATGAACACATAATCTGTTTTATCTTTAGCGCAATCATAGATCGAACACAGACTTCTAACAGTACAAGAAACACTTGTTGATTAAAAGCTCCAAGTTTCGTGATCTGTGGCTCCAATACATTGGAAACAGGAAAAAAATAAAAATATTACAACTGTTAGAGCCCTGCAAAAGACGAAGTATAAAATGAGTTCTAAAGTTTATCATTGGTGTCTTGTGCCTGAATGCAAAAATACAAGTGTAAAAACGCCACAAACCTTAAACATGCATTTTTATATTTTTTCTTACATGATGTAAAATACCCTATTGTGGTCTGTGATGTACTCTGTGGCGATAATCTAGGCAAAATCTAGGTTGTGTAATATCCATAGAGTAATTTGTATATGTGTACCACAGACCACAAAACTAGATGTGTACTGTCACGGTACTGTCGGTGTGACGTCACTTTATGGTGGATGGCGTTTTTGGACAGATAAAAAAAGACGATTTTTAAAATGGAATTATAAAATTCACATTGCAATTTTATGAATAAATAGTGACGTTTCCCGTTTACTTTTTTCAAAATCTATCTTAAACATGCATTTTTATATTTTTTCTTACATGATGTAAAATACCCTATTAGTATTTGGGGTAGGTATATTTGTTATCAACAAGTAGGTAACTATATACCTAGCATGGATATAATTCTAGAGTCTGTGGTCAGCTGTCAAACTGACAGGACGCGAAATCAGATGTTCCCGTTTTAAATTTTAGTTTTATTAATAATTTTACATTAATCAATTAAAATAATGCTTTCATAACATCATAATAAATAATATATTGTCCGGAGTGCTAAACATTTTAAAGAGCAAACACAGTTTTTGAAGGAGAAGTTACCGGCGGTGGTGGATTTCAAACGTCAACGGCCTAACCCGGGGAGTATTTCTTCTTATTTACATAGTTAGTCTTTAATTTTATGTTTTACTTGGTTTCAAACAACACTAATTATTCAGACTTTTGGAAATAACTAGGTATTATAACTCATTTACTCCCCAATCCTCGATAATCTCGAGATACGTCACTGACATCCACATTAGGTAGAACTTTTCTCAACTTACTTGACTAATTGTGGAAGTAAGTTTGATGAATAACAAAAACTATCTCAGACAGCACAAACTTCCACACATTTACAACACCAATATTGTTGAAATATTTCAATATTTCAGTGCATTTAGTTAGAAAGACATATTAACACAACACAATTTAGCATTCTAGTATAAGTTAACCTTTATAACTATTATATGTACATTGCATTGCATTGAATTATCAATATTTTATGAACTGTCTCTTTGTGCCACAGGACAATACACAAATGCAAATTGAATTATTGTTAATTTGTTTTTAGGAAAATCTAAGCATACAAATTTTATTACTTGTAAGTGATTCTGTAGGTACTAGTACTACAGTGACACTAGTACTGTGTGTAGGTCATAATATCTGTGTACTTGTTGTCATTCCCACACTGACACTGTTTCTTGCACGTTACAGATATTGAGATAACACAATGATGACACGCAGAGCAGCCAGTGTGGAATTGCAAATGAAACTTCAAAATGCCCTTGAAGAACTGAAGGCGTCGAGGGAGCACTGCAATCAATTGATGCTTGAACATGAACACAGTGAGCTGGAGATCAAACAAGCAATCGACAGAAACACACAGCTAAAGGCAGAGCTCGCTGAGCTGCACTGTACCCACTCCGCAGTGCTGCTGGAGAGAGATCAACTGCGGGAAGCTGTAGCATCTTTTAATGAATGTCTTGAAACATATGAGGAGGCGCTGTCAAAAATATCCCAGCTGGAGAGTGAACTGATGAGTGCTCAAGTTTTGATTGATGACTTGCAGGTGCAGCTAGACAATTGTGCTTTTCAACAGACCGACTGCCTGTATAATGAACTATTTCCGTATGAATATGTGGAGTGCGAGTACGAATTACTGGATTTACCCTCCAACCCCCCCCAAATTGTGAACTTGGATCTGAAATGTGAAAGCTCTAGTCTCTTAAATTCAGACAGTCAATCGTGCAAAATTCATCTTAGCCGCAATAAATTTAAGAAATATATCAAGTTAAATAAATTTATCAGAAATGCTTTGAAATTAAGCTGCTGATATTCAAACCATATTTGTATTACAAAAGAGAGCAATTAGAGCCATATACAAAATGAAGCCACGCGAATCTCTTCGCCAAAAATTTAAAGAAATAGGTATTCTTACAGTGGCATCTCAATACATTTATAATTGCTTACTATTTGTTCGTCAAAATATTAATAATTATAAGCAACGGATAGATATAAGTAATCGTCCAATTAGAAATGGAGGACATAAGTTATTTATAGTGCCACACCGTTTGCGTAAGGTACAGAGGTCATTTGTGGGGTTGAGTGTACGCTTCTACAATATGATCCCGAAGTCTGTTTTGGACTTACCTTTGCACAGGTTTAAAGACACTGTCAAGAAACATTTAATTAATCATGGTTACCATACCATTGAAGAATTTCTTAACGACAATGATTCTTGGAATGATAGAAATATGCTTCCATCTCCTCACGAGATATCTTAAAAATATGTTATAATTTTTCATAATCTATAAGAAATCTTGTATTATAACAATGACATTTTTGAAAAGAGCAAGTGCCGAGTTTCTTGCCAGTTCTTCTCGGTGCAAACCTGCTTTCCGAACCTGGCGGTAGAGTTTTGACTTTTCATAAGAGCCTGTTATTTAGGCCTATGTGAAAAATAAATATTTTCATTTTCATTTTCATTTTCAATTGTTTCCTGCAATATAATAATATAATGTAGTCTGACTGTTTTGTAAAGATAAGTTTGAAAAATGAAAAGTAAAGGCTATATTACTAGCATGTAATTCAGAGGAATGAAAATAAAGTTACTAAAAGAGTAATGAGTGAGCATGTGAAGTAGAGAAAAAGCAATGAAGAGATGGATTGCGCATTGACACCTGATAGGAGTGAATGGAAGAATGTGCCGAGACCACATAATGCAGGAATTGGCAGAGATAAGATGCAGGCTAGGAATACTCTGAGTGTACTGATACTCTTCCTAATTAATGACTAGAAGTAGATGACATTTATTTATTTATTTATTTATAGCCTTTATTTGACAATTACAATATATTTTCTTATGACTAGGTTAGTAATTACACATTTAGAGAATACAATATTTAATTGTTAGCTTATACCTATTTTAACCTATGTTATTGACACCGGTAATTGTCTTGCTTTGCATAGGCCTCCCCCATTTCCTTCCATTTTTGTCGGTCGTAAGTTTTCCTGTTCCACAAGACTCCTGCTGTAGCTTTTAGATCGTCCTCCCACCTTCGCAAAGGTCTTCCCCGTCTTCTTTTACCTTCTCTAGGATACCACTCTGTTACATCTTTGGCCCAATTTTCCTTTTTACTTCTTATTAGGTGACCTGCCCATTTCCATTTTTGTTTTTTAATCGTATATGTTACGTCTGTTATGTTAGTTTTTTTCCTTATAAATTTAAGATTGATCTTATCTTGTCTTTTCACACTAAGCATGCTGCGTTCAATATTATGTTGGCACGTCTCTAGTTTCCTGAGATTTTCTTTAGTTAAGGACCATGTTTGGCACCCATAAGTCATACAGGGAAGAATGCATGAGTCAAATGTTTTGCTTTTCATTTTTTGTGGGATGGTCGGATTTTTTGTAATGTCTTTTAGAGCCCAGTATTTTTTCCACGTTGCCTCGATCCTGTTTTGTATTTCTTTCGAAGATATATTTTTTGGAGAGATGATCTGACCGAGGTACATGTACTCGTTGACATACTCGATTATGTTGTTATCAACCTGTATTGGCTGTTTGTGTCGATTAGTCATTATTTTGGTTTTTGCAGCATTCATGTGTAAACCGACTTTGTAACTTTCTATGACTAATTGTACCAGCATCTCTTGTAAGTCGTTTGGGTTGTCTGAAATTATTATGAGATCATCTGCAAATCTGAGGTGGTTGAGCAGCGATCCATTTACTTTAATACCATACTCTTCCCAGTCAAGATGTTTGAAAACGTGTTCGAGAGTCGCGGAAAAAAGTTTGGGTGACAACGGGTCGCCTTGCCTTACACCTTTATTTATTTCAAACTGTTCGCCTATCCTTTCTGTTTTTACTTTAGCTGTCATATTCCTATAAATATTTCTGACTATGCGGATATATTTTTTATTTATACCCTGCTCAAGTAGTGCCTCCCAAATCTTCTCATGCTTGAGGGAGTCGAATGCCTTATTATAGTCTACGAAAGCTAAGTAATAGGGCATATTATATTCGGTGCATTTTTGTATAACCTGTTTAATGGTGTGGATATGGTCGACCGTTGAAAAGCCACAACGAAATCCAGCTTGTTCTTTCGGCTGGTTCTCATCTAGAGTTTTGGTCATTCTGTCTAGTATGACTTTGGAAAATATTTTATAAAGGTTGGACATTAGACTGATGGGTCTGTAGTTACCAATTTCATCTCTATTCCCTTTCTTGTGCAACAAGATGATCGTAGAAGTAGTCCACTGAGTTGGTATTTTCTCTGTGTCTAAAATTTCATTAAACAATTGAAGTAGACTATTTAGTATAATATGACATGTGCCTTTCAAAATTTCATTAGATATTCCGTCCTCTCCGGGTGATTTCCTATTTTTCTGAGAATTAATGGCCTTGATTATTTCACTACTCATTATTGGTGGGATTTCGTCCTCCTCTTCATTAGTTTCCAGAGGCAATGTAGATGCTGAACATTCGTCATGGTATAAATTTCGATAAAAATCTGTTGCGGATTTCAGAATTTTGAAGCGTTTTGTGTTGGTTTTCTTTTTCTCGCTGTCCCTTATTTTTGGGATCCACGTAGTGCATTCCTCTAATTCCTTTATGGCTTTTTTAACACCACCTGTAGTTTCTATGTGGAACATAAGCCTATCTGATCTTATTTTTTCTCTATGTTTTCTAATGGCTTCGTTAATTCTTTTACTTATGTCGCTTATTTCTTTTTTATTTTTAGGTTTTTCTTGGCTCAATATTTTCCTTTTCATAATTAGTTCTTTTGCTTCTTTTCCAATCTTATCTTTGCTCGCTTCGTAGATGACATACTGTTCATTTATTAAAACAATTCCACTGAAGAAAAATTTCCACTCAGTTTCTGTCATAATTATTATTTAACACCCATATTATAGTTGAGCATCATATTACTGAGATAGAACTAAAAATGTTAAACTAAACTTTGTTTAAAAATGTAAGTGATAGTCAATAATAGTCAATTTATTGGTATCAAAAGTATACAAGTCATTACATATTTAATATTCTACATAAAATATTGTATAGGTAGGTATACCTCATTCTACTACATATGATATTTTATTTTTCACAGGAACCACATGAGAATGGACCACTGTTTGTGGAAGTGCACTTCTACGTCAGAAACTCCAACAAAGCTGATAGTAAGTTTACTTTTGTCCAATCACTACTTTACCTACTTCCCCAGCCCTACTAAGCGATTATATAAGAAGGAAGATGATCACTTTCATAATTTTTAACAAATTCTGCCTGCTAATTGGCAGGAAAAAGACAGTAGATGTGGCTAATTAGCAGGCAAAGTAAGCGCACTCCATCCTAGATCTCATCATTTCTGTTCATCAGACTTGATTGTAGTCAAGCACAAGCCTATCAATTATAAAAAAAACAATTACAGTAGCAATGAATATCTTTTTCTTAAACAACTGCCCCTAGTACACACAGAAAGCCCACTGCTGGGACAGTAAAACCTTTGCCCAGACAATGATTGATCTAGGTCTAGGTCAGCTAACCCAGCAAACGTTATTTTGCCATATTAGCTACCACTAGCTAGTGAAACGGTAAAATTTTCAATGTAATGTGCTTCATAAGATGGAAAAACGGCTTCCACTCATGCATCGTTTAGTCAGGTCAACCCGAACAGTTTTGGACCCGACCAGAGTCCTTCAAGGAGCGTTTTAACACAAGAAACACCTGTATTGCACTCACTGCTACGTAATACAGGTATGAAGGAGTGTAATACAGGCTTTCCGAGTAACTAACGACCTGACTAAACGATGCATGAGTTAAAGCCGTTTTTTCCTTCTTATAACGTCCACTCACGGAAGTCGTAATTCCTAAACAATGTGCTTCAATTTCAGTTGAAAACTACATGAAAGAGAGGAAGCTCTCAACGTTTGGCATGCCCCTGTACTTTGGTCACGGCTCACATGAGTACAAGGGCGAGAAGTACAGATACCTGGTGCTGGAGAGGTACGGCCAGAACCTGTGGGATCTGTTTGTGAAGAACGGACGCTCCTTCCCTGCTCACACTGTGTTCCTGCTCGGGTTACAAATGGTTTGTATTGCATACACCTAAGATATTATTACTAGTTGATAATAGGCTTAACAGCTTTAAAATTATGAAGAATCACCATATTTCTCATCATATTTCTATACACTTCTGAAACTTGGACCCTTAAGTCTCAGATCCACTCCGATTGACACGTCCAAAATGTGGTGCTGGCGCAAAATACTGGGTATCTCATGGACTGCGCGTGCATCGCACAAACCCGTCGATATTGGATGAGTCTGTCTGTCTACCATCTGCACCCGCAAGTAGCTCTCATTCTTCGGCCATCTGGTTAGGAAAAACACGACTGCATCGAGCGGCTCATTATGTCTGATCGTATGGAGGGCAAGTGAAGTAGGGGCAGAGCTCTGGATACGGTGGATATTTACGGCGCTCTGGATACGGTGGATAGACAGCATCTGCAAGGCTACCGGCGTGAACATCCAAGGTTCTATCCACAAGACTCAAGACCGCACCACCTGGCGAGCCTCGATCAACACGCTGGTCTCAACCCTCAGTCATGAGGCTCATTTACTGCTGCTCGCTCAGGTGTTTGTCAAGCCGGTTCTTAAATTAGTTGAGCGACAGTGTCTTATCACTCTGTTGACTATGAAGTACTTGTAGGGATTTGTTGTCGCCGGCTGTAACACTAATCCCATCTCAAACCCCCTTAAAAGTTAGGCACATTATACAAGTTGTTGAAAATTTTGTATGTCTCAAAAAGTTTTATTGGCCAACAAAAAAACTTGTAAAACGATTGTTTGTAGTTAGACGTTTTGGAGTACATTCACACGCGGGGCTACGTGCACGCGGACCTGAAAGGCGCAAACATCCTGTTGGGGCTGCGCAAGGGCACGGAGCAGCAAGCCTACCTGCTGGACTTCGGGCTGGCAGCCAGGGTCAACGACAAGGAGTTCAAGCCTGACCCCAAGAGCGCGCACGACGGCACCATTGAGTACACCAGCAGGGACGCGCATCTAGGAGGTGACTGAGTTTGTAGCTGACTTTAGCCAAACGTGGAACTAACCTTGGAAAATTTGGTGGAAATATTTGGTCACTGCAAGCCATAACCTTCATGCCCTTATAGGCATTAAATATATTTTTTGCACACTGCAAGTTGTTTTTGATTTCATGGTGACAATTCAGCTGAATATGTTATCACACTAACTTGGAAAGAATAAGAAATTCTTCTTCTTCTCGAAAATTTGATTTTCAATATTAGGCTACATGACAATATATTTACAAAACAAATAATGGAACCCTGTAATGGCATTCAATATTATACATGACAATCTTCACCCGCTGTCTCAGGATAAATGTAGCCCAATTCATCCAGGGTATAATCTATCTTCATTCCAAATTTAAACCAAAAGGTTTAGAAGTTGTGGCATGAAACAGCAACACACACAAAGTTCTGGTTTGAACTGCAGTGGCCACGATGCGCGGCGACCTGGAGATCCTGGGCTACAACATGCTGCAGTGGCTGGTGGGCGAGCTGCCCTGGGAGAAGAGTCTGAAGCAGCCGAAAGCCGTCCAGGCCCTGAAGGAGGCTTTCATGAAGAATGTGAGGAAGGAGATAGCCAAACTGTCCAATAATGTACCTGGTGAGTTTAATTCCGTGATATAGTGTCCAGAATGAGAGACATTGTGGTCTATTCTGTTGTGCAAAATCTTTAAACTAAACTAATTTATAATAATAGTGCTATCCTTTTCCATAGCGAATAGTTTGATAGTTTGGTAGTTACTATACTATTGAAGAATTTTTCAATGACAAGAATTGTTGGAATGATATGGATATATTTCCATCTCTTCACGAGATATCAAAAAAATTATGTAATAATTATTGATATTATTTAAGAAATTGTATATAATGACATTTTTTTTGAAAAGAGCAAGTGCCGAGTTTCTTGCCAGTTCTTCTCGGTACAAACCTGCTTTCCGAACCTGGCGGTAGAGTTTTGACTTTTCATAAGAGCCTATTAATTGGGCCTATGTGAAAATAAAGATTTTTCATTTTCATTTTTTCATTTTCAAACATCAAATAATGATTATGACGTTATCACGTAAATCTTTCGTCCGTAAACCGACTTTACAGACAACCAATTTTTTTTTGTTAAATTTCAGAAGCGCTTATAAAATTCTTCGAGTACATAAACACGTTGAAACCAAAGGACAGCATAGACTACGCCAAGTGCAGGCAACTGTTCCAGAGCTATCTCAAGTCGCAAGGAGTTCCCTTGACTGCCAAGTTGGAGTTCACCACTAAGAAGAGGAAAGATAAACCAGCCGATGATGAAACCGACACTAGCAGTGATAAGGTAAAATTGCCTGACGCAATGTTGCCTGTTTAGCGGTTTTTTACAGGATATACTTTGGTGAGTGTGCTCAGGAACTGCATAACCTTGTGCCCCCTTCACCTTTCTACCATAGGACCGCAAGACGCCGAGAGCGGTGGCATCCTTATGTGGTTGACGTCCAACAAACGCGCACGAAACGTTTTTCCTCCACGTTTCTGATACGAACCGCTAAGGTGTGGAACGCACTTCCAGCCTCCGTGTTTCCAGCCAAATACAATCTGGGTGCAAGAGAAGAGTGAATAGGCATTTTCTAGGCAAGCGCGCTCCAACCTAGACCTCATCATTGCTTTGCATCAGGCATGATTGTCGTCAAGCGCAAGCCTATCGTCAATAAAAAAAAAAAATAATAATAAAAATAAAAAAAAAAAATTTGAAAAAAATGTAGATGCATTAATGTTACACTCGCAAAACTTATCGCACTAGCACTATGTTGTGTAGTAAGTCTAATATTTGCGAAAGACTAAATAAAATTTGAAATTGGTGGGTTAAAGTCCGGTCGCGGAACAGGAGAATTTCGTACATTAGCCTGTTACTTCCTGTCTCTGTCACTCCCGTGTCACGCTCGCACAGGACGGCGGTTATTGAATGTGGTTAATGTACGAAATTCTTCCTGTTCCGCTTAAAGAGGTTTGTTCTTTTTTTTTTTTCAAAGAAAAGCTAACTAACCTTAAACTTGTCTAGTCTTACATTTATCTTAAAGCTAGATAGGTATAGGTAAAAGATTAAAGTAACGAGTGGTAGAAGTTAATGGAAGTTTGTTAGAAGAAGTTAGTGGAAGTGGTAGTTTTGGAAGTTTAGGTGTCAAAAAAGGAATTTTGTTAATAGGTACTTAAAAAGAACTCCAAAGAGAACGGCGTCGTGAAAGCGAAGCGCGGCAGGAAGGCCAAGGCGGCCGCGTGCGACGAGGACGGCGAGAACGAGGAGCCCGTGCGTGCGAGCAGGAGGGCCAAGGCGGCCGCGTGCGACGAGGACGGCGAGAAGGAGGAGCCCGTGCGTGCGAGCAGGAGGGCCAAGGCGGCCGCGTGCGACGAGGACGGCGAGAAGGAGGAGCCCGTGCGTGCGAGCAGGAGGGCCAAGGCGGCGGCGGCGCGGACGGAGCCGGAGGACGAGCTCAATGACGACGACACCAGTATAGGTAAGAAGTTCTAAGAACCAATAGACATATATACACAGGACTCAGCAAACCGCACAAAAAAAGTATCAAAAATGTTTGTTTTGACACCAACGCCGACCGCAGTATTGTTTATGGACCGCGGTCTACGCCACAGATCACTATACTTGTTATTTAGTCCTCGGCGTTTCCACAGGGATGGTTTCTGCCATATTAATTATTATTGTGGCGTATTAGCGGGAAATTTGACAGATGGCGCTACTTTTTTCTTGTATGAAGAAGGTTTACGTAAAATGTCCAGATGGGCTCATATTATCGGTGTAAGAACCACAGCTCTTTGTTTATGGGAAAGAATGGCTATACGATGACACCACTGACATTGTTGTCGCGTGGTCGGATTTACGCGAGAGGACTCGGGTTGGATTCCCGGCACTGCTAGCATCCTTAGCCATAGGGCTTATCTACGATCGCTATAAATCGATTATTCCACAACTAAGTGGATACAGGATAACAGTCTTGATGCGACTTTTCGTCTCGACATTTTGACTCCAAATTCAAGGAATTATGGCCACTAATTTCGGCGGCTAAAACCCAAAATACAGTCATACAGCATACTCCAGTTTATTGTTTCAAGGCAGATTTTCCGACACTGCGTTGGTACCTATCCCAGTGGACTGCACCAGTTAATTCCTCCAAATCGAAGGTCTGGGTTCAAATCTGGAATCCAAGTCATGTTTTTCGTATTCGCTCAGTGATCAATGTGCTGATTCCGAGTTTTTTAAAATATGTTTACTTACTCGATCCTGAGAGAGTTAACGCCGATTTGTATGGGATTGGAGTAGTTTACAAATTGTGTCAATAGATGTCGCTACAACAATCCTATACAAATTCGCGTTTACGCTCTCACTGTCGAATAAGTGAAAAACTCGGACTCAGCACACATCTTGGCCTATCGAGCTGTAAAAAGGCGATGTATTATTTTTGATGCGATATGTTATTAATCAATTAAAAAAACCACAGGGAGCATACGAAAAGTGTCACCGAGAGCCAAGAAGAAAAAGCTGGTGAAGGTTAAGAAGACCAAGATGGCGCCCAAAGCGACGCCGCCCGCCAAGCGCAACCACGTCAACACGGCCACGCAGACCTCCGGCGAGCGCTCCAAGCGAATGCCCAGACAGGTAGCGATACTTATATTGTAAAGCTGAAGAGTTTGTTTGTTTGTTTACTGACAGCAAACTAGGAAAGTAAAGTAAAGTAATTCTTTATTTGCTTAAAAACATGGTTGAAATAGATGGAAGAGTACAAAATTGGAAACCGAATGTTTTTACCCACATATGGGTATGCAAATGGAAGATACTATTATTGCAATGTCATCGGCGAATAATACTGTTTTAAATATTGTCACATCTACTATGTCATTAATGTAAATTAAGAACAAAAAGGGGCCCAAAATGCTCCCTTGTACCATTACCATTATGTCTATATTCTGACTGAAATTATTTAAGTTCCACATTTACGATCTTTCTTATCATAACAGATTGTTTTCGATTATCCAAGTAAGACTTTAGCCACTGCAGTACTAATCCTCTTATACCAATTTTCTCTAGTTTTGTCAATAAAATATCATGACTAATAAAGCTAATCGCAGGAACTACTGATCCGAATTGAAGAATTATTTTTGTAAAGCCTGTGTATAAGATAAATTACACAGGGTTATTAAGCTATTTATACCACATCACGCTTTGACCGAAAGAAGCGAAAAATGTTCGAAATCAGGAAGAATTGTTCTTTTTAATACATTTGCTCAAAAAGTTGACATTTCCATGTGTGTTTAGCGTGCGCAAAGTTATTCTTTTCCGCACTAGTGCTTTTGTGTTTTCCTCCTACGCGGCACCGGAGCGGGCGCACCAGGAGCGCATGAACACGAACACGGCATGCAAACACGGAGCAGGCAAACAAGTAAAACAAATGTTTTTTTTTCGCAAATGTATTAAAAAACGTCGTTCAATGCACGTGCGGAATTGTCATTTTTACTCGTCCTTATAGTTGACCCTCGCCTTCGGCTTGGGTCAACAAACCGGGACTCGTAAAGAAATGACAAACTTTCCGCACTTATATTGAAATGTACTATTTTCGAAAGCTACCGTTGCGTTCGCTGCGTAAACGGTTAAAGTTACGCAAACAATCATCTATGACGGAATTGTTCTCCTTTAAAATTTCTTAAAAAAAGACATTTGACATGTTGTTCATCTTTTAAGATTAACTCATTATAACGTGATAGGTTAAACCAAAATTCACGCGGAGTAGCTGGCATAATTAATCTATGCCCAACTGGTTAGAAAATTGATCTGATAATAACTATCGATTCTCAGATTAATATATGAATTTTAAACAAAGATATTATTAATAACGTTTCAAAATGATAGTGTATTAATATCCAAAGTTTGGCACAGTTCTCTATCTTTTTTTATTTATTTTAAATCAAAGAAATACATGCACAAGTCAAATTTACAATTTCTCGCCTAACTATGACTAGTTTATTAGCGAGGAGGCGCTCTTTTCAATTAGTTATAGTGCGTCTAATTATACTAACTAAAACTACAATACTTAAGTAATATGAATACGTAATATAGTTCATAGTAATATGAATACAACTAATTAATACTAAAAATACTACTTATAATACAAATTTTACATTTACATAGAATAAACGCTTGGAAGAAAGGTGTTTAGAGATTAGAATTAAGACCCACCCCACAGCTTAAATGTAGGCTGAGAGAGTGCTACTTTCATATACAAAAGAAATGAGAAATTAGAAGTGCTGTAAATACGTGCAAATCCTATACCTTTAAACGAGCAATTCCTGTATATACTTATATATATTTCTATATAATCTGAATCTCGGAAACGGCTCGAACGATTTTCATGAAATTTAGTATACAAGGGGTTTTGGGGGCGATAAATTGATCTAACTAGGATGCACTTTTAGAAAATGTCGTATTTACCAAAAAATATATATATATAAATAGTGGCGATAAAGTAAAACTATTACAGTAAACTCCTGCTGCCATCTATTGGTGAGTAGCTGTAATACTACCGAGCAAAGCTCGGTCACCCAGATATTAATAATTGAGTTACATTGCAGGTATCGTTCGACAGTCCAGTCAGTGCGGTCATAGGCGACGAGGCGAAAACCGACAAAACTGTCAAAAACAAATCCGCAGACTCTAGCGCTGACATCTTCGACGACTCGGTCGAGATCGTCGACAAAAAGGTGAAGCCAAAGAGGAAGCTGCTGTCAAAACAAGAGGTGACAGTCAAGAGGGTAGTTCGGAAAAAAGTGACAGAAGTCAAGAATAAAACAAAGTCGTGGAAAGATACCTCAGCTATTGTGAACGGACGATCCCCACCCAAATAGTGTGCTGTGCCATCGTTTATACATGAAAAACTTCAGATGAAAATCTGCAGCAAATTTTGTTCTCTGGTTGGCTGATTTTGGCTGTACACCTCATATTTCTGGACCAATCAGAGTACAGTATTTGATGATAATGAATAAGTTTTACTCACAGAATCAGGCCAGTGTAAACCTAAAAGTTAATAGTTTTTACACATTCGGATGTTATCCGTTCATAAACAATGCCATAAATATTACAATAATTACCCACCAAAAGAAAATATTTAGCTTTACATACAAAACCCTGAATGATACAAAGATGAATAGGTTAACGGTGTATAAGCCGTATTCAAGCGATTTTGAATGAAATTTTATTTAAAAACTTTAAAGACTATTACTTTCAAATTTAGGCGTCATGAATTTTAGGTCTTTAATCTAAAATCGCTAAGAAGCAGAAACACGATTGGATAAAATTTTCTCGATTGAAAGTTCTCCCAAAAGTTGCTCTAAATCTCAGTTTTTCTGTTTTTTATTGGAAACTACAATGGATGTAATTGTAATTTTTGTTTGAATGTGTCGGTAATAATAATATCCAAAAACGCTTCGAAACAGATTTTTGATACAAGCTTAGTTTTTGAGTAAAAGGTCGTTTTTCTGTTATATTCTTCCGCGACGCTGCATGTCGCACCTACCAACGTATCCGTGAGAGTGAGAAAGACAAGAATAAATTCAATAAATCCCCTTACGGGTGCTTGTCTACTTGAGATGTGCTACGTTGCAACCGCCACGTATTGTGCCAAACGACTCAGAAAGACACTGGCGGACATAAAAAATAATCGGATGTTTTAAAAGTACAAAATCGGGAATATTACAAAAAAAACAGCAAACGTAAAGATTTCACAATTTAAAAATGTTATTTATGGGTGTACTGTACCACATATGCTTTGTCAAACATCTTTTCATGCAATTATATTGGTGAGTTTGTCACAAAACTTAGCTTAGCAATGTGGCACATCTCTGGTAGACGACAAGCACAATTAATTAGTAAAATTGTGGCTGCTTAAAATGAAAACCTCGTAATTGCAATTTTTGTCACTTGATCACACAAGGTTTTGATTTACAGCAGTTGTACATGTAAGTATATCCCTTTTAACAATTATTGCTGGAAAAGCAAATTATAAGTATTTGATATAACGATTGATCCTTAATAAAAATAGTATTAATTTCATACTTTCTTATTTGTGTTATCTTCTTAATGTTAAGTTTTTTTTCGGAAACATACTTTTGAGACGTGTTTTTTACATAAAATCCATTAGTTAATAAATAATAATACTGCCTTAAGGCAGGCAGGCTTTGGCCGCGACTGGTTATAACACCCTACCAGCAAAGATGCGCCGCGACAGCGTTCCGGTGTGATGCTCTGTAGCAATCTAAACTACTAAACCCTTCGGGCTTTTGTTTTAACTTTTGATTATACGTTATTTAATTTAAGTTAGTCCGTTTGCCTTAGTCTAATATTAAGTAATGTACGGAAAGAGAACACAGGAGAGAGATAGCCTTTTTGATTTTTTTATAATTAACCTATAGCAAAGATAATTATTATACTTAATTACTCTATGTCTATAGTACCTCAGAATAAAAATAAACGGGCCAAATCTTGTGCAAAATCTCCAAACTAATCTGATGCCTCTAAAAATGCTGTCTTTTTCCACAGTGAGCATTTGAAAAGGACAGCAGTATTTTTTGACTGGTCAAATTAGTTTAGATAAGACATTTCGCACAACAGTGAACTTACACCATTCAAACGCCAAAATGGCAATTATTATTTTGGTCCTAGCTTTATGATAAACAATTAAATTATAATGCCTTATAATAGACATCTACTTACCCTGGATAAGGCGGACGCCGTGAAAAAATGTCGCCAGTTAATCAGTGCCAAAAATGCTTGTTTTGCCGGCAACAGTAAGGCCACGCTGTAGTTCACTCGGCAGCCAGCTATAGAATTTTGACAGGTGGCGCTACTGTTTGCTTGTACGAACAAGGTTTACGTAAATAGTCGGATGCCCATATCCTGAGGTTTCTTATCTGTGTATTTTCTATAAACAGCATGATCGAAAATACGAGTTTTGCCGATGTACAATATTTTAAAGTACCGTCCAAAATTATTGTAACCAGTGATCGCGCCTATTTCTTAGCTTCCTGCACTCCTTCTCCAAATAGCGCTCTTTCCATCACTGGTCTTATGAGGTAAAAATGATTACTAATTCATATTCATCTCTGCAGTACTTTTTCATATTATAGACTATCAGTTCGCTATTTCTTGATATAGGCGTAATACGAGTGATGACATTTACTGTCAGAAACGCTATCTCTCACTGGCCATACTATACTGTACTGAATACAATGTTATTGTGATGTTAAATATTAATTATATTATTGTGCATTTCAATTGAATCGTTTTTTGAAACAATCATTATTGTATGGACTTGCTCATGTTGTATTTCAATTTTTATTATGTAAAATAAACTTTAATTTAAAATATTATTTTATTGGATTTTTATTTTACATTTACACCTGAAATGTTCTCTGCGAATTATATAAGTAGTATTTTAAGCTTTATAACATGAGTTTGTTAATTCAATGGACGTTAACACTTTCGTTTATTTTCTTTATCTACGCTCATTGCAATCAAAATGTGTCACATAATGACCTACTTTATTCACAGACTTCTATAATTATTAAAAAGTTATTCTTAATAACATCGCTCTACTATAAAAATATTTAAAGAAAGTTGTATAATTTCCATAACGATACACGGCTCTGGGTTCCTGTATTTTTATCTGGGGTAATATATTTTATGTAATATTTTTTTAAGTGAATCCACAGACAACATATAGTTGCTAGTCATTGACGAGAGTATGGATGGGCCATGATTGACCATAGACAACAACAACAATGTCTATTGTGTATGGTTCTGCCTGCGCCACATTTGCAGAATTTTGGCGCCATACATACTAATTTTTAACATTTTGTGTTATGTGTTATTGACGTGATGAACACCAGCAGCACTCATGAAAAATAGTACCGTTCCACCTGAGCATGTGATTATGATTACGATTATGATTATCATAATGATTATGATTATGACGTTATCACGTAAATCTATCGTCGTAAGAAAATTAGCTCCACCTGACATTTTAGTAGTTGCAATGATTTACGACAAACGTTAGCAAGATTTTATGGTTTGGATTGATGATAATAATATGAGCGTAGATAAAGTAGTGTATGAAACTCTACATAATTAGGTATTAAAACACTCGTGTGATACTATTAAAATTTTTATCTACGCTCATTGCTTAAAGTTCGAATTATAAAATCGAAATGTGTCAAATAATTACCTACTTTATTCACAGACTTCTATAATTATTAAAAAGTTATTCATAATAACATCGCTCTACTATGGAAATATTTAAAGAAAGTTGTATAATATCCATAACGATACACGGCTCTGGACTCCTGTATTTGTATCTGGGGTTTTGAAGGAATTGATTACAGTACCGCTATCGGCAATACAACGGTTAACGGTTACAATTATTTTGTGGGTGTATACGATTTTCCTCGTATATTTTTATTACTTGTTTACTTGTTAATCAGTATTCAACGTCACTTGTCAATTACTAATCAATGTCACTTGTCGATGTGCACCATAGAATTACCACAGATAATTTCAAATGTTACCTACTTCCTATCATTGACCTAGATTAATGTAATTACTACCTTCTTATTAACAGACATTCGGTCACAGACTTATGTTTATATAAATTTAATTCTTTTGTCTATTATTTTTGCAACAATGTTTTACTCATTTTACTAGCAACCCAAAGTCTATCATAAATTCATGGCCGTCTTATAACAAATCAAGTCGAACCCATACAAACTAGCGATAACTAGCGGTCGTAGTTGAATTAAGTGGCAGTGTTGCTATAACTAAAACCATATTTTACTAAAATGTTTTTTTTAACATGGCCACATTGTAAACATACGTCAAGTCGTCAACTGTCGTCAACTAACAAAAAAAAGATGTCCGCGAATGTATAAACCTTCCGTTCACCGTTGTTCTTTCTGCTTTTGTGATTTTGTGTTGGTTTTGCGTTCGTTGTCGTCACTCGTCATTAGTGCCGCGCCAACGCATCTATATTCGATTGATTTGTATTCATGGCTTTCCGCGTCGAGTTGAATTATCCTCCGCATAAGTGTATTGTGTACAAACTATTTTAGAGAAATTGGACTCATTTTAGTTTTACAGAGAAATTGGACTCAAGTTTATAGTGTTAAGTTTCAATAACTATGTCTTTTATGTCGTGTTGCGTTGTAAATTGCTTCGTTAAACATGGACATGGTATGTAAATCGTTTAATGAAATGATTTAGGTTAGGTTAGGTTGTGTGTGATGTAGTCGTGGGTACTATGTAGTCCTCTAAAAGATCCAACTCACTTAGTCCAACTCCGCTTTCGAATCTGATTCCTCTTATCGATTCCGACTCCGGGTCGGCATTTGAAATACGCATCTGGATTTATGGGGTGGGGGTGGAGGGGGGGTGAGGGGGGAGGGTAGGAACCCTCCCCACCACCCCCCGCGGCGCGGAAACCTATAATTTTTTTTTTATTATTATTTTTTATTTCGACTATAGCCTAAGAAAAAGTGGGGGACCTAGGAAATTAATTAAATATTTGTTGTATTATTTTACTATCTCAGAACCAACCAACAATGTGCACCTATAGGTAATTAGGTTAAGGTTATTTTCCTTTTTTGACCACCCAGAAATAGGAGCCCCGCGAAGCGGGGCTCCGTCGACATGCTCTTGGAGGGGAAGAGGGTCACGGCTAAGGAGTTTTCCTAGGTCCCCCACGTTTTCTTAGGCTATAGTCGTAAATTCTTATATAAAGTTAACACTTAACCTCAAAAAAATAAAAAAATATTTAAAAAAAATTATAATTAATTAAATATTTGTTGTATTATTTTACTATCTCAGAACCAACCAACAATGTGCACCTATAGGTAGTTAGGTTAAGGTTATTTTCCTTTTTTGACCACCCAGAAATAGGAGCCCCGCGAAGCGGGGCTCCGTCGACATGCTCTTGGAGGGGAAGAGGGAGACGGCTAAGGAGTTTTCCTAGGTCCCCCACGTTTTCTTAGGCTATAGTCGTAAATTCTTATATAAAGTTAACACATAACCTCAAAAAATAAAAAAAATAATAAAAAAAAATTATAATTAATTAAATATTAATTGTTGTATTATTTTACTATCTCAGAACCAACCAACAATGTGCACCTATAGGTAATTAGGTTAAGGTTATTTTCCTTTTTTGACCACCCAGAAATAGGAGCCCCGCGAAGCGGGGCTCCGTCGACATGCTCTTGGAGAGGAAGAGGGTGACGGCTAAGGAGTTTTCCTAGGTCCCCCACTTTTTCTTAGGCTATAGTCGTAAATTCTTATATAAAGTTAACACATAACCTCAAAAAATAAAAAAATAATAAAAAAAAATTATAATTAATAAAATATTTATTGTATTATTTTACTATCTCAGAACCAACCAACAATGTGCACCTATAGGTAATTAGGTTAAGGTTATTTTCCTTTTTTGACCACCCAGAAATAGGAGCCCCGCGAAGCGGGGCTCCGTCGACATGCTCTTGGAGGGGAAGAGGGTTACGGCTAAGGAGTTTTCCTAGGTCCCCCACTTTTTCTTAGGCTATAGTCGTAAATTCTTATATAAAGTTAACACATAACCTCAAAAAATAAAAAAATTATATAAAAAAAATTATAGGTTTCCGCGCCGCGGGGGATGGTGGGGAGGGTTCCTACCCTCGGAAAAACGTTGTGTCGAATCGCGAGAGACGACTTTAAAAACACTTACTGAACTACTTAACTATTGCTTCCGAATAATTCCTACATTGAAAATACTTCTACAAAATTTATACTTAAGTTAAACTGCCTTATAATATCCTTAAATTAAATGACGAAATTTTTTAGATAGGACTTTATTTTAAGTAAGTACCTATTAGTTATTAAAATTATGTCTGTTTTTGAACTTGTATTTTTTCTAAAAATGGACCTAACTTTTAATATAAGTTGCATAATTACTTACGTAATTTTAAATTCTTCTTAAAAATTAACAATAAACTATAATAACACAATATGTATGAGTAAAGTTAAACGATTTTAAATTTTGTTAGGTTCTCATAAAGGCTAATATCCATTATCCACTCGCAATACAGAAGTGCAAACGAGACAGCTTGTAGCTGTCTCGTTCGCCCGATGGTACCGAAAACAAACGGAGTCATACTCGTGACACGACGTGCCGCGAAAGAGATCGCACCGCACTAACTCAAACCCAAACCGCAAACGAGTCCAGGAGTAGGGACTAATTAAGCGGAGTTGGAATCAATAGTGTGAGCTCGGAGTCGTTAAGAATTTCGGCTCCGGCTACGGATCTTATTCCTTTTAGTCACTTAGTCCGGAGTTACACACCTCTAGTGTGATGTGATTATTTCATGATCTAGAATTAACGCATTTGTTTCCTTTTTTATAGGAGTGCCTCTTCACCGTTTTCCCAATCCCACACACACGGATCAAGAACGGTTCGAAGAATGGGTACGCAAAATCGGCGGAGAAGTTGCAACCTTAGAACAATCTTTCCTGTTCAAGAATAGACGAATTTGTCATAAACATTTTGATAGAAAGTATTATGGATCTAAAAACCGGCTGAGTAAGATTGCTGTACCATCAATTTGTGTACCAGGTATAATATCTATAAGTATTTCCGTCTTCAAAGAGCTCTATTAGGATACTCCGAGATACTCAATCACATCACACTAGTCACTACAGTATGAAGATTGAAAAATCCTCACCTGTAAAAAAACATGGGAATAAGGGGTGACTATTCCCATATCTTTGTATTTTAATAGACGTTGAACTAAAGTAGAAAGACAAAAAAAGTATAATATGATAGTAATAATGCCTTATGTATATGTCGCAAGCGGATTGCATAAATGACCACATTACATTACAGCTAGCTGTTTTGTATTGAAAAAATCGCCACAATATAAAACAGCCCTGGTTTTAAACAGCTGTAGTAAGGAGAGTTATGCAATTTGCCTACAATAATATACACATTACGATAATAATAAAATTAAAATGACATGTTTTTTCAAGAGGTTTAATTTTTGTTTCAGATGTGAATTTACCCGTCTCACATGACCAAAATATACTACCTCATAATCAACCAACAGAGTCACTTGAACCATGTGTTGCAAATGATGTACCAATTGTTGCTAGTACTAGCAAAGACTGCAATGAACCTGTTACTCCCCTACCAGAGATTCTAACGCATGTGACTGCAGCCCCATCAAGGAGATCAGGTAAATTTCCAAGTTTTAAACATCATAGAATATAATTATTAAGCTATATTGACTATATTAGTATATAAACTTATGCATAGCAGGACTGATTAATTTGTGGCAGGAACACCATCCACATGAAACACCACACACAATTTTCTATCACTTTCTTCGATGCAGATTTCGTCGTTAGAGATCTCTACGATTTCGCATTGTGAAGTCAACATCCAGAGGATGTCCCGGTGTCGGGACGAAACGTGCGTCGAAGAAAGTGATAGAAAATTGTGTGTGGTGTTTCATGTGGATGGTGTTCCTTCATATTGCACCATACAGAATCCTTTCAAGTAGCGGATAGTAGCAAAACAAATTAATCAGTCCTGCTAATTATGGATTTCCGCAAAATAACGCCTGCTTCCATTCAAAACTTATGCATGTAAAAACATTTCAAATAGATCCAGAGTTCCTAAGAAGGCTTTTGTAGCTAACTGCCAACAATTTTATTTTAAAATTATGGCACAGTATGAGACACTTGCATTCAAGCAAGAGGTCCTGGGTTCAATTCCCAGCGTAGCCTACTTCAGAATTTCATAGTATCTAATTTCGGTTAGATCTGGTCTGGTGGGAGGCTTCTTTGGCTGCGGTTGGTTATCATCTTACCGGTTAAAACGCATCTCCAACTGATAGAGTAACCATTAATTAGCCAAATTAATATTATAAACGCTTTGGCAGCATCTTGACTTATCATTAGGTGAAAGTATGTTTTAACCCTAATATAGTTACATACGTAATAATATTTGGTTAACAATTTTGTATGCAAAAATTAAATGTGATGTATTTTATTTTTTACAGTTTCTATGACGCCTTATGAACTGAAGCTTAAGGAAATAATTACACATTTAAAGAAGCAAGTGCGCAGAACCAAGTTGACAAATAAGTCATTCAGGCAACGGTTAAATTTGGCTAAGAAAAGTGCTAAACATGTTGCAATCAGTTATATGAATAGAACTTTGACAAAGTCAGCTAAAACATTTATTCAAATGCAATTGAAACAGGCAGGTAAAAAAATTAAGGGAAGGCGATTTACATTGGAAGAAAAAGTACTGTCTTTATCTTTATATAAGTCTAGTCCTAAGGCATATCGCTTATTCAGTGAAATATGCATATTACCAAAAAGGACAACACTGCTGAAACTCCTTCAAGAAATTAAACTGGAACCAGGCATTAACAATCACATGTTTTTGGACATGAAAAAGAAAGTCCAGAAATTACCTGAACATCACAGATTCTGCACAATTATTTTCGATGAAATGTCCATAGCAGCAAATTTGACATACGATCAAAGAAATGATGAAATCATTGGCTTCAGTGATGATGGGGAGGAAAAAAAATTGGAATTCGCAAACCATGCTTTAGTATTTATGGTGCGTGGGGTTATAAAAAAATTTAAACAACCCGTAACTTATATTTACAAAAGTAGCAAGTCGAAGTCATGGGAGTTGGTTAAATTAATTAAATTAGTAATAAGCAAAGTTCAGCAGACAGGACTTAAAGTGGTTGCAGTGGTTTGTGACCAAGGCACAACCAACATGTCCGCAATTAACATTTTACTAAAACAAACAAGAGAAAGTTATCTAAAAGAAGGAAAAGAGTGGAAAGGTGGATTTTTTCACATGAATTCTCAAGAAATTGTGCCTATATTTGACCCTCCTCATTTAATGAAAGGTGTCAGAAATAATTTATTGACAAAAAATTTAAAATATACATATAAAAACAAAGAATGTACAGCGAAATGGCAGCATATAGCTGATCTTTATCAAAGAAACCCGAACTATAGTGGGTATAGATTGGTACCTAAGCTCACAGCTCACCATGTCCTGCCAAATTTAATTCCAAAAATGAGGGTCAAACACTGCACTCAAGTTTTTAGTAGAAGTGTTGGAGTAACAATGGGATACATGGCAGGTTAGTATAAATTTCGAGTAAGTCTTCATTGAGTACAAAATTAGGGAGAAACTATGCCCAATTTCATAGACTGAAATGACAGCAATAAAAAAAATATTGAAAATCCAACTTTCAATAGAGTGTAGTTGTTGATAGATGGTTTAATTAAAAAATATATATATATATATATTTTTAATGCTTTTCACACAATTTCATAAAATACACTGAAATTAGTGAAATGATCAATTTTTGTGTTATAGCTTAAAACCAAACCTAAAAACATGAAATATTATATTATTATCTTTTCACTTTTACATTAACTACATCAATGGCAGTCAAAATATAATTATACCAAGTTTTTGTTTACCTGTGTTTTATACTTTACAGATAATGGTAAATTACCAGAAGAGAGCAAGGATACTGCGAATTTGCTCATATTTTTTGATAATCTTTTCGACTCGGTCAATGGCAGCTCCAGCAAAATAGAAGGCGGAAAAGAATACAGAAGTGCTGTTACACCAAACTCACCGCATCACAAATTATGGGAAGAATGCATTCCAGTATTGAAATCGATGAAATTTGAGACAAGCAGTGGAAAATTTACAGTGGTTCCGTCACTCTCAAGTTGGGTGAAAACAATTGAAGCATTCAAAGCTATCATAACATACTTGAATAGTCAAAAAATTTATTCAGTTTTGCTGCGTCACTTCAACCAGGACCCGATAGAAAATCTTTTTGGAGCTATAAGATCACAAGGCTGCCAAAATGTTATGCCGAATGCTGCCCAATTTCAATCGGCTTACAAGACACTAGTGGTCAACAACATGACATCGTCTCACTCGGTAGGAGCAAACTGTGAAAATGACAAAAGTCCATGTTTATTGGACAACTTACAAAATTTTTTTAAAAACAAATCTGAACATTCTCAAAATTCTAATGAGGTAACAGTATCTGAAACTCATTTACTTATAAATCCTGTTGAAACAGAAAATTTAATTAAAAGCCAATCACCCACAGATGTGGAACAATGTGCAGCCTTGGGATACTGCAGTGGTTGGCTTGTAAAAAAAGCAAAAAAGATTTTTAAAAGATGTCCACACTGCAAAATTTGCTTAGAAAGTGAAAAAATGGAAAGCTTTCACAAATTTATAAAAGTTTCTGAATATTCCGAAAAAGCCTGGCTTACATATCCCACTAAAGAAGCTTTTGATTTTTTTGTACAAATTGAAAATATCTCAAAACAAGTTTTTACAACAAGTCCGACGAAAAAATATATGTGTGAGTACATAAAATTAGTTTGTGCAATAAATATGGATACGTCATTTATAAAATGCAGCATTCACAGAGACGAAGTCACGAAATTTTTGGTGCATAAAAGCATAACATTTAATTTATTTATGCTGTGTAAAACGGTTAATAAAATATTAGCAGGCAAAGAATTAAATTGGGATCATAATGATCGAATTCAAAAAGCAGCAATTCATTATTATGAAAAAAATAAAAACAAAAAGAAATTGTGAAAAGCATGATTTATTAATTTCATTGTAAAATAAATTATGACAATTTGAATGTATTGTTTTTCTTTTAAATTCCTAAAAATAAATAAAAATAAAAATAGTGGTCTGGTAGTATAGTATGTAGGTACCTATTACGTATTTAGGTACGTCGCGTATTAACTATGACCACTAGATGGCGTTATTCCAAGAACCATAAATCGGCTTGAGACGTACATCTATTTCAGGTATATACACATATTTAACTATGCATAAATTTCTCTTTAGCTACAACCAGCAAACTGTACACATCATTTTCTACTTACTATACAATTTTTGTGCAATGTGAAAGCAAAATAAAGTTTTGAAACCAATAAACTGTGTGGCAATTTACATGTTTGCCTGCTCCTTGTTTGCATGCCGTGTTCGTGTTCATGCGCTCCTGGTGCGCCCGCTCCGGTGCCGCGTAGGAGGAAAACACAAAAGCACTAGTGCGGAAAAGAATAACTTTGCGCACGCTAAACACACATGGAAATGTCAACTTTTTGAGCAAATGTATTAAAATAGTACATTTCAATATAAGTGCGGAAAGTTTGTCATTTCTGTACGAGTCCCGGTTTGTTGACCCAAGCCGAAGGCGAGGGTCAACTATAAGGACGAGTAAAAATGACAATTCCGCACGTGCATTGAATGACGTTTTTTAATACATTTGCGAAAAAAAAAATTGGTTTTACGTGTTTGCCTGCTCCGTGTTTGCATGCCGTGTTCGTGTTCATGCGCTCCTGGTGCGCCCGCTCCGGTGCCGCGTAGGAGGAAAACACAAAAGCACTAGTGCGGAAAAGAATAACTTTGCGCACGCTAAACATAGCTAAACATACATGGAAATGTCAACTTTTTGAGCAAATGTATTAAAAAATATCTTTCAACTCCTAACGCCCTAGTACAAGGTACTTTAGGTAAAAGTCGATGACTCGCCGACTAATGCCTACGCGCCGACAATGCCTACGAGTTTGACGATCCCCAGGCGTGCAGAGGGCGGCGCGGCGCGGCGCGTGCTCGGATCGAAGTGGGAAGTCGTGGGTTTGATTCCCACCACTTGCCTTCTTGGCATTAGAACAATCTCATCTTCTAATTTGACTCAGGTCTGGTCTGATGGGAGGCTTCGTCCTCGGCTAATTACTACCCTACCGGCAAAATCGCACCGCCAAGAGATATGGCGTTCCGGCGCGATGCTGTGTAGAAACCGTGCATCAGGTGAGATCGCAGTCAAGTACTAACTTGTAGTAGGTAGGTCATAGGTGCGTAAAAAAACTACCTTTTGTCAATTAATGCCACCTGCGATCCTTAGCTCGTGTCTTTTGGAATTTTCGCAAGTCAGTCGCGGCGGTCGCCCACTAGCGACTGCACCGAAACCGAAATTACTGATAATAATTAATAATTATTACTTTGGATTTCCGAACTTCAACAATTTAAAAGCGTTTCTGACGGACTTAAGAAATTCTAAGTAGTTATCAGTCTGGAATTAGGTAACAAAGTTCGGTTTTGTACCTAGACATCATGACTCCTCATGACGGTAGAGCATTATTGCTCTAAAGCTCTAATTAACTCCCTTCAACGCAACATTCGAACTCAAGACCCAACAAACTCCGAGATACACAGCTGAACATTAAATTCGCTTGTTTATGACTTTATGTTCGCCTAGTAGGTACTCGAGTGTAGGCTCGCATACACTCGAGTAGGTACTAACTAAGACTAGGTATTTTTTTGTAATAAGAACCGCGTAGTTGGCGGCACTCGACAAAGCAGGCGTAGTTGCTTTTGTACGTGCCGCCAACCTCGCTTTTCGGCATGGACAATGGACATTGGTATAACAGCAATGATATTGTTTTTTATTGTTTTGAAAGAAGAAGATGAGATTCATTGTATTGATAGGATGTTGCGGCTGAAGGACGGGTCACCTGCCGCTCGCTCGAGGAACCACTGGGCGAGCTGTACGCGGGGTCCAAAGTCGCTGTTGGAAAGCTCCTGGGTCTTGCGGTAGTGGTATGGGTGCTGACCGTCGCGGTTTAAAGTTTTCCACACTGTCCAATGGTCTACGCCGAGTACCTGGCCTGCACTACGAGTGCTGCGGGTTGGATCCTCTTCGAAGTGGTCCAAAATACTCTCTTCGAGATCGGGGCTGATGGTCATCGGCCGACCTTCGCTAGGGCGTCGATGGAAAGACCCAGTCTGATGCAGCCTGTTTACCAAACGTCGAAAGCACGCCGGTGAGGGGAGCGGTGGTGGTAGAGGATTATTCTCTACGTACAGTTCATAATACCGCCTTCGAGCTGCTGCTAATTCCCCTCACAAGCTCCTAGCAAACTGTTTTGTTTAGTTTCTCCCTGAAAGTAGTCAGTAAAGGCAAAAATCCTTCAAGTGGAAACACTACCACAAAATATTTTCTAAAACTTACTACCTCTACCTACTTAATTTCTATGCGCTCCTAGTACCCATGTTCGGCCGTTCGTTTATTTTACCTACATCTTGTTGTTTTGAATGTTTTGTTCTCTGTTATGCCTATCCTTACACACACTTCTACAGAAATAGCTCACACTAATTGAACACGACTCAAATGACAAATTAAGAGTTCCTTTGTAAGATATTTGCAATTAGGTACAACTGCCAATATCTTGAAGTGATGCGTACCTATTAATTATTTAATTGAAATTTAATTCGTGAAGGAGTTTACATATGGTATTTTTCTTCATCATTATCGAGACTAAATTTTCCACCGCTGGGCGTAGCCTAAAATCTCATATGAGAATGAAGTAAAAGGCCTACCTACTCTACGAGAATTTTTCCGAATAATACCTACCCCACGTTGCTCCAAATTTGATAATAACCGTCCATTCTTTTATTTCTTTTCTAATCGAAGCGACGACCATTTATTTCTAATTCTGCACTGTTACCTACTGAGAATTTCTTGGCAAAAAACATCAGGATCAGGATTCGCAACAATGAGTTCACGACAAAACTCAATGACCAACAAGAAATTACAATAAAAATACGGGACCCACCTCGTGATTTTCATCATTTATCTTAATTTTTATGTCAGCCTAGTATCTCATGGTAAGTTTACCTGTGTAAAATACGCTAGGGACCCCGTATACCTACAACACAACCGTACACACGCACTCACACAAGTCTCAAACGTACTACAAGCTCCCCCTTTTTCGAACTCTATTGGATATTCGCAAATTTAGGTTTTTAAATGCTGACCAATAATAAATTGCTATCAGTTAATAGTGTTTCGAGAGACATTGAATCAGCTGTTTTTAGGGATGGCACCTAAACATTTATGGTACATTTTTGAAAACCTTATAGCTCCCCCAGGATATGAGCTAGAAGTCTCGTGATAATTTTTCATGTATCTATACACCGTGCCCCACTTGTGGTTTTCGGTAGGTTATACCAATTAACTTACACCTATATATATAAATTTCTATATAATCTGAATCTCAGAACAACTCGAACGATTTTCATGAAATTTAGTATACAAGAGGTTTTGGGGGCGATAAATTGATCTAGCTAGGGTTCATTTTTAGAAAATGTATTTACCAAAAAAAAATATAAATCTATACCTGACATCTATTGTCGATAAAGTAAAACTATTACAGTAAACTCCTGCTGCCATCTATTGGTGAGTAGCTGTAATACTACCGAGCAAAGCTCGGTCACCCAAATATTTTACTTTATACAGGTTATATAAAAAACGTCGGGCTCTGCGTAACCGTCGACGCAAGGGTAGACCCCTTTCATGCTGTTCTTTTCATTGTCTGCCTCCTCCAAACCGTACTGTCTGATGGCTCGCCGGAGGTTCTGCAATCTGACCACAGAGAAAGAATGACCAAACCATCTTTGGTCATTCTTTCTCTGTCTTCATCATACTTTTACTTCAAACAAAACCAATATATTCTAGGAAAATAAAGATTTTTATCCAGAATTTAATTTTGGATACAAAAAGTTACTTTCTTTTCAATGGACATTTCTTGTAATACAGATTTTATTGAGCAGTCCTACTTATTTATTTGCCTATAATTTTGGAATCCGGATGTTAGTTAGAAAAAAATATTATTTTAGGAGCTAATATTGCACTCCGTTGAGGTTAGTAAGTGTTTGGGTTTTTTCCTACTTGTTGCTTAGGAAAAAATGGCAGAATCTAGAGGAGGCCTATGTCCAAGGACAGCCCGATCATTAAATGTATTTATAATTTATATACTGCTGGTGTTGATCGGAAAAATAAAGGCTATTTTTATTTTTTATTTTTATTTTATTTTATTGCACTCTTGACTGTAATAGAATATAGTACAATAATAAACTAGGAGACTAAAAATAGAATTCCCAACAAAAATTATTCTAAAATGCAGAAGGTTTTGTGGGTAATTGGTACAGTTAGTGATCCTACCTTCTACGTCAGTAGTCATGGGTTTGATTCCTACAACTAAAAAAAGTTTGATGACCTTGAATATTTTTGTCACAAAAAAAAAAGAAATCTACACTGAAATTCATATATTTTTTGAGTTTCGTTCCATTAAGTAAAGAAGTCTTTCTTTTAATGTTAAAAGTTAAAGTCGTTCTTTAACATTAAAAGAAAGACTTTCAACACTTGCATCCTCCCATGCATGACATATGGCTGTGAGTCATGGGCGTTAACAGGTAAGCAAAGAGAAAGACTAGCCAGTACACAAAGGGCAATGGAACGGAGCATGCTGGGTATCAGACTAAGTGATAAAATCAGAAACTCAGAAATAAGAAGAAAAACCAACGTTGTAGATATAATAAAACGAATAGAGCATTTAAAATGGAGTTGGACTGGACATATGTTACGCTGCAAAATAATCAAATGGAGCAAACAGGTAACCTTATGGTACCCAAGAGAGAATACAAGAAGTAAGGGGCGCCCGAAAATAAGATGGAGAGATGATATCCGCCTAACCCTGGGGCCTTACTGGACCAGAGTTGCAGAAGACAGAGCTCAGTGGAGAGAGCTGGAGGAGGCCTATGCCAGAAGGCACGCCGAATTGCGAGACATACTATAATAAATAAGAATGTAAAATATGTATTGGTAAACTTGTAGCAAATTCGGAATAAAAGGGCTAAGGAATAAAATATTATTATTATTATTATATATACAGGTTTTTAAGAACTATAATATACCACTAACGAGTTAACCACACTACCATACCGTTATGTTTTCACAGTGAGGTCGTATTGAGTCAACAATACAATTTTGTCACCATCTTATAACAACATAGATTAAGTATAATTAATAATGCTCCTTAAGTAATTTAACGGTGTAGAAGCCGTATTTAAGCGATTTTGAATGAAGTTTTATGCAAAAACTATAAAGACAATTACTTTCAAATTTACACGTCATGTATTTTGGGTCTTTAATCTATAATCGCTAAGAAGCAGAAACACGATTGGATAAAATTTTCTCGATAGAAAGTTCTCCCAAAAGTTGCTCCAAAATCTCAGTTTTTCTACTTTTTATCGGACACTACATTGGATGTAATTGTAATTTTTGTTTTAAAGTGTCGGTAATAATAATATCCAAAAACGCTAAGAAACAAATTTTTGATAACCAGCTTAGTTTTTGAGTAATTAGGTAAAAGGTCGTTTTTCTGTTATATTCTTCCGCGACGCTGCATGTCGCACCTACCAAATCTCCAAATCTGAGAGCGAGAAAGACAAAAATTAATTCAATAAATCCCCTTAATAACTAAATAAGTAAACATTGTAAAGATCTCTCGTGTCGACTGTGACCGTAAGCCATAAGGTTCATCCTTGGTCTGAACCGTTTACCGTACCAGATTAGTTCACGACATTGAATAACCACACGGTCCGGTATTATATTTGTTTATAACATCTCACAACCCGCGTATGGATTAGTCACACCTGCGTCAGCTACATATAACATTATACTAGGCGCGTTGGTGTCTTAGTTTTATTAATTCACTGATCATCATCATCGCGTGCCCTCTTCCTTAAATTGAAGTTCGCATTCAACAATCGAAAATCCTTAAAGTGCCGCTTTCTTTATATCTGGGTAAGTCCGGTCCACCCCTTTATATCGTCCAACTATTTGCGTCTCTGGCGCCCTGGAGAAAATTTTTTTCCCCACCAGCTTAAGCACGGCAAAGGAGAAAAGAAAATCTTTCCACGTGGACAAATTTATCTTCCCCATGGTATCCGTGTAGCCAGTACTGAAGTTAATTTGTATTTAGACGCGCACGAACTTTTTCCTAACCTACCTATATCAAAGTTAACATTAACCAATCAGCGCATAGATGTCAGCTCGTCGCTGTTTTAGGTATTTTTGCAGAATAGTACAGCTGATGATAAGTGAAGATGCAGCCTAAGATGTTATCGTATTGGAAGGGTAAGTAAATTTACCCCAACGATTTCTACAAGCATTGCACCGGAACGCTAAATCGCTTGGCGGTGCGTCTTTGATAGTAGGGTGGTAACTAGCCACGGCCAAAGCCTCCCACTAGACCAGATCTGAGCCAATTAAGAAATTATAAAATTCCAAAGTGGCCCGTGGCGGGAATCGAACCCGCGACCTCCCACTCGAATCCGAGCGCGCCGCCACTGTGCCAGGGAGGTCGTCAAAGACAGTCATTATAAAACACTAAAATATGGTTCCTTAATAAGATTAATTTCTAAATAAATGCCTAGAACATAATAATATTATAGTCGATAAAAGTCATTCCCTCATAGCCACACAATAAAATACGTCCGTTTTGCTCTTCCCCCCGTCCTTGTCACAGCTGGTCACGTTTGTGAGACTCCCCCCGTTTAGTAGGGGAGCCCAAGAGGGAATTTTGGTAGTTCAAATCAAATCAAATCAAAATTTCTTTATTGCGAATTCGATAATACAATCAGATTCTACCTTTCGGCATGCAATATCATATCATTAAAACTAAAACAAAACATGTTCAATGATAACAGTTACATATTTCACATACAATACATTAAATCCTGATAGTAAATTAAAATCCCTACGATTTTACACAACAAATACAATAGGTAACAAATTTAGTTTTAAGATACAAAACACTTATTCCCGCTATCGCTGAATTACCTACTAATTTTATCATTAAGATACTCATTTACAGAATAGTATGCTTTATTAATTAGGAACGTCTTAAGTGTATGTTTAAATGTTTTAAAATTATTTATTTCTTTTATGTCATGGGGCAACTTGTTATATATTTTTATTGACATACACACGATACTTTTTTGCATATTTGCTGTCCTCGAGGGTCGCATTTCTAACCTAAGGGGATGTCTCTTATTCTTCAGTCTATTGAATAACGTCAGATTGCCATGTACAAAAACAGCTGTTTCATAAATAAAAAGTGATGGGATGTCAGTATTTTAAGTTCTATAATAACGTCAGATTGCCATGTACAAAAACAGCTGTTTCATAAATAAAAAGTGATGGGATGTCAGTATTTTAAGTTCTATAAAGTGCGGTTTACATGTGTCAGTCCAATGTAGGTTCCTCATTGCCCTTATGCACCTTTTTTGTGCTTTAAAAACTTTTTCCCTGTCAGTGGCATTCCCCCAAAATATTACACCGTATCTAAGTGTAGATTCCACATAACCAAAGTATGATATGCGCATCGTTTGCTCGTTAGCTCTTTTATTTAATTGATAAAGCGCATAAGAAAATTTGGATAACTTATTACATACATTTTCGATTTGCGCTTTCCAGCTTAAACGATCATCAACAATTATACCTAAAAATTTAGTCTGTTCCGTTTGGCTAATTTGAGAACCCATGTAATTTATGTCATATTTTGGCAGATTTAAACGATTCCAGTTAAAGTTCATAATTTTCGTTTTATCTAAATTTATATGTGAGTTATTTTTTGCGGTTCAGGGTCGCACAGGAGAATAAAACGAGAATTCTGTATGTTGACCTTTTAATTAGATCTATCGAAAAGCTACGTACGCCATGACACCACAGATAATTCGAACAAAAAAAAAATGTTGCCAACTCCCTATTTCTAAATTCCATTATAACAAATAGTATGTAATTATAAGCCCAGAATGAAATACTTAGAGTTCAAACGCCTTTACGTAATCGATAGAATGGCCACTTGTTGGCGCCTACAATTGATTGCACGCGTATTTGCTATACAATTAGAAACCGGCACCTGTTATAGTAACAGGTTTTTGTGGGCTCAAGTGAAGACTCGTTGTCTCTCATAAACTTAGTAGGTATCTACAGAAGGAGGTAGGTAATTTTAAATCGTCAATTGATAGCAAGTTATCACCATTAAGTATATCGATCAAATATCTAATAGACTTTTCATATTATGTGTAAGATAGACCTATGTGAAATATAGAATTTGGTATCCTTTAATCTAATAATCTAAGAATAGGTAATTTCTAGGCAAGCGCGCTCTATATACCAGATCCTCAGGTCTGGTATGGAAATCAGACTACAATAAAGTCTCTGACCAGACCTTATCATTTCTGTCCATCAGACATAATAATTGTGGTCAAGCGCTATTTCGCAAGCCTAACAATTATAAAAAAAATATTCCTCTTCCCTATAATCTTCTTTATATATAAAAGAGTGAGGCATTTTAGAGTGAGGCTTTATATATAAAAGAGTGAGGCACAATAATTTTTGATCAAACTAAAAAAATGGCCGCCATTTTGAACTATTTTGTTACTGGGCTGATTGCTTGAAAAAACGATATCTACCTATGGTACCAAGCTTAAAGAAGGAATTTGTGATCAAAATTTTAAAATTTTGAACTTTTTGGCTGCCATTTTGAACTTTTTTTTTACTTGGCTGATTGTTTGGGCCCCGTTTTACCCATTGGGTACCTACGGAATCCTAAAAAATGGCTACCTTATTTAACTTTTATGTGACCATCGAATTTTTTCAAAATCAATAAAAACTATAACCAGCAAGCATAATAAATATTTATTGGTCAAAATTAAAATAAATGGCGGTTAATACAAAAATTTTGGAAATTTAACGCCTGAGGGAGTACCCCATAAGTTCAACGTGAGCGAAGCCGCGGGCGTTTTCTATAATTTTAAAGAGTTTAATATAATAGTTTTAAAGTAAACCAAACACCTCTGCCCACCAAAGTAAAAAAACGAGCAATTTATTTTATTTTTTTAAACGAGCAAATTAATTTATTTTATTTTATTTTTTAGTATTTGCTGTTATAGCGGCAACCCTTAAAAAGAGCAAAAAGATCATATTTGTTATATATACCTACGGACGGACAGCGGAGTCTTAGTAATAGGTCCCGACTCCCGTGTTACCTCTTTGGGTACTGAAACGTAACTAGAACCTCTGAAAGTTATATTTTCAACTACATACCTACTTTATTTAAAAAAGCACTAGAGCGTAAAATGTAGGTTTGTGCAGCAACTTTCTTAGGCGCGTATAAAGTTGTCGCGAAATCTAGATGGCGCTAGTAGTACTTTAGCTTGCGCTTGTGTTATGCTGGCTGCACCAGCGTATATGCAGGTCAACGGTCTCATAACGATGACTGTTTTATTAGTAAATAAAACTATTCTTACAAGGTCAACTTCTTCCTAATTTTTGGAAGGGTAGTGCTGTACTAGTAAGTATGTACTACCCTGCATTAAAATGATGTATAATATTGTATAATTGTTTAGTAATCTAATCTTAAATCTATCTATCTTCTAAAGAAATCTAAGATATATAAAATTCTCTCACTTTCCTTTGTTACCAAACTGCCAACTCCCCGAAACGGCTGGAACGATCGTTATGAAATTTTCAGTGTTTATTCTCTGGGTCTGGGAGCAGGTTGTTATCTATTTTTTATGTCCCTAAGTGAGAAAAAATGATATGGCAAAACAACGTTTGCCGGGTCAGCGGGTATAATAATAATAAAATAAGCGGGTATAGTAATAATAATAATAAAAACTAAGAACACATTGTTTTCCTTGAGCTAAACTACCAACCCTGTTTTAACCACCGAACTTATTAAATTTAAATCTAATAAATAATTTGCTGTTTACGTATCGACGCCCTGTTTTCTGTTTCATTGTAAATTTTTACTATTTTCAATAGTAGTCCCGTCAATTTAGACATTCGAAGGTGCGTAAAGTCCCAAAAAGCTGAAAATGTGTAAAATTGTTCAAAACAATTTAATTTTAAATAATATATAAAAGTTCCCCATCATTCCCGTGTATGGAGATTTTTTATTCAAGGTCAAAGGTCAAGAAAATTAATTTATCGTGATTTTCAGCAAAACTGTAAGTTTTAACATAAAAATTCGTTAGACAAAAATTGTAGACCATAAAATTATCTATAAAATAACCTGTCAAGTGCGAGCCGGACTCGCGCACTGAGGGTTCCGTTCTACAACCGGAGGAATAAAACCATAAAAACCACTTTTCTTATCGAACCGCAAAACTAACTTTGTTTTTAGAGGTTTTATTGTAAATATAAAAAAACTACCTATTAGATCTCGTTCAAACCAATTTTCGGTGGAAGTGTGCATGGTAATGTACATCATATATTTTTTTTAGTTTTATCATACTCTTATTTTAGAAGTTACAGGGGGTTACACTTTAGAAGTTACACACATTTTACCACTTTGGAAGTGTCTCTCGCGCAAGCTATTCATTTTAGAAAAAAATGATATTAGGAACCTTAGTATCATTTTTGAAGACCTATCCATAGATACCCGACACATATGGGTTTGATGAAAAAAAAATTTTTGAGTTTCAGTTCTAAGTATGGGGCACCCCCAAAATTTATTACTTTTTTTAAAATTTTGTGTGAAAAAGTTTAATGCGGTTCACAGAATAGATCTACTTACCAAGTTTCAACAGTATAGCTCTTATAGTTTCGGAAAAAAGTGGCTGTGACACACGGACGGACAGACGGACAGACGGACAGACGGACAGACGGACAGACAGACATGACGAATTTATAAGGGTTCCGTTTTTTGCCATTCGGCTACGGAACCCTAAAATGTAGGTATACTATCTATACTTTTATTCCTACGAGCCACCGTTTCTGAGATATAACGATTCAAAAAGTTACAAAAGTTATGATCGTGGATTCAAAATACCATGATGAGTTTCTACAGCCACCTCCCGGTTCCATGATCCATCATCAGATCAGCTCCATGTCATATTCATTTTGCATCGTCACCTGATTTTATACATGTTATTAATTACAAACATCGAAACTGTTTGACCAACTATAATTAAAAATAAAAAAGCTATTAATTGTAATGTAATAAAAAAAATGGTCAAGTGAGAATCGGAGTTCTTTTCAAGTACTACAAAGGTTTAGAGTTTCGTACTATCAAGAATACTAGTAGGTCCGCCAAATTAAAAAATCGGTCATGTGCGAGTCGGGCTCGCACACTCAGGGTTCCGTACTATCAAGACTCATTCTCAATAGTTTTAAAGTAAACCAAACACCCCTGCCCACCAAATTCAATAACCTGACAAGTGCGAGTCGGACTCGCGCACTGAGGGTTCCGTACTACAACCGGAGGAATAAAACCATAAAAACCACTTTTCTTATCGAACCGCAAAACTAACTTTGTTTTTAGAGGTTTTATTGTAAATATCAAAAAAGTACTTATTAGATCTCGTTCAAACCAATTTTCGGTGGAAGTTTGCATAGTAATGTACATCATATATTTTTTTAAGTTTTATCATACTCTTATTTTAGAAGTTACAGGGGGGGGACACACATTTTACCACTTTGGAAGTGTCTCTCGCGCAAGCTATTCATTTTAGAAAAAAATGATATTAGAAACCTTAGTATCATTTTTGAAGACCTATCCATAGATACCCCACACATAAGGGTTTGATGAAAAAAAAATTTTTGAGTTTGAGTTCTAAGTGATAAGTACTTAATAGTGTAAGTAATAGTGATAGTTTTTGTTGTTTTTTATGTTTATCTGCCTATAGTGTATTTGTATAATTCCCATATAATAACTGTTATTAATGTTTGTCATAGTGCTTATAGGTACTTAATAATATGTTATCAAACACTTTCAATAACTGTCGACGACGCAAGGTGTACAGTAAAACTCCTAAGAGTTTATGATTGCACCTTTTATAAGAAAATAACTGTATCCATATCTATGTAATAAAATAAAATAAATAAATAAATAAATAAGTATGGGGCACCCCCAAAATTTTTTACTTTTTTTTAATTTTGTGTGAAAACCTTAATGCGGTTCACAGAATACATCTACTTACCAAGTTTCAACAGTATAGCTCTTATAGTTTCGGAAAAAAGTGGCTGTGACATACGGACGGACAGACGGACAGACGGACAGACGGACAGACAGACATGACGAATTTATAAGGGTTCCGTTTTTTGCCATTCGGCTACGGAACCCTAAAAAGGGAAAATTTCTGCCATGTTGCGGCTTAATATTGCTGAGGATTCAAGCGCTTACCCAAGCAGGCGAGGAGCACAAATACCAACGGCATCTTCATGGCTGGTGGATGCTGTGTGAGAGCTGAGGGTTTGAGAGGTAATGTGCTGAAACCACATATTTCAGCAGCTTTTATACAGTTTACTTAATTCATTAATATTCATACAACGTGTGCTTTTGAGAGCGTATCCGATCGGAAATAATTGTTCAGGCACATGGTAAATAGGTTAACGTATTACCAATTGTTCAGGTGTATGGGAGGGCATCTTAAATTATGACGCAGGTCGGGGATGTCTTATAAACAATACATAAATGAATTTTTCGTTTGCTCACAGGATGCTGTTATAATCTGTATTATTTTAAACTAAATTTTAAACACAAAACAAAAGAATACCCCGTGCCGAGTTTCTTGTCTATTCTTCTCGGTACAATACTGCTTTCCGAACGTGGCGGTAGAGTTTGACATTTCATAAGAGCCTGTTGAAAGAATATAGGTAGGTATTTTGATTTATTTGATTTTGGAATAGAGAAATCCCCAAGTTGGCAAACAGGGCTGTGTCTTTACTTGCCTCTACGATGAGGTACCTATTATTATATGCTATTATGCAGCATACCTACCACTGCAATTAGCTCAAAAAACCGGCCAAGTGCGAGTCGGACTCGCGCACCGAGGGTTCCGTACTCAAGAAGTACTGAAGCAAAACAATCAGGCAAAAACCAATATGTTTATTTGACGACGAGTACCTACTTAGAAGAACTTGCGTTTTAATTACCTTTGTTAAGGAACCGCAAAACTAACTTTGTTTGTAGAGGTTTATTGTTAATATCAAAAAAACTATGCTAGTTATAGCATTTGCTGTAGTTTTCCTGTAAAATATACGTAAATTCCTATTGACCATAATTATTTGAGATTTTTCGATTGGTAAACTCCGGAGATAAGGGGTGGGGGACGCGGTATTTTTTTAGACATTTTCCCCGATAAATCAAAAACTATCATGACTAAAAATAATTAAAAATCGGTTTTAGAATGTAAAAAGTAAACCCTTTCATATGATACCCCACACAGTACAGTTATCTCACTTTTAAATTTCAACCCTCCGATTTTCCCCCCTTTTAAATAAGAACAAAAATAATTTTCATTTTTTTTTTATTCCAGTGTCTATTGGGTCACTAATATACACAACTATTCCAAATTTCATATCAATAGCTCCGGTAGTTACTGAAATAATTGAGTGTGACGGACAGACAGACAGACAGACGGACAGACAGACGGAGAAAGTCGCACCATAAGGGTTCCATTTTACCATTTTGGTACGGAACCCTAAAAACGACCGAACCTGAACACTCAAAGTGAAAGTATTTTTGCAATGTCAAATTGTTCTACGAGTATCACATATTGTTTGGTAAAAAGTTACATCTCCGACAGCGTCGGGTTAAGGGGGAGAGGGGGGAGAAATTCTGTTTTCCCAGTTTTTCTTAAGTATTTCAAAAACTATGCAATTTAACGCTAAGCGCTAAGTGACAATTACAAAAGTAATCTACGTTAAATTGCAGCCACCGAAAACATAGGGCATCAAGGTAGGTATTTACTTCTAGTCCCCTATCCGTAAAGATCAAGAATCAAGACAAACATACTTATTACCATTCTAGACGCGTCCCGGGATTCCTGTTATAGAACACAGCCTCGATCGATGATGCAACGGGTACACGCGCCGGTTACACGTGTAAGGGAGGCCGAGGCGAGTTGAAACAATTATGTAAGTATGACATTTTGTTTCATACTCGTACGCCAAATACTTTTAACAGAAAGCGTATGATAGGAACAATCGATAGTTCATTCTTTACACTTGCATTGTAAGAAATTGTAAGCTTTAAATTTTGTGGTGATAAATCGACTTAACCGTAACAAGTCGACTTGTTTCAATTCCCCTCTTACTGGTGTAAGATGAAACAGGGGGTCGTGGAGAGTTGAAACATGCGATTTTTGAGAAGTATTAAGGACTGTAAAATAAAAATGATGATATAATAGGTATAAACTATAAAGATATTTCTTGAAATGAAACTTTTTAAGTAAGAAAAACACTTTTTATTAATAGAAATTGTAAGCTTTAAATATTGTAGTGATAAATCGACTTAGCCGTAACAAGTCGACTTGTTCCAATTCCCCTCTTACTGGTGTAAGATGAAACAGGGGGTCGTGGAGAGTTGAAACATGCGATTTTTGAGAAGTACTTATTAAGGACTGTAACATAAAAATGATGATATAAATAATAAAGATATTTCTTAAAATGAAACTTTTTTGTAAGAAAAACACTTTTTAATAATATTTTGCAGTTGAAACAGCCTGTTTCAAATCTCCTCGGTAAGAAAAAAAACCTCCCAATTTTCATTTTATTCACAATCAAGAAGAAAATACACAGAAACCAACTGTATGAAATATAATTTAAAATAAATCTTTATTTATTGAGCTTTCAAATCATATACCTATAACTTAAACCAAAATACAGTGCCCATAGATTTTATAATAGGTCGTCGCTCGCGCTCCGACTAGATAGAGCCCAACCGACAGCTCCGTGAGTGCGGCGGCAACTTTTTTGTAGTGTGAGTGTGCCAATTTGAAAGTATGGTGTGCGGATGCTAGTGAGCGTCAAAAGTTGTGTAGCGACGGCTCGGGTTTGCCGATTTGGGCAAAGTATTTTTTGCCGCACGTTTGAAGTCGAGGGCTCCCTCTTGGACCTCTATGATAATACCCTTATCAAATTATAGGCTTCGTAAAATACCGTTAAAAACTTACTTTTTAATACATTTGCTCAAAAAGTTGACATTTCCATGTGTGTTTAGCGTGCGCAAAGTTATTCTTTTCCGCACTAGTGCTTTTATGTATTCCTCCTACGCGGCACCGGAGCGGGCGTACCAGGAGCGCATGAACACGAACACGGCATGCAAACAGGGAGCAGGCAAAAACGTAAAACGAATAATTTTTTTTCGCAAATGTATTAAAAAACGTCGTCTATGCACGTGCGGAATTGTCATTTCTACTCGTCCTTATAGTTGACCCGCGCCTTCGGCTTGGGTCAACAACCCGGGACTCGTAAAGAAATGACAAACTTTCCGCACTTATATCGAAATGTACTATTAAAAGCGATATTGACAACTCGCTAGCGGTTTTAAGTTCCTGGAAATCGGTACTGTTTCCAGTCACATCTGTTTCAAATGCCCTCGGTCTCCCCTACATCAACAGGTCTCCTCCCTTCAAGAGTTCAAGGTCGGCATCCCTTAACAACGGCTGTTGAATCAGAAAACCCCGAGCGAGATGCAGCTGGCGTGTCAGCTTTTAATACACACGCCTTGAATAAACACGGGTTACCAAGATAACTTGAAACTTCAATTTGATATTTCAATTTATGATGGACATGCTTCATGATACTATAAAACCATGATAAATTGACACTTAACCTGTGAAGTATCAAGTTAGAATGGTAGAACTCAAGTGTTAAAGAAAATACCACTGTACGTTGGAACCTGGGAAGGTGACGGTCCAATTCATGATGGATTTCGGACACGTGTAGCATAAACCACATGACCTAGTCACGGATGCCGATTTGTATTGATTATCCCCTGAAAGTGGTTTTAGAGACAAAGGGCTATACTCATTCTGAAGGGCCACGGGCTAAGGATTGTGCACGGTAGGCCGCCAAAATCAAATTTTGTTGTGCTCGATGTGCTTAGAAACGACGATATTATAAGACAATCGTCAGACTTCGAATTGGTTTACCTACATCAAAATTATTTCAATCTTTGTAGTGGCATTTGAAGTCGGTTTTTTTAAAAGAATTTTTATCTCTTATAATTTTTTTCTAAACTGAATAGTTTGCGCGAGAGACACTTCCAAAGTGGTAAAATGTGTGTCCGTAACTTATAAAAAAAAAAGATTCCGACGAATTGAGAACCTCCTCCTTTTTTTTGAAGCCGGTTAAAAATAAGAGAATGTTAAAAATAAAACAAAATTATATGATGGCTTTCCACCGTTTTTTTTTTGGTATTAACAATTAACCTCAAACACAAACACAAAACCTGCTGCTGAAACATAGACGTTCGTGTTTTATAATTTCCTATCTCTTTATTCTCTGTTTGCGGTTAAGGATTACGTTTTTTTATCTGAAGTGTTTTGGTTGGATTGGTTTTGAACCCTCAGTGCTCGAGCCCGACTTGCACTTGACCAATTTATTTACTATAGTATTATAGTACGGTACCCTCGTATTCAAAACTGCGGGGCTAGACAAAGTAACAGTCGTTTAGCGTTAACGGCAGTAGACAAAAATGTATGGACAAAACAAGTGACTGTAAAAAACCACGTGACCGTATAGAGGAAAACACGCTTTTTTGAAAATCGACCTGCATGACAATTTGAACGCTCCCTGGCGTTCTCGCAGACGTTGTAGATAACTTTAGAGTACTTCGCATGACAATTGACAGCTGCCAGTGAACAACGCTAAGCATAAAGTAGATTCTGCTTTCGTTTGTTTTCATTCGTCACGTGGTTTGTCCATACATTTTTATCTACTGTCGGGAACGCTAAACGATTGTTACTTTGTCTAGCCCCGCTGGCCGGTTTTTATCTCGGAAAAATTCATGATTCTCGTGGGATTTGTAAAAACCAAAATTCACGCGGGAGAAAACTTATCGTATAGCTACTAAACTGAGTTGGCTGAAATTTGGAATGGAAATCAGGGGGCACGGCAGTGCCCCCGCCAAGTCGAGCGCGAAGCAAACACTGCCGTACCATCCTTTACTGGAACCATTTCGCCGCATTTTCAGGCCCCTATTTGAGAACCTCTGGATAAGACCAGAACGCTGAAATTTTCGTCATCCAGTAAGCTGTAATCACATACTTAAATCCTAAAATTTCAAGACTGTAGGTCATTTAGTTCCGAAGTTAAGCGAAAGCAAAGTTTCACATTTATGTAACTCACTCACTCATGATCATCAAAATAGAACTAGTACTTCCCATAAACTCAGAGAGCTGAAATTTGGTACAGAGTTAGGGTTTAATGGCCACATAAAGGGAAAACTATAAAAACTAGGTTAATCGAAGACCTGGAGTACCTGGTGACCCTGATTAGAAAACACAAGAGCCCAACCAAATCTAAGGGCGTACCGGTGTATGGTGGAATCAAACAAATTGCACATCAAATGAAAGAGCGTTAAAAATTACGCGATCCGAGTCGACAACTTATATGCGGAGGATTAGGATCATCGAGTATTTTCAAAATAAAAATAAAATTAATATGGCGTTGCTAAGTAAACATTTCATAAGTGTCACTTGGGTGTCACGTCAGAACCTATGACGAGTTTGTTTCGAAATTTGTAGCTGGAGTATGAGGTCCGACCTCTTTGGTCTATTTAAATCGTGTTCCACCGTGGGTTCCGTCAGGCTCCGATCGATGCGACACCCTAAAGCCTCATACATACGTAACGATTTATCGTAGCGATTTCAGACTGTGCAGATAAATCGAACGTTCCTAGTGCCTCCACACGCCTCCGATATCGACGTCGATCGGGCAGTTCTCCGCAGAAGCTCGCGCAAGATACATGTTAACAATGGAAGATTATGACGCACTTGCTATATTAGGCCTGGTTAAAAAAAAGAAGCGGAGTCTATGGCGTAAAGACTGGCTCATGAAAAGGAAGCATACCACCATTTTCTCATACCAACTTGTAATTTGAGTTGAAATTCGCTGCGCAAGGTTGGCATAACTATTTAAGGATGAATGAAGAGGCATATTTAAATCTGCTGGCTTTAGTTTCTCCACTAATAAAGAAACAAGACACTATAATGAGAGAAGCTATCTAAGAACTGAGCGATCGCCGTCCACACGCAACTATAAAACTGTGCAAATGTAATCGACAACGATTTATCTGATAGAAATTGAAACTGCCACCGACGAACGATTATCGACAACGATTTTTCATACACACGTGATCGATAAAACTGCGCAAACTGGTCTGCACAGATTTATCGCTACGATAAATCGTTATGTATGTATGAGGCTTAAGTAGCGCACCGAATTCTGCCAATAAATAGTCTAAAATAAATCAATATGCACACGTTTCTACAAAAAGAAGTGAAATCCCACCAAAAACATTATGTAAAAACTAGCCAAGTCTCGATGAAGCTGCTTGTTTATCTCTAAAAAGTAATGAAATCTATTGAATGGAAGCAGGCGTTATTTTGCGGAAATCCATAATTAGCAGGACAGATTAATTTGTTTTGCTGTAATCCGCTACTTGAAAAGATTCTGTATGGTACAATATGCAGGAACACCGCCCACATGAAACACCACACACAATTTTCCAACACTTTCTTCGACGCACGTTTCGTCCCGAACCGGGACATCCTCAGGAGATGTTGACTTCACAATGCGAAATCGTAGAGTGACTCTCGTGTCAGCAACGCGTTCTTAAAAGAACGAAAGGGTATATAAGAACGCGTTGCTGACACGAGAGTCACTCTACGATTTCGCATTGTGAAGTCAACATCTCCTGAGGATGTCCCGGTTCGGGACGAAACGTGCGTCGAAGAAAGTGTTGGAAAATTGTGTGTGGTGTTTCATGTGGGCGGTGTTCCTGCATATTGTACCATACAGAATCTTTTCAAGTAGCGGATTACAGCAAAACAAATTAATCTGTCCTGCTAATGAAATCTAGACAAAGTCGTACCAAGTCTAAGGTTCCTTACTGCGATTTCTTTATTATTATAGTTAATGTTGTGTGACTTGGCCGTTGAAAGGTACAAAAGGATACATATTGTGGCAGTGGCAATTTTCCATCATCAATGGGTAGCGGTTCTGGCGACAGATTGGTGCAATGGTGTCATGGAGCACCTGGTTTTGTACCCTTGTGTACCCTTCAACGGCTAAGTCACACAACATTAACTATAATAATAAAGAAATCGCAGTAAGGAACCTTAGACTTGGTACGACTTTGTTTAGATTTCATTACTTTTTAGAGATAAACAAGCAGCTTCATCGAGACTTGGCTAGTTTTTACAGAATGTTTTTGGTGGGATATATTTTGAAGGAACGGTAAAGGAAACGGGAAATTCGTGATTCCTTCGGGTTGTGAAAAGCATAAATTCACGCGCGAGCCCGGAGCCACGGGCAATAATCAATAGGATAAAAAAGAAACACATCATAAAATATTTTATTATTTATTAATTCACAAATAAATGTAAGTACCTACCTAGAAATATAATCGCCATACGACGTTAATTCATGAGTGAGTGAATGAGTAAAACCTAAAAACTAACAATAAATATTGAAATAACTATTAGTAATTTAACAAAAATAAAAAATAATAATTAGGTATCTTATCACAAAAGCATTGAGTAGGTTTGTTTGTCATTCAAGTGTTACTTAGTTTTCATGTATTCAATAAGTATAAAATGATCTTCAATGTTCATGATGATCTTACAACATAAAATTATCTATTATTTGGTAGTACATTAACTATTAATATATTTATGTATATGTAGTTTAATTTCTAATAACTCGCGTAAAGAACGGGAAGTAATTTACACAACCATAGCCTAGAAAAAGGCAGACCGACTTGCACTGTAAACAAAAAGCAATATTTACTGATGGGTGGTAAATGCCCTTCCAACGCGGGCTTTCAATTATTGATACTTTGAGTTTCATGTTGAAGACACTGTTAACCTCATGAAACTTATACAATTCTGTTAACTTCACTATTTCGCTGCTTAAGGCATTGTTATTTATTTTTGGTACAACGATTTCCTGCGTTCTGACGGGGTTTGTTGCGAAATGTCAGCTAATATGACGTTACGGTGCTTACTCTTACAAGCTTGTATGAATAGATATTTCAGTCCACGACGGCTCACCCCACTCGGTCAAACTCCATACTAATCGAATAAAACAAAAGCGATTCTGACAGAGTGGGGCGCGACGTCGTGGATTGAAATATCTATCCGTGGGTCAACTGTCAGTCCGTGTTTCAATTGTTTAATTGAGCGAGAGTCGGTCCGCCTGTTTCTTCGTACTTCGACATTATTTTTCTGGCCATATATGATTTGAAGAATTTTTCAACATTTTGCACTCGTACACAAAAGAAGTGAGAATTTAAGAGTCAGTTTCTTTTCACACGTACTTTTGACAACAAATCGCAAACTTAACTTCGTTTTTAGGTTTATTTATATAAGTACACTATAGTAGTGTTATTATCTCGCTGCAGATTCGGTCATAAATCATCCGAGTGTTTCGCTTTTGTATTTCACTGCTGAGCTTAACTGCTGCTTTTGTATTTTAGTGAACAACAAAAGCGAAACACTCGAATGATTTATGGCCGAGTCTGCAGCGAGATAATAACACTGCTATAGTTACAGAGTTGCTTTTATTGTTCCTGTAAAATATACGGTAACCTCTATTGATCATAATTATTTTACATTTCTCGAACGATAAACTTCGGAGATTAGAGGAGAACAGTATGGTTTTCGACATTTTGCCCAATAAATGAAAAACTATCAAGCATAAAAATAAATAAAACTCTGTTTTAATACATACAAGTAAAGGCCTTTTATATGATACCCTACTAAATATTGTTATCTCATTATGAAATTTAAACACCCCGGCTGTCCCCCTTGTTAAATAAAAATAAAGATGATTTTCAATTTTTTTCTGATTGCAATAATATTGAGCCACTGTTAAAATATGGTCTAACTTTCGGGTCAATTCAACTTTAATATTTACTGTTAATGGCTTTAATAGTTAGTTAATCGAGTGTGACAGACAGATGGACGGAGAGTCTCACCATAAGAATTAAGAATTTTTACCGTTTTGGTGTAGAACCCTAAAAATGAGTGGTTGTTTGTGAAAGTGAGTGCATTTTAAACAGTATATAAATTAAAATGTAACATTTATGACCACAAATTTCTATATGTCAGGTATATGTATATGCCACTTGACTTATGGTGCAGAACTTTGTTATACAACTATTTTAGTAGATTATCAGTTATCATAAATTTGAAATGAGTACCTATATCACTTATTACCAAGTGTCAGTTGAGATAAAACACAATAATTTTTTGAGTTAAGTATATGTTAACATAATAATATGTTTATTATATATTTTATTCTACAGTCAAAGTAACAAACTAAAGGTAGGTATTATATATGTCGAGATTTTACCATTATATATAATATATTTATTATATAATTTCCTATCGCATATTTTATAACCGAGCATTTCTCGTATATATAACAAATAAAATTTCGCTTATCACGGAAACGACTTTAACAATTATCGATTTGATTAAATTTTGTAGAAGGTATAGGTATGTGTAGAAAAGGTTTTGCTCTTTAAATTTACCTATCATAATATAGTTGTATATCTTGTAAAAATGCGAAAAAATATAAAGCGAAGCTCGATTGCCAAGTTATTGTATACTATATACATACATACTTCTACCACTACTCGTTTTAAATAGTTTGGGATGACATAGTATTCGCTTCTTCACACCTTGACATCGTTAGATAGTGCGAGCGAGAAGCAAATAGAAAACTATTATAAACGAGTAATACTTTAAGCATGAGAAGTGTCGGATTGAATTGGACAAAGTGAACAGAATAAACCTCAAGAAATTTTTTCTCTATATAAATAATACATTTTTATATCAAGTATTAATTGATGTTTAAATGTTTAAATGATTATTGATTGTATACTTTGTTGTTAACTTTGTTTTATTTAGTTTTATTTAATCAAAGAATAATAAAGGCTTTTTTATTTTTATTTTTATTTATTATTAATTGATTAAAAATTCATCACCTAGTTAATTGGTATAGAGTCTCCATGAGTATGTAGTGTATACGGAATATTCGAGGAAACATGTCATGGATGGGTGCTGAGAGAAGAGGGATCTGCGTAATAAACAATCTTTGACGTCATAAAAACTGCCGATCCACTATCTATGGAACAAAATTTAAAAACTACGTGTCATGCCAATGCCAACAGAAGTAAAAATTGAAAGAAAATACAGATGTGTCGGTAAAAGTAACAGTGGGAGGTGTTGGTAACGTTACTATAATGAGTTAGAGTCTGTTTAGTAAGTCAGTTTACTTTGATAATTTTGAGGAAATTCAAAAATCGCAATCGGGCAACATTATACTTCCTGTTTCTATAGAGCGTCGAACCTTGTTTGATGTATAGTTATAATATTATGAGTAGTATGTTAAAGGTTAATATTATTGAACTGAATGTATATAAATAACTAAACAATAAAAATAAAACTAACATTGTGGTTTTATGAAATAACGAAACAAGAGAAACATCGCGAGTCATGGGCGCCATTAATCTAATTTGGAGTTAAAAGAAAAGGAAAGTTTGCAGAATAAAATATAAAGAGGGAAAGTAAGAAATTCTAATTTTTGAATGTATTTTATAAGAAAAATTAGCTAGTAAAGTTTTTTATGCAAAGAATCAAAACTATTCGATCCATCGATAACTATTAATACAGTGCTGCTCTATACCACTTTTCAACTTCCTTTTAATTTACCTAGGTAAACTGACTTACTTAACGGACTATAGATGGTTTTTGCTCATCTCAAAAAATGTCCAACGCCTAAAGAAGTTATCCATTCTAAAATTAATACCTTTTGGAAATTCGTCAGTTTTGGTACTAGCGATCGGCAGATGAAGATCATAGATAAGTCGTTATATGATTATAGATAAGTCGATAGATGAGGCTAAGAAAGCTGTGGGGGAAAAAAGATCCCCACACTTACATTTGTTTCTTCACAGTTGCACAGTGTATGACGAAGTTATTTTGCCAAGCTTCAGAGTAAATCACGATTTTGACAGAACTTTTCAAGTGAAAACTTCTTTAGGCTCGTTGGGCATATCTGAGTTGGGACAAACCATTGAACGCGAGCCACTGTCACTGTAACCGACACTCCAAGCGATTTTTTTCATTTCTGCTCTTGCCCCGTAATATTCCAATCTTAAGGTTCAATGCAAATGGGTGCCCGCAAAATTCAATTTTTTTTTTGCAATTGTTAAGCATATATTGACGCTACGGGGACAAATTATTCGCAAAATTCTCGTGTATATTATATTTCTTATTAATACTTTTTTTTTTTTCAGAAAGCGCGTGCGTTGACGATAACCTAAGTTGAGATCAGTTACTTGAAAACTAAGTGAGAATTAATTAGTTAGTAATAATAACATCATGTATACTAATTTATCTATAATTGTTGATTAACTATGAGTGAACGAAATAGGCCGCTTGCTGCGTCGACACATGCAGCTATCCAGCGGTACAGTAAAAACTTGTTACACAGTACACAAAGCAAGAGATTCAACTAGCGATATTTTACACTCCTAAAATAATAAACGATTTACCTCCAATGTAAAAAATACACTATTCCTACGGTTTTACCCCAAACAAAACTGTGCTTGAATGTACCATGTTCCCCATTTTACGCAGGTCACTGGAATTCTTTGCCATTTATAAGGAGATAAATAAAAATAGGTCGGGTTTTCCTTCGTGACGCTATAACTCCAGAACGCACGAACGGATTTCCACGCTTTTGCATTCGTTGGAAAGGTCTCGGGCTCCGAGAGGTTTATAGCAAAGAAAATTCAGGAAAAATTTCAACAGAAAAGCGGGAAAATCTTTTTAGCGGGAAAGCCATCTGGTGGCAAAACGGAGTTCGCCGGGTTTGCTAGTAAGGAGATAAATATCCATTTTCCCATTAAATTCTTGAAGTGTTGCCAAAAACTTTAATATTTCGACGTCAAAAGGGTCTAAGTTACCCGCAATGAAAAGAGGCGGCGTAAAACTTGATTTAAAAAATTGCCCACCTTATCGACCAATCGACCACCAAACTTTGGTTTTAAGGTGGCACAAAATGATGAATAAAATAGGTACTAATTGTATCTTATGGGATGAGAATGCATTCTCGGAGAGTCTATGCCATTGGAATCTAGATGAAAACTTATAAAAAATTAAATTAACTCCCATTCCGAAGATCATTTTATCATACTCATCATTAATAATTGTCAATCATACCAATCACAAAATGTAGGTATTTCAGACTCGTAAAATATCGCTAGTTCAAACTCGAAAAGCAGCAGTTATAACATCGTTTTGTAAATTTAATTTATAATATATTTATTTTGTTAATTTCATTAAATCACCCATTAAATGGACTAAAAATGCTTTACGTAATACATATTCACGACAACGACTCAGTTCATAGAGAATTGCGAGAAACAAAAAAAATAACAGAACGTAATTATGGTAGAAAAGCGTTTTTTTTAAATCGGGCAGTTCCCACTTGTTCCATGGAACATGATGTTATAGTTGATTTTATTTTAAATAAATACTCTTTTTGTTCGATGACACCTTGTCCTGTAGAACAAATGGGAAGCACCCGCACATAGACGTAACCATATAACACGTCGGCGTAGTTCCTATACGTTCTATAGATCATTACGTAATCGACCATTTATATCGTTTTGTTCCATGGAACAAAGCTCGTTTTGTTCGATGACGTCTTGCCCCACAATAGGAATTACCAACAGGGGCCGTACCAACATCTCTTATAAAGTCCGGTCGCCGAATATAAGGAATTTCGTACATTAACCTGTTACTACCTGTCTCTGTCACTCCCGCGTCAAAATAATGCCTCTCGCTCGCACAGGACGGCGGTCATTGCACCTGTGTACGGCGTGTGTGACGGCGGTCATTGTAATGTACGAAATTCTTTAAAATATTTATTTAAAATTCTTTAAAATATAATATAAAATAAAATATTGATTTAAAATTTTCATGCTGGTATTGTATGAAAATGTCATGTACAATAATGCTGCTACATAGGTCACACTAAAAGTTTCCGGAATTGGCCACTTACATAAACAATATTTAAAAAATTATTACTACATTTGAAAATGCAACTCTTTAGCCGTGGAATACAATTTATTTTTTCTGATTGTCAATTGTTTTCAAATTGTGGCATCATTTTAAAAATTGCGTGATTACAATAAAATGGATTTAACTCGGTAAAATTTTCGTTGCATGATTTTTTACGATTTTAAGAGTAATTTGACAGCTCAGCAGAGCCTCGTTCGGCTTCAATCTGCTTTTGGCGAAGAAGCACCATGCAAGACGACCATTTATAGCTGGTTTGCAGAATTCAAACGTGGTCGTGTCAATCTCCATGATGAAATTCGTGAAGGTCGCCCGTGCACCGCTGTGAATAATAAGAACATCGATGCTGTGCGCCGTATGATTGAAACAGACAGGCATGTGACGTACCATGAGATTCGGACATCATTGGACATAGGCATGAGTCAAATACAATCAATCCTACACAAACATTTGGGTGTGAGAAAACTGTGTTCTCGATGGATCCCACACAATTTGACCGAAGATCAAAAAACGGACCGCATCTCTTGGTGCCATGCTATGCTTGCCAGATACAACGAAGGGGCTTCAAATTTGGTGTGGGACATAGTAACAGGTGACGAAACATAGATTTATAGCTATGATCCCAAAACGAAGCAGCAATCGAGCGTATGGGTCTATAGAGATGAGCCGAAACCAACCAAAGTAGCGCGCGTGAAAAGTGCCTCGAAGCGGATGATTGCTTCTTTTTTTAATAAAACTGGACACGTGGCTACTGTTGCTTTACAAAATCATCGTACCGTGAATAGTGACTGGTACACGACCATTTGTTTACCGGAAATTATTGGAAAACACCGTGAAAATAATGGAAAACGCCATATCATCTTGCACCACGACAATGCAAGTTCCCACACGGCCAGACAGACAAATGAGTTTTTGAAGGCGAAAAACGTACAACTTATGAATCATCCAGCATACAGTCCTCACCTAGCACCGTGCGATTTTTTTCTGTTCCCAAAAATCAAGAACCAATTACGCGATCAACGGTTTTCATCACCAGAAGAGGCTGTCGAAGAGTATGAAAAACACGTATCTGACGTCACCACGGAGGAGTGGCACAAATGATTTAAAAATTGTTTCAATCGTATGAAAAAGTGCATTGACGCAAAGGGAGAATATTTTGAGAAACAATAAATTGATTTTCGACCATTAATAGTATAATTTTATTATTGATTCCGGAAACTTTTAGTGCGCCCCACGTATAAGAGATGGTGGTACGGCCTCTATAACGCGACCATGCTCCCCTCCTACCGCGCAGGCGATACGCGAGCTATGTGGTCGCGTTACAGTTGCGTGTGACAGTAGAGGCGTCGTTCAAGCGTCGTGCGGGGGGCGGCGGCGGAGGGGCGCGCGCTCGGCATCAGACGAACTCCTGGCGCTGCAGCTGCACGGACGCTTTGTACAGGCTCTCCATCATGAAGGACAGGTTTTGTGACAGCTCGTTGACGGGCCGCGTTATCGCCACCATATCTGGAAGCGAACAAATTGGAATTATCGACAAAATATATTGGTTTAACGGCGTACAAGCCGTGCAGTTTTACGTAACAACTATAAAGACAATTACTTTCAAATTTGAACGTCATGTATTTTGGGTCTTTAATCTAGAATTGCTTAAAAGCAGAAACACGATTGGATAAAATTTTCTCGATAGAAAGTTCTCCCAAAAGTTGCTCCAAAATCTCAGTTTTCCTGTTTTTTATCGGAAACTAAAATGGATGTAAATTTAATTTTTGTTTTAATGTGTCGATAATAACAATATCCAAAAACGCTAAGAAACCGATTTTTGATAACTGGCTTAGTTTTTGAGTAATTAGTTAAAAGGTTGTTTTTCTGTTGTATTCTTCCGCGACGCTGTATGTCGCACCTACCAACGTATACGTGAGAGTGAGAAAGACAAAAATAAATTCAATAAATCCCCTTAAAGGAGGAGGAAAATTCAAATTTTGTTTAGTTTTTCGCTAATCAATTATGCATATACATGTTCTAAATTTATAAGTATAATATTCATGCATCTACGTTTTTAATAAAAACTTTGCTCAAAAATACGCATTTGTTCATATTGGTTCCCGATAGCTCCAAACCGGGGAAACAGCAAAAAATAATCTTTCAGGAACCAATATGAAGGGAATGGGAATTTTCTTTGCTTGAAAATTTGGTTTTATTAAAAACACTAAAAACACTAGCTGACCGGGCAAACTTCGTTTTGCCGTTTAGGGACATCAAATATAGATAAAAACCCGCTCCCGGACCCAGAGATCATACCCTAAAAAATTCATAACGATCTGTCCAGCCGTTTCGTAGGAGTTTGGTTACAAAGATAATCGAGAGAATTTCATATATTAGATGTAGATGCATGAATATTATGCTCACAAAACTCTCTGCCATAAACCTTAAATGTGTTAAGTAGTCTAATATTTGCGAAAAGTGAAGTTTTATTTTACGGGCTAGTAAGCCTGTGAACCACTGGATTCAGAATCGAAGGAGTAGAAATAGTCGATAAACTATAATAGAACTAGAATAAAAAACTCTGAATCGGCACACCAAGTGCATACTTCCACGTTTCATGTTTCTGATACGAACCGCTAAGGTGTGGAACGCACTTCCAGCCTCCGTGTTTCCAGCCAAATACAATCTGGGTGCCTTCAAGAGAAGAGTGAATAGGCATTTTCTAGGCAAGCGCGCTCCAACCTAGACCTCATCATTGCTTTCCATCAGGCATGATTGTCGTCAAGCGCAAGCCTATCTTGAATAAAAAACTCACCCGGCTGCGCTTGCGCCAGGCCGCGGCAGTAGACGTGCAGCAGGCTGGTGACGTCATCCTCGGGCAGCTCGGCTGCTCGCCGCGCTCCAGGATGCGCTCCGCGTTACGCTCGCGCACCAGCGCCAGCGCCGCGCCCCACCTGCCGCACAACTCACTTCAGCACTCCTCATAACTACACTTAGTCCATTGAAATGTCACATTTTTGACGTGACAACGTCTTATAAATCGATAGAGCCGGTTGCACGCACGAAAAAACATGACTCATCCGGCGTTACCTCGCTCATGCGGCGTTACCGGCGCTACCTCGCGAGCGCGGAACGAGCGACAAAGAAGACGTTGTCACGTTCAACTATCGTCAGTAAACCGACTTTACAGACAACCAATTTTTGACGTGACAACGTCTTATAAATCGAAAGAGCCGGTTGCACGCACGAAAAAACATGACTCATCCGGCGTTACCGGCGTTAGCTCGCTCATGCGGCGTTACCGGCGTTACCTCGCGAGCGCGGAACGAGCGACAAAGAAGACGTTGTCACGTTCAACTATCGTCAGTAAACCGACTTTACAGCCAACCCATTTTTTCTTTTTAGGCCTAACCTTGCGTTTTTAAGAGAATTTTAAATCTGATGAGTGATGGCCGTTACCGAGAATCCTGTTCAGGTAGAAAATACCCAAGTGACCATGAGGGAACAAAAGAACAGCTGCCTGCTATTGTTATTATTATTCCTAACCTCTCTTATTGTAAGAATAGCTAATAATATTGTTTTGAAGTTGTCGCTAAACTTCTTTACATTTTCACTTATAACTTTTTTATTTATAGTTCTACGACAAAAAGTTACAGGACCAAAGTTGTAGAGAATTTAATTTGCAACAAAAAAATGCTAACAATTTTTTTTTATCAAATAAATAGTTTAAGAGATATATCGTAAAAACCATTTCAACCCCTATTTTCAAGATGGCGGCCGTGGGACAAGGGTGGCGACCCCACAAACTTGGTTTTAGCTTTACACTGACCCCCTCTACACATCAAAAAAATAAAATTGCGTCCTCTAAAAAACGCAACCCCAAATGTAACTTTTCAATGGACTAACTACCGTTTGCACCACGTTTGTACTCCGCTTGGATATTGCCACAGAGTCAAAGTGCTTCCGCTGCCAAGGTTAGTTCGGCGTGGCAAAGTTAGGTGGTGCGAACTATTAATGCATTTTTGCGTTTTATTTTATATAACAGGCAAGATTAATATCAAAACATTTTCTGAGGACACTGAAAATTTATTTTTACAACTATTGACGTTTAAAATTACATGCAAGTACTTCAAAATACAACACGATTAAGAGCGTTCATGCGGCACGGTTTGAATCGCGCTTAGCTCCATACAAAAAAGGAATTTCGATCGCACTGACGCAATTTTGCGTCGATTATGGCATTACAAAAAAAATTATAGTAAAATAAATATACAACTTATTAAAATAGTAAATAACCAGTGACATTGAATATTAATTGAGTTAAATTACTATAATTCAGAAATAACAAAATATCTTGGATTTTATGCTAAAATAATACGTTCAATTTATCGAAAAATGCTAAAAATGGCACTTTTTGGTTTATGGTTTTTGAATGAAAATCTAGGAAAATCGTGTTTTTTTTTTGAGACACTTTTTAGTAAATGTTATTAATTTTCTAAATATGTCATTGTTATAAGTTTGTGTTAAGAAACATGGGAAATATCTTGCATCTGCGTAGAGCGTCGACCGCTATTTTAGCAAACAGCCTATACAAAAACTGTTCTAGTGAGAAAGTTATTCACATATTTAAAAATATTTTTGAGACAAGTTTTAGATTATGAAATGCCAAATAATATGAATTCAATTATCTAATCTATAATTGAACACATAACTATTTTATGTTCCTTCGGAAATCGTAAATTTTGACTCAAGCATAATACTAACGCATGAACCGCCTTAATAATGAAACTGAAAGTAAGTTCATTCAAGTTCATTTTTTGTGCTTCCTACTTGCTAGTGATCGTCGTTTTGAATGACATTTTATTTTAGTTCCATGGACGCTCGCACCAGCTTACGCAACAATCAGCGCCAAAATGGCGTAAATAAAGTGTCTTAATTTATACGTTGACAGTCTGAGGTCCAGCGTACTAATATATAGAGGTCGGTAGTGTTCGCGTACCTGACAACCTCCCTGGCGCAGTGGCGGCGCGCTCGGATTCGAGTGGGAGGTCGCGGGTTCGATTCCCGCCACGGGCCACTTTGGGATTTTATAATTTCTAACTTGGCTCCGGTCTGGTCTGGTGGGAGGCTTCGGCCGTGGCTAGTTACCACCCTACCAGCAAAGACGCACCGCCAAGCGATTGCTGTGTAGGAACCGCTGGGGTAAATTTACTTACCCTTCCAAGTTAGTACGATACCATCTTAGACTGCATCATCACGTACCATCAGGTGAGATCGCAGTCAAGTACTAACTTGTATAGAATATAAAAAATAAACCTTTGGCGCTGCATGCGGATTATGTTTACAAACAATGATATTATCTGAATATGAATCATCGACGCAAGGTTGCCTGTTTAGTGGGTTTTTACAGGCTATACTTTGGAGAGTGTGCTCAAGAACTTCACAATCTAGTACCTCCTTCACCTTTCTACGACGAAATTGCAAGACGCCGAGAGAAGTGGCATTCTTATGTGGTTCATGTCCAGCGAACTCGAACGAACGTTTTTATTCCACGTTTCTGATACGTACCGCTTAGGTGTGCAACATCCTTCCAGCTTCTGTGTTCACAGCCAAGTACGACCTGGGTGCCTTCAAGAGAAGAGTGAATAGGCATTTTCTAGGCAAGCGCGCTCCATCCTAGACCTCATCATTTCTGTCCATCAGACATGATTGTGGTCTAATCACTACATTATCTCTCATACCTAATAGCCTCAACAGCATGTGAACGGCAGTGTGCGTGACGGGCACGGGCGGCGCGGGGGACCGGCGGGCGGCTGCAGCGCCTGCCGGTCCCCCGCGCCGATGCTGAACCGCACCTGCGTCTCCAGCGGCACGCCCAGGCTCTCAACCCACACCGTGTACATTATGCCGAGGCAATTCTGAAAAAGAGGCATTGTGATTAAGGCTGATATTCCTATATTTAAACTACTGCACTACCCTCAAAATGTCTTGGTCGCGCCAAGTTTGCACCTCGCTAGAATGCTTTTTTTTACTTGTTACAAGTTAGTACTTGACTGCGATCTCACCTGATGGTAAGTGATGATGCAGCCTAAGATGTTATCGTAGTAACTTGGAAGGGGGTAAGTAAATTTACCCTAACGGTTTCTACACAGCATCGCACCGGAACGCTAAATCGCTTGGCGGTGCGTCTTTGCTGGTAGGGTGGTAACTAGCCACGACCGATGCCTCCCACCAGATCAGACCAGAGCCAATTTAGAAATCATAAAATTCCAAAGTGGCCCGTGGCGGGAATCGAACCCGCGACCACCCACTCGAATCCGAGCGCACCGCCACTGCACCAGGGAGGTCGTCGAGTCGTGCTTAGCCACTCCCATTTACCTTCTTGCCTCCCCGTCTTATCGCGTCAGTGCCGTCCACAGTCGACTGTGCGAGTACGCGAGGTGTAAACTTAGCTTGACCAAGTGTATGTGAAAACAAAAGGTTTCGCACCAAGTTCGATGCCAAAGAAGAAGATTCTGCATAGGCATGCCATTCTGTTTTAGCATTCGAAACCTAAACTACAGCCTTTTCAACGTTCGATAGACCTTGCAATTTGCTGTCGCTGTGAGGAGCAATGAACGCAAGGTCAGGATCGATAATTTTACATGCTTCCAACAGGCAAAAGTCACTTACTCTTACCCTTAAAAAACTTCGCAAATCCAAATATATAAAAGAAGACACTGACTGACTGACTGACTGACTGACTGACTCATTCACTGACATATCAACGCACAGCCCAAACCGCTGGGTCTAGAGACTTCAAATTTGGCACACAGGCTCCTTATGAGGTCTAGGGGTGCACTAAGAAAGGATTTTTCAAAATTCCCCCCCTAAAGGGGTGAAACGGGGCTCCAAAGTTCGTATTTTACCAAGCTTCAATACTCCTTCACGCCGCAACTACTGAACCGATTTGGCTCAAATTTGGAATGGAGATAAATTGCATCTTGGGTTAACACATAAGCTACTTTTCATCCCGGGAAAATCCATGGTTCCCGTGGGATTAGTTAAAAACCGAAATTCACGCGGAAAAAAATCTTCACGCCGGAAGTACAAGACCGATTTAGCTGAAATTTGGAATGGACATAGATGATATCCGGGGTTAATAAAAAGGCTACTTTTCATCCCGGAAAAATCCATGTTTTTTGCGGGAAAACTGAAAAGTTGATATTTTCGCGCGAAAAATACTACTTTGCGCTGCACTTACTGAACTGATATGACTGAAATTCGGAAAGGATATAGATTTTATCCTGGATTAATACATAGGATACTTTTCATCCCGGAAAATTTTATGGTTTCCATGATAATAGTGATAGATAATATGCCTTCATGCCGTAATTACTGAACTGATTTGGAATAGAGATAGATTATATCCTGTATTAATACTAAGGCCACTTTTTATCCCGGAAAAATCCATGGTTCCTTCGGGAACAGTGAAAAACAGATATCCACGCAGGAAAAATATTCCTTCACGCTGTAATTGGTGAACTGATTTGGCTGAAAATTAAAATAGAGAAGGCTATTTTTTATCCCGGGAAAATCAATGGTTATTTCTGAATATATGTTTTTCACTATTCTAGCGGGAGAAATACTCATTCACGCTGCAACTATTGAAAACTTTTGGCTGAAAGTTAAAATGGAGATAGATTTCGCGCTAAATTAACACAAAACAGCTTTGGACACGTGTAAACCATTATTTAAGGAGAATGGGATTCTGCCCTTGCCATGTCTCTATATCTATGAAGTGCTGTTGTTTGTAAAGAAAAATCCTGATTTATTTCCTACACTAAATGAAATGTATCCTAACAGAAGGGGCAGGCCTTATCCACAATACAAACTGTGGGCACCAGCAAAAAAGTTGGCTGTTTTTTCAAACAATGCTTACTGTATGGCCATTACTTTGTTACTAAACACTACTTCCAGACTGTAAAAAAAATCTACCGCTACTAAAATTCAAGCGTGCGATTTTTGAAATTCTAAATAATAAAAATTATTATAGTGTTAGAGAATATCTAAATGACAATGACATACTAACCTATTGATAATGACATTATAATATAATTTGTATTGAATAACTTGACAATGAAATTTAATAATTAATACCATTTTGTAGTTTATATATTAAGTATTTGCAATGTTACACAAAATTTTTATTTTATAATTACATATAATTAGATACTATTAGAATACTGAGTATTTGCACACTGTCAATGACAGTCGATTGTGTTGGCGTAATTGCTTAATTTCATCTTGTTGTGTACCCACAATTTGGCAAATAAAGGATTATTTATTATTTATTTATTTATTTATAAAAGTTAGGTACTTTTTATTCCGGAAAAACAGATGGTTCCCGTGAGAATAGGGAAAACTAAAATTTACGCGGGCGAAGCCGCGGGTATTTGCTAGTTGTTCATAAGAAAGTCAACTGAGTAGGCGCACTTCTAACTAAAGAGCGTAATAAAGTTAAGAATGCGTGTTACCCGGAATGTGTCGATGTAGTCTTGTCTTGAGACGATGACGAGACACTTGGGCGCGTACATGATGCTGTGGTGGGTGATATTCGCAACCGGCCGGCTCCCGTCCAGGGATTCTTCGTCCTGAAAGCAAAACAAACAAATACATTGCAATTTATCCAAATAAAAAAAGGAAAAGGATAGGGTGTCGTGGAACACCCGGTTAAGACGAACTTCATCCACGGCTCGATGGATGCTCTGTGTCGAGTTAACTTGCGCTAACGATTTTCTCATACCAAATCATGTAGCTGATTGCATGCAGCTTGCATCGACAGATAGTAGTGTGTGAATCTTACATTTGAAAGTTAACATTATGGGAGTTTCGTGGATTTTCTTCATATCGGAATTTTCGTGACGGAAAAAACTCATTTTCCCCTTCTGAACTGTCCGAAAATAAACTTTTTTTCAAATAGATTTTAATGGTGTCCAATTTCAGTTCTTGCGCGCCACATTAAGGGGATTGATTGAATTTATTTTTGTCTTTCTCACTCTCACGGAGATTTGGTAGGTGCGACATGCAGCGTCGCGGAAGAATATAGCAGAAAAACGACGTTTTACCTAATTACTCAAAAACTAAGCTGGTTATCAAAAATCCGTTCTAAGCGTTGTAGGATATTATTATTACCGATACATTAAAACAAAAATTACAATTGCATCAATTGTAGTTTCCGATAAAATATAGAAAAACTGAGATTTTGCAGCAACTTTTGGGAGAACTTTCTATCGAGAAAATTTTATCCAATCGTGTTTCTGCTTCTTAGCGATTTTAGATTAAAGACCCAAAATACATGACGTGTAAATTTGAAAGTAATTTTCTTTATAGTTTTTGCATAAAACTTCATTCAAAATTACCTAAATACGGCTTGTAGGCCGTTAATAAACATCTTAGCAATGATTTTCATGAAATAACTAAAACCACGATTTGCCCTCTGCCCTTGCAAGGTTTATGGTTTTTAAGAGCATGAATATAATGATTAATTATTAAGTTGGTCTTGATGTGATCTGATTAATCAATCAATCAATTGATTGATTAGCCTAGAATAACTAGATGAAGGTTTCTCCAGATTCAAACGTCTGCTAAGACACTTTAGGAATTCTTCTATGCGTGATGTCTTATTGTTTGCTTGAATTATTGGCTCGTATCAAACGAGTAAACAGTGTATCTACGGTCTAGATACATCATTCACCTCGGCCCATACAGTTATAAGGTATGAGTGCACAACGTTATACCATCTGCATAAAAACAATGGCCGGTGGACCGCGGCGCGGACCATAGATGACGTACTTGCGACAGAATAGACTACTAGATACGGTGATGAATTGATGATTTACATATTGTGTGGTCGCGCATACTAGTCCGGTCAAATAAGACCAAAAAATAAGAGTAAGGTTACATAAATTCCCACCAAGCTGAAAATCGGTAAGATTGTTCAAAATATCATTAAAAATAAAATTTGAGAGTTCCCCATACTTCCCCTGTAAGGAAAAAATTTTATTCAAGGTCAAAGGTCAAAAAATGAGTTTTCGCGATTTTCAGCAAAACAGTAAGTTTTATTATAAAAATACCTCAGACAAAAATTGTAGATCATAAAATTATCTACAAAAAATTTATTAATATTTTTTTTCTACGAGCCATCGTTTTTGAGATATAACGATTAAAAAGTTGTAAAAGTTGTTATCGTCATAATATGCACACGTTTCCTCGTGACCTTGACTTGAATAAAATTTTTTCCTTACAGGGGAAATATGGGGATCTTTCAAATTTTATTTTTGATGATATTTTAAACAATCTTACCGATTTTCAGCTTGGTGGGAATTTATGTAACTTCGAATGTCTAAACTGACAGGACTATACGTTCAGTGGCGTAGCATGGGGGGGGGCGGGGGGGGGGGGCGGGGGGGGGGGCGGGCCGCCCCGGGCGGCCGAATACGAAAGGGCGGCATACGGCATACGAAAGGGCGGCATACGGCATACGAAAGGGCGACTTATTCTGAGAAAACTAAAAAAATTTTTCGCTCGCTTCGCTCGCGTTTGCTGATATATTATCTCAAGTATAAACATCCGCTCTAACATCTGCTTTTCGGTAAAATTTCTGTTTGTCACTGAGCTCTATCTCATGAACCATACTTGAAAATTTAAAATATGCTATATGTAGATGACAAATCAACAAAGATTAATAACAAAACAAAATTAACGTAAAAAAAGTAACATTTTCGAGGTTTTTTTGCTCGATTTTAACAATAAGTTAGGTTCAAGGATACTGCGACGTTGAAAATTCAACTATTGCAAGTTCAGCCTGTAAAAAAAAGTTGTTTGGTATGCCCATGATGAGTACGCTGACAAATTTATACGTTGATTGTTAATTATGCGCAACATATTGCTGCTATTCGCCATATTCAAAAGAGAAAATCTGGCAGAGTTTTTGAAAAAAGGCGGTTGTTGCCGATAAAAGATTTGGTTGGTACCGATAACGAAATCTTCCCCAGAAATCCTTGGTCATTTATGGGTCCATTGGACAGTATAGATACAATCTCAATTGTCTTTGGATTGGTTACGTTGCACCGGAAATGGGAATCTGTACGTCCGTTTTACCTAATGGAGGTTATAACAGCTGGACATAATTCTTAAGTCTTCTGTAAGGATCTCAAAACTACATGGTTTTGTTCTCTGTATAGAGTCGCGCTTTATCAGGTAATGTTGTTACACATCAGTCCACCTGATTGGATCATTGTAGGTATACGTAGGTAATATCACGTAATATGCGTTATATTACCTACACACAGCGTGTTTAGTAATTATTATCGTGGTTTTTCTACAGTCATTTGTTTTGTCCATACATTTTTGTCGACTAGCGTTAACGCCAAACGCTTGTGACTTTGTCTAGCCCCGCAGACCTGTTATTCCCGTGAACGCTGTGTGCTGAAAACTTCCTCGTAACATTAGCAAGGTACGTTCAGACGACGAAGGCACGTCTGGCGCTAATATCGGAATAACTTCCGTACCGGGCCGGCTGCCGGCGTCGCTCCTTTTAGGAGTCCCCCCCATTGTCTCGCATCGAAAAGTTTCAAATTGCCGACCAGGTTATTTGAATTTTCAACATGATATCGGTTTATTGAATCTTTACTGCAAAGTTTACGAAATGAGGCACTATCGAGGGACATATTGCTAGATAACTTGTTGACCGGGCAAAAGTTTTGCCATTTAGGGCTATGAAATATAGCTTACGACCTATTCTCAGACCTACCGAATGTAGACAATCATTTCAAAAAATTGGTCAAGCCGTTTCGGAGGAGTTTAGTGTTTGGTTACAAATACGTGACACGAGAATTAATCTTGTATGTAATACTAATAATTAATACGGTATACATTCTTTTTCTCTTGGAAAAAATTGTGGTTCCCGCAGGATTTGTAAAATACCAAGTTTCATAATAGTCTAATAGGCAATATTATAAACACAACAGTGTATAATTATATTACTATACAATGAACAATCTAAATGTGATTGCATAATGCATTCTACATGAAGGACTATAACAAATAGAGAGCAACGATACGACAACAAGGCAGCGCGTAGTCTCATAAAACCTTCATTAAACATTGATATACAGCTCGTACATTGACACTGATATAGTTATTATACGGTGTTACGTCGACCGCACGCCCCGTGGGAGCTATTGTTCGCTGTGATAGACCTAGCGCGTAACCCCTACAGACCCGCAGCCTGCTATGTAATCGGAAGTTTTCCATATAGTAAATAGTTTATGGTCTAGATATGAGAATTGCAAAGATATTCTACATCTTTCTCTGAACTGTCTTTTACTGGTGGTAGGATTCTTCTCGTGGAGTGCGTGTCCGGGATTCAAATCCCGATGTTTATTAATTAGCCCCTAAAGCACAAGGGGTTGGGAAGTAAATTTCTTGTGTGGTGTTTTACGTGGGCGCGGGCGGTGTTCCTTCATATTGGACCATACAGATTCTTTTCAAGTAGCGGATTTTATAGCAAAACAAATTAATCTGTCCTGCGTAATATTCTCAAAACAGGCAATACCTCCATGGAAGGGGTTCGTACTTAAAATTTAGTTTTAACACGTTTTTGAGCCCCTCCACGTGTTTGAGCTCACACGTTGAAAGAAAAATGTGGTGGAGCGACGTTCATTTTTAAATTAGACGACCTCTCAATTACAAATAAGGTTATATTCACAAGGCCATGGCTGCAACAACTTGCTTATAAAAGCTATCGCGCACATAGTTGTTAAGCCAACAAGCAGGTGTTTTACAGGAAGTATATATCTTTGGATATATGTATATCAATGACGTCACGTTTCAATAGCAATCCAGAGCCATGGAGCCGCTACAGCTCCCATGGGACGGCTTCAAACGCAACTCGTTTCAGGGACGGCCCTCGTTTTGACGGAGAAACGGCTCTGTTTTGCGATGAAGGTATTAAAATGACTTCCTCTCGTAAGGGTTAAAACTTGACACCTCACTTGACCTCAAACATAATATCAATAGTTGAAACAATGACGTAAAGTAACCTAAAGCGGACGGTATTCTTCCGTTATTTTGTACAACTAGCTGTATGCCAGCGACTGCGCCCGCGTGAATTTTGGTTTTTACATTTCCCGTTATAATGAGTTAATCTTTAAGATATATACATGTAGTGTCCCGAACTTTAATTTAGAACTTTTTTAAAGGAAAACAATTCCGTCATACTTGATTTTTGCGTAACTTAAACAGTTTACGCAGCGCACGCACCGAAAGCTCTCGAAAAGGAACAATTTTTCCCGTTTTTAGAACATTTTTCATTGATACTCCGCTCCTATTGGTCATAGTGTGATGTTATAATATAGCCTACAGCCTTCGTTGATAGATGAACTATCCAACAAAAATAATTTTTCAATTCGGATCAGCAGTCCCTGAGGTTAGCGCGTTCGAGCAAATAAACAAACTCTTCAGCTAGATTTATAATAGGTCGTCGCTCGCGCTCCTTTCTTCATATTAGTTTAAATAGTAATATATAATTATTATTGCGAACTTCATGGAAAAAATCAGGAACAAAACCTTCAATAATGTCATAAAAATCATACGATAAAAAGATTATATCAGATTATATTTTTATGATCAGTCTAGACGGCTAGCTCGCAGCGAGTCTAGCCTGCGATGCGTTAGCGTTCCGGTTGATTTGAATAAGCCCTTCATTTCCAAGTTAATTAAAGGCTCACGAATCGAGAAGGGCACTCCAGCACCACAAGTATCAACCGAGAACTTTTGGCAAATAAAATTATGCGCTTGAATTTTTTTTTCTTCTGACTGGTTTTCCAGAAGCGAAAACTTGTGCTGAATGAAATTCGTGCATGCTTATAGAAATGTCTGCTTCTTTTGGAATTCTAAAAAGGCCTTCCACACCTATCAGAAGGATATTATTTCGTAAGTGTTTGCATTTATGAAAAATTTTATTTATGCAGGATCGCATCGCAATGAAAACATCAGTCGCTAATATGTAGCATAATATTATGAAATTGCGTTCACTAGACATGGACGATTGACATAAATTATGGACATTTCGCCTATATGGAAGTGATCGATTTCGCACTCGTGGTCAATTTAAAATGTCTGTGCAAAGCATCAAGGACTCGATAGACATTGGGACCCAAAGTGCTGAAATGGCGACTAGTGCCATATTTGTAGACCAAACAAAAATGAAGAATGAAATTTTTCACATAGGCATTACTTACGGGCTCTTACAAAAAGCCAAACCTTACCAGTTACCGCCAAGTTCAAAAAAAAAGGTTGTACCGAGAAGAACTGGCAAGAAACATCAAGACAATCGCGGAGAACTTCTAATATCTGACACAATTAACAAAAATGTATTTAATGCAAAAAAAACCATTACCTACAGTTTAATAAAAAACCCAATTAATAAATAAAAATCGATCGAACCACTCAATTTATCAGTCGCTAATGAATAATGCATATATCGTCGCTTTTCTTACGAAGTGACCTATCTTGACGTAACTGCACTAAAAATATCATGATAATGTATTTTTCACGCTCTATCGATCCTTCTTACCCACGTATCTGTATCTTCTACCGTTTATGAGTTAGCGGTATGGCGTATCGCACATTTGCAAAAAAGTAATCTTACTAAAAGACGTATTTTACTTAGGACTATTAGAAAGATTTTTGCTATTAAATGAATATAGGTACTGTGACGTAAATGAAAATAATTCCATATTGATTCACTCAGAATTAATGTGCTCACATTTATTTTTAATTGACCGTTGATTTTTTTTCTATTTCTTATTGTTATAAAGGCATAATTATTCTAATAACAGATTAAAAGTAGAATAATAAAAAAATAATAATAAATACGTATTCTGTGATTATTCCAAAAATTATACCGAATTTAAGCGTGGTTAAAAATGTAAGTATAGTTTATTAGATACTAGCAAACCTGACGAACTCCGTTTCGCCACCAGATGGCTTTCCCGCTAAAAAGATATTCCCGCTTTTCTGTGGAATTTTTTTCCTGCATTTTCTTTGCTATAAACCTCACGGAGCCCGAGACCTTTCCAACGAATGCAAAACCGTGGAAATCGGTTCGGGCGTTCTGGAGTTATAGCGTCAGGGAGGAAAAACCTGACTTATTTTTATATAGTAGATTACATAGGTTTAGGTAGAACTATATTGCATTGGAATATTTGATGAAAGACTGATAAATACTTCCTTGATGGATAAATAACTTTGTAATTGATGAAAAATTTTATTGATCTCATATTAACTGCCTATATCGTATACCTGAATAAAAATATGTTATAGTTACTTAAAATAGTGTCTTACATTTCTTTTTATTTTCTTGTTAATAGGAAGGCTTAGCCATAATTATTCTGTTTCAGATTAATACTAGGATACTTAATAAAAATAATGACTACTGTGATTAATCCAAAAGTAATACAGAATTTAAGCGTGGTCAAAAATGTTACTTCAGTATAGTATATCGGATATTACATAGGTTTTGAAGAACTATACATTACGTAGGTGTATTTGATAATAGACTGTTAATAGTTACTTGATAAATAAATAATTGTTTGTTTAGAGATTTTTAATTGATGAAGAAAATGAATGATCTCATGACTGCCTATTACGATACCTGAATTAAAAATATGTTTAAGTTACTTAAAATAGCGTCTTACATTTCTTTATATTTCCTTGTTGATTTTTTTCTATTTGTTATTATTATCTAAGGCATATTTATTCTGTTATCAGATTAATACTAGAATACTTAATAAAAATAATGACATCTGTGATTAATCCAAAAGTTATACAGAACTTAAGCGTGGTTAAAAATGTTACTTTAGTATAGTTTATCAGATATTACATGGTTTTGAAGAACTATATAATATTACGTAGGTGTATTTGATGAAAGACTGTTAATAGCTTCTTGATAAATAAATAATTGTTTGTTTAGAGATTTTTAATTGATGAAGAAAAGGATTACCTAATCTCAAAATATGACTGCCTATTAGGATACCTGAATAAAAATATGTTATAATTACTCGTCAGTACACAATTAATAGTGTTGTATCTGCTAGGTAAACCAATGATAGAAAATAATATAATCTTACGAAGTAGCGTATCTGCATGGTATGGTTTTGAACATTTTTAATTAAAAAAGTAAGTACTTTAATATTACACAATTTATATCATAAAAAAGGTATTGAACTACAGATTATACGAATATGTTTTTCATTTTAATAAAGCTTTATTTGCCAAAGCTGCGTAGCGCTATTTGCTTTAAGGTAGAGCGCGAGAGCTTAAAATGCTCGCCCTGAACATTTTGGTCGATGTCAGATAGGCCACTTCGTCAGAAAAGCGACGATATATTATAGGCTCGGTCACCCAATTAAAATATTGACTGCTCGTTGCGTTAGCAACCTTATCTCTTGGCAGGCGGTTTACGACTAAACTCTTAACAAATAAAGATCAAAATTGAGTGAGTTATTTTAAAATTAAGGCGTCTGTGCGGACGGGTATACGGATGGAGGCCTATTCCAATAAGCCATTACGAATTTTTTTAACGGTTCATTAGCCGAGTGTGTAAATATCCCTTTTAATATTTGCACTTTTAGCTATCGATCTCAATAGGTAAAATTGTGATACGCTACAGTTACACACGTATAGTGTAGTTATGTAGTACTTTTAGTGAATGTTAACAAATTTTAGGGGCACGTTGGCCAGAGCTTTAGGGGACTTTTCTTTGGCAAACCTATGCGAAGGTTGTTTAAATCTCAGTGGGCTGATTCTGTCAGTTTGTTAGTTAGTAGTAACCCTCACCGGGCTATAAACAAAGAAAACGGAGGCAAAATCCTTTTTAGGGTTCCGTAGCCGAATGGCAAAAAACGGAACCCTTATAAATTCGTCATGTCTGTCTGTCCGTCTGTGCGTCCGTATGTCACAGCCACTTTTTTCCGAAACTATAAGAGCTACACTGTTGAAACTTGGTAAGTAGATGTATTCTGTGAACCGCATTAAGGTTTTCACACAAAATTTTAAAAAAAGTATTAAATTTTGGGGGTGCCCCATACTTAGAACTGAAACTCAAAAAAATTTTTTTCATCAAACCCATATGTGTGGGGTATCTATGGATAGGTCTTCAAAAATTATACTAAGGTTTCTTATATCATTTTTTTCTAAATTGAATAGCTTGCGCGAGAGACACTTCCAAAGTGGTAAAATGTGTGTCCCCCCCCCCCCCTGTAACTTCTAAAATAAGAGTATGATAAAACTAAAAAAAATATATGATGTACATTACCATGCAAACTTCCACCGAAAATTGGTTTGAACGAGAACTAGTGAGTAGATTTTTAATACGTGTTGAATTGATATTCAACAAGTCTAATATTTTGTTTAACTTTGATGACGACAGCTGACGTACTTAACTCGCGGTGAAGTTGTTTAATGTTGAATAAGTTGGTTATGCGGTTCAAGAAAAGTGGTTTTTATGGTTTTATTCCTCCACTGGACCAAATAATTATGACCATCTTCAGAACTTAAATCATCATCATAGAAATATATATTTCGTATATACGCGTTAAAAATAACTTCATTCCCATTTCTATATTTAGAAGATAGCTTACGTATGTCTCCGTTTACAAAATATGGGTACCTTAACATCCGAAAGAAATCATACGGAAAAAGATCAACTTGTAGATAAAAGTTCTCAGCTAGAGGACATTATGGCCTATATATAACTATGTGTTCGTTATAATTATCTTAAGGCGCTTCATGCGTTAGTATTATGCTTGAGTCAAAATTTACGATTTCCGAAGGAACATAAAATAGTTATGTGTTCAATTATAGATTAGATAATTGAATTCATATTATTTGGCATTTCATAATCTAGAACTTGGCTCAAAAATATTTTGAAATATGTGTATAACTTTCTCACTAGAACAGTTTATGTATACGCGTGTAGCGGTCGACGCTCTACGCAGATGCAAGATATTTGCCATGTTTCTTAACACAAACTTATAACAATGACATATTTAGAAAATTAATAACATTTACTAAAAAGTGTCTCAAAAAAAAGACACGATTTTCCTAGATTTTCATTCAAAAACCATAAACCGAAAAGTGCCATTTTTAGCATTTTTCGATAAATTAAACGTATTATTTTAGGATAAAATCCAAGATATTTTGTTATTTCTGAATTATAGTAATTTAATTCAATTCATATTCAATGTCACTGGTTATTTATTATTTTAATAAGTTGTATATTTATTTTACTATAATTTTTTTGTAATACCATTTTCCGCGCAAAATTACGTCAGTGGGAACGGAATTCTTTTTTGTATGGAGCGACACGCCAGGGCAGTAAATAGAGTGTGATAGGTACACTCGGTCTTTAGGAGCGGTCACAGCATTGAGCGTCGTAGTCATGCGTGCAGAATAGATAATATATTCTCATTGTGACTCAATGGGCTTGTGTTTGAAGCTACTAGATAGATGTGAGTTTGTTTTGATACTGCTGGTAATCTACCACTAAATTCCTACAATATGTTCTATAGCATACTAGCGGACGCCCTCGGTTTCGTACACTAATTGACCTCCTGTTTCCCTTGATTTTGGCGGTGGTAAGGCCATGATAGCAATGTGCTAGGCAATTGTGTAAGAAAAACGTGACTATGGCTATCGTAATCTTAAACAAATGCTGCCCACTGATTGGCTGAAAAATACAACAGTGGGTTCGGTCAATCAGCGGGCAGAATTTGTTTACGTAGCGATAATTACGTTTCCAAAATTGAAATTTTTAGTCTAATCTGTTGTCCGGTGGCTTGAAATGTATGTTGATAGATCTGTCAGTCATCAAATCAATCGGCCAGTCAGTCAGGATGACGCATACAAGTTCCTCCACAAGTCGCAAAATTAAATTAAATTCAATTCAATTCAATTCAATTGTTAACTTAAGTCACACAAATCTGGCAAAGCCTGGGTATCAAACCGCCGACCTCCGACTACAAGGCGGAGGTCTGGATATTATTGCTATTCAAGTTTGTATAGAATCTATGGTGTTATTTCATTTATTTGTATGTGGTAAATGTTATAACGCATTCCCAAAGACCTTGTATAGAGCTTGCACCTGCATTATTAGTTACTTAATATTTATTTTGCAACCTGCTGGCTGGCTAAAGGGATTGAATTAAATTAGATAATCTAAGCTTATACTTAAACTTATACATAATTTAAATTTTAGGTTGTAAAAACTTAAAAACTTTCTAATATTTCCAGAAGTAACAGTGTGAGTGTGACGTGTCGGTTGTGGTAACGAGTCAATGGTATTTACTATTTACCCATCTCATAAATGTCTAACGCGCTTAAAGAAGTTTTCATTTCGATATAGAATATTTTTTCCACCATTATAGCGACTCGTGAAAATCACGATATATAAAAATTGAAAATAGGGAGACATCACCTACGTAAGGCAATCTTATCAACAACAAATTGGATGTCAAATTCCATTTCACAAACCGTCACATCGGATGCCCTCGTCTGTGCCATTACGTACCAATTCCCAACCTTCATTTCACATTAAACAATTTTCGCTAGCTAGGACGAGGAGCAACGAAAACCTTAAATTGACGATCTCTAGTACCTAGTTCATAATTATTAATTAATTAAACATTAATTTAGTCACAATATTCGTTTTGTTGCCTTCATATTTTTATACAATATATACCGACCCTTTCTTAAATAGACCTAAAACTAAAAGGTCTCTTTAATATTAATTACTTTAGTAATACAGATTAACCCCAAACTAAAATTCTTGTAGACACTGAATATTCTGAAGTAAGTACTTACTTATATCATAAGAAACATAAGTGGATGACAATCATAGAAAAATCCCCATAAGAATTTTGTTTTAATCATCTTATCCGCAATAGCCAGTGAGTCCGGCAAAGCAGGTATCGAAAGAAAGTGGTATAATCAGTTATAGCTTGCAACTGGCCGGGCTGCTGCATGCCAAGTGCCAACGCTCTTAGTTATTGCACTTTTAAAAGCATTCCCGCTCACCAAACTAGTTTCCGATGCCATGATACATGTCGTGTTCAGATTACGAGATCCCCATTAGATATGCATAACCTCCGCATGCTTCGACAGACTAAATCGATACTAGCAACTGTTCTCAATCACAAAAAGATACAACTAGAAATACTTTGTGCGAGACGAAATACGAATCTTCAGTGTCCCCCAAAAAATACCCTCTTAGAATGATAAGGGACTATATAGGCTACATCCATTATTCTGACCAAGTGTGTGCTACCAGGCTCTAAACAACTTTGAAAGTATGAAGGAGACCTCCTAGACAGAATATAACACAGTACCATAAAGAACCAATAGATATGTTGGAGTACTTATAGACGTACCACAGTTCACAGGCGGTCACAGTCTAACAAGTGCAAGGTTTGCAATTACCTAAGCAGGCCTAAGTGCAAAACTATAGGCGACGACGATGTTAACAAATTTAATTGGTCACCTATTTTCATGTCTTTGCCTTCATCAAAGGTAGTTCACAACTAGTTCGGTATATATCCTAAGTTAGGGCTTAAAAATTTCTGACCAAAACAGATATAAGTTATGTTAACAGTATATGTTGCTCGATAACCTTTACTAGAAAGAGGAATCCGATTCATAATAGTTATTATTTAATGGGGAAAAAAGTGTGCAGAGTAAATGAGGTCAGAGACCTTGGGGTTCAGTTAGATAGGCAATTATTGTTCGATTCACATATTACCACAATTAGAAACAAGGCGTATAAAATGTTAGGTTTCGTTTTAAGGCAGACAATTGATTTCAAAAACCCAAAAACCCTTGTCTTGCTTTATAATTCGTTTGTAAGATCTCACTTGGAGTATGCCTCCTCAGTTTGAAATCCCCAATACGACGTTTACATTAATATGCTTGAAGGTATTCAGCGCTAATTTCTCAAGTGTCTAAATAGAAGATTTAGTTCCTTCAAAACTACTAAAGTGATTTCTCTAGAAATTAGAAGGGAACATAGGGATCAAATTATGTTGTATAAAATTATAAACAGTATAGTAGACTCTCCTTACATGTTAAATAAAATAAAATATTCTATACCTAGATCATTACGACGTATTCTTAAAACCTACTCAATTCCTAAAATAAATACCAATTATGGCCGAAATAGGTTTTTAGTTAGAGCGTGTGATGTATATAATAAAAAGTATATTCATGTGGACCCCTTTCAAAACAAAATTGGAAAATTTGTATCCGAGCTAAAAAAGAAAAGGTAATAAAAAAAAAAAAATTGTAATTAAAATTTGTCAAACTAGTTAGCTTTAAGTTAATTCATAATTAACATTACTAACTTATCTCTAGTTTAATTTGATATATAGATGCAAACTTACCCACGACTAACGTCCTTTACTAACTCCCGTATTACAATTTGTATGTAATTATTAGTGAATACTTGATTGGCTTATGTATGACTTACTTGTAATATCCATTTATTGTTTATATTTATGCTGTTTGTATTCCAAAAAAAAAAAAAAAAGTATCCAATGTAAAATATTCCTTCACGCCATTGGTTGCCTGGAAGAAATCGCTATGTAGCGATAAGGCCGCCAAGTTGTACTCCTAAGTTTGTGTTTTCATTATTTCTTCTTTTTTTTGTTACATTTTTATTCTGTGGTGTGCAATAAAGTGTTTATATATCTATCTATCTATAAGGGAAAATCCACATGGATGCGCTTACGAACCTTTATGGGCCAGTAAACGTCGCTAACGCTATCCACATCCGTGATGGTTACTAAAAATAAACATTTCATGTTGATTGGATGTACTGTAATGGTCTTGATGTACCTACCTAATAAAGTAAATAGTGCGGGACCACTAGGAAAAATATTTTCACGGACAAAAACGATACATAACGAAAGCGTCATTAGCCTATTAGGTTAGTATCAACCTATTAGGATTTTGATACCCCGCAGATTCCCCACAGAGGAACTATACAAAACCGCAAAATTACTTACAGTTCGGCAACTGTATATTGAAAGAAGTGTTCTTCGTTATCATCAAATCCACCCAGCACCTCCACCGGTCCATACTTACCCTCACCGGCGTCGGTTAGATATTCACGTCCCTCGCACACACAGTTCATTTGCACAGAGACAGTTTAACTACATGAGCTTATATTTGTATAAAAATATCAACAAAAAGATCAAGACCTCCCATCTTAACAGATATAAGCTCAAAAGTAAACTAAGAAATATTTTAAGTGATCTAAATTACCATGACACTGAAAAGCTTATTCGGTAATAATTATCAAACATGTACACTCTAACACACACACACACACACACACACACACACACACACACACACACACACACACACACACACACACACACACACACACACACACACACACACACACACACACACACACACACACACACTATCACACAAACTATATACTCGCAACCACACTAATATAAATGGTTATGTTACATTTACTGTTGTCCGTCCGTGTCAAAAAATTGTTTTTAGTTTAAGTTTAGAAACCGGCCCCCAAGTCACGGGTTTCCTAGTTTGGGGGTCCAGGGTAATTTTAAGATAACTGTATTAATTTTCTGTTCACAAATAAACAATTTATTTATTATTATTATTACTATATACCTAGGAGTGGAATGATGTCTTTTAGAAGCGAAAATTATCGAGGTCCATCGATCGTCCCACAGAGCAACATAATAACAAGGTTAGGTTAGGTTAGTCCATATAAAGAATGTCTGTGAAATGCAGAGCTATCTATTTACGATCAAATCAAAACCTGTGACCAACATAGCTCGTACAGATGGAGAATCAAGCATACCTAGATTCTTAGGCTGATTCTGTGTCGTTATTTTGCTGGTGAGTAACCCTCACTGATTTTGCCTCCGTTTTCTCAGATAATAACCCAGTAAGGGTTACTAAGTAACAAACTGAACGTTACAGAATCAGCATACAGGTCAAGATACTAGAGTGGTCTGGGGCGACCACACATCCGAAAACATTCGGCTGCGGGGTGATTCTCATAAATAAAACCATTTACATCGGCCAAACATCACAAGTCACAATATAGCAACGCCTGCAACATCACAGCCAAGCCGTGTTAGGATTTACGGATTAGATAAACGGATTAGAATATTAGTTGATTATGATGTTTGACCGATGCAAACGCGAATCAAAGAGCTGTTATAACCTTTCCATCGGCTGAATAACGAAGACGACGTTCTCTGATAAGATATACCTAATATGGAGATGGCGACAAAATTCTTATCATTAAAATGCATTTAAGGCGGTTCATGCGTTAGTATTATGCTTGAGTCAAAATTTACGATTTCCGAAGGAACATAAAATAGTTATTTGTTCAATTATAGATTAGATAATTGAATTCATATTATTTGGCATTTCATAATCTAAAACTTGTCTCAAAAATATTTTTAAATATGTTAATAACTTTCTCACTAGAACAGTTTTTGTATAGGCTGTTTGCTAAAATAGCGGTCGACGCTCTACGCAGATGCAAGATATTTGCCATGTTTCTTAACACAAACTTATAACAATGACATATTTAGAAAATTAATAACATTTACTAAAAAGTGTCTCAAAAAAAAAACACGATTTTCCTAGATTTTCATTCAAAAACCATAAACCAAAAAGTGCCATTTTTAGCATTTTTCGATAAATTAAACGTATTATTTTAGCATAAAATCCAAGATATTTTGTTATTTCTGAAATATAGTAATTTAACTCAGTTAATATTCAATGTCACTAGTTATTTACTATTTTAATAAGTTGTATATTTATTTTACTATAATTTTTTTTGTAATGCCATAATCGACGCAAAATTGCGTCAGTGCGATCGAAATTCCTGTTTTGTATGGAGCGAAGCGCGATTCAAACCGTGCCGCATGAACGCTCTTAAGCTACATTTCCAATAAAGACTTTAGTACGAGGGCGGGTCAATAAGTCCGTGACTTTTGGAATAAAACACAGATTTTTTGATAAACTAGCAGATACCCGCGGCTTCGCCCGCGTAAATTTTAGTTTTCCCTATTCTCACGGGAACCATCGATTTTTCCGGAATAAAAAGTAACCTTTGAGTTAATTTAGAGCGAAATCTATCTCCATTTTAACTTTCAGCCAAAAATTTTCAATAGTTGCAGCGTGAATGAGTATTTCTCCCGCTGGAACAGTGTAAAACAAATATTCAAGTGGGAGAAATAACCATTGATTTTCCCGGGATAAAAAATAGCCTTCTCTATTCTAATTTTCAGCCAAACCAGTTCAGCAATTACGGCGTGAAGGAATATTTATCCCGCGTGGATATCTGTTTATCACTGTTCCCGAAGGAACCATGGATTTTTCCGAGATAAAAAGTAGCCTTAGTATTAATCCAAATCAGTTCAGTAATTACGGCATGAAGGCATATTATCTATCACTATTATCATGGAAACCATGAAATTAGCCGATACCCGCGGCTTCGCCCGCTTAAATTTTAGTTTTCCCTATTCTCACGGGAACCATGGATTATCCCGGGATGAAAAGTAGCTTATGTGTTAACCTAAGATGCAATTTACCTCCATTCCAAATTTGAGCCAAATCGGTTCAGTAGCTGCGGCGTGAAGGAGTATTTCTCCCGCAGGAATAGTGAAAAACAAATACTCAGAAATAACCATTGATTTTCCCGGGATAAAAAATAGCTTTCTCTATTCTTATTTTCAGCCAAATCAGTTCACCAATTACAGCGTGAAGGAATATTTTTCCCGCGTGGATATCACTGTTCCCGAAGGAACCATGGATTTTTCCGGGATAAAAAGTGGCCTTAGTATTAATCCAGGATATAATCTATCTCTATTCCAAATCAGTTCAGTAATTACGGCATGAAGGCATATTATCTATCACTATTATCATGGAAACCATGAAATTTTCCGGGATGAAAAGTATCCTATGTATTAATCCAGGATAAAATCTATCTCCTTTCGGAATTTCAGTCATATCAGTTCAGTAAGTGCAGCGTAAAGTAGTATTTTTCGCGCGTGAATACCAATTTTTCAGTTTTCCCGCAAAAAAACGTGGATTTTTCCGGGATAAAAAGTAGCTTTTTCATTAATCCAGGATATTATCTATCACCATTCCAAATTTCAGCCAAATCCGTCTTGTACTTACTGCATGAAGATTTTTTTCCGCGTGAATTCGGTTTTTAACTAATCCCACGGGAACCATGGATTTTCCCGGGATGAAAAGTAGCTTATGTGTTAACCTACGATGCAATTTATCACCTTTCCAAATTTGAGCCAAATCGGTTCAGTAGTTGCGGCGTGAAGGAGTATTGAAGCTTGGTAAAATACGAACTTTGGAGCCCCGTTTCACCCCTTTAGGGGAGGAACTTTGAAAAATCCTTTCTTAATGCACCCCTAGACCTCATAAGAAACTTGTGTGCCAAATTTGAAGTCTCTAGACCCAGCGGTTTGAGCTGTACGTTGATATGTCAGTGAGTGAGTGAGTCAGTATCTTCTTTGATATACCATGAAATTTTCCGGGATGAAAAGTAGCCTATGTATTAATCCAGGATAAAATCTATCTCCTTTCCGAATTTCAGTCATATCAGGTCAGTAAGTGCAGCGTAAAGTAGTATTTTTCGCGCGTGAATATCAATTTTTCAGTTTTCCCGCAAAAACCACGGATTTTTCCGGGATAAAAAGTAGCCTTTTTATTAACCCAGGATATCATCGATCTCCATTCTGAATTTCAAACAAACCGGTCTTGACTTGCGGCGTGAAGATTTTTTTCCGCGTGAATTTTTGTTTATAACTAATCCCACGGGAACCATGGATTTTCCCGGGATGAAAAGTAGCTTATGTGTTAATCCAAGATGCAATTTATCGCCATTCCAAATTTGAGCCAAATCGGTTCAGTAGTTGCGGCGTGAAGGAGTATTGAAGCTTGGTAAAATACGAACTTTGGAGCCCCGTTTCACCCCTTTAGGGGGGAATTTTGAAAAATCCTTTCTTAATGCACCCCTAGACCTCATAAGGAACCTGTGTGCCAAATTTGAAATCTCTAGACCCAGCGGTTTGGGCTGTGCGTTGATATGTCAGTGAGTGAGTGAGTCAGTATCTTCTTTGATATACCATGAAATTTTCCGGGATGAAAAGTAGCCTATGTATTAATCCAGGATAAAATCTATCTCTTTTCCGAATTTCAGTCATATCAGGTCAGTAAGTGCAGCGTAAAGTAGTATTTTTCGCGCGTGAATATCAATTTTTCAGTTTTCCCGCGAAAACCATGGATTTTTCCGGAATGAAAAGTAGCCTTTTTATTAACCCAGGTTATCATCTGTCTCCATTCCGAATTTCAGCCAAACCGGTCTTGACTTGCGGCGTGAAGATTTTTTTCCGCGTGAATTTCACCCCTAGACCTCATAAGGAACCTGTGTGCCAAATTTGAAGTCTCTAGACCCAGCGGTTTGGGCTGTGCGTTGATATGTCAGTGAGTCAGTGTCTTCTTTTATATATTTAGATAAATCATTTTATTTTTCAACGTAGTCTCCCTTGAGCTCTATACACTTTGTCCAACGCTTCTCCAATTTTTTTATCCCTTCCAAAAAAGATGATTTGTCGAGGTCCTCAAAATAGGCCTTTGTTTGCGAGATGACTTCATCATTGGAGTCAAATCGTTTTCCACCAAGCCATTTCTTCAGGTTTGGGAACAAGAAGTAGTCACTTGGAGCCAAATCTGGAGAATAGGGCGGATGAGGAAACAATTCATAGACCAATTCATGGATTTTTGCCATGGCAACTGCACATGTGTGCACCCTGGCATTGTCTTGGTGGAAAAGAACTTTTTTCTTGGCCAAATGAGGTCGGTTTTTTTTCAAATCGTCATTGAATTGGTCCAATAAGTTGGCATAATATTCCCCATTGATTGTTCTTCCCTTTTGAAGGTAGTCAATGTGGATTATCCCGCGTGCATCCCAAAAAACAGTCGCTATAACTTTATTGGCTGACAAACCCACCTTGGCCTTCTTTGGCGCCGATTTACCCTTAGAAACCCACTGTTTTGACTGTTGTTTGGTCTCTGGTGTGTTGTGATGGATCCATGTTTCGTCCACGGTTACAAAACGGCGCAAAAACTCCTCCATATTGTGATTAAACAACGCCAAACCTTCCTGTGAAGTTGTTACAAGATTGCGTTTGTGGTCGACTGTGAGCAAACGCGGCACCCATATTGCGGAAAGCTTTCTCATGCCCAAGTGGTCATTCAAAATTGAAACCACTGAGCCATGCGAGATCCCTACGGCTTCCACAATCTCTTGCACTTTCAATCTTCGGTTGGCCAACACCATATCGTGAATTTTTTCAATTGTTTTGGGTGAAGAGACCTCAACTGGGCTTCCAGGACGTTTGGCATCTTCAGTGCTTGTACGGCCACAACGAAATTCAGTAAACCACTTTTTTACCATTGAAATCGATGGTGCAGAGTCCCCATAGTATTTATCAAGCTTAGCCTTGGTCTCAGTAATGGTTTTTTTTCGCAAAAAATAATGCTTAATAAGCACACGAGATTCATTTTTTTCCATTTTTTTCTCAAATTACTGGGTAGTCTGATAAAGATAGCTGTCAAACACAAACTAACTGACGCAGCAAGTTCAAATTTTGACAGGAGTCAAGTGACAGATGCCTGTTGACAGGAGTAGTGTTGCTTTTTCAGTAAAGAGGTCAGAAATTCAAAAAGTCACGGACTTATTGACCCGCCCTAGTAGCATCTGTGCCATTTCGCTTAGCTTCGCCATAAAAGCTGCAATGTTTACGTTTACGGCTACTTCCGCTTCTGTTTACGACAGTACTCGAAACTCGGGAGCCGTTTCATTTTTACGAGAGAATCCTCCAAATTGAATTTAGAGCGAGCCTGAAAGATCTTATCCTAAACTTGAAGATAGAGAATTAAATTAAACAGAGAATTAAATTAAAAATTACTTAACTTTTGTGTAACATCTTGACCTCATACATAAATAATCACGATTTCGGTAAAGTTCCGCTCCATAGGCTATCGATGATGGATATAAAATACATGCACTTGTTATCATTAATCGGGTTGTCGAAATAATACCTAATTCAGTATTAGAAGCGGATCCATTATTTTAACAAGAATTTCAAAAGCAGGGGTTTTAATAGCGAAGAAAGAAAAGGATAATGGGAATAAATGTCAAAAGTGTTCAAGCAACTTACTACTTACATCGTTTAAATACATCATCATTATGAAAATATTTGCATTCTATGTCTGGTAAACACATAACTGCTCTTTCGAAAAGCTCGGCCCGGTAAAAATAGCTCTGCAATAACCATTCACTACAAAGTACGCGTATGTCGTGGCTAGATCTTAGAACTGATCAGTTCACTAGTTTTCCAGTTTCACTAGCACTGTACGCGTGACACTGAGGCGTGTGGCTAGTATGCGACGACAGTAGAGTTGGCCCTATCTGGGCCGTTATGAAACGTGCGATCATTTACCGGGTCGGATGGGAAAATTTTGCGAACCAAAATTCCCATGTGCCCCGGTTACGTCATAGTATGAAAAAAGGGTAAGAAGACTCAGATACAGACATAGAAACACACACAGACACATAATATAGCCATTCACTTACACAGAAACACACAGGCGCGTACGCACCTCAGGTACGCACCCACACATACACAGTCACGCGTTGCCATGGGAATTTTTTCCCATCTGGCCCGGTGTCTCGGCCCGGTACCAAACACGACAATAGGTTTGTAGTTCGACATGGTGAAATTCTGCGGTAATAGTAGTTTTTCACTAAAATACGAAATAGAACCATTTAATGAAATGGTTGGCCTTATCGTGAAATGATCAACTCTAAGAGCGTGCCACTACATGTACATCATCACAACCGCTTAACATCTTACCATCGAATAAATAGGGCCTCGCTGAGATCATTTCAATTAAATCTTAGAGATGTTCAAATAGCAAGTGGACAGCCGTCCGCAACTACGACGCAGTGGACATGCTTGTTTATTTCAGGAAATTATTTATTTCAAATAAAGATCGTCAACTTCCTAAGTAAGTAACTTACTTACTTACTTATCTATGAAGTTGACGATCGACGACTTTACTCAACTACATAAGTCATAAGTTCTTTATTTTACTCTATTATGTACCTACTGTTGAAATTCCGTAGTAGTCTGTAATCTGTATCTGATTTTAAAACAAATTGCCAGTAGGAATGCATTTAATAGGTACTTACATTATGAAATTGTAAGTGGCGTTTTGTCGTAGTGGCCACTTTGAAGTACTATTCGTTTTAAAATATTTTGGGACTATAGTTAATCTCATATTGTTTCTCGGTCGCACTTAATGTCAGTGTGTGTTATAGAAAAGCGAATACAACGACAGTACAGTACCAAACTATTTTAAAACATGCAGTGATAGCAGTTTATAGATAGTATTGAAGCAGTGTATAATATAATATGCTCATGTCACTAGCCATCTAACGACTTTGGAATATAAGATGATGGTAGTCTCGGACCAAGATCGTAGTTAGATAGATCTAAGATAGCTAGAAAAAAAATTCTTTATTGGTTTTTTTGGTGTACAACCAATAAAAACGTGAAAAAAAATAAATAAAATAAAACAGCTAAACTAATAATTAAGATGGTAAGTTAGTACTTGACTGCAATCTCACCTGATGGTAAGTGATAATGCAGCCTAAGATGTTATCGCACTAACTTGGAGGGGTAAGCAAATTTACCCCAACGGTTTTTACAAGCATCCGCACCGGAACGCTAAATCGCTTGGCGGTGCGTCTTTTCTGGTAGGGTGTAACTAGCCACGGCTGAAGCCTCCCAACAGACCAGACCTGAGAAATTCCAAGTGGTTCGTGGCGGGAATCGAACCCGCGACCTCCCACTCGTATCCTAGCGCGCCGCCACTGCGCCAGGGAGGTCGTCAAACGGTCATCAAAGCTTTTCTAATGTTGACCGCCAGGCGCCATTACTCTGGTTTAAAGATGGCACACGATGATAAACGTTAAAGGCCCTTCACGATGCCCCAAATGCCAAACAAAACATTCCTATCCCCTTATTCGTACAAATATTCAAACAAACGCGGACGTATTTCACGCCCCCGATCTTTTATTTTGATCTAAATATGGATTTGAATAATACGAGTTTGATGGCCTCGCATCGGATTATATGGACGTCGGTTCGTAAAAAATGTTCGGGATATACTTTTTGTATACGCCGGGCCTATATGTGGATGATTTATTAACGGAAGTCTGTTCGTCCGTTTATAAATAGACCATGGGCACTTGTTGAAACTGCGTTAGTGATGATTAATCTTAACACCATAACATTAATTAACTACTATTGCTGACACAACACCACAACCAAACAAACAATAAATAAATTATATAATTTTACCAAAGATGTTATTTGGCAACACTTTTCTTTTTATGTCTGTTGGCAACACCGTCGTTAGCTGTCGAGTGTCGGCGAACACGTCACGCAAAATCATTCCAAAATGTAAAACGTGTACTAATAAAATCAGTGTTTTCTTCACCAAAGTTTTATATAATCGAAATCAAAACCGCACCTTGGGCCCCTCCACCTGCTCCATCACCAACAAAAGTGTGGTCTTCGGCCGGATCGTGAGTGAACCTAGTGAGTGGAGGTACGTGGTTTTGATTTCCATTGTTCGACGCCATCGCGACGCCATGGTTAAAACACGCCGCATGGTAAAGAACGAGCAAAAAGAAAACGCACTAGAAGTCCAATCGGAAAAACCGGCAAGCTTAAGAAAATGTCTGCGAGGAGAAGCAAAAGATACTGTCGCTGCATTACTCATTGGCAAGACAACTCCCTTCGATATCATTGAAGCACTGGAGCTGAGATATGGGAGACCTGAACTTATACTACATAATCTTCTAAGGAAAATGAAAAAGGTTGCACCATTACCTACTAATTACCACTCTGAAATAGTCAATTTTTCAATAAAGATTAAGAATTATGTGGCGGCCGTAAGGGCCATAAAGGCGAGTGACTACCTCCGAAGCCCGGAGATGATGGATATAATTTTGACAAAATGCCCAAGTACACTGATCACCAAGTGGTCTGATTATTTGTATGTATATGGTGACAACTCGCAAAAGTCAAAGTTGGAATTATTTTCTGATTTTATCCACGACGAGGCTATGAAGACTGCGGCTGCAGGTTTAAGCCACATTCACACCGAGTCGTACAAGAAGAAGGAGTCAGGAAATCGAATGGTATGTGTCACTCAAGATAATAATAATTGTTCTTTCTGCCGTGGAGATCCACACCCGCTGCCAGAGTGTACACGTTTCAAGAGGGCCCTACGTAAAGACAGATGGAGGTTTATCAAGGGTAAACGCCTGTGCTACCGGTGTATGGACGGCAGGCACAACAAGGACACCTGCGAGGCCCCGCTGTGTGACGTGGATGGATGTGGACTTCCCCACCACAAGATGCTGCACTGGAAGAAGCCAGGAAGTGTAGTGTCAAGTGATAAATATGGGCAATATAGTGAAACAAAAGTGCAAAATGAAACTGTAGCTATAGTGGAAAACCCGTCATGTGTCTTACTTAAAGTAGTACCTATAAATTTACATGGACCCTTAGGTATTGTAAGTACATATGCGATGCTCGATGATGGTGCTACTGTCAGTCTTATCTTGTCATCGCTTGCTGATGCTGTAGGCATCACTGGCCAGGCATCTAGCCTGCGGTTACGCGGTGCATTCAAATCCGAACTTAATTGTAACTGTGAAATTATTAACTGTATCATTTCTAATAAAAACAATGTAAAATTTAACTTTAAGGCTAGAAAAATAGCAGAATTAGACTTACCGCTGCAAAAGTTATCTGTTTTCAATAAAAATAAGTATAATTATTTAAAAGGTATAGAAAACTTGTATTGTAGTACAAATGTTAAACCTACTATGTTGATAGGGCAAGATAATTTTCATTTAATTGTACCTAAGGAAACTATTTTAGGAAATAAAAATCAACCTACTGCTACTTTAACTCCGCTAGGGTGGTGTGTTCATGGTGTTGTGTCGGCAAACTCTTCTGTTCCCAGGTCTAGCATTGCTACAATAAATTCAATAGAAGAGGGCATCTTGGTCACTACACCTGCACCCTATGACCATCCAGCAGATCATGATGCGGAGCTGAATGAGTTGGTACGTCACTCATTTACCTTTGAATCTATAGGGGTTCACAACAAGCCGAGACAGAACGCGGAAGAAGTTCGCGCTGTCACCATTTTAGAAGAGACCTCACGATTAGTCGACGGACGCTGGGAGGTGGGCTTACCCTGGAAAGGTGATGACCCTATGCCGGATTCATACCCCAACGCCCGCAAAAGACTGAAGTCAGTTGAAAAGAGGATCCACACCGATAAGGAATATGGAGATAGATACCGTGAGCGCATAAATCATTTATTCATTAATAATTACGCCCGACAGGTTACTGACTCAGAACCTGGTAATCGAACCTGGTACTTACCACATTTTGGGGTAGACAACCCTAATAAGAGCAAGTTGAGAGTGGTGTTTGATGACGCAGCGCCATCTAGCGGTAAGAATTTGAACTCATATTTACTACAAGGACCGGACCTGCTAGAATCGTTGCTTGGAATTATGTTTAAGTTTAGAGAAGAACCGGTTGCACTGATGGGGGACATAAAGGATATGTTTCTCTGCATTAAAATAAGAAGAGAAGATCAGAAAGCCCTGCAGTTCTTATGGAGAGAAGATCCTGCGAATCCAATCGAGGTATATGCCATGACCTCTTTAATTTTTGGTGCAAATTGCTCACCATTCATAGCACAATACATTAAAAATAAAAACGCTCAAAGATTCTCAGAGGAGATGCCGGAAGCTGTAAACGCTATTCTTAAATCGCACTATATGGACGACTACATCGACTCCTTACGTGACGTCACCACGGCGAAACAAATGAAAAGAGAAATCACAGACATTCATCACCGAGGCGGCTTCGTGATAAGAAACTGGGTTAGTAACGCCCCGCAGGTGCTCGAAGAGATGCCCAATGAAACCAAGACTATGCAGTTCAACGTTAGTAATAATCAGCCTGAAAGAACGCTCGGATTATTATGGTTCCCGCCAGAGGATACTTTGTCAATCGATGTGACACTAAAACCTCAGATGAATGATCCAATAGATGCACAGTTAAAATAGCAACGACATGCACTATTTTTGTACTCTTTTTACTTATGTGCTTGGTAGGTTGCTAAAAAGAGACAATGCCATAATGCCTCTTTCGAAAATTAGTAGGTTGTCACAAGGTTCGATTATGCTAGTGATGAGCTGGAGTCGATTAGATTCGACGATTAACATTAACTAGTTGGGTGACTGAACTTTGCTCGTTATTTTTTTTTTGTAAATACATTTTCTAAAAATGAATCTTACCTAGATCAATTTATCGCCCTCAAAACCCCCCGTATACTAAATTTCATGAAAATCGTTGGAGCCGTTTTCGAGATTCAGATTATATAGAAATATATATATACCTATACAAAAAATGCTCGTTTAAAGGTATAAATAAATAATAATAATAATATATATTAAATATAAAAGATAAAATATTGCTTACCCAACCATTGTTATAGTTTCTTCAGCAAGAGGAAGTGACACTATTCTTGGCTAGCAAAAGCCACTATTTATTATCCGGAAAAAACATCGCGTGATTCGCGGAAAAACTCTGATAAATTAAAAATTGTAGCATAACCACAGCGTAACCCAAAATTTTGGGTTATGAGATTTTTACACTACTGCCTACAAACCACCATAACTTCTGAAGAGACTTGGACATAGACTTTTTATTACTGGATATGAAAAAAAACTTCATTTTATTTTTAAAATAGTTTTTTATAATAATAAATCTGACTGAGCAAACATTGTTTTGCCATTTGAAATATAAAAAATAGCTTACAACCTATACTTACATCTAAAGAATGTACACAAAAAACTTCAGAGAAATCGCTCAAGCAGTTTCGAAGGGGTTTGGTTACAAACATACAAACACTGACACGACAATGTTATATATTACGACGACTAGTTAACGCCTCAAACGTTGTTTTGCCATATATTTTTCATTCAGTCGCGTTACTCTTTTTGTGAGGGTATTGATTTTCTTAAGGCGGCGTTTCGAAACATTTTTAAAATATTCTACTTTTTTCTAATATTTGTATTCTTTTATAAGACTCATCTTCAGTATTAGTGCCACATGTACACGAAAGTTTTCTTTTCAAAATATTTGGCTCAGCCATATTGTTCAACACCTCTATGGGGTTTGGTGATGGTGTTTCCTATAACAAACAACAACTATTAAAAATGTTCGTACACGAAAGTTTAAAAAATTTCGTCCTCAAATCTTCATCCTTAGGAAATCTAAAGAGTATTTATTTATTCTAATTACAGATTGACACTATCGATATAGTGAAATTTCACAACACTAATAACCTAAAATTGCGTTTTCCGAAATATTTAAAAAATATTTTAACTATCGTAAACCATCTTGTAATTGGGTGTTTACCCGGACGTTTACTAAATTGCGCTTCTTCTTTACATTTTTCTGAGCAAAATACTTACTTCTATAATATGAAAAAATAGCTTAAAACTTACCGATGCAATCCAACTGATTTATTTTCGTTTTCTTTCTGTGAGATACGTGTTTTGCAACCCTCTACCGAACAATACATTTTTATTTATCTCACATTATACTTAAATTTATATACAAATCTCAATTTTTTCACATTTTTTCACAAGAAAATCTAAATAATCTTTTCAGCACTTCTCACGAAACATCAACAAATATTATGAGACAAAATTAAATATATACGACGACTGAGGTAATTCGACCAGAAACGCGAATACTTTTAAAATTGGCAGTATTAAAAGGTTGCAAATGGTTGCAAAATATTTGGACCTTGTGACATGTCAAAAAAAATAAAAACTGACACCTGATTTTTGTCTCACTCACACTAATACTGATACTATTTAGAAACATGAATAAGATATACGTTTACTTTGTTTTATTTTAGCCTTGTGTCTATGGGATTATTGGTCTGAGACTAAAACGCATTCCTAGTGACATCTTGAACTTCGAAAGAAAACCAACTAAACGTGAAATGTTGAGAATTATTATGTCAATTTTAGATATCTATGGGTTTTTGAATCCGATCACCATAAAAGCTAAAATTTTAATGCGTGAAACCTGGAAAAATAACATGAAATGGGATGACGAATTAACTGCAGACTTGAACACATTATTTCGCGCCTGGGTTCGAGAAATAACCGAAGCAAAGAACTTAAAAATACCTAGATGGTACTTCAACCGTTCTGTATGTAGTACGTCAGAAGACGCGAGTGAGAACGAGACAGCAACATTGGAACTTCACGTGTTCTGCGAGGGATCGTCTGCCGGCTACGCTACGGTCGCATATTGGAGGCGTACATATCGCGAAGGACAAGTTACCGTCGCATTCGTCGCGAGCAAATGCCGCGTAGTGCCGATCAAGAAACCGGTTTCAGTACCGCGAGTCGAACTTCAGGGAGCTACGCTAGCTGTTCGTTTAGCGAATACAATTAAAAAGGAACATCGCATAATACCTACCGCTACGTATTATTGGACAGATTCGATGACTGTTTTGCACTGGATACGCAATGAGTGTCGTAACTACAAAGTTTTCGTAGCAAACAGACTCGGTGAAATAGACGAATTGAGTAATAAAATGGAATGGTTTTATGTTCCTACGCATAAAAATATTGCAGATATAGCTACGAAGAGCTGTAATTATAAACTTCACACGAAATGTGAATGGTTTCTTGGACCAAATTTTCTGTATGAAGACCCCGCCACCTGGAATTTTGAACCTGGAACAGAAAATATCAAATTAAATGAGCAAGATTTAGAAATAGTTCACTTAATTACAAATGATAATAATAATTCCTTACCTGTGCCAGACCCGACGAGATTTTCATCCTGGTTACGGTTGCTAAGGAGTACTGCAAGAGTTTTACAATTTATAGAAAAATGTAGAAAACGGCCTGCGGAGTTGAACACTGAATTGCTTAAAAAGGCTGAACAAATTTTGATAAAATTTTCACAGATACAATCATTTCCGAGAGAACTTAAAATGCTTCATAATAAAGAAAATATACCTCGAGACAGTCGTTTACGAGCATTAACGCCAATCATCGACAAAAATGGATTGCTGCGCGTTGGTGGACGAATCAACGCAGCCAAGGACGTCAACGTCGACCTGAAAGAGCCCGTAATACTCGACGGACGTCACCATATGAGCAAGCTTATTGTCAAATCGTATCATGAAGCTGCTGCGCATGGAAGCACCGAAATGATCGTTAATGAACTTCGTCAAAAATACTGGATAATTAACATGAGACCTACCGTTAGAAACGTAGCTGCTAAATGTCTTCACTGTCGCATAAGAAAAGCGATGCCACAGCCGCCCCGTTTAGGAGACTTACCAGAAGAAAGAATAGCTCATCATTCTCGAGCGTTCACGAATTGTGGAGTCGATCTTTTTGGACCAATGGTGGTTGCTATAGGACGCCGCAAAGAAAAACGATATGGAGTTCTCTTTACCTGCTTAACAGTGCGTGCCGTGCATATCGAGATGGTGCACTCTCTTACAGCTGACTCCATGATCATGGCGATCCGCAGGATGGCAGCAAAGCGAGGCTGGCCCGCTACATTCTGGTCAGATAATGGAACGAATCTGAAGGGCGCTGACGCCGAATTGAAGAAGTGTTACTTGGAAGTCGTGAATAACAAAGTTCTTCATGAGCAACTAACAAACAAGCTGGTGGAGTGGAAATTTTTATCGCCAGGGACGCCTCATATGGGTGGGGCGTGGGAAAGACTCATCCGAAGCGTGAAGACGGCTTTAAAAGTCATTCTTAAGGAGAGAACCCCTCAGGAAGAAACCTTACTCACCCTGCTAGCTGAAGTCGAGAATATGATCAACAGTCGACCTCTAACTCATGTCTCAGTGGATCATCGCGACGAAGAAGCCCTAACTCCTAACCATTTTTTGCTTGGCTCGTCGTCGAACTTACCTCCGCTTGGGTCGTTCAGCAACGATGAATTTTACCTGAAGAAGCAATGGCGTATAGCGCAGAGACTAGCTGATATGTTTTGGAGAAGATGGGTTAAAGAAGTTCTACCAGTTCTTCTTCCTAGAACGAAATGGCAAGATGAAGCACCGGCCTTGAAGAAAGGTGACGTGGTGTTAATAATGGATCCGAACGGACCGCGAAATACGTGGCCGAGGGGAGTTATAGAGAAGACTTACCCCGGGCGTGATGGTAGAATTAGGGTGGTTGATGTAAAGACCAAGTCAGGAATATTTCGTAGACCTGTAGTTAAAATTTTGTTACTGCTTCCCATTGATGAGTGTCACGGACGTGACACTGGGCGGGAGGATATTGCTGACACAACACCACAACCAAACAAACAATAAATAAATTATATAATTTTACCAAAGATGTTATTTGGCAACACTTTTCTTTTTATGTCTGTTGGCAACACCGTCGTTAGCTGTCGAGTGTCGGCGAACACGTCACGCAAAATCATTCCAAAATGTAAAACGTGTACTAATAAAATCAGTGTTTTCTTCACCAAAGTTTTATTTAATCGAAATCAAAGCCGCACCTTGGGCCCCTCCACCTGCTCCATCACCAACAAACTACAATGACGGTTACTCATTTGTCCATCACAAACTCCATAAAATCCGTACCTTGAATTGGGCAGAGCCGTCTCGGTATGAGACGTCTCAAATGGATCCGTACTCGATGGGGTTTCAGGATAAACCCCATGGAGTTTTTTGCATGTATGTATTGATGTAATTTATTAATGTTTGTAAAACATTTTTAAATGATAATTTGTTTCAAACAAACATTAAAGCAGCATACAGAGACGTCCGTCTGTCACTAGGCTCTAGAACCGTGATAGTTACGTTACAACAAGACTAGAGAAAATAAATAAATCATTTAAAGGCAATGGGATACGCTTTTACAACAAACTTCCTATTGAAATGTTAAACTTATCCCTCAATAAGTTCAAAGTCGCTGTAAAACGAAAGCTCGTTAATAAAGCTTACTATAGTATTAAGGATTATTTACATGAATCAAATCCTTGGGAGTAAATGAACTGCTGTATTATAATTACTAGCTCAACTAGTTTTTAAGAGCTTTTGTAAAGTGGTGATAACCGAAAACAAAACCCGGCTGAGTTTGTTGTGGGCTTCTTCTCAGTGCAGGGCGCGTTGGAACCCTCGTAAACTTAGTTTTAAGTCGACTTGTAGTTATCACCGTACATAATATTATGTAACAAATATTGTTGACGTTTTACAAGTGCCTTGTAAGTTAGGCCTATGTGAAATAAATATATTTTGACTTTTGACTTTTGACACACTCGAATTTCACAGATGATGTATTTCCGTTGTTGCTATAACAACAAATACTAAATAGAATAACATGAAGATTAAAGAGGGGCTCCCATACAACAAACGTGATTTTTTGCTCGTTTTTGGTCGCTGATCCAATATAGACTCTACCTTGTATAGCAATAGTAGTAGGTAAATAGCCAATGGGCCTTCTGGCTTCTGCATCATCATCTCGTTACGTTATATAACTAATGGTAGGGAACCCTTCGTGTGCGAGCCTGACTTCGCACTTGACCGGTTTTTTTAGATCTAAGATAACTGCTAAATAATATCCGCATTAATTTGTAAAGTTCCACTATCAAGGGCCGTTGCCCGTTGTCAAATCTGCATACAATCTGACCGCACGGGGCTCCCTAACGGTTCCGATCCCGTTCCCTATTCATGAGTCACAGTCACGGCATGCCCTTATCGGCGCGTCGCGGTTTATCTCCGAACCGCACGACCCTAATGTGCGCTGATAAGCGAGGTCTACTGGAATTTATTTATAGCTAGCTAGGCTGTTGCCCGCAACTTCGTACTTTTCTGAACGGAGTGTTTACCCGATATAAAATTAGTTTGCGTAGGTATGTCTTCAATTACATCCATGCAAAATCCCGTCCCAATAAAATTGCATAGCTTTGCACAAAACAACGTGATAATTAAAACAAAAATAAACCGTATTTTTTTTATAAAAAGAAAATGCCTAACGCATACCCCTCCGTCAGGGGAAACGGATGGGTTATGTGGGGCTTGCACCCACTAAAAACTGTCTGTTTCCACGGCGGACCTGCTGGCGGGAGTACGGGATTCACTGTCGTATTCACCGCGCTAAAACAAAAATAAACCGTGTTACTTTCGTTTAAAGTACGAAAAATTGGTTATTGCAGTGGGGCGCTCATAGAAGCGAATATAGGGAGCAAAAATATTTATTTACTTTTAACATAAGGTTGTGTTGTGTGATGTCTTAATTTGGAGGGTTCACAAAGTTGTTGTTTTGTCCTGGGTAATTTGAGAGGTCTTAATTTTGGGCGTTATTTTGGAGCCGTAAAGTTTTTGTGTGTACGTGCGTGTGCGTGTATGTTTGTTACTCTTTTCAGTTCACTACTAACCGTCAACCGCGTTGATTGAAATTTTGAATAGAGTGGAATTAACTCATACGCTAGTTTTTATCCCGGAAAATCTACGTTTCCCGCGGGAGTTATGAAAAACCAAAATTGACGCGGAAGAAGCCATGGGCAACATTTATTTATAAACAATTTTTTTAATTTTTTACCTAATAGTTATTAGACTCTCCCCTGGAAGTTAAAATCACGCACCTGTTGGTTTGAGTGGTCCCTTCCGCCCCGACCCTGCATGCATGGGATATCATGCATAAAAAGGTTCAACCTTACGACTTACCGCCGTAGCCAAGAGCTTTCCTTCGTGTTTCAGGTCACGCTTGTACTAGCTTGAATAATAAATATCTGCGTGACCGAGCTTTGCTTAGCGGTTTTTTTGCCTTTTCTAAAAATGATCCTAGTTAGATCGATTTTTGGCCCTCGAAACCCTGTATATAAAATTTCATGAAAATCGTTTGAGCCGTTTCCAAGATTCAGATTATATGTATAGGTGTAAGAATTGCTCGTTTAAAGATATAAGATAAAATATGAATATAGTACATAAAGCACGGAAGGTTATTGAAGTAAAACTTTGCCTTAAAAACCGTAGGTAGGTACCTACTCTATATTTTTGTAAAATGTAAGTGATCGTCGTGCATTTCTGAATTAGTGGTGAAAATAATAGGTATCAAGAAAAGCTAAAGATTCTCAAAATTGAAAACGAAATTCCGGCTTGATTGTAGCAAAATAAAAATCTTGGAAAAATACAAATATAATAAGTAATGTACTTTAATATCTGGGGACACGGTAGTGTCCCCGCCAGACGAGTCAAGCGAAGCGCGAGGGCACTGCCTATCTTTTCTCGAAGTGTTTCGCCGTATTTTTAAACCCTTATAACTTAGGCCAGAATTATTCCAGATAATCAAAATTCTCGGGAAATGATGTCGCCGGTGAACTTATTAAACGTATAAAGTTTCAATATCACAGGTCTTATACTTTAGATTTTATTGACATCTGAAAAACCCAGATTTCGTCACTGACTGACTGACTGACTGACTGACTCACTGATGATCATCAAAATTCCTAGGTACTTCCTGAAGTCCTAGAAAGCTGAAATTTGGTATGTAAGCTAGAATTAGTACACAACCAACAAAAAAATTCCAAAAGTTGGAAATTTAACCCCCCAACCCCTTAAAATAGGGGATGGAAGTTTGTATGAAACTACGGCAAATATTGCAGGGGTCGAAACAGATTTCGACGTCAAAAATACTGACTTACTGACCAAAATTTTCAAAAATACTGACCAAATACTGACCTTCGTTCAAGTTCTACTTACCCTAATTACACGACCTCCCAAAAAAAGGAATGTAATGTTTTTAGGTTTCAAGTATAATATTATTGTATGTATGCGACTTAACTTTCTTTTCGGGGTAATCTGTGATTCCACCATAACTTCTGAACGACTGAAGACATTTTAACACATCGTAAAAATCGGGATACCATCAGAATCCATCCGAATCTGCTAAATAATTTTTTTTAAAGTAGTTTTACCACAGGGTTTTCGTGTTTTTTAATTTTTAATTTAATTAAATAATATTATTTGGCTTTAATATAATACGGCTCTATATAGGTAGTTCAATTCACGAAGACTCGCCCCACTCCTTTACAACCACTCGTTTCATGCGATTCGGAATGTGTTAAAAAACCGGCCAAGTGCGAGTCAGATACCCGTACACTCATTCATAGTTACCGGACAAGCAACTAATCTAAGTGCCCCCTGGATAATACCGTATTGGATATAAGGAAATCATATGTGCAAAAGATATCAAGAACTGCTAATAGCCGTGATTGCGAATGTCAATTTTCCCTCGGTAGTATTGGTTCTTGGTCACACTTGACCGAAGTTTGTGTTCGAAAATTTATGTTTATCTATATATATAAAAGAGAGTTACCACTCACTCACTCACTCATCACGATATCTCAGGAAGTATAAAGCCCACAAACTTGAAATTTGAAAGGTAGGTTCTTTGTAATGGGTAGGTGGCAGCTAAGAAACGATTTTGAGAAACTGCCCCTCTAAGGGGGTGAAATAGGGGTTGGAAGTTTATATGAAAGTCCCGTGTTTTTGAAGTTAGAGACGTGAAAATCGTCATTTAGGTTATCAGCTTCAGATATTAAAAATTTGTATAAGTCGTTTTGGAAAATTCCCCTTTAAGGGTGGTAAAATAGGGGATGAAAGTTTTTATGTGAAAATTTTAATATTGTTACTGTTGACTTGAAATTTGAAAGGTAGGTTCTTTGTAATGGGTAGGTGTTAGCTAAGAAACGATTTTGAGAAACTACCCCTCTAAGGTGGTGAAATAGGGGTTGGAAGTTTATATGAAAGTCGCGTGTTTTTGAAGTGAGAGACGTGAAAATCGTCATTTAGGTTATCAGCTTCAGATATTAAAAATTTGTATACTTAAGTCGTTTTGGAAAATTCCCCTTTAAGGGTGGTAAAATAGGGGATGAAAGTTTTTATGTGAAAATTTTAATATTGTTACTGTTGACTTGAAATTTGAAAGGTAGGTTCTTTGTAATGGGTAGGTGTCAGCAAAGAAACGATTTTGAGAAACTACCCCTCTAACAGTACGTTCACACGGAGACACGATTTGCCGAATCTTATTTTCATCGGATCTGGAAAAACCGAATGTTGTATTCACACAGCACATCTTGCTTGGCCGTATCCGACGGCCTCGTATCGGGATCTCGTGTGAACTCACCATCCGGCTTTTATTAGCAAGAGCGCGCACAGTTCCTCACGTTGATTTGGAAGCGATGGACGTGAACAGTCTTGCTATACTATACTGGTATTATCGCCGTCAGCGTCGTAGAAAAAGATTGTGGTTAAACCCAATAGTACAAAGAAGATCAACAGTTGGTGCCTTTACAACTCTAATGCAGCAGTTAAGAAATGATCCACAAAAATTTTTTAACTACTTTAGAATGACTATACCTACATTTGATAATCTTTTGAAAAAAGTGGAAAAAGATTTTGGACAAGAGAAATTAAATTTTCAACGTTTATATTTTTCGTCGTCATAGCCAGCGGTCAGTCAAAGCGGGCGAAAAGAACTGGCGACTGGCAAGCGCACGTGCAGTGTGTAACTCCTTCTACTACTACCTTAAGGGGGTGAAATAGGGGTTGGAATGTTTGTCTGTTACGGTACACGGTTTTTCCAGATCCGATGAAAATAAGATTCGGCAAATCGTGTCTCCGTGTGAACGTACTGTTACTCCTTCACGCTGCAACTACGAATCCGATTTAGCTGAAATTTGGAATGGAGATGGATTATTACCTGGATTAACACATTATGGTACTTTTTATCCCGGAAAAAGCGATGGTTCCCGCAGAAGTAGTGAAAAACCTAAATTCACGCGAGCGGAGCCGCGGGCAACAGCTAGTATAATATAAGTGCGGAAAGTTTGTCATTTGCTCCGTGGCACCGCGTTCTGGTGCGCCCGCTCCAGTGCCGCGCTGGAGGAAAACCAAAAAAGCACTGTTGCGGAAAAAAATAACTTTCCGCGCGCAAAACACACATGGAAAGGTCTACTTTTTGAGCAAATATATTAAAATTACATATTTTTGCTGAGCAAAGATTGCTATGGAAACGCTATGTGAATGTGAGCGATTTTTTCTCTTCCTCTCTTGTTTAGGATTCGATGTGCTAAAATACTGACTTTACTGACCTTTTTTTCAAAATACTGACTTTTACTGACCAACGTCAAAAATACTGACTTTTACTGACTTTACTGACTTGTTTCGACCCCTGATATTGATGCTAGAGGTCTCAAAATTGATGTAGGGACTCCTCGTAATAAACAATTAAATACGTGTTTCAGGATTTTTAGTAAATCACCCCACATCCATCAAATTAGGGGGTTGGAAGTTCGTATGGGGGGATGGAAGTTTGTATGAAACTACGGCAAATATTGATGCTAGAGGTCTCAAAATTGATGTAGGGACTCTTCGTAATAAACAATTAAATACGTGTTTCAGGATTTTTAGTAAATCACCCCACATCCATCAAAGTAGGGGGTTGGAAGTTCGTATGGGGGGATGGAAGTTTGTATGAAACTACGGCAAATATTGATGCTAGAGGTCTCAAAATTGATATAGGGACTCTTTGTAATAAACAATTAAATACGTGTTTCAGGATTTTTAGTAAATCACCCCACATCCATCAAATTAGGGGGTTGGAATTTCGTATGGGGTTTCCCATAGGTATATAGATAGGTACAAACTTAATTTCATGTTAGATATCTGCTAGTATACATCTGGAAAAACACGTAATTTTTTTTTGGTAATTATAAGCGCGATTCCAGTGCCCAAGTGGCCAAGCGCCCAAGTGCCCAGTGCCCCGTGCCCAGTAATATCGCACGTTTCAAGCCCAAGTTCCATGCACGTCATGTTTAACAAGCCGAGTTTCACTGCATATCGAGTGACCAGGATCCAGCGCTCAAGGACAGGAACCCACATTGAACCGAGTGCCCAGTGCCCAGCTGAGCTGTCGAACGTGCCAAGCGTCAAATCTCTCTGATTTTGAAGAGCGTTTAGCGCATAAATACCTGCTCAGTGCCCAAACGGACACGTCAAGCCCAAGTTACATACAGGCCCCGTCCAACGAGCCCAGCTCTCAGTTCCCAGTGCCCAGGGTGAGATGAGTGCCCAAGGCCCAGTGCCCAGTACCCACAGTTAGCCCATCAGTAAGCGTAAATTATGTGGATTTTAACAGCGCCCCAACGTCAGTGTGCCCAGTACCATAGTACACGCGGCAAGCCCGAATTCCCGTACCGAGCTCCGCGTGTTCATTGTCCAGAGTCCAGTGCTCTGTGACCAAAATGAGTTGTCAAGCGTGTCAAGCGTCAAATTTGAATTTCAAGAGCGCCTCAGCGCCCAACGAAAATAAAGACTAAGTATATAAAACAATAGTTAAAAACTAATAAAAACACAAATCTCACCGATACCTTCCGTAGATTTTTAATGGATAACAAGTAGTCTGTGTTAGTCCAGGATATAATCAGTCTACATTTTAAATTTCAACCAAATCAGTTCAGTGGTTGTGTTGTGATTGAGTAACAAACATCCAAACTTTCATTTGTATCTGACTTTGTGTTTTAATAGGTAAAATTTGAAGTTCGAAATTGAAATTTGGATCTTTACATTACGTTTAATTATCATTTTATCTTGATAATTGTATAATTAGTTTCACTTTTGGTAGGCCAAAACTACTAACTTTAAATCCACTATAAGTTTTTTAAATTTTCAGAATATACTTCTAAGCAAAGTACGTATCTACTCGTAATACAAACATATTAGAGAGTGGGCTGTGAAAAGAGGCGCACCTAAAGTGCAAGAAATACACAAAAAAAGAAAAATTAAGTTAATAAAAACATTTTTTTTAAAAACTTACAAAAAGAAATGAAATCCCAACAAAAACATTATCATGTATAATGTTGCCAGACGAGCATATGGCTCACACTGTCAAAAAGTTATCAGATCTCATGTAGGGCAAGACTTCTGACTTTATACACCCTTAAATACAAGCTCTAACTTCACAAACTCTACACTTTAGTTACAATTATGTCTTGACCGTTTGGCTACCGTTACATTGGGCGTAAAATCAAATTCACTTTTCAGTACTCTGTAAGTTCTGTTAAATCAAAATTTGAAATCAGGAAAATGATTTTGGTGGGATACATTTTTCACTTTAGAAGTCAGTAAGGCAAATAGGGGGAAGACAGCACGCACCCTACTAGTTAATATATATATAGCTACTCGTGCTGATTCACTGACTGACTGACTGATTGATCACCTCTCCTGAACAATTTTGTATGAAAAATTTTTTTTTCACTATGCGTTTCGTATACAAGAAAAAAATTCATTCGGAGGAAAAATACGGAGAGAGCTGATGATTGAGGATTTCGGAGACGGGTGAAGAGCACGGCCAGGGTATCGAAGATAGGTGGGGGGTGCTCGACCAAATGTCATTTGAAACGTCATCCAATTGGCAGTGAGCTGAAAAAAAATTCAAAATGGCGGATTCAAAATGGCCGCCATTCGAATTTCGTCGATATCTCGGAAAGTATTAAAGATGGAAGAACGGTTTCTTGACAAGAAGTGATCAGAACACAAAGGTCTATGTTATGGAAAGAAAAAAAAATCCAATATGGCGGATTTTTTTATTCCATAGAAAATGTATGGGGAATATTGAGGAGACTATTGATAAGTTGTGAAACATGTAGTACTTTGATGCGGTTTTTTGGAGGACTCTCAGAGAAAAATATGGAATGAAATGATGATTGAGGGTTTGAAGACTGTCGAGGAGCACGGGCAAGGTATTATAGTTAGGTGGGGACTGATCAAACAAAAAATACTCGGAACTTCAAGCAATTGGCAGTGAGCTGAAAAAAAATCCAAAATGGCGGATTCAAGATGGCCCCCATACAAATTTCGTGTTGTTCTATCTCGGAAAGTATAAAAGATAAGAGAGTGGTTTCTTAGCAAGAGGTGATCAGGATCTCAAGGTTTACGGGATGAATGGAAAAAATACAAAGTGGCGGAATTTATTTTTCGATGGAAAATGTACATGCCACAATAAGTAGGGGAACTATGCAAGTCATTGACGCAGTTCTACGGAGAACCGCCAGAGAAAAATATGAGAAGAGATGATGATCTAGGATTTGGATGATGATTGAGGAGCACGGTCGTGGTTTTAAAGATAGTTAAGGGCTGCTCGAACAAAAATACGCTGAACCTCATCCGATGAGGTTCAGCGGTATTTTTTGTTGGAACAGCCCTTAAATATCTTTAAAACCATGACCGTGCTCCTAGGTATTTTTTTCAGCCCACTGGCAATCGGATTCCAAATTCCAATTGGTGATGGAGATGACGGCGATAGTTTTATGGGCGGGAAGACTGCACGCGGGCCACATGTGGCTCGCGCACCCACGCGCCCTACTAGTTACTATATATATAGCTACTCGCGCTGATTCACTCACTGACTGATTGATCACCTCTCCTGAACAATTTTGTATGAAAAATTTTTTTTCAATGACCATTTCGTATAAAAAGGAAAAATTCATTCGGAGGAAAAATACGGAGAGAGCTGATGATTGAGGATTTCGAAGACGGGTGAAGAGCACGGCCAGGGTATCGGAGATAGGTGGGGGGTGCTCGACCAAATGTCATTCGAAACGTCATCCAATTGGCAGTGAGCTGAAAAAATTTTCAAAATGGCGGATTCAAAATGGCCGCCATCCGAATTTCGTCGATATCTCGGAAAGTATAAAAGATGGAAGAACGGTTTCTTGACAAAAGTTGATCAGGATCCGAAGGTCTATACGATTGATAGAAAAAAAATTCAAAATGGCGGAGTTTTTTTTTTCCATAGAAAAATGTATGGCGAATTTTGAAGAGACGAAAAGTTGAAAACTTTGCAAGTGTTTGATGTGGTTCTTAAGAGAACTTCCAGAAAATAATGGAATGTGATGATGATTGAGGGTTTCTAAGATGGTCGAGGAGCACGGACAAGGTATTATAGTTAGGTGGGGACTGCTCAAACAAAAAATACTCGGAACCTCATGCAATTGGCAGTGAGCTGAAAAAAAAATCCGAAATGGCGGATTCAAGATGGCCGCCATACGAATTACGTGTTGTTTTATCTCGGAAAGTATAAAAGATGTGAGAGTGGTTTCTTAGCAAGAGGTGATCAGGATCTCAAGGTTTACGGGATGAATGGAAAAAAATAATCAAGGTGGCGGAATTTATTTTCGATGGAAAATGTACATGCCACAATAAGTAGGGAACTATGCAAGTTATTGACGCAGTTCTACGGAGAACCACCAGAGAATTATATTGGAAGAGATGATGATCTAGGATTAGGATGATGATTGAGGAGCACGGTCGTGGTTTTAAAGATAGTTAAGGGCTGCTCGAACAAAAATACGCTGAACCTCATCCGATGAGGTTCAGCGGTATTTTTTGTTGGAACAGCCCTTAACTATCTTTAAAACCATGACCATGCTCCAAGGTAATTTTTTCAGCCCACTGCCAATCGGATTCCAATTGGCGATGGAGATGACGGCGATAGTTTTATGGGCGGGAAGGCAGCACGCGGGCCACATGTGGCCCGCGCCCACACGCGCCCTACTAGTTCTTTATATGTATACGTAAGGTACTGCAATTTCAACGGATATTAAGTGACGATGCAGCCGAATGTGTTATCGTACTATCTTGGAAGAGGTTGGTAACATCTAACGCTTGCTACACAGCATCGCACCGGAACGCTTAATAGCCTAGCGGTGCGTCTTTGCCGGCACACTGATGATTATGTATTTATCTAAGCATACTTACATAACTTACTAGTATCGTAGAATACATACCTAATTAAAAATTATCATACTAAATTGATGTCGGATCTGCTTTCATAATTTCAGTTCGTTAATTAAAAATCTCAAATTTAACCGAGCGGAGCTTTTGAACTTTGAACCGCTTACGTAATGATATTGTTATTAAGGCAAGCCTTATAAAAGTAATTAAAATTGAAATTGCTATGTACAATGTAATTACAACAAGTACAAACAGAAAACAAGTAGCTTATGCCGGTCATAGACCATCCATTCTATAATATCGTCCAACCAGCACGATGCTGCACTTGCAGGCTTGATCCAGTTTGCAGTTCGTCCATATGTACACCAACACGCGACCAGTTAAAACTATCCAATCAGCAGCGTCAGTTGAAGCCATGGCCGTCACCATTAACAGAATAAAGATGTTTCCCTCCAATCGGCGTGATCAAGCCAAAATAATTGAAATTCGAATGTGTTGTTACGTATGACTGTCACGCCAACTACGCCCAATCGGCAGCGTCATGCCGATTAGACGATATAATGGTTGCTGTATGGCCGGCATTAGTCATATTATATTCACGGGCAATAAGCAAAAAGTCACCCGCGAGCGGTTGCGTTCCCACCAGAGTGCATGGCGTGGTAGACGAAAAAAAAGTAAACAATTGTATTACGACCTTAGAATACAGAATAAACTGTATTCTGAGATTACGACTTGCGAGCTGGATTCGGAATAAAGCGAGCTATGATGTCACATAACACATTGTTTGCATCGCGTTCATAGCGTAATCATGGTTCTGTTGGATAAGTCAGTTCTAACTTATCCAATCGGCACTGTCATGCCAATTAGACGATACGATATGGATGGTGTATAGACGGCATTAGTCATATATTCACGGGCAATAAGCAAAAAGTCACCCGCGAGCGGTTGCGTTCCCACCAGAGCGGCGTGGTAGACGAAAAATAAGTAAACAATTGTATTACGACTTGCGAGCTGGATTCGGAATAAAGCGAGCTATGATGTCACATAACACATTGTTTGCGTCGCGTTCATAGCGTAATCATGGTTCTGTTGGATAAGTCAGTTCTAACTTATCCAATCGGCACTGTCATGCCAATTAGACGATACGATATGGATGGTGTATAGACGGCATTAGTCATATATTCACGGGCAATAAGCAAAAAGTCACCCGCGAGCGGTTGCGTTCCCACCAGAGCGGCGTGGTAGACGAAAAATAAGTAAACAATTGTATTACGACTTGCGAGCTGGATTCGGAATAAAGCGAGCTATGATGTCACATAACACATTGTTTGCGTCGCGTTCATAGCGTAATCATGGTTCTGTTGGATAAGTCAGTTCTAACTTATCCAATCGGCACTGTCATGCCAATTAGACGATACGATATGGATGGTGTATAGACGGCATTAGTCATATATTCACGGGCAATAAGCAAAAAGTCACCCGCGAGCGGTTGCGTTCCCACCAGAGCGGCGTGGTAGACGAAAAATAAGTAAACAATTGTATTACGACTTGCGAGCTGGATTCGGAATAAAGCGAGCTATGATGTCAAATAACACATTGTTTTCATCGCGTTCATAGCGTAATTGTGGTGCCGTTGGATAAGTCAGTTCCATAACTTATCCAATCGGCAGCGTCATGCCGAATAGACGATACAATGCATGGTGTATGGCCGGCACTAGTCATATATTCACGGGCAATAAGCAAAAAGTCACCCGCGAGCGGTTGCGTTCCCACCAGAGCGGCGTGTTAGACGAAAAAAACGTAAACAATTGTATTACGACTTACGAGCTTGACTCGGAATAAAGCGAGTTATGATATCACATTGTTTGCATCGCGTTCACAGCGTAATTGTGGTGCCCTTGCCACTTGCTCGTCCACGAATTTGTTTTTTTTTACTCTATACAAGTTAGTATAGTACGAAATGGCGGGCCTATTTTAGGTCTCTTTGGAATTATAATATAACTAATATTATGGTCTTATTTATTTTAACTAATATATAATATGGTCTTATTTAACTAATATTAAAATATTATTTTGGCTTAAGTCTTTTCTTCATGAGTGTACATGAAGAAAAGACCCGCCATTTGTGGTCATCTTTCGTGAATCGTACTATACTTGACTGCGATCTCACCTGATGGTAAGTGATGATGCAGCCTAAGATGTTGTCCTACTAACTTGGAAGGGTAAGTAAATTTACCCCAACTGTTTCTACAAACATCGCACCAGAACGCTAAATCGCTTGGCGGTGCGTCTTTGCTGATAGGGTGGTAACTGGTAACTAGCCACGGCCGAAGCCTCCCAGCAGACCAGACCTGAGCCAATTTAGAAATTATCAAATTGCAAAGTGGCCCGTGGCGGGAATCGAACCCGCGACCTTCCACTCGAATCCGAGCGCGCCGCCACTGCGCCAGGGACCTCCCTGGCGCAGTGGCGGCGCGCTCAAAATATTATTATTTTTATGATTAAATAAATAAATAAATAAATACACTTTATTTGCACCACACAAGAAATTGTACAAAACAGAAATACATAATAAACTAATTTTAGGCACAAAAGGAAATGATTATGACTTATACCGCTTCGTAAATCCTTCACGAGCTTTTAATACAAAATTGCCTTGCTATATAAATCAGTGCTTGACAATATCGCCATTCGCACTGTATTATCTTTTCTGATTCTAAAATCTAAAATACATAATATCCAGTTTCTAAAACTCTAACCAACATTTGATTCAGTTACAGAGTTGCTAATGCTAAGTCGAGTACTTATGCTAAAACCATGCAGTATATTTGTACTGCATGCGCTAATTGGCAATATTCATCAGTCAATGGTTACAGTATATGGACGTTCCCCATGGGAGCCATTGTCCTTACAGATAACAAATATCCTGAATTTCTCGTGCTGGATTTCGAATCTTTGATTTTGAACAGGGTCACTTCTTAATCACCTTCCCTTATAGTTAGTTACGTAACATAATGAAAATGAAAATATTTATTTTCACATAGGCCTAGATACCTAATAGGCTCTTATGAAAATTCAAAACTCTACAAGCAGGTTTGCACCGAGAAGAATTGGCAAGAAAGTCGGCATAGTTTAAAGATCAACAACTTAGTAGGTAAGTCTAAACTGTAAAGGATTTGTTTATATAAATCGCAATATTAGCGATAAGGCCACTGAAAGTTGTAACTTTCGCTATGCGTAACGATAACAAATCATTGTAATTTAATCTAATCTTAAACCGCCAGACCATACATACATAAGACTCGAATGAGCACAGACTCTGTTTTTCCTCAGTGTGCGGGTTGTTTGTTTACACGACTCGATTCCGCTGTTTACATGTGTGCGGGCTGCACATTTTATTGTCTTGTAGACTAAAACTAAATAAATAACTTTAGCATTACTGTTGCGAGTTGTGACTATACTTACTATACTGGTATACACAAATATCTTATATCTATTTCTATCTATCTCTAATATCTATAAGTCAAAACTCAAAATCAAAATATATTTATTTCACATAGGCGCCTAACTATATAAAATCCTTGTTGTTGTACGGTGTTTGTAACAATACTCCTCAGAAATGGCTTAACCGATTTTTAATATTAATTTTTTTGTGTACAAAAAATCGGTAGGGCTGAGATTAGAACGTTAACAATGTTTTATTTCCCTAGTCCTAAGTGAGAAATAATTTATAATATGGCAAAACAACGTTTGCCGAGTCAGCTAATAATAATAGTATATCTATCTTATAATCGCGTTGGTTAGCATTACTTCAATGATTTATGATTTTATTCACTCAGTTTCTAAAAATTCAAGTTTTAAAGAAAAGTAACTTAGGGCCACTTGCGTAAAACAGCGTTGAATAGAGCGTTCGTTCCGTTTTAGCTTATTTGAGATACGGATCCCTAAAAATGCACAATAACGATCTTATCTGACATTCATTCGCACACTATAAAGTCATTCCTTGCTCTGTGCATTCGCAACTACTATAAAATAACGTCCTTGACAAAGATAGTGTCATTGGCGCAGCGGAAATGTCGCGCGTAGCTCTTTCAATGGCCGTATAGCGATCCATTGCTGCTTTTGTTAGGACAACCATTATAATAAATTATCGTATGTTAAAGTCACAATGGCATTATTATAAAACACCCAGTAGTAAAGGATTGTTTTGAATGACTATACTGTAGTGTAAAACAGTTTTAATATAATGTTTGGAGAATCATAAGATGACATAATTTCCACGGTCAAAGAAGCCCTAAGTAACATGATAGTTAAAGATTATATATGTTTGGTAACTTAAGGCGCTTCATGCGTTAGTATTATGCTTGAGTCAAAATTTACGATTTCCGAAGGAACATAAAATAGTTATGTGTTCAAATATTGAATGGTTCATATTGTACCATACAGAATCTTTTCAAGTAGCGGATTACAGCAAAACAAATTAATCTGTCCTGCTAGTTATGTGTTCAATTATAAATTAGATAATTGAATTCATATTATTTGGCATTTCACAATCTAGAACTTGGCTCAAAAATATTTTAAAATATGTGTATAACTTTCTCACTAGAACAGGTTTTGTATAGGCTGTTTGCTAAAATAGCGGTCGATGTTCTACGCAGATGCAAGATATTTGCCATGTTTCTTAACAAAAACTTATAACAATGACATATATAGAAAACTAGTAGGGTGCGTGGGGGCGCGGGCCACATGTGGGCCGCGTGCTGTCTCCCCCCTATTTGCCTTACAACTTTAGTCCCTTCAACATTCCCCATACATTTTCTACGAAAAAAATAAATTCCGCCATTTTGAATTTTTTTTCTATCCATCGAATAGACCTTCGGGTCCTGATTACTTCTTGTCAAGAAACCGTTCTTCCATCTTTTATACTTTCCGAGATATCGACGAAATCCGTATGGCGGCCATTTTGAATCCACCATTTTGAAATTTTTTTCAGCTCACTGCCAATTGCATGACGTTTCAAATGACATTTGGTCGAGCACCCCCCACCTATCTTCGATACCCTCCCCGTGCTCTTCACCCGTCTTCGAAATCCTCAATCATCAGCTCTCTCCGTATTTTTCCTCCGAATGAATTTTTCTCTTGTATACGAAACGCATAGTGAAAAAAAAAAATTTTCATACAAAATTGTTCAGGAGAGGTGATCAATGAGTCAGTCAGTGAATCAGCACGAGTAGCTATATATATATTAATTAATAACATTTACTAAAAAGTGTCTCAAAAAAAAACACGATTTTCCTAGATTTTCATTCAAAAACCATAAACCGAAAAGTGCCATTTTTAGCATTTTTCGATAAATTAAACGTATTATTTTAGGATAAAATCCAAGATATTTTGTTATTTCTGAATTATAGTAATTTAATTCAATTCATATTCAATGTCACTGTTTACTTATTATTTTAATAAGTTGTATATTTATTTTATTATATTTTTTTTTTGTAATACCATTTTCCGCGCAAAATTGCGTCAGCGGGAACGGAATTCTTTTTTTGTATGGAGCGACACGCGATTCACGCGTAAACGTATAAAGGCTCTTAAGGAGGTTCGGCCAAATTAGCCTGCGAAAATTCTAATTTTATTTAGTTCCTATGAAACGGAAATTAGCATAAAAATTATATAATTCTAATCAAATCAGTGTAGAAATTGATATAACGAAAGATTAGATTAAATTCATATCTTCCTTTGTTTATAGATGAGAATTCATCAATGATTATGACAAAGTATAATATTATCTATGGATAAACAGTATCCATAGAAGCTTCTTTGTTGGAAATCGAAACATCAATGTTCTATTGAGTTCATTCGAAACGTAATCAAACAGCGGAAACTTGTTAATGCCGATAACAGATTTCATTTTGCGTGCCCTTCGTACCTGACCCTCGTATGGCGTATCTTTATCATTCTCTGTGCTAAAATTTCTGTAGGACGTAGATCCAAGTGTAGGGAGACACCTGCGTTAATATACCTACGTTCCCGAAAATTCGGCTCAAAACGCTCGCAATGTTTTTCAAGTCACTTCACATGAACTTATACGAGGACCTCCGGTGCTTGCTGCTGGATGGGATCGTTCGCGAAGTTTCTGGCCCAGTTTATTATCAGGATCTCGTGGGTTCGGCGGCCAACTTCGGAAAGCTACGGTAGTTCGCGCACGCGTGGCATATAAGAAGCGAAGCGGCTTGAAGTGACATAGAGAATATGCTGTGGACAGCGACGGCGCGGCGAGTCCGTATTTTGTATCGTCCTGCCCCAGAATGGGGAGAGTGAGTTCATAGGGACAAGGAGCAAGAGGAAACAACTTGTAGGGAGTCAAGAAGACGCCCCGGGAACACGCCAAGAGCAAGTACCGAACGGGCGCCCTCCCGCGTTTCGGCCTGATTCACGTGTGGTCTGCGTAAAGACGATTTTCACTTCACGAAATGTTACGTGAATCGATAGGCAGCACCGGACCTTTTTGTTTATTTACGTGCGCATTCATGCATTTTGCATAAACGATACATTATGCGGCACGTTACAACATACCTACACGAACTAAAGTTCAGCCGAAAATTTCTCAGCAGGTGTAACGTCCCATTGGGTCCGATCGCTTGAAATTGTAAACTACAAATATTATAATTGTGTTTTACAAGACCCATATGTTCACGAATTCATACATTTAATAGTAGGTTAGTAAAATAAAAAGATACATTACTTCTAAACGAAAGTACCCAACTTAATAAATAGCCCAGTAACGCGTCAAATCTCATAAATAATAATAGAGTCCAATCATTGACTTACTGTCCAATGAAATCTAATTAATTATAGATTAGATGCGGGAAGCCACGATTCTCGAATCTCGAAACCCCTGACCGAACAAATCCCAAATGACTGTAGGGGTAAACCCCTTGATTAGAATAGTTTAATAGTTTTCACTTAATATTTATTACATAGTTGTTAAAACTTGTAATTTGTGCATGTGATTTCTAGAGAATACATGATTACAACTTCTGATTGAATGGGCATGGATACACTTTGAATTCAGGACAGTTTTTTAGATAAACAGGTACACATTATGTATGCAAGTAGTTTTAAAAGATAGATAGTAATCACGGGGGTTACACATAAATAAACTAAAAAAATTGTTAAAAGAACGTGCTAGGAACGCGATTAAAACGGCAAAATGTGAAAATTTAGCAATCGTATTTGACATTGGTAACACTAGCCGCTGCAAACCTTGTCCATTATAACTATAAGGTATCAATTTTACGGTTAAATTGAGTCGATCTATTAGAGTGGAACTTTAAAGGTCGTACAGACAGAAGGACGGAAAGTCGGCCGCATGCGGTATTAGTATGAGAACATTGCTATAATAGTATAAAGTATGACGCGTTGTGTAATGTACTGAAATCTATACATACTAATATTATAAATCTTAAGAGTTTGTTTGTTTGTTTTTTTTTTCTTTGTTTTTTTGAACGTGCTTAGCTCTCGAACTAATTCCGATTTGAAAACCATGCAGCCAGAGGTCATCGATTTATAAATCGTTATCAAGTCAAAACGTTTCTTATTCGCTTCCATTCCTCGCAAAGTAAATCTAGATAAGAAAGAAGTAACTTGGATAGATAAAATGGTCAACTTCAATGCAACAAAGTACCACCCCTTAAAGAGGTGACGAGAAAGGCTTTAGTTTATAGGACGAAAAGCTATTTCCCACTATAAAGTAAGTCAGTGGATTTATTCTGTAATCGGTAATTAGCAACTCGCACTGGGTAACACTAAGAAAACGGAGGCAAAAATCCTATTTTTGCACAACTTAGTAACTTGCACGGTATGTTGACATGATAACATACCAACCTAGGTTGGTAACTTCACCTCCATTTTCTTAGTTAATAACCCAGTGCGAGTTAATAACTAACGATCCAAATAATACCCAAAGGAATGGTTAAAAGTCCAACATTTTAAGAACATAAGGGTATCCAATTTTAAAACAGGCCAATTATTATGAGAAACCGTGTATTCGAAGTATCTTATACTTTTTCGGCGCGTTGCCAAAAAAAGTTGATTCTCGTTAATGTAGGGAAAAAGAGATTTTGGACGCGAAATCCGTGTTGCAAAAAGCCAAGTAACGTGACGCATCGACGCGTTTGAATAAATGCGAGCGCCATCAATGGAATGAGTTACGACGAAACAACCATAGTGTAATGGATTCGGACTCGAAGAATGACACATAATAATATTACAATAATAGACCTGTACCCTGGACAGGGCGGACGGTGCGAAAAAATGTCGCCAGTTTATCGGTGCCAAAAATGCTTGCTTTGCCACCAACATTAAGGCCATGCTGTAGTTTGCACAGCAGCCAGCAATAGCATTTTGGCAAATCGCTCGTTTTATTGTTGAAAAAGGTTTACGTAAGTTGTTCGGATGCCATATCCTGAGGTTTCTTATCAGTGATTACAATACTAGCTGCTGCCAGCGACCCTCGCCACCCAAATTTGAATAATTTTGGTCTTTACATATATGGTAATAGGTGCTTTGCTTCTTTTGGTCATAGCGTGATGTTATAATATAGCCTATAGCCTTCCAGAATAAATGGCCTACCCAACGGATAGATATAAGTAATCGTCCAATTAGAAATGGAGGACACAAGTTGGTTATAGTGCCACACCGTTTGCGTAAGGTACAGAGGTCATTTGTGGGGTTAAGTGTACGCTTCTACAATATGATCCCGAAGTCTGTTTTGGACTTACCTTTGCATAGGTTTAAAGACACTGTCAAGAAACATGTAATTAATCATGGTTACTATACTATTGAAGAATTTCCTAACGACAATGATTCTTGGAATGATAGAAATATGCTTCCATCTCCTCACGAGATATCTTAAAAATATGTTATAATTTTTCATAATCTATAAGAAATCTTGTATTATAACAATGACATTTTTGAAAAGAGCAAGTGCCGAGTTTCTTGCCAGTTATTCTCGGTGCAAACCTGCTTTCCGAACCTGGCGGTAGAGTTTTTACTTTTCATAAGAGCCTGTTATTTAGGCCTATGTGAAAAATAAATATTTTCATTTTCAGTTTTCATTTTCAACAAAACAATGGCGCAAGCCTGTTCGTGGAGTTACCATGGCAGGTATCCTATGGTAGTACCTGGAGGATATTTCCTCCTCCCATAACAAAATAAAAATGGGGTAGTGGGGGTACCTCGGAGGAGATGGAAATATATCCCTATCATTCCAAGATAGCTTCTTCTATAGCTTCGAGGTTGACTGAGTTACGGGACTAAAACTATGACGGGGCGAAGGGTTGATTATATCAATTGAACAACTCTCTGGTGAGTAAGATTCTGTTTGAAGTGATCTGAGGTAACATTATTTCATCCAACTAGAAAATAGTGCTGAATTGCAATCTCAGCTGGTAAGTGACGAGTTGTCACTTACACAATACCTCTCTTTTTATCCGACTTAAAAAAGGAGGAGGTTCTCGATTCGCCAGAATCATTTTTTTTACAAATAAACGTGGAATAAAGATAGAATAGTTGTACTGTTTTGTCTTATTCCAAATTGCTGATGACAGAAAAGGACAAAACAGAGTATAATCGCCATTCCACGTCTATTTGTTAGGCGGTTAGAGTAAATGGCTTGGCAATTATAGTTCATGTCTCACTCACCCATTCTATGCCGTCGTGAAAGGGTGTGTCCTCCCAATTGGTCTCTGGGAATCTTTGAAGGATTACGCCGTTGCTTAATCCGCCTCCTGGAACAATCAGACACAGAAAATTAAGTTTTAACTAGAAATTACCAAAAAATTGCGTTTTTAGGGTTCCGTAGCCGAATGGCAAAAAACGGAACCCTTATAAATTCGCCATGTCTGTCTGTCCGTCTGTCCGTCTGTCCGTCTGTCCGTCTGTCCGTCCGTATGTCACAGCCACTTTTTTCCGAAACTATAAGAGCTATACTGTTGAAACTTGGTAAGTAGATGTATTCTGTGAACCACAGTAAGGTTTTCACGCAAAATTTTAAAAAAAGTAATAAATTTTGGGGGTGCCCCATACTTAGAACTGAAACTCAAAAAAATGTTTTTCATCAAACCCATATGTGTCGGGTATCTATGGATAGGTCTTCAAAAATGATACTAAGGTTTCTTATATCATTTTTTTCTAAAATGAATAGCTTGCGCGAGAGACACTTCCAAAGTGGTAAAATGTTTGTCCCCCCCCCCCCGCTGTAACTTCTAAAATAAGAGTATGATAAAACTAAAAAAAATATATGATGTACATTACCATGCAAACTTCCACCGAAAATTGGTTTGAACGAGATCTAATAAGTAGTTTTTTGATATTTACAATAAAACCTCTAAAAACAAAGTTAGTTTTGCGGTTCGATAAGAAAAGTGGTTTTTATGGTTTTATTCCTCCGGTTTAAGTACGGAACCCTCAGTGCGCGAGTCCGACTCGCACTTGACAGGTTATTTTAAATAATAATGCATGCAAGCAAACGAGCAGGCGGGTCACCTAATGTTAAGCAAACACCGCCGCCCATAGATATTTGCAGCACCAGGAGACTTGCAAATGCGTTGCAGGCTCTTAAGAAGTCTTCTGCGTCAATTTAAAAATATTTTCCGGTTTCATTTTATTCCAATGATGTAGGGTAATTTTCATACCTATAAAAAAAACTATTCCCATATCGATAGCTTTTAGAGTTACTCAATAATATAATAAAAGTTGCACCATAAATCGGTAGGAACACAATCACAGCGCACATAAGTATTTACATGATACTTAAAAGGTTCTAACTTTCTAAGGCACTATTTCTAATTACTTAATAACGCCAGTCTGTATTCAGTTTTCACAGAAGTACGAACAGGTACGAGTAGTTACAATACAGACGTTACGTAGGTGCGGAAAGTTAGGAAGCTTTCGTTTTTGTGTCGGGTCAAGGGCGCGCCCGGGGAAACGGTCGCCTGGGTCGCTGGCAGCCAGAAACTTCATAGCACAGAACACAATACTCTCTACCGAGAGTTATATGCATTCTACATAATTATTATCAACACAGACTCCAAAACAGGAGGAGGTTCTCAATTCGACTGTATGTTTTTTTTTATGTTTGTTACTTAGTATTATACTTACATCTATATGTTGTTACCTCATAACTTTTTGACTGGGTGAATCGATTTCGATGATTCTTTTTTTATTATAAAGCTGACGCTTCCCGTGTGGTCCCATTTCAATTTAGTCCAGTTCTGGTAATGGTATCCATGAGAAAACCATGTGTCTTAAATTTTTAATTGGAAAGGATGTAGGTATTCAACAGTAGTTTTTTTTGTTAATTAACACAACACAGTTTCATCCATATTTTAACACAGTTTCATCCAGTTTTGGTCGTCCCGCAGCAGCGCGCGCTCGGATTAGAGTGGGGGGTTGCGGGTTCGATTCCCGCCAAGGGCCTCTATAGAATTTTATGATCTCTAATTACGCTCAGGTCAGGTCTAGTTGATTCTGTGGTCTGGTGGTCTAGTTCAAGAGATACAGCGGTATGAGACGGATAGACGGCGAAGTCCAGTAATAGGGTAGGTTTTTTATTTAATTATTTTTATTTAGTATTTGTTTTTATAGCCGCAACAGAAATACATCATCTGTTAAAATTTTCAAGTCTTCAGTCTCCTCCTTTTTGGAAGTCTCTGGAACATTGTTTAGAAGATCCCGTGTCGTACGAAAATTTTACAACATATAAATAGCTAAGTACATACTTATTCGATAATCGATTCGAGGAGCACTCTTCATAAAGCTGTCGATAACCAGCCTTGGGGATTCAAAAAGCCATTAAAATTCATCACAGATGTTAAAATTGTCCGAATCCACGATCCGGTCGCATCATGCCGATCACGTTCTTAACAAAATTTTCTACGGAACGAGTACCTCTACATTTACATCACATTACATAAAATTTACGAGCTAAGGGCACCCTACGGTTTTACTCTCGATTTTTGTTATTGCAAATCATAAATCTTACTGCGAAAGCTAAGTCGTAACTATTCGCGTTAGAAAGGCCAAAGAGATCAAGTTTTCTACCGTTTCAAAACCAAAATATAAAGTTAATTTAATGAACATTTTGTGTCAACTGTCAGAAGGAAGTTATTGAGAAGTAAAACTTGTTTATATGCTCAGGTTTTTCAGAAATCCCTTGGGAACTTAAGTATATTTCCGATAAAACTATGCCCATTATTTAGCTCCGTGTAAAATCGATCTCTATTTCTCAGCCAAATAGATTCACTAGTTTTTTCGTGAAGGAATTACACAATCCATACATCCATAAACAAAGTTTCGCCTTTATAAAAGGTTTTAGAGTGATTATTTATCGAATTATTCATTATTCTAAGAGCAAAAAAATAAGAGAAAATCGTAGACATCTGGCGACTCGGTTATCGAGTGTTTTACAAGTAAAATTAACTGGATATTTGCATGACAAACGCCCCAAGTTACAGTAGCTAGCGCTCGTTATGGACCGCTAACAACTTACTAATGGGAACTGTAGTTAGCGTTAAGAGTTAAAAAGCACTAACAAAGTATTCAATAACTTAACATTAATTTTATTTTATTATGATATCGTTATGTACGTTTTATCGAGCTATTTTATTCAATAGTTGAACATTTACAATAACAATAAATATTGAATGGAAGCAGGCGTTATTTTGCGGAAATCCAACGATCGGATTTCGCATTGTGAAGTCAACATCTCCTGAGGAAGTCCGGGTTCGAGACGAAACGTGCGTCGAAGAAAGTGTTGGAAAATTGTGTGTGGTGTTTCATGTGGGCAGTGTTCCTGCATATTGTATCATACAGAATCTTTTCAAATAGCGGATTATAGCAAAACAAATTAATCTGTCCTGATAACAACAAATTGCAACAACAAGACCACTCCACCAACAGTGTACCTACATATAAGCCGAATGGTTAAGAAGTCTACCTCCTTATCAGGAGTTAATTGGGTCAGGAGTTCAAATCCCAGGCACCCCTAACTTTTCAGAGTTCATACACCTAGGAACGTCAAAACTCAAAATTGTTTGGCAGGGGTCAGCCAAACCGCGGCCTGGCGGAACGCGGTGAATACGCAAATGAATCCCGTACTCCCGTCAACATGATCCGTCGTGACAAACGACAGGTTTTAGTAAGTACAAGCCCCATATGAGTAATATGGGGCTCCCATTACCCTAAGGGGTACGCGTTAGGCATTTCTTGCCATTACAAAACAGGCATACATATATTTTGTCACAGATCACGATGTTCTCTTTAAGATTTTTCTGGTTACGAAAAATGCAAATATGCATCCAAAAGACTTGCAACTTAAACTGACTATCATGTACCCAACTGACATTAAAAAACCAAGTTCGAATCGGATTTGCGCACGAAGGGTTCCGTACCGTTATTATAAATACGGCGAAAAAATCACAGTTAGTACTTGACTGTGATCTCACCTGATGGTAAGTGATAATGCAGCCTCAGATGTTATCGTACTAACTTGGAAGGGTAAGTCAATTTACCCCAACGGTTTCTACAAGCATCGCACCGGAACGCTAAATCGCTTGGAGGTGCGTCTTTGCTGGTAGGGTGGTAACTAGCCACGGCTGAACCCTCCCACCAGACCAGACCTGAGCCAATTTAGAAATTATAAAATTCCAAAGTGGCTCGTGGCGAGAATCAAACCCGCAACCTCCCACTCGAATCCGAGCGCGCCGCCACTGCGTCAGGGACGTAGCTGCGGCAAAATGGTCCCGTTTTTTACCCTTTGGGTACAGACTACAGAGCCCTAAAAACAATACATTTTTGGTTACAAAATATATTACCAATGTTCATACACGTGTTACCAGCACTATAAAGTAAATATATATCAAACCAAATTAATCTCTAACTGGTTGCCATTATGTCAAAGCCAAGAAGGTCAGCAAGTGAACTATCGAAATATGAATAGAGGCGTTTCGACAAGTTACTTTGGTCTTTTGTGCACTTCTGAATAACTGGTAGTGTTTGCTGATAAATAAAATTGCATCTAAATTGTTAGGCATATTAATCATTATTAAAAGTTTAAACATTCAAATTGTTTGTTTGAATTATTAAAGCTTTAAATAAGTAGGTATTAAACTTCAACCCAGTACTACACTACTATATTTTAATTTATAGGAGGAATCTAGTAACGCAAACTATTAACTTTAGACATAGAATTAATCTTAAAAGAAACCTAATTTTGATGATATTTTAACACTTAAATCATCCCCATTGATACAAAGATTGTCTCCATACAAAGAAACTCCTCAGCAATAAATAGACCAGCTACCAAACTTAACTAAACAACCAAAGACCGTAAACGAGCGACCAAAAGTTTACGAAAAAACCCTAACAATGTCAAATTAACTAATGTTTAGTCAAATACAAGTCTTATATTATAGGCTAAATACACGGGATAGACAGGAAAATAAGAAGGATATAAATTCACTCGAATAGATAAAATGTCCCGAGGCACTTTTAATAACGAATTTATATATAGTTTCACGTACAGTTCGATTATAATATATTAATTTCTTTGGCAGATTGATAATTGAAGCGAATTCAAGATGGGTTGGAGTGGTGATTGCGCTACACAAATTAATGAGGGCGGGTAGCACCTGACGGTTAAAAGACCTGTGTGCTGATTCCGAGTTTTTTTTTAAATATGCTTACTTACTCGATCGTGAGAGAGTTAACGCCGATTTGTAAGGAATTGGAATAGTTTACAAAATGTATCAATAGGTGTCGCTACAACAATCAACTACAAATTCGCGTTTACGCTTTCACTGTCGAATAAGTGGAAAACTCGGAATAGGCACACTGTTCAGTTTGATTCTAGAACTTCCCATTGAGCTATAGGTTTTCACATAGAAAACAAATACATAGCCATAAGAATTTCACTGCATTGTAAAATAATTTTTACATTTCCTCTGTGAAACTCCAAAGATAATACATTTAAAATATTCAAGCTCAATGACTCAACATCTAGAGTATTTAGAACATGATGTCATTCCCTTGTCATGATAGAAAAAACTAAGTGCGGGTGCACTACCAAGCTAATTATAGAAGTTGAACCAATAGCCCATACAAATAATCGGTAATGTTTGGTAAATTAATTAAATACTATTGTAGGCGGTGTATAAGTTGAAACCTGCACAGAACTCTTTTTCAGGAGTCAAATATGGTGCGGTATCTATAAAGCCAACAGTTAAGCATGCAGATGTAGGAACCTATGAAGACAGCGCCAATATGGGTCAACTTGGCGTCACAATAGATCGAGAGCAGTCGAAGTAACACCAGGGACCATCAAGCTGCAATCGAGAGAAGAGAAGAGAAGGGGTTAACTTATTAGCCCCAAATAGCAACTGTCATTTATGGATTTGCATTGTTGCTGATTCATTTCTCATATAAAAATAAATGCAGTTATAATTTTTTTTTAATAAAGGAATTCTTACTTCTGTGTCATTCTTTCTATGTCCTGTTAATTTTTTTGACCCTGTAGAGTAAAAAGTTTGGGTCTCTCAAACACAAAACAATTGGAGACTATGAAAAATTACACTACATGAGACCAGGGCATCATAGATTCTAAGAAGTGAATTAACAAATGGAACATGTCTCACCAACTATTAACAGTAACAGAACAATACAGTGATTCAAGGCTGGACGAGTTGGGGCCAATTTATAGGAGCTTTATATTGTTCCTACAATAAAACATATTGATAAATGAGACTGCAATGGAATTTATTTGTGTCAATAAAGCATATTTTGTTTTTAATCTATACAAGTTAGTACTTGACTGCGATCTCACCTGATGGTAAGTGATAATGCAGCCTAAGATGCTATTGTGCTAACTCGGAAGGGTAAATTTACCCCAACGGTTTCTACAAGCATCACACCGGAATGTTAAATCGCTTGGCGATGTGTCTTTACTTGTAGAGTGGTAACTAGCCACGGCCAAAGCCTCCCACCAGACCAGATCTAAGCCTATTTAAAAATTATAAAATTCCAAAGTAGCCCATGGTGGGAATCGAACCTGTGACCTCCCACTCTAATCCGAGCGTGTCACCACTGCGCCAGGGAGGTTGTTGTTTTATAATACACACCAATTAATCCTTAGAGCTGTGGTCTATAACTCTGTCTTTTTATTACACTGTCATACACAACTAGGTGCCCAAAATGGTAATGTTTAGGTAGGTACTTACAATGTAATTTTTTTTTTACACACTACAAGTTGTTGACTGTGATCTCACCTAGTAAGTGACCAATATTGTAATATCATCAGAAACCAAAAAAATAAATGGCTAACTGTGGTTACACCAGAAATTTTAATGTCAGAGCCACGCAAATTTGTTTTATGTTAAGACTTGTTTTACACTAGTTTAAAAATATATTCATATTTGTTTTATTTTGATCCATATATTAAAAAAAAATCAGAAGATTTATGGAAACCCTCCGTCGACATGCTCTTGGAGGGGAAAAGGGTGACGGCTAAGGAGTTTTCCTAGGTCCCCCACTTTTTCTTAGGCTATAGTCGTACATTCTTATATAAAGTTAACACATAACCTCAAAAAATAAAAAAAATAATACAAAAAAATTATAATTAATTAAATATTTGTTGTATTATTTTACTATCTCAGAACCAACCAACAATGTGCACCTATAGGTAATTAGGTTAAGGTTATTTTCCTTTTTTGACCACCCAGAAATAGGAGCCCCGCGAAGCGGGGCTCCGTCGACATGCTCTTGGAGGGGAAGAGGGTGACGGCTAAGGAGTTTTCCTAGGTTCCCCACTTTTTCTTAGACTATAGTCGTAAATTCTTATATAAAGTTAACACATAACCTCAAAAAAATAAAAAAAATTATAATTAATTAAATATTTGTTGTATTATTTAACTATCTCAGAACCAACCAACAATGTGCACCTATAGGTAATTAGGTTAAGGTTATTTTCCTTTTTTGACCACCCAGAAATAGGAGCCCCGCTAAGCGGGGCTCCGTCGACATGCTCTTGGAGGGAAAGGGGGTGACGGCTAAGGAGTTTTCCTAGGTCCCCCACTTTTTCTTAGGCTATAGGTAGTCGTAAATTCTTATATAAAGTTAACACATAACCTCATAAAATACAAAATTAATAAAAAAAAAATTATAGGTTTCCGCGCCGCGGGGGATGGTGGGGAGGGTTCGTACCCTCCCCCCCTCACCCCCCCCCCCCTCCGCCCCCACCCCATAAATCCAGATGCGTATTTCAAATGCCGACCCAAATTTTCATACACATGTTTACTGCAGTACATGTGTACTTACTTTCTTTCTCGTGGTCGAAGCCCACTATGACGAAGTAGTCCACGAGCCTAGACATCGCAATCCTACGGGATCATCCAAACTACACCACAAAAACACTCAGTACACGATCCGTATAACACTAAATACATTTTTTCCAATATTTCACATGTTAACGCGCCGCTTTCGCCACCAAACACACCACGACGCGTAGCAAACCATGAACTTCAGTTATATTTAAACAACGCACGCATTTACCGAGTCGAGAGCTGAATAATTCCAATTCAGAATTCACAAATTACTTTACACCGACCAATTGTGATAGCACACAAAATTAGGTTATAAACTCAATAAATTAATCGCTTCACCGAAATAAACTGAATATCCCGAATGCCTATGAGATCAAAAATCCAAAAAATATCAATTACAAAACAAAGCTCGCAATGGTTTGCAAATTTTCGATAAATAACGGCACAAATTACGGAGAACCTCCTCATCATCCGACATTTCTAAAAAAACTGGTAAGGATAACCAAAGACAGTTCTGTGTTCTGTTAATCCATTCGTCCCTTTCAGGACAGGCAAAGGTCGGAGACCATACAGCCTATTCATTCGTGTGTATTTTCTGTGTTATGTATTTTAAAGGCATAGCCTGTTCAATCGTATAACAATAATAAATATAAATAATCATAAATATGTATGATTCATCTGAATGATTTTAATCTTGTAGTTTTTTCTTTCTGACTCTTCTTTCTTCGAATTATCTTTCTTTCTGTACTTAAATTCAAATTTCTTGAACAGTGTTCAAAATATATTTGTATAAATATTTATACGTCAACGAATTCTTCAGTAAATCCTTTAGCGAGCGCGGCACGTCTTCAATGGTCTTGAAAATATTAATCAAGTCATCAATCAGCACAAGGCGCTGAATGCCGAAAGATGAACACGAAAAAAATATGTGATCCAGTGTTTGGGATTCATTACTATTGCAATAATTACAAGACGGAGAGTTCACTATTTTCATTCTATGTAAATGTGCATTAAGGCGACAATGACCCAATCTTAGGCGACATATGGCTGAATAATATTTTCTATTACTATAATTAGTTTTCTTATTACAAAACCACGGGTTTTTATTTAAATCATTATTTATGCATTTGTACCATAATCCTTTTCGCTCATTTTCAGGGGAGTTCCTCATCTCATCCCAATGACTTTCCATCTTATTTATCAAATTCTTATTGATATCAGTGTAAGGAAGGGCAACACTTGACTTTATTTGTCTGATGTTCTGTGATGTATTTATCGTTTTTGCCAAAAAGTCGACGTTTTCATTTCCAATCACTCCACAGTGTGCCGGGACCCAAATGAAAGCAATTTCATATGATCTGTTCAGCTCAAGTTGATAAGTTTTCTTCATAATTTCGTAAATTAAATAGTTAGTTTTAACATGAAGCTTACAATTGTAACCAAAGACAAAATTCACGATATTATAGTAATACCATTGTAGAACACTTTTTCTACCATATTTTACAACAATAATTCTTTCCTTTTTTGTGCGTGTGTGTATGTTTGTAACTCCTTCACGCCGCAATCACTGAACCGATTTGGATGAAATTTGGATTGAAGGTAGATAATACCTTCGAATAACAAATAGGCCATGGCTACCACGGGATTAGTGAAAACCAAAATTCATGTGGGCGGAACCGCGGGCGTCCGCTAGTAGCAAACTATAAAATACATACAAAAATTAAGAGAATCCTTACATGTTATTACTGTATGTGCACCTCCTCCTTCTTCGATATATGGATAACTTCGACAAATGGATGATGAGATAGTACGTAGAGGCACCTCGACGAGTGTCGTCTGGTAACCTAAAGACTGAACGCGGGGGCCGCGTCAGTTAAAAAAAAAATTGTTGCCTGTAAAGTCGGTATACGGGCGAAAGTTTTACGTGACAACGACTTTGAGTGGTAAAATAATTTTAATGTGAATATTCATTCGTATAGTAGGAAGAAGGATGAAATGTGGAAGGGACGCGTGCCTTTCACTTTTTATGTCTGTCTCTCTCGCTCTTAGGCGGGCTAACCATGCCCGAGTGGAAGGGACGCGTGCCTCTCACTCGCTCTCATTGTGAGCGCATAATGTGAGCGGAGCGTAACGCAGTTTCTTGAAGTGTCACCCGGCAAACCAATTTATAAGACGTTGTCACGTCAAAAATAGGCAGTACTTGACGACGTTATAACTTAGGTAAATGGTAATAGGTACTGCAATAATTCCGAGAAAACAAAAACCGAAAACGAATGAACATATTTTTAGAGCTTGGTTAAGGTAATTATGATTTATTATGACGATAAAATAAAAGAAGCCCTGTCAATACCGCTGTCTTAACTTTCTACGAAAGTATACTTGTCTATCTCTATGTTGAAAAGAACAACGCAATCTACTGGAAGAATTTACGATACTTTTCTGTTATTTTCCTTCTAAATTGGTAAGAATATTTGTAGTGGCAACTCTAAGTATAAATCGGTACCTAGACAATGTACAAATCCGTTAGTAAAGTCATTGTTAAGTCAAATGATGGTCAAATGAGTGTCAAATATGCCATGCCAGTGCCAACTGTCAAAATATTTTGTTGTACAAATTTTAACTAACTAATTTAAAAATAGTGCTACCCTTTTCAAACTATTCCGTATGGAAAGGGACAGCATTATTTTAAATAGTTAGTTTTGCATAACAGAATCGACCACACTATTTAGCTATCTTGAGAGCTATTATATTCAGTCAATCTAAAATCTATTTTATTTGCCTTCGTGAAGACCATAGTGTTCTGTGGTGAAGACTGAAGGACATTTACATTCGTCTTTTACAATAGATTGCATTTAGTTCTCAGGTTCTCAGCATGAACCTATTTTTTATCCGTGGTTCGCAGTCTCGATCGCAGTCAATCAATGGGATTATTGGTCTGAGACCTACCTAGTATTCTGTGGTTAGTTGACTTGTAACTTGTCTACATAGATCGTTTGCTTGTCTATGAAGAGAGTAGAGATAAGTGGTCTGTGGTACTGATTACCAAATTGAGACCAGTACATACTCTTTGGTCTGCGTTTTGTGTCAGTGCGACCGTTTGTGGCAGATTTCTGCCATTTGGGCAGATTTGGCTCCTAAACTTTAACACTGGCAGAATGTGGCAGATTTCTAGGAAATCCTTATTATCTTTGAAAAACTCATAAATTGATGTCCATTTACTTATTTTTGTATGACTTAGTTAGTCGAAAATCTTACATACTAAACTGTCACTTTTGTCTTGTGTTGATAGAACGGGGATTTTCTGAGGTCAAAACTAGAGATGCCACGAATATTCGGCTACTATCGGTATTCGGCCACTTTTTTTTGTATTCGGTATTCGGCCGAATAGTACTTATTATTCGGCCAAATACCGAATACCAAATCGTGGACAAAAAAGACACATCATATTACTCAAGATTTTTATTTATTATCTACCAAATTACAATATTTTAATAAGTAAAATTAATCAGCGGTAAGTTGTGATGGATAAAAACAAGCTTTTCAGTAAATGTAATCGTAAATGATACCAGCTTCAGAAAACAACCTCTCACTATACACGCTACTCCCGGGAGAAGAAAAATAAACTTTAGCAAATTTTGAAAGGTTTGGGTAGGTATTGCTTTTCATTTGCTGACCACCACTTGTAACTTTGTAAGGATCATCTTTCATGTCTAGGCGAGTAGTCACACTAATATTATAAAGGCGAAAGTGTGTGTGTGTGTGTGTGTGTGTGTGTGTGTGCGCGTGCGTGTGTGTTTCTGTGTGTGTGTGTGTGTGTGTGTGTGTGTGTGTGTGTGTGTGTGTGTGTGTGTGTGTGTGTGTGTGTGTGTGTGTGTGTGTGTGTGTGTGTAAGTGTGTAAGTGTGTATGTTTGTTACTCCTTCACGCCGCAACTACTGAACCGATTTGGCTGAAATTTGGAACATAGATAGCTTATAACCCGGATTAAAACATAGGCTACTTTTTATCTCGGGAAAATCCATAGTTCCCATGGGATATTTAAAAACCCTAATTTTCAACAGTTATCTATAGCTACAGCTATAGGTAGATTACTTTGACAATCTTTCCTGAAAGTAGGTGTAAAGGTCATTGAAAAAGAAATTCAATTTTTACACTAGCAGGAGCAAAAACAGCTCGCGCGTCTTGCGGGGAATCCTCGCGCATTTTTTTTTACTCTATACAAGTTAGTACTTGACTGCGATCTCACCTGATGGTAAGTGATGATGCAGCCTAAGATGTCATCGTACTAACTTGGAAGGGTAAGTAAATTTACCCCAACGGTTTTTTTTTTTTTTTTTATTTATTATTAAATAAAAATACATATTTACAACTTGTTTTCTTGGCACCCCTAAGCCTCGGCGGCTTGTCGGGGCGCTGCACATTCCTCCTTAAAATACACTAGTATACATATAGGTAAAATTCATTATATACATAGTAAGGTTAACTTAAAACTAGAAAGTAGGTTATGGGAATAAACAAATACATAGAACTAAAAATTGTCGGTAGGACGCGCAAAACACCGAACACAAACCACTTTGGTTGCACGTGTAGTGCGCAAGCGATTCAAACAAAAGATCCTTATCAGTGACCGAGAATATACAGGCCGTTCCAATATTATTATGTTTCTTATATTATATTACTATTATGTATTCTTATATTACTACGTATTCTTAATTATTCTGTATTAATTTGACTTTTATATATATGTTGGTTTGTTTATTTATTTATTAGTTATATTATACGTATGTGTGTTAATTTTTTTTTATGTATGACTAGCGAGTTATTTAAAAGATAATTCTTAATTTCGTACTTGATATTTCTTCTCGTTAGTTTAGATTTTAAATTTAGTGGTAGTTCATTTATTAATCTGGGCAGAAGGTAATCTGTTGTTCGCTCTCCATAAAAGTTGCTAGCCCGAGTTGTCAGCAATTGTTTTTGCGTATCCGCTCTTGTTTTTATTATTCGTAGTGTATCCTTTTGGAAGTAATCGAAATAATTTTCACTGATAAGAGCATGTTGTACTTTTCTTTGAATGGGAAGCACTTTACAGTATTTAAATACTGCGTCATCGTCTTGGATCTTGTCTCTAATTTTGGTCGGTAGAATCATTTTTAGCGTTCTTCTTTGAATGTTATAGATTTTCTGCAGGTGAGTTTTAAACGTACGTCCATACGCACTGAGACCATATGACACAATACTATCCATAAGGGCAGTGTATAATAAGAGGGCTGTTTTAAACGTTAATTTTCCTTTCGCTATGTATAGCTTTGCCATAATCGCTCTTAGCTTGTTGCATATGGTCTCAATGTGTCTATCCCAATTGAATCTGTGATCTAGAACAAGACCGAGGTAAGTATGCTCTTTTACTTTTTCAATTTGAGTGCATTTACACTGTGACACGACATTTACATGCAGACAATCATGAGAGTGTGAGATAAGATAAGGTTCCTCAGTGTTTTTGTTATAACTGGAGCGAATATGAAGGAGTTTTGTTTTTTGGGAGTTTAATACTAATCCGGCATCATGGGACCATTTACTTAGATAGTTGAAATCTTGCTGTAAGTCTTCCATAGCTTTTGCAACGTTTCTATCCGCTGTTACTAGACAGGTGTCATCCGCATACTGGAAGAGTTTACTTTTTTTAATTACATTTTTAAGGTCATTAACATACGCCAAATAGTGAAGGGGTCCTAAAACCGATCCTTGAGCTGTTCCTTGCGCACTGACCATTTTATCACTATGTTCTCCGTTAATTTGAACCACGTAAGAACGATCGGTTAAGTAGTTTTCACACCATTTCAGCAACGGCCCTCTAACTCCGGTGTCGTCTAATTTTCTAATAAGAGTATCGTGCCGCAGTGTATCGAAGGCCTTGCTGTAGTCGATAAATACCATTAGGACATGTTTTTTATTATTAAGGCATGTGTTGACATAGTTAGTTAAACTAGCAAGCAATTGTGTTGTACTTTTCTTGGGTTGAAAGCCATATTGTTGAGTTGCCAATATTTCATTTTCTTTATAGAATTCGTGTATTTGGTTACAAATGTACTTTTCCGTTATTTTGTCAATCACAGACAGTATAGTTATAGGACGATAATTACTGTAATCTTTTTTGTTACCTTTTTTAAAAATGGGCCTGACAACTCCTTGTTTTAGTTCTACAGGATATTGACCCGTGGAAATGCTCAGATTAATAAATCTAGTGATGACCTCAGTTACTTTGTTAGCCAGCTTTTTAATATCTATAGGTTTTATTTTATCCATACCTGCCGCTTTTTGTGTTTTTATACTTTTAATTATTTTGTATACATCAATAGCTTCCGCTTTTTTAAAACGCATTGAGACATTAGCTGGTTGTGTGTACAATTTTGGATCTAGCATTGAGTTATTACATTTGGGTAAGGTGTCCTTTATACTTTTATCAAAACCTATAGCAAAGTTGTTAGCTATATCTTTCATATTTTGATTATCACTGAAAGCATTCAGTATTATACTGTCAAGGGAATTTGAAATTCTCCCCATTATCCTATCGAGAATGTTCCACAGTTTTTTAGGTTCATTAATATGTAATTTTATATTCTCTTGAATTGTTTCATCTTTCTGTTTCTTTATTATTCTATTACACCTATTTCGTAATTCTGTATATTCTGTTTTAAGTTTTTTATTATTTTTGTCTTTTTTCCAGGCTATAAATTTTTTATCCTTGCTTTTACATAGTTTTATAATTTTTTTGTTTATCCATGGTTCCGTATTTCTTTTAGAGTTCTTTACGCGTAATAAATATTTGCCGGATTCGTAGCACTGTAAAATTTTAGATTTTAATTTATTATACAGAACAGTAGGACATTCTGTATCACATAAAGAGTTCCAGTCGGTTCGACTCAGCTCTTCCCAAACAATTTTATTGTTAAACCTGGTTACGTATTTTGGAGCAGCCTGTATGTTCCGCAGCCCGACACAGGTTATAGCTGTGAGGCGATGGTCGGCCAGTACTGTCCCGACCGCCGCAGAGAACGTTTCTTGAGTGTGTGATCTCACGAAAATGTGGTCTATACATGTGTTTGTGGTATTCCCTTTTGTGATTTCTATTCTCGTGTAGTCGGAGATCGCACACTCAAGTCCGTTCTCACTCATTAAGTTGAGATATTGAGTTTGGATGTTATTATGCGCCCTGATATTATTATGTCTCCCAACAAAAGTACATCGCCGTCCGGTACTGAGCTCAATAAAGTTCCAAGTTCATTTATAAAACATGGTATGCTGTAAGATGGTGGTCTATAAATTGCGCACAGATATACTTCATGGTTAGAGGTTGTTTCGAATTTACCTACGATACATTCAAAGTGCTTTGTTTTGTGTAAAGTTTTAGTGAATCTATGCTTATTATGTACATAGATAATTAATCCACCTCCTCTTTGTTGAATACGTAGTTCTGTGAACATGTTATAGCCATTCAAGTTGAACATGGAACTTACACAATCACTTATACCTACCTCAGTTAAAATAATAACATCGAGATCTCTCGTACAGCTATACACTAATAATTCTAATTGACTGAAATTTTTTATGATAGAACGAATATTTACATGAACAAATGTTAAATTTTTATTACTACGAGGAATATACTGAAAATAGTCAGATAAGTTTGTACAGTTAAATATCTCCGTTATACCGTTATTTAATGGGATATGGGCCATCTAAATATAGTATTGTAGGTACCTACTTTAAACTTTACTTGTATTACACGTCTTAGTTTTCCGAAAGGACTTTTAGGTCTTCTATGGTCCTAATGACGTGCACCCTTGCTTTCTCTGACTTACGAATCATTATTTTTCCATCTTTGCACCATATGAACACACACAGCACTACACAGCATCGCACCGGAACGCTAAATCGCTTGGCGGTGCGTCTTTGCTGGTAGGGTGGTAACTAGCCACGGCCGAAGCCTGCCACCAGACAAAAATTTAATTGTTTTAGAATTGACATAAAGTTCATTATACTATGCGAAAAAATCGCTTCCATTCCATTCCGCCGCGGTGTAAATTGAGCCTAAGGCCTACGCCACACTTGACGGAAATTCCGACGCCGAAGTTCCGTTGCGGTAAATCCGTTAGGAAACATAGCAGCCACATTGAATACTCCGTGGCAGATCAGTCGACTGCCAACGCTTATACGGTGTGGTCGTATTGGATCCGATAGAAGTGATAGCTTTTTATGAAGCTTTAAAACAAGAAAAAAGAAAGCGTAAATATTGGGTCCATCCCATAAATACTGTTCGATTAGCAATTGGGCAATTTCACACCTCGTATGTGCAACTAAGATTGTATCCAGATAAAGCATTCGAATATTATCGAATGTCAATAAAATCATTTGATGTGTTGCTGAATGTAACAAAGGACATTATAACCAAACAAGATATGCACTATTAAAATGAATCTTTCGGTGTCAAACATCCTGTGCGTGCGCCGTCGCCAGTAGTTATCCGTCGAATGTGGCGCGATACTAAGTGTGCTTACACGCTTACAGCCACACAGCTGCTGTTCATCGGCATTAGAAAATTAATTTCCGGTAACACATCCAAGATGGCGTCACTTCCGCTCTTAATACCCGCATTATGTTAGCCGACGCGCGACGTACGTACAAACGTGGCGATGCATTAATTTGTTTCAATCCTTGCTTTTATTACGCCCTATCTACTTCCTTTGGTTTTCTCTACGATATAGTAATTCTTTTCGGACGATATCGCGCAGAAAAATTGATGTTTTGTCTGACGAAAATCCCGCCACGAAAACAATCTTCGAAAATCTAGAATGAAAGTTTCTCTTACTATAGTAGTGTTATTATCTCGCTGCGGACTCGGTCATAAATCATTCGAGTGTTTCGCTTTTGTTGTTCTGCAGTAATGCACAACTCAACAAAGAACAACAAAAGCGAAACACTCGAATGATTTATGACCGAGTTTGCAGCGAGATAATAACACTACTATAGTCAACGCATTGCAATCACGTAGTTACGTATACAGGGTTATATAAAAATTACCAAATCGCTCTCGGCCTGTATTTGTTTACATTAAAACCACATTAAAACTAACAACTTTTGTTTTACGACTGTTTTTTTTACTCGATATTTTGAGAAATATCAAATATTTTACAGAGATATAACTCTACTTGTTCCTGCTCTGTAATGTAACTGAATGAAATTATATCAAATACATTTTGAGGTAGGTAGATACATTGCCCTAAGCAAATTCAAGGTAAAACCTCTTCAAAGAAAACACTATAATTAATAATCCCGACCTAAAATGAACTCCAGCGTACCGCACGTCCGCACCGGAAGGCAGTCAGACGTCGACTGAGCGCGACCGGATACGTCGCCATCTTCCCGGAAACCGCCCCGCTTAATGGGCTCCTATTTCTTTTTGAGTGGAGGGAAGTTTTGTTTAACGGCCTACAAGCCGTATTTAGGTGATTTTGAATGAAGTTTTATGCAAAAACTATAAAGAAAATTACTTTCAAATTTACACGTCATGTATTTTGGGTCTTTAATCTAAAATCGCTAAGAAGCAGAAACACGATTGGATAAAATTTTCTCGATAGAAAGTTCTCCCAAAAGTTGCTCCAAAATCTCAGTTTTTCTATATTTTATCGGAAACTACAATGGATGTAATTGTAATTTTAGTTTTAATGTATCGGTAATAATAATATCCTAAAACGCTTAGAACGGATTTTTGATAACCAGCTTAGTTTTTGAGTAGTTAGGTAAAATGTCCTTTTTCTGCTATGTTCTTCCGCGACGCTGCATGTCGCACCTACCAAATCTCCGTGAGAGTGAGAAAGACAAAAATAAATTCAATCAATTTGCTCGTTTTAAATTTTCTTTACTTTTCACTTTTTTTGTTGCTTCCGACATTGCGTTTAAGTAAAATTTCCAGTTAAAAATTACCACGCTACTCCGGATTTTAAGGCTTCACATACATGCTGCAGTCCTCTTTATTTACCAGGACAGATTAATTTGTTTTGCTATAATCCGCTACTTGAAAAGAATCTGTATGATCCAATATGCAGAAACAAGAGGACTTGCGAGATTGTACAACACGGAGCGAGGATGTCCCAGTGTCGGGACGGAACTCACGTCGAAAGTTCTAAGAGTTTTGTGTGGTGGTTGCATTCCCTCGGGATTGATGACAGGTTCTGTTCAGGTAGCTGATTATAGCAAAAAAACTTTCTAGCTAATTTTGTGGATTTCCGTAAAGTAATGCCTACTTCTATTCAATACCAAAAATTCAATCTGGGATTTAAAGTCCACTCTTAGCTTAAAGTTATACATTTCCTTAAATGAAAATAAACCATAAGAGTAATCCTGAATTGCTCAATTTTTTAGAAAAATGATAACGAAAAGTAAACCGGCTGAGTTTGTTGTGGGCTTCTCTGTTCAGGGCACGCTAGAACCCTCGTTAACTTAGTTTTTAAGTCGTGAAATAGTTATCACTAAGTATGATCATATTTAACTGACTATTCATAACAGCCTGTAATAGTAAGGCCTATATGAAATAAATCATTTGATTCTTGATTTTTGACTAAGCGTAGTCTATGCACAGAGTAGGTACGGTGTAAAGTAGATCTCAAGACGCGTAGCCTCTTTACAGAGCAGTAGGGCAAGTGTTGGCTCGTTAGCGGTAGGCACGTGCTCTGACTCTCTGGTACTTTCATTACTCTGTACCACGTACAGTTGCGGCAATAGCCCATTGGTTGTGACCTCTGTCTGTCATCAACGGGTTCGAATCACGGGCCTGAGCCTTATTCAATGTATGGCAAACAAATTTACTTTTTTTTACTCTATACAAGTTAGTACTTGACTGTGGTCTCACCTGATGGTAAGTGATGATACAGCCTAAGATGTTATCGTACTAACTTGGAAGGGTAAGTAAATTTACCCCAACGGGTTCTACAAGCATTGCACCGAAACGCTACATCGCTTGGCGGTGTGTCTTGTCTTTGCTGGTAGGGTGGTAACTAGCCACGGCCGAAGCCTCCACCAGACCAGACCAGAGCCAATTTGGAAATTATAAAATTCCAAAGTGGCCCGCGGTGGGAATCGAACCCGCGACCTCCCACTCGAATCCAAGCGCGCCGCCACTGCGCCGGGGAGGTAATAAAATTAAATACGAATTTACTGACAACGCGGTAGTACCTACGGGTACCTACCCGGAATCGCTCCGGAAAAGTCCTACCACCAGTATAACTTGTGACAAAATAAAGCCAGAAAAGAAAACAATAGAAATGTGGACGTAAACTTAACTTAGAGGATGTTAAGCCGGAAAACTGTAAAATGCGGAAAGTTAACTTACAGAAAATGGCAAAAAATACCATGAAAATACCTACTAATAAAGAATTCGTCCCCGGGGCCGTAGTACAAAGAGGTTTCTTGTGTCTGAAGTGACGTAAAAACAAACAGCCCCAGCCGGGGGCGCGATGGGTGTAAGGGTGCGATTACACTAGTCTTCTTCGTTAGGAGCCTTCATTCATCTATGTTGGTTAAAGGCCTTCTCATAAGCACGCCATTTTTTGCGGTGTTGGGCTATTCTCGTCCATGACTTTCCTAGTTTGGCAATATCATCAGACCAGACGTGTTGGCTGCCTGCCGACGCTTCTGCGACCGTTGCGTGGTCTCCATTCAATATCATCAGACCAGACGTGTTGGCTGCCTGCCGACGCTTCTGCGACCGTTGCGTGGTCTCCATTCAATATCATCAGACCAGACGTGTTGGCTGCCTGCCGACGCTTCTGCGACCGTTGCGTGGTCTCCATTCAATATCATCAGACCAGACGTGTTGGCTGCCTGCCGACGCTTCTGCGACCGTTGCGTGGTCTCCATTCAATATCATCAGACCAGACGTGTTGGCTGCCTGCCGACGCTTCTGCGACCGTTGCGTGGTCTCCATTCAATATCATCAGACCAGACGTGTTGGCTGCCTGCCGACGCTTCTGCGACCGTTGCGTGGTCTCCATTCAATATCATCAGAACAGACGTGTTGGCTGCCTGCCGACGCTTCTGCGACCGTTGCGTGGTCTCCATTCAATATCATCAGACCAGACGTGTTGGCTGCCTGCCGACGCTTCTGCGACCGCTGCGTGGTCTCCATTCAAGTAGCAAGCGTCTCCATCGTTCGTCTAAAGTCCTACATACATGGCGCCCATTTCCACTTGGACACCTTCAAAACAATTTTTTTTTATTGTGTATATTCAGTATTTTTTTATTTTTTTTAAATAAATAAATACGGGACATTTTACACATCGCAATCTAGCCCCAAAGTAAACGATAGCTTGTGTTATGGGTGCTAGATGACTGATAAATATACATACATACTAATATACATAAATATAATGTATTAAAAAACACCCAGACACTGGAAAACGTTCATGCTCATCACACAAACATTTACCAGTAGTGGGAATCGAACTCACGACCTCCGGTGCAGACGGCAGGTTCGCTGCCACTACGCCATTCGGTCGTCAAAACAATATCAGTTAGTACTGCAGTTCTTTTACGGATTACTGTGTTTGACACACGGTCGATTTAAGTTGCAGTGAGATACAGATTACACTAGTACAATGCCACTATTAGGGTCAATTTATTAAAGTTGCAGTGAGATACAGATTACACTAGTACAGTGCCACTATTAGGGTCAATTTATTAAAGTTGCAGTGAGATACAGATTACACTAGTACAGTGCCACTATTAGGGTCAATTTATTAAAGTTGCAGTGAGATACAGATTACACTAGTACAGTGCCACTATTAGGGTCAATTTATTAAAGTTGCAGTGAGATACAGATTACACTAGTACAATGCCACTATTAGGGTCAATTTATTAAAGTTGCAGTGAGATACAGATTACACTAGTACAGTGCCACTATTAGGGTCAATTTATTAAAGTTGCAGTGAGATACAGATTACACTAGTACAGTGCCACTATTAGGGTCAATTTATTAAAGTTGCAGTGAGATACAGATTACACTAGTACAGTGCCACTATTAGGGTCAATTTATTAAAGTTGCAGTGAGATACAGATTACACTAGTACAGTGCCACTATTAGGGTCAATTTATTAAAGTTGCAGTGAGATACAGATTACACTAGTACAGTGCCACTATTAGGGTCAATTTATTAAAGTTGCAGTGAGATACAGATTACACTAGTACAGTGCCACTATTAGGGTCAATTTATTAAAGTTGCAGTGAGATACAGATTACACTAGTACAGTGCCACTATTAGGGTCAATTTATTAAAGTTGCAGTGAGATACAGATTACACTAGTACAGTGCCACTATTAGGGTCAATTTATTAAAGTTGCAGTGAGATACAGATTACACTAGTACAGTGCCACTATTAGGGTCAATTTATTAAAGTTGCAGTGAGATACAGATTACACTAGTACAATGCCACTATTAGGGTCAATTTATTAAAGTTGCAGTGAGATACAGATTACACTAGTACAGTGCCACTATTAGGGTCAATTTATTAAAGTTGCAGTGAGATACAGATTACACTAGTACAGTGCCACTATTAGGGTCAATTTATTAAAGTTGCAGTGAGATACAGATTACACTAGTACAGTGCCACTATTAGGGTCAATTTATTAAAGTTGCAGTGAGATACAGATTACACTAGTACAGTGCCACTATTAGGGTCAATTTATTAAAGTTGCAGTGAGATACAGATTACACTAGTACAGTGCCACTATTAGGGTCAATTTATTAAAGTTGCAGTGAGATACAGATTACACTAGTACAGTGCCACTATTAGGGTCAATTTATTAAAGTTGCAGTGAGATACAGATTACACTAGTACAGTGCCACTATTAGGGTCAATTTATTCCGCGGCGGAATGAAATGGAAGCGACTTTTTAGGGTTTCGTAGCCGAATGGCAAAAAACGGAACCCTTATAAATTCGTCATGTCTGTCTGTCCGTCTGTCCGTCTGTCCGTCCGTATGTCACAGCCACTTTTTTCCGAAACTATAAGAGCTATACTGTTGAAACTTGGTAAGTAGATGTATTCTGTGAACCGCATTAAGGTTTTCACACAAAATTAAAAAAAAAGTAATAAATTTTGGGGGTCCCATACTTAGAACTGAAACTCAAAAATTTTTTTTTCATCAAACCCATGTGTGGGGGTATCTATAGATAGGTCTTCAAAAATGATACTAAGGTTTCTAATATCATTTTTTTCTAAAATAAACAAGTAACAACGAGAGTTTCTTTCAAGAAATAACAAAGCGAAATCAAATACTGAGACAAAAAATAAAAGAAGGTGCAGAGCACAGATATCGAAGCATCTGTGTACATACCTTTATCCTCACAAATTGACATTTCCAAATAACATGGCCGCTGCGTAAAATGGCGGAATTGCCGCCAAAACTATACACTCCGACATTACTCTTATGGGCAGCCTTTTTATTTTCCTCGAACGACCAGCCACAATTTTAGTTTCGGATAAAAATATCTGCTAAGATTATAAGAGTTACTTTTTACAACCTCGGAGAATAAAGGCTCCCCCACACAGGCGCGTTATTATCGGTCGATATTATCGCAAGCGTTATTTGTTTTCAGTACATTTTGTATTAGGATGGTCATGTAGTTACACACTGCTGCGATAATAACGCCGCAATGGAAGTATATCGGTCGATATTATCGCAAGCGTTATTGCGATATCTGTTTTCAGTACATTTTGTATTAGGATGATCAAGTAGTTACACACTGCTGCGATAATAACGCCACAATGGAAGTATATCGGTCGGTATTATCGCAAGCGTTATTGCGATATCTGTTTTCAGTACATTTTGTATTAGGATGGTCATGTAGTTACACACTGCTGCGATAATAACGACCGATAATAACGCGGGACGCTGCGTCCGTCTGCGCGTTATTATCGCACGATAAAAACGCAGCTGTGTGCAAGGAATCGGCACGCATTATCGCAATAACGCTTGCGATATTATCGACCAATAATAACGCGCCTGAGGATTCCAGCACGCGGTATAAGTCCGGTCGCGGAGCACGAAGAATTTCGTACATTAACCTGTTACTACCTGTCTCTGTTATTCCCGCGTCAAAATAATGCGTCACGCTCGCACAGATGCAATGACCCCGTCCTGTGCGAGCGTCACCGCATTATTTTGACGCGGGAGTGACAGAGACAGGTAGTAACAGGTTAATGTACGAAATTCTTCGTGCTCCGCGACCGTGCTTTAGTGTTATCCCTACTTCCCTATTTTTAATATCATTAACGAGAATATAAGTTTGCTAATTACGCTTGTACGCCTAAACCACAGTACCTACCAATCTTGGTAAACTTAGGCACATAGATAGACTTGAGAAAGGATGTATGCTACTTTTTATCCCGGAAAAATCGTAGTTAGTAGAAAATTCGGTTTTTAATTATTCCACGAATATTTAAAAACCGAATTTTCTACAGTTTATAGAGATAGCTTTAGGTAGATTGCTTTAGCAAACTTCGTTGTAAGTACGTATAAAAACATAGATTTATAAACGTCGTCGCTCGATGGTATAGGCACAGTGTTAAAAGATCCTAAGGGAAGGGATAGGTAAAGATCGAAATAGGGAGAAAAACCGAATTTCACAAGGGAGCCACGGGAAAAGCTATAGTTGTGATGCCTGATAATTCCGAATCCTATATTCATTCATCCAAAAATAGGTTTAAATGTTGATGATATTTACACCGAAGTTCAAAAACAAACTTCAAAACAGCTACAACGCTGGTATAACCTGTGGTATAAGATTTCATAACTGTTTTCCTAACTGTTACTTATTAGTAAAGTACGTTAAACAATACCAAATATTTAATTTGCGTTGAGTGTAAGGTGATATGTAACTGAATATCAGCTTTCTAGTACTTAACTCCAGCTAAGCTTCGCAACTTAGTTGCTTAGGTCAGACTTAGCCGATAGGCATAAAATCTATTATTTAGCAGTAACATTGAATTATCGGCTACAGTAGTGTTATTATCTCGCTGCAGACTCGGTCATAAATCATTCGAGTGTTTCGCTTTTGTTGTTCTGCAGTAATGCACAACTCAACAAAGAACAACAAAAGCGAAACACTCGAATGATTTATGACCGAGTCTGCAGCGAGATTATTAACACTACTATAGTTGCGAGACGGATATACTTGTATGGTGTCTGTGCCATAACACCGTGGATATACCGCACGGACAGCGGCGCGAGAACAATAGGGGGAAGCAGCGCCGTCATCTTCTATACTTAATATTGCTTGAAAGAAAGAGAAATATATTTATTTCATAACATTATGCCACAGATAAAAAAATTGGTTGTCTGTAAAGTCGGTTTACGGACGATAGATTTACGTGATAACGTCATAATCATAATCATAATGATAATAGTAATCGTAATCATAATCGTAATCGTAATCATAATCATAATTATTATCGTAATCGTAATCATAATCATAGTCATAATCATTATTTTATGTAATTTTTATCGTGCCTCTCTATCGCTTGGTGGAACGTTCCGCGTAACGTTACGCGGAACGGTACACGGAACGGTACACTTTTTCATGAGTGCTGCTGGTGTTCATCATATCACGTCAAAACAATGTACCTACACACCTATTGACGACCGAATGGCGTAGTGATAGCGATCCTGCCATCTGCGTCGGAGGTCGTGGGTTCGATTCCCACTACTGGTAAATGTTTGTGTGATGAACATGAATGTTTTCCAGTGTCTGGGTGTTTTTCAATATATTATATTTATGTATAATAGTATGTATATTTATCAGTTATCTGACACCCATAACAAAAGCTATCGCTTACTTTGGGGTTAGATTGCGATGTGTAAAATGTCACGTATGGATTTATATTTCTTTATTTATTTATGTTCTAAAACGATGACTGAAGCTTCCACCACCTGGGCAACAAATACCAGATTTTATTGACCAAGTGACGAAAGCACGAAACCGCTTGTCATGTGTGGCACATCCAGAAATGGACCCAAACTCAGCATGTTTGTTTGTTTGAATGCGCTAATACCTGGAACTACTAATTTGAATTGAAAAATTATTTTTTTGTTGGATAGGCCATTTATCGAGGAAGGCTTTAGGCCATATAACATTACGTTACGACCAATAGGAGTGAAGCATCATTGAAAAATGTTGCCAAAACGGGAGAAATTATTTCATTTGGACAGCTTTCGTTGCGTGCGCTGCGTAAACTGACATGCAAGGCGCCGAGAGCGGTGGCATCCTTATGTGGTTGACGTCCAACAAACTCGCACGAAACGTTTTTCCTCCACGTTTCTGATACGAACCGCTAAGATGTGGAACGCCCTTCCAGCCTCCGTGTTTCGAGCCAAGTACAATCTAGGTGCCTTCAAGAGAAGAGTGAATAGGCATTTTCTAGGCAAGCGCGCTCCAACCTAGACCTCATCATTGCTTTCCATCAGGCATGATTGTCGTCAAGTGCAAGCCTATCTTGAATAAAAAAAACGGTTAAAGTTACGTAAATCATGTTGCATGACGGAATTATTCTCGTCTAAAAGTTCTAAAAAAAATTATACGACAAAGAAGGGATCTTTTAAGGGTTTCGTTTTTCCTTTTGACGTACGAAACCCTAGAAACGCATGGACGGCTAGAAGATAAAGACTCTAACCTAATTTTGGAAATTATGACCCATGTCTGGAATCGAACTCGCGACCTACCTACTCCTATATGATTCCGAACACGCACCACTGCGCCATTGAGATCGTCAGAAGGATGAGGTTCTCCACAAAATTCTCCGCCATTTTTAGGTTGAAAACGTGGAATAAAAATAGCGGAGACCGCGTCTCAAATGTTAGTTTCCCAGCCGCGCCGCCATTTGCGCGCACTTCAAAACAAGATGGCGTCCCACAATGGCGCTAATGCACCTTTCAACTTCGCGCGCGAAAATAAAAGCTTTTGACCTTTGTAAAGCCGCATTTACACAATGGCGTATGCTGGCCCACTGCAGGCCACGCACAACTGTAGGCCACGATCACTTGGTGTTCATACAATGGCGCATGACTCATTGCTGTCCGGTGAGGCACTTGCGATGGACGTGGAAGTAGTTTAAGGCGAAATCAACGACTCTGCGCGCGAAATTCAAAATTTTCGTGGTTTTTTGCAATTTGTATGCTAGTTACAAGCAGAGATTTTTATATAAATAAACACGTGAAGACGACTGGAATTCCCGCAATTTGACTGCCATGAGCCTACTATGTCTTATTACCTTAAAAATTGCGAAAACCACAAAAAATTTGAATTTCGCGGGCACACCCGTGGCATGCTCCTTACGTACATGACTAAGTAATTTTTTATCATTTTTAGGCAAACCATGAACAATCTGCTGAGCGAAATGCTTGCAGAACCATCAGGAGAATTCGATAATTCGAATTTATCAATAATTTAATAATTATTAGTTTGAATTTAGTAATTTAATTTTGTTGGAAGTAGTCGCAACAAAAGAATACACTGTTCAGCGGTCGGTGGCGAACTGAGCAATGGGCCATTGTGTGATCACTACAGACCACGCAACGCCACGATTCCTTTGAAGTGTGCGCAAAAAACCGACAACTTCCCGATCGCGCGCCATCGTCGACCATTGCCCGCCATTGCATACCATTTCCCCGTGTACACAATGGCGATGGCCTGCAGTGGGCCAGCATACGCCATTGTGTAAACGCTACTTAAGAGTCGCGCCTTTATTGCGATGCTCGAACGTCGATGGGTGTGATCGATCGGGTTCGGCTGCTAATTTTACTTTTAAGTAACTATGATTTATATGAATCGATGATCAAAATAATCTTAAAGGTGTAAACGAATCCAATCAGCACGTCTGTCTTGGACTTAGTTTTGCACAGGTTTAAAGTCATTGTAAAAAAACATCTAATAAATCAGGGTTACTCTACCATTGAATATTTTTTAAATGACAACGACTCAGACTGCATTAAATAAAGGCAACGATTCTTGGAACGATGTGGCATCGCTTCACGAGATATCTTAAAAATGATAGAGATATTATTTATATATATTTTTTTTTCATACAACTAAGTACATTATAATATGTTATTACATTTTTTTTTTAAAGTACCTACCGAGTCAGTTCTTCTCGGGCAAAACTAGCCTTCCGAACTTGGCGGTAGAGTTTTGACCTTTCATAAGAGCTTATATTTAGGCCTTTGTGATCTTCTCCTATCGATCGACACTCGGGAGCCTCAGGAAAACAGCGGGGAAACCTCATGTACCTAGGTTTCCTCACAGCTTCTTCTTTCCTCCTCGAAAAACCAGAAAAAATAAATATGGCGGACGCAACGTTATAGTGATATTTCAAAACACGATGACGCGCCCCACTCTGTCAATCTCCATACGAATCGAATAAAACATAAGCGACTTTGATTTATAATATGAATAACATTCAAATAAAGAGTGGATACAAAACATAATTTCCTTCATTCCTCCACTGTCTGTCTCTATCCCCATAGTGATGTCATCAAATATTAATCATTGCAATGCTCTAACGACTGCCCAGACATGACGTCTATAACGAGGGTGTCATATTTTGGACAGACATAATGTTGAAGGACCCGCAGTTTTACTAATAATTATAATGACTGCGTTGTACTTGTAATATTATAATGTTATACTATAGTAGTGTTATTATCTCGCTGCAGACTCGGTCATAAATCATTCGAGTGTTTCGCTTTTGTTGTTCTTTGTTGAGTTGTGCATTACTGCAGAACAACAAAAGCGAAACACTCGATTGGTTTATGACCGAGTCTGCAGCGAGATAATAACACTACTATAGTGTCATATTGTGTAGGTACCGCTGTACGAGCAAACGCCTATTACAATAATATGTTATGTTATTTATAGCCTTAAGTTTTGTTTAAGTGAGTATTGTATACTTTTTACGAGACAATAAATTTTTTAAACCAGAGGACGTGATAGTCTGAGAATAAATATTCAATTTCTGAGTTATAATGGATTGAAAATCCACGAAGTTTCTTTCGATTCGTACGGAGATTGACAGAGTGGGGCGCGCCGTCGTGGATTGAAATATCTATAGACATTTCAATAAAAATATTTTCATATTTTTCACTTTTGATAGGCTTGCGCTTGACTACAATCATATTGTCTGATGGACAGAAATGATGAGGTCTAGCTTGGAGCGCGCCTGCCTGCTAGATTGTATTTGGCTGGGAACACGGAAGCTGGAAGGGTGTTCCACACCTTAGCGGTATCAGAAACGTGGAAGAAAAACGTTTGATTCGAGTTCGATATATAAAATAATGATTTTCCCCTGCGTGTTATGTATGATGCATATAAACCTTCCTTCTATTATTCTATCTATTAAAAGAAACCGCATCAAAATCAGTTGCGTAGTTTTAAAGATCTAAGCATACATAGGTACAGACAGCGGGAATCGATTTTGTTTTATACTATGTATAGTCACGGTCGAAAAAGTTCGTCACCTTAGTATCAGTTTTCGCTTGCACTAGTAGGTACTGCAAGAGTCCATTATGTTAACATACCAGTGCAATCGACCAGTGCAAACAAGTCAATTTGAAAATCGACAAACCTTTTCATTCCGCTTCATGCGTTAGTATTATGCTTGAGTCAAAATTTACGATTTCCGAAGGAACATAAAACAGTTATGTGTTCAATTATAGATTAGATAATTGAATTCATATTATTTGGCATTTCATAATCTAGTTTTTGTCTCAAAAATATTTGAAAATATGTGTATAACTTTCTCACTAGAACAGTTTTTGTATAGGCTGTTTGCTAAAATAGCGGTCGACGCTCTACGCAGATGCAAGATATTTGCCATGTTTCTTAACAAAAACTTATAACAATGACATATATAGAAAATTAATAACATTTACTAAAAAGTGTCTCAAAAAAAAACACGATTTTCCTAGATTTTCATTCAAAAACCATAAACCGAAAAGTGCCATTTTTAGCATTTTTCGATAAATTAAACGTATTATTTTAGGATTAAATCCAAGATATTTTGTTATTTCTGAATTATAGTAATTTAATTCAATTAATATTCAATGTCACTGGTTATTTACTATTTTAATAAGTTGTATATTTATTTTACTATAAATTTTTTTGTAATACCATTTTCCGCGCAAAATTGCGTCTGTGGGGACGAATTCCTGTTTTGTTTGGACCGAAACGCTAGGTATGCCGCGCTGCATAAACCCTCTTAAAAGCCACTTAGTAGTCCAATCAATAAAGGAGTTGTAGAATGCATGAGAGGGGACCTAAGTGATTTCTTCTGAAACTTGTTCAGGGTACTTAGGAAGTTAACATGCTAAAAGTCCTGACGTCTCGGAGGTGAGCCGGAGTGGGGAGGGGGGGGTATAGGTGCCACTTTTGGGTTTTTCCCTAATATCTCAGAAACGGTGCGTCATAGAAAAAAAAAATCTTCTAATAAATTAAAGCTCATAAAATTATCTAAAACTTTGGTCTTATTCAATTTTGCCGTATTCCTAACCGTTTCCGAGCCACACGCTCCGGAAAAGTTAATACTACAAAAAAACCTTATCATATAATAATCCGGTCAAGTTAGACATAAAAATAGTGGTCAATTAACAATAATTCCGACAGAGCCAAATCTTCGTAGAGACCTTAGGTTTACCAGAAGGAATAAAGTGTTAAAAGTCCCCATCAATCCTATGTGTGCAACAAAAGTTATTCGGGGTCAAATATCAAAATTTGAGGTTTTTTGGATTTATCTCGAAAACGGTAACATTTTTCATTGATGCTCCTATTGTACTGGTCGTAGCGTGATGTTATATAGCCCATAGCCTTCCTCGATAAATGGACTATCCAACACAAGAATAATTTTTCAATCAGGACCCGTAATTTCTAAAAAACAAACACGTTGATCCCCTCCTTCGTTTCAGCGAAATGGCGATTGCCATAATTCTGTTGCATACGCTGCGTAAACGGCTAAAGTCTCGCAAAAATCATGTATTGCGGAGTTGATCTCCTTTAATAGTTCTAAAAAATAATCCACAACAGCAAATACCTATCTCTAAGTTTGACTCGCTATAATTTTTTTATTATGGCAATCGCCATTTCGCTGAAACGAGGGAGCGCATCAACGTGTTTGTTTTTTAGAAATTACGGTTCCTGATTGAAAAATTATTCTTGTGTTGGATAGTCCTTTTATCGAGGAAGGCTATGGGCTACATAACATCACGCTACGACCAATACAATAGGAGCATCAATGAAAAATGTTGCAAAAATGGGAAAATTTGTTCCATATTGAGAGTTTCCGTTGCGTTCACTGCGTAAACGGTTAATGTTAGGAAGCTAAAGAAAATAAACTATTTTATCCATTGGAGTCCTTACAGTAAGTAGTAACTACTAAGAAATCAATATCTTCAGCAACTACAATTTTAATTGCCTGATTATGTATATATATGTGCATATCATGTATAATGTGACTCTTAGAATCGCGATATCTCAGGAATGTTAACTCGTAGGAAAAAAATCATAAGGACCATTTTTGTAGATAATTTTAAGATATACAACTTTGGTCTGAATTTATTTTTGAGAAAACTTACTGTTTTCGAGAAAAATCCAAAAAACCTCAAATTTTGATATTTGACCCCGAATAACTTTTGTTGCACACATAGGATTGATGGGGACTTTTGACACTTTATTCCTTCTGGTAAACCTAAGGTCTCTACGAAGCTTTGGCTCTGTCGGAATTATTGTTATTTGACCACTATTTTTATGTCTAACTTGACCGGATTATTATATGATAAGGTTTTTTTTGTAGTATTAACTTTTCCGGAGCGTGTGGCTCGGAAACGGTTAAGAATACGGCAAAATTGAATAAGACCAAAGTTTTAGATAATTTTATGAGCTTTAATTTATTAGAAATATTTTTTTTTTCTATGACGCACCGTTTCTGAGATATTAGTGAAAAACCCAAAAGTGGTACCTTTTCCCCCCCCTCCCCACTCCGGCTCACCTCCGAGACGTCAGGACTTTTAGTATGTTAACTTCCTAAGTACCCTGAACAAGTTTCAGAAGAAATTGCTTAGGTCCCCTCTCATGCACTCTACACCCCCTTTTAGGTTATTCATTGACTGGACTATAGCTCCGCACTCAATAACATAATCATAGTTTAAACTAGACTAGTGTAAGTAATATATTATGTATAGGAGTAATTAGATCCAAGGGGTAAAAACGGCCAAGAAGTGAAATTCTTTGTGGTATAACTTATATTACAGATTATAAACTGTAATGATCGGTGATCCTATTTAGCTAAACGTTTCGTAATTCTTTGCCGGATAAAAAACTACGATGTCTGATGAAAGAAGCCCCGTGTAAGTGTAATTTGGAATTATTCCGTCGCAACTCGCAATAAAACTGATCGAGTGCCCTAATTCGTCATTGGCTGCAATCAAAATAAATTACCCACGATTGAGCTGTAATTGTGATCCCCAGCTGGTCTTAGGTGCGTAGAGATGTGCCTGGATTCTGGAATCGACAACATTCTATCGACTATCAAAGTTTTTCAGATTTTTGACGTGATAACGTTTTATAAATTGATGAACACCAGCAACACACATGAAAAATAGTAACGTTCCGCGTAACGTTCCACCTGAGCCTGTGCGTGCAAGCGAGAGCGCGCAACAAGCGATAGAGAGGCACGATAAAACAAACTATAGAGAGGCCAATTATGACGTTATCAAGTAAATCTATCGTCCGTAAACAGACTTTACAGACAACCAATTTTTTAAAACCTTGTAAAAATCGCTACGTAAAAGAAGAAAAATATCGGCCAAGTGCGAGTCTGACTACCGAACGAAGAGTTCCGTACCATCAATTTTATCTATACAATATCGAGGCGAAATGGTCATGCAGAAACCTGCAGGGCTAGCATGCGCACGTACGTAGAGATATGTCCCTCTACAGTTGTCGCTCTCTTTTCTCTTTCTGATCCATAAAAAGACCAAATTGATAGACAGAGACAAGAGAGCGACCAATGTAGAGAGACATATCTCTACGTGCGCATGCTGCATAGGTGTAACTCTCAATTATATCCTATACTACTCTATAAGTAGAGAAATATTGGGAGTTCTGTGTGTGGCTCAAGAGATACAGCCTGGTGACAGATGCACGGACGGACGAGAGCAAAGTCTCAGTAATAGGGTCCCGTTCTTTACCCTTTATGTACGGAACCCTAAAAAAATAAAGGAGAACTCACTAATGTGAGTCACTTTACGACGACTGAAAATTACAATGGAGATAGATTATAACCTGGACAACAAATACCGGTTTTATCCCGGGGAAATCCGTTATTAGTAAAACCCGAAGTTTAAGCAAGCGGAGCTGAAAACATCGCCTAGTATAGGTAGGTAGTTGTATCCACGAAGAAGCGCCCCACTTTTTCTTACGAATCGCATGAAATAACATATGCAATTGTAAAGGAGTGGAGCGTTTTCTTGGATTGAATAACCAGTAAAATTAATCTCTACAGTGCAACATTACATTGATACAATCAGTCTTTTCACTTTTCTATAGCACAGCTACTGTAATTACTTAATACTAAATAATTAATCGATCGATTACGAAACGCGTAATATTAGTTACAAGTAATTATCGATAAATATCGATATAATTACCTCTACACTATTGGTAGCATTAATAATTTATTATTAACTAATTAACATCCGCCAATGTTGAGTTAAGATTTAAAGACTATGCTCCGAAGTTAAGGAAGAAAAAATATTCGTTTTGGAATTTATTTAAACTTTTTTGTGGTGACTTTTGAGTCCTTCACGTCATAACTACTGAACCGATTTGGCTGAAATTTGGAACAGACATAGATTATACCCTAAATCAACACACAGACTACTTTTATCCCCGATAAATCCATAGGTCCCGTGGGATTGATCAGAAACTGAACTTGACGTACGCAAATTAAGCTAGCAGCAAAACAATTTTGTGGTGCATCGAATTGTCATTTTCATGATAGGTACCGGATGCGGCCTTAAAAGCGATATTACAAGCGAAATATGAGTCAGCGGTGATACAAGTTCACTATAAAGGCAATATGGCCGGTAAACATCTTGTTTTATACTCCCCGTAAACATTGTACAATGTGTTTGTATTTTGCATCACTGAATACCGCCAAACGATAAAACCGGTCCATATGTATCAGTAGTGTATACAGATAATAAATTTGTAACAGGTAACCGATTGACTGACTGACTGAACTGTCAACGTAGAGTTCAAACCACTGGACGGGTCAGGTTGCGCAAACATTATAAATGGTGTAGAAACCGTTTTTTTTTTATATACTATATAGGCTAGTATGTAAGTGGCAGGAAAGACACTGCCTGGGAGTGTATTCCAGGCCTTTGCAGTGCGTATCAGGAACGAGGAATCAATAATTCCAAGTGACTACAATAACTTCTTAAGCATCATCTTATCACCTCTTCAGCTAACCTTGTAACGGAATATTGATCTCCTCGTTGTAAATGGCCAAAGAATAGTTTTCTGAAAATGGTGGACAAAAGTTCTCTCTTTTCTAGTACCTTGGCACCAGTAAGTTAGCACTTACCTGATGGTAAGTGCTATCTTAAAGCAGCCAAGTACTAAGTTATAGAGATTAAAAAACCGGCCAAGTGCGAGTCGGAATCGCGCACCGAGGGTTCCATATTATTAAAGATGTAAAACGTTAATAGAATCACTTTTGTTCATGAATTTACGAGTGTGTATTATAATTTACACGTTTTCTGGTACTTTTGTTGGCAAACCGCAAACCTAACTTTTTTTGGCTCTTTATTGTTATTATCAAAAAAGTATAGGTACTAGTAAGAGAGTTGATTTTATTTTTTTCTGAAAAATATATGGGAATCGTCTGAATTCTGCAATACATTGAATAAACTATAACTGTTCAATCAAAAGTCCTGCCAGCAAGGTACAATCTGAGTGCCTTCAGGGGGCTGATTCTGTATCGTCAGTTTGTTAGTTAGTAACCCTCACTGGGTTATTAACCAAGAAAACGGAGGCGAAAACCATAATTTTGCATTCTTTTTGCACAAGTTACCAACCTAGGTTGGTATGGTATCATGTCAACATACTCTGCTAGTAGCTAACTTGTGCAAAAAGTATGCAAAAATAGGATTTTTGCCTTCGTTTTCTTGGTTAATAACCCAGTGAGGGTTACTAACTAACAAACTGACGATACAGAATCAGCCCCCAAGAGAAGAGTGAATAGGCATTGTCTAGGCGAGCGCGCTCCAACCTAGACCTCATCATTGCTTTCCATCAGGCATGATTGTAGTCAAGGGCAAGCCTATTTGTAATAAATTACCTAAACCGGCCAAGTCGGACATTATTACCTACAACTATTCCAAATTTCCTATCGATATCTTTATTATTATTATTTATTAAAGGTCAACCAACAGACTATACAATTCTACAAAGTTAAAGCTAAATGAATACATTACATTTACATTACAATTACATGGTAAATGTATGCCTAATTATATAAGCTGACACAACACGCACCAACTTAAGTATTATATTAATTATATAATAACTAATTAAAAATTACAGGTTAAGTTACACAATGAAGTACAAAGTAAGTCACATATTATGTGGTAGAAAATTAATTTAAATATTAAGTTACAAGTGATGTTACAGGTTGTTACAAATTAAAAATTATTTAGTATTCAAGTTACAAATTAAGTTTAAAATGATTTTGACTCTAAATTGATGATAACTTTACACTATTATGAAATAAGTCAATTTCACAATGCTTTTTAACACATGAATTATAATTATCTGATATACGAGGTATAGAAGAGAATCTGCTAAGAAGTTCAGGGCAGTCAATTTTATTGTTAAATATTTTAAACAACAACATACACTCTAACATTCTTCTTCTACTCTCAAGACTATATACGGGACATTTTATATACGGGTTACGGGTTACTATGCTTAGAAAAGACGTTAATAGTTACTCAAATAAAGGACCGTGACACAGACAGACCAACGGACAACTAAGTGATCTCATAAGGCTTCAGTTTTTTCCTTTTGAAGTACGGAACCCTAAGATAAAATAATTTTAAATTATCTTTTATTTCACTGATCTTGAGCTAAATCGAGTGTGTCGGACGGAAGGAGAAAGTCTTACCATAGGGGTTCTATTTTTATCATTTTGGTATGAAACCCTAAAAAACATCCCTCGAAATACCCTGGTGAGGGGCAAAGGTCCGAGCCAACAGCTTCTAAGTTCTAACTCTAGAATCATGGTGCACGTAAATTCCAATCACGGTGCAAAAAGGAACACCTTTCGCCCGAAAAGGATCCAATACATCCCCTGAATTAGGTCGCCCGTAATGCCTGCGACGCCTGCGATGGCTACGATTCCCGCAATCCCCGCAATTCGCGCAACGCCTGCATCTGGCGGGCTGCCAGCGCGCAATGCGGCGGTGTTTCGTGCGTCGAATTTAATTTACGTGTTGGCGCTCAGTCTGGCGATGCCTTTTATTGAACGGTAGGCGCTGGCTAATTGAACTGGCGTTTTTTTATAATCAACGCGAGCAAACGAGCGGGCGGGTCACCTGATGGTAATAATAATTAATAAGAAGGCAGAAAATTATCCTATTTAAATAGACCAACAAAAGATACCTTATGCTGATACGGCAAAATATCTTGGAATGACGCTTGCCACAAAGCTACGCAGGAAAGCTCATGTCAAGAAGAAAAGAGCAGAATTAGAACTGAGATACAAAAATATGTACTGGCTAATTGGAAGAACATCGTCGTTGTCAACGCAAAACAAGTTATTTTTGTATAAACAAGTCCTAATGCCAGTGTGGACTTATGGTATTCAGCTTTGGGGTTGTACCAAACAAAGCAACATCCAGATAATACAACGATTCCAGAACAAAGTACTCAGAGGCATCGTGAATATGGACTTCGTAGATATCATCATCCAAAAATATGCCGCAGCCCATGAACATCGACTGCATCATCATGTAAACGTGGAGGCAATCCAGCTCCTCGACACTACGGACCTCATTGAGTTAGTGTAAGTGTGCGTGAAAGTGAAGTGAAGTGCTGTGCTTAGTGCTAGTGCTAGTGCATCATCAAGGTCACGAGATCAAAGTGCCTACAATATTACAAAAGAGACTAAGATAAGGCACTGGACAGACTCTTAGATATAGGTCTTAATAGGTCTTAATATTAGTTTAAGTTACTAAATTAGCTTTTAGGCTAGATCGTAGCGATGCTAAAGTACTGTTAAGGGACTTTCGAGAGAGAAAAAAAAAACCTGATGGTAAGCGATCACCGCCGCCAAATGTCCATGCAATTGCAGCATCACAGCAACTGCAAATGCGTTGAAGGCTCTTGAGAAATTTGTTTATCCGCCCCTTGAACAAGCCCATGTTATAGATTTGAGGGAACACTGTTGCTGGTAGCTGGTTCTATAGTTTGTATGTGCGTGGATAGAAAGATCTGGCACACCGGGTGGTCGTGAATTGCCAGCCATCCAGGTGGAATGGATGGGACGTGTTTCTACGCCGGAGTGTATGCACAGAGAAAGTGGAAGGAGGAATCCCCGCGCTTTCAGTAGATAGGCTTTTCATACTGCAACTCTGAATAATTGGTCAACAAATTCAAAGAAGAGCAAAAGTCACGTTTTTTGTATGGGAGGCCCTTAAATATTGATTTTATTCTGTTTTTTATTTAGTGTTTGTTGGTATAGCGGCAAACCAAATACATCGACATCTGTGAAATGTCTAACTATCACGGTTAGTCAATATAAAGTTACTCCTTGGTCTGTGGTTCAAAAGATACAAGCCTGGTAACGGATGGATGGACGGCGAAGTTTTAGTAATAGGGTCCCGTGACCCGTCCCTATAGTGTGTTATTAACGAAACCAAATTTTTTTTTTTTTATTGAAGATAGGCTTGCGCTTGACGACAATCATGCCTGATGGAAAGCAATGATGAGGTCTAGGATGGAGCGCGCTTGCCTAGACAATGCCTATTCACTCTTCTCTTGAAGGCACTTAAATTGTACTTGGCTGGAAACACGGAGGCTGGAAGGGCGTTCCACACCTTAGCGGTATAAAATTGAAAAGCATGAAAACCCGTGTAGTCAGCCTTAAAAGCTTACAATTAATATTAAACGCGTTTAAAACCGAAACACGTCTTACAATCTCACGGCAATGGGTTCTATTCCTGTCTAGAGTTTAGTATGCAAGTCAAGACTGTAGACTGAAACCTATAAACTTGCCTGCAATAACACTCCGCGGAATTGCACCTTTTATGAGATGCCACTACTGTTTTATCGACTGCCCGGTGGATTTTCACTGAACTTGACTTACCTGTACATATATGGTATGAGAACTGAAGATGGGATAGGGACAACCCTCCACCACCCATGGCCCAATCAACCTTGCGGTAATGGGGGCCGAAACGCGAGAGGGCGCCCGTTCGGTACTTGCTCTTGGCGTGTTCCCGGGGCGCCTTCATGACTCCCTACAAGTTGTTTCCTCTCGCTCCTTGTCCCTATGGGCTCACTCGCCGTCGCTGTCCGCAGCATAAATTCTCTGTGTCACTCCAAGCCGCTTCGCCTCTTATGCCACGCGTGCGCGAACTCCCGTAGCTTTCCGAAGTTGGCCGCCGAACCCACGAGATCCTGATAATAAACTGGGCCAGAAACTTCGCGAACGATCCCGTCCAGCAGCAAGCACCGGAGGTCCTCGTATAAGGAGCACTCCCACAAGACATGGTGGAGGTTCTCCTCCGCCAGTCCGCAGAAGCACTCGTCACTCTCGACCAGACACATGTCATGCAGGCGCTTCCGAAAGCGACCGTGCCCCGTCAGCACGAAGATGGGAATATGATGGGATAGTCGAGTGGAATTATTTTCGAAGGGTGTCCGACACATTAGAGGATACACTGATTTTATTTTTGTCCTTCTCACTCCAGCGCATACGATGCTGGGTGCGACATGCAGCGCTGCAGAACTTAACTCAGACTGTCAAAGTAAAAAAGAAGACATTTGATTTTCGCCATATTGGCGCTGATTGTTGCGTAACCTGGCGTGAGCGTCCATGGAACTAAAATAAAATGACATTCAAAACTACGGTCACTAGCCACAAATATCAATTTAACGGTGTAGAAGCCGTATTTAAGCGATTTTGAATGAAGTTTTATTCAAAATCGCTTAAATACGGATAAAATTTTCTCGATAGAAAGTTCTCCCAAAAGTTGCTCCAAAATCTCAGTTTTTCTAGTTTTTATCAGACACTACATTGGATGTAATTGTAATTTTTGTTTTAAAGTGTCGGTAATAATAATATCCAAAAACGCTAAGAAACAGATTTTTGATAACCAGCTTAGTTTTTGAGTAATTAGGTAAAAGGTCGTTTTTCTGTTATATTCTTCCGCGACGCTGCATGTCGCACCTACCATCGTATCCGTGAGAGTGAGAAAGACAAAAATAAATTCAATAAATCCCCTTAATACCCTGGGCGTGGACTTTCGATGGGGACGCATCAAATCGGCACAATAAATGAACTGTCAATTGTATAGAAATGTTTGATCCAGAGTACTTACTAGTATAATAGAGATGACATTGGAGCATCCTCAGGGGACGTTGACTCGACAAAACGTATTCATGCAAACTATCAACTTAATTCAGCATTAGGTACGCTTGCCAAAACTACTCAGCAAGTAAAGTTAAAGGTCCTCTTTCCCTAGTCGCTAGTTATTTAACAATTTAATTCCATTACCTGCGAAATCCTGCCAAGTTTCGCTGGCGCCCCTCCTGATATAGCACTTAATTATTGCTTATAGCTTTAAGGAGATATCGAGGTATTTATTGGAGGGGAGAAATGGGGGATAGAAGTCTTATTTAATAAACTGCATCCCCATTGGTAAGTACAACACTTAACTTTAATGATCGATTGTTATCTATACTAATATTTTATAGCTAAAGAGTGTGTTTGATCTATACTAATATCATAAAACTGAAGAGATTTTTTTTGTTTGTTTGAAAGCGCTAATCTCAGAACCTACCTATTGGTTCGAATTGAAAAGTTATTTTTGCGTTGGATAGTCCATTTATCGAGTGGGTCTGTCGTAGTCCGGTTCGGTTATTGGTGCCAAAATGCTTGTTTTGCCACCAACAGTAAGGCCACGCGGTATTTCGCTCAGCGACTAGGTATAGACTTTTGACAAATGGCGCTAAGTTCCTACTGTTTGCTTGTACGAAAAAGTTTTACGTAAATCGTTCGGATGTCCATATCCTGGTGTTTCTTATCGGTGGTTTAGGCAGATCGATTCGCTACTAGGATTGGGTTCGTAAAATACCGCGCGGGCTCCTAATCCCTCCCCCTCCAATTAATATAAGCTCTCCCTTATGACGGTTATTTGTCACGATGTAGCTGTCACGACTATTCGTCAAGGGATCAGCTGACAGGGCAATTAGAAGCTTAATGGGAGTTCAGAGTTTGATGCGGACTCTACTCAGGACTTGGAGAATTTTTACATTTTGTGGCATAAATCAAAATCTATTATGCAAAAAATGTATAAAAAATTTGTTTTAGAATGTACAGGTAATATACGAATCGAAGCAATTATCTTACTTTATTATTTTAAACACCATTTCCCCTCTTTTTTAATTAAACTAAAAATAATCTTGGATTACTTTTGATTCCAATGATGTTGGGTCAGTTGGAAAGATTAATTTTTTTCAACAATTCAGGAGATGTTGACTTCACAATTCGAAATCGTAGAGTAGGTACGATTTCTACGATTTCTCTACGATTTCGAATTGTGAAGTCAACATCTCTTGAGGATGTCCCGGTGTCGGGACGAAACGTGCGTCGAAGAAAGTGTTTGAAAATTGTGTGTGGTGCTTCATGTGGGCAGTGTTCCTGCATATTGTACCATACAGAATCTTTTCAAGTAGCGGATTATAGCAAAACAAATTAATCTGTCCTGCTAATTATGGATTTCCGCAAAATAACGCCTGCTTCCATTCAAGCTTCTAGAAGATTTTGCCAAGCTGTTACATTGCTTACAAACTTACTAAGGTGAAATAGCATAACGTTTTCGACGAGGGACGTAGCGCTACGCGGTCCGCTACGATGGAAGTGCCGCGGGCTACGGTTTGTTGTTTTTAACCGACTTCAAAAAAAGGAGGAGGTTCTCAATTCGACTGTATGTTTTTTTTTTTTATTTATTTTTTGTATGTTTGTTACGCGATTTCTCCGTCAATTCTAATCCGATTTTGATGATTCTTTTTTTGTTTGGTAGGGCATACTTCAGAGGTAGTCCCATTTCAATTTGGTAAAGATCTCATGAATATCTTCGGAGATACGAAACGAAACTCCTCATAAGAGTAAATCGCTTGCGATCAGTATAATTTATAAGAAAGCTAACGTTTCCCGTGTAGTGCCATTTCAATTTAGTCCAGTTCTGATAATGGTATCCATGAGAAGACAATATCAGACTTAACATTTTAATTGGAAAGGATGTATTCTACAGAAGTTTGATGAGAGTTGAAGTCGGTTTTTTTGTTAATTAATTAACGTATATTATATGAGTTGTGTAGAGTGACAACGCAATGATTGCATGAATGATATACTCCTATTTTTTTTTTATTGAGGATAGGCTTGCGCTTGACGACGATCATGCCTGATGGAAAGCAATATGAGGTCTAGGATGGAGCGCGCTTGCCTAGACAATGCCTATTCAGGCGCTTCATGCGTTAGTATTATGCTTGAGTCAAAATTTACGATTTCCGAAGGAACATAAAATAGTTATGTGTTCAATTATAGATTAGATAATTGAATTCATATTATTTGGCATTTCATAATCTAGAACTTGTCTCATGTATAACTTTCTCACTAGAACAGTTTTTGTATAGGCTGTTTGCTAAAATAGCGGTCGACGCTCTACGCAGATGCAAGATATTTGCCATGTTTCTTAACACAAACTTATAACAATGACATATTTAGAAAATTAATAACATTTACTAAAAAGTGTCTCAAAAAACAAACACGATTTTCCTAGATTTTCATTCAAAAACCATAAACCGAAAAGTGCCATTTTTAGCATTTTTCGATAAATTAAACGTATTATTTTAGGATAAAATCCAAGATATTTTGTTATTTCTGAATTATAGTAATTTAATTCAATTCATATTCAATGTCACTGGTTATTTATTATTTTAATAAGTTGTATATTTATTTTACTATAATTTTTTTTGTAATACCATTTTCCGCGCAAAATTGCGTCAGCGGGAACGGAATTCTTTTTTTGTATGGAGCGACACGCGATTCACGCGTAAACGCATAAACGCTCTTCACTCTTCTCTTTAGGCACCTAGATTGTACTTTGCTGGAAACACGGAGGCTGGAAGGGCGTTCCACACCTTAGCGGTTCGTATCAGAAACGCGGAGAAAAAAACGTTTCATGCGAGTTTGTTGGACGTCTTATTTACGAATTGAACTACTAGGGAACAAAATACTCGCACCTCATTGATCAATGCATGTAGATGTTAGGAAGCTCGACTCCTGAATTGGAGTATGCACCGATTACTAACCTCAGGATATGGGCATCCAAGCGATTTACGTAAAACTTTTTCGTACAAGCAAACAGTAGCGACATCTGCCAAAATTCTTTAGGTGGGCGCTGAGCGAACTGCAATGTGGCCTTACTGTTACTGTAAGGAAAAACAATCATTTTGGCACCGATAGACTGGCGACATTTTTCGGGCCGTCCAGGGTAGATATATAATGACTATTGCCAAATTTTGACATGGAACTGAATGGAATGGAATGGAACTGAATTAAAAAAATGTTGAGTTATTTATCTGGTGTCATCAAAATACAGCTTCTTTAAATACATTAAAAATATCTCTAGATGCTGTGTACTTACTTGGAGCAGTAAAAGCATCAAAGATCCAAAATTGTTTCGTCTCAACCACTTTTTATTTTGAAAGTATTTTGTAAGTTTTGAAGACGCGTACGAAGCGGTTTGATTCCTCGTTCCTGATACGCACTGCAAAGGCCTGGAATACACTCCCAGGCAGTGTCTTTCCTGCCACTTACAACCCGGGTGCCTTCAAATCAAGAGTGAATAGGCATCTTCTAGGTAAGCGCGTTCCACCTTAGACTGTATCATCACTTTCCATCAGGTGTGATCACAGTCAAGCGCTAGCCTATATAGTATATAAAAAAAAGTAAAAGCAAGCAAAGTTGACCACAACGCATGGTCTCCCTAAGCACTTTAAGATTCAAGCCACTTTAGGTCTCAAAGCTCGTTCGGTCGATATATCTAGAATCTAGATTGCAGCCCTAAGGCGGTACTTGTATACTGACTCGCGACTTGTGGCAAAACAAGTTTGAACCACCACCGGGAATCGAACTTGGGATCTTGCGAATGGTAACAGCTTCTTGTATTATGTAGCCTAATGGTGGCAATGGAAATAAATGAAAAAAGACGTGTGGCCCTCGGAAACTGCCGCGGTAAAGCTTTTGCATAATGCATAGCTGTTTTTATCAACTTATGCAATTATAATTATACAACAAATGCCACCTAGAGACGAGTTGCTGAACTAAAGAGACAAGCGTGATATTTCAAAAAGTCATTAAAAGGTCTGCTATTCATCGATAGATGGCAAAACTAAAAAGTATCACCGTTGTGCCGGTCGGAGTGGCGGGTGTTAGGTTATTTTCGTTACGGAATTTCTGGATTCGGTCTCCACGCTCAAGGCCCGCGATAGAGACTATGCAATAGCTTAAAAAATGTATTATGCGTAATGTATGTAATGCGCGGAAGTCACGTGTTCTATATAGTAATCGTTTTCATACGTTTTTTGAATTTCGTTCCATTATCATTCTAACTTTAATATCGCAATATGTCATATGGCTACAGTTATTCAGTCAGTTTTGTGAGTCTATTGAAAGCTTCCGTATACCATATAAACACCATGATAATGTCAATTTGCGGCGACGTGTGGGCCCCCTGGCGGGAACACCATAACATCGTAATATGGGGGTCGGTTTACATTTTCTTTTGCTCGACTTCGCGGTGTAATATTAAGGTTTGGGGCGAGCACAGAGTAGGTGCACGTAGAGACATCTGGGGTCTGATTGCGTAAGAAAAATGTATTCAATCGTAATCGTTAGCGAATTCTGCCTCCTATTATCAGCGAACCATTCAGCGGGAAAATTTTGCTTCCGATTACGATTACGATTATACAATCTAGGGGCTGATAATCATTAATGATAGAGTCTAGTTTAGAACAAATTGGTAACTCACAACTCTTTTTCACTTTTTCATATAATTACATTTACATACAATTTAAGCCCAATTAGTAAATATGCTGAAAAGGCACCCACACAATATATTTGGCATTCATTTTTATTGGAGAATATAAACCAACATTATATTGAATGTAAGTTTATCTGTTTGTCCTTCAACAGTACCTGTTTAACTAATTTTCATCCCGATTCCCATGGGATTTGTGAAAAATTGTGGTGTATGAATTCACGTGGTCGGTCATTAAAATAATTAATGTGGTAGGTAACCAATACTTAGTGCAAAAAAATGTTATTTTTTCACTTTTTAAAATGAAAAATTAATGTTAACTTTTAATCAGGGGTCTGCATTCAGTACCCTTCGTGTGAAACCTTTTGATTCCGACTCACACTTGGCGGATTTTATAAATTCTGCTATCAGCTCTGTGCGAGCTCTACTCTGTACGTCTCACGATGCGCTCAATAGCGCGGGGGCGGGCTATTACTCTGTGAGCAATAAGTTTGCGTACACAATACACTTTCACCGTTATATTAAGTCCATCGAATGCCAATATCTTAGGAGAAAAATAAATATTTTTAGGGTGTTTTTGGTCAACATTTTATAAACAAAAATAGTTGACCTGGCAAACGTTATTTTGCTATTAGGGATATAAAAAAATAATTTACGATCAGACTTACCGAATATACAGAATATTTCATAGCAATCGGTCCAGCCTTTCGGAGGAGTTTGGAAGGCAACAAAAATTGGCATGAGAATTTTATAATTGAAAAAAAGAATTAAAAATTGACGATTGTCGACCTCCTTGGCGCAATGGCGCGCGCTCGTATTCGAGTGGGAGGTCGCAGGTTCGATTCCCGCCACGGGCCACTTTGGAATTTTATAGTTTCTAAATTAGCTCAGGTCTGGACTTGGGAGGCTTCGACCGTGGCAAATTATCACCCTACCAGCAAAGACGCACCGCCAAGCGATTTAAAATAGAAACCGTTCGGGGACTAACTCCTTCCGAGTTAGTACGATAACATCTTCGGCTGTATCGTCACTTACCATTAGGTGAGATCGCAGTCAAGTAGGTACTAACTTGTATATTAAAAAATGCAACGATAAAAATTTTCGTAAATCTTATATTTCCAATACCGGTGTCATTTTTATCATCGGCGCGCCGGGCTTTACTATAGACACAAGCAAAACTAGAATACGCCAGCCAATTTCCAAACTATAGGAAGCTTTCAAAGTGACGTGATTCAGGTAGCAATATTTAAGTATCATGCTAGCAGGAGGGCGAATGAAATCACAGAGCCGGCTTTACCTATGGTGCAGGGTGCGCGGCGCACAGGGGCGCAGGATATGAGGAGGCGTTAAACAATTTACCGTTGATGTCCGTCGCGTTGGTGAGCAGACGTGAAAGCGCGTTGTCGTCGAGGTTGGGGCAGAATGCACACTTAAGAGCAGCGCCACAAACACCAGTAGCAGCAGGAGAAACCAAATACTTAGAGTCAATAGCGTTGGTAAGCAGGCGTCTGTGTCAGTGCCCTGTGCGCGCAGTCAGTGGCATTGGGGAGGCACGCGCACGCCAAAAGACAAAGGACCATGGCACCGAGCTGCAAAACTAGCAGCACCAGCAGCAGTACTAAAAAGGTACTCACAGTCGATGCGCGTCGGTGGGCAGGCGCCTGGGCGCGTGCAGCAGCGCTCTGTGCGCGCAGTCGGCAGCATTGGGGCGGCACGAGCACGCCCAGGGGCACGCGACAGCAGCACCGAGCAGTGCCGCCAGCAGCAGCAGTATCGCGCGCCGCATTGCTACTTGGCCCACGCTTAAGTCATCTGCAACAAGAGATTGCATCGTAAAACATTTTTACAATTAATTATTGACATTCTGAATTATAATTGACAATATTGTGAAAAATGATAATTACAAAAATGATAATATGAAACTACTGACATTTTTTACTTAATTTCTTTTTATATTCATACGCCTTATGGTAGAATGTACAAGGATATTAATTGTTATTGTGACCACCTAATGTACCTACATTCTCAAGAATAAACGACATTTATTTAAACTCACCGGCGATACAGAAAAAACCTCAGGCGTTTAATAATTCTATATCGTGCACCGATAAGAAACCTCAGGATATGGGCCCCGATTTACGTAAACCTTTTTCGTACAAGCAAACAGTAGCACCCTCTGTCAAAATTATATGGCTGCTGAGCGAACTACAGCGTGGCCTTACTGCTGGTGGCAAAACAAGCATTTTTGGCACCAATAAACTGGCGACATTTTTTCGCGGTGACCGCCCTGTCCAGGGTACATGTCTATTCCACTGTGACATCTTGAAAACAAGTACATATGATTTAACACCCTTTTTGGGGGTTTATACCAAAAGAGTACCTAAAACACGAGACCCTACTACTAAGAAAGCTGTCCGTCCATCTGTCACCAAGCTGTAATTACCTATAGTGGTTTTATGACGTCAATATTAATGAGGTTTCTCCCGAAGGTCTGCTCAAAGAACTAAATAGAAAATTGGAAGTCATATACAAGATGGAAAAAAAGCTGGAAAACATCAGCGAGGCTGTCGATTTTTATGCTGAACAGTATCAGAAAATGGTGGAATTCAAAGAAGAAGCTGAGAAAAAAATTAAATCGCTTGAACAAAAGAATGTTTACCTGGAAAAATATAACAAAGCGCTGGAGGAAAGAATTCTCGATGTAGAACAAGGCATGAAAGCCAATAATGTGGAAATTGTAGGCGTAGAGAAGGAAGAGACTGAAAATACAACAGAAATAGTGAGAAAGATTGCCCATAAACTTAAGTTGGACCCGGAGAATATCAAAGATACTTTTAGGGTAGGACGAGAAAAATCTGATGATAAAAAGCCGCAACCAATTATAGTAACCCTAAAGACCGAATCTGCCTGAGACCAATGGATTCACTCCCGAAAAACAAAAATTACAAATAGGGATCTGTACAAAAATAAAAGTGACCAACCCATCTACATCAACGAGGACCTGCCGCGTTTTAAGCGGCAACTATTCTGGGCTGCTAAAACGCAGTTAAAAGGAATTTGCAAGTATATATGGATTCAAAACTCAAACATATTAGCACGCAAGGAGGACGGCAATAAAATATACAGAATCAAGAACGAAAAAGATATTGAAAAAATAACTGGCTGAGGACTTAAAGGAAGCAGTTTTTTATTTTTATTTATTTATTTTTTATCCGTTTTTACCTATATTTTCAAAAACAAAATGGATTCCCTTACTGATATAGAATATACTAGATATAGCGACATAGAATCGTGGTATAAAACCAATAAATATAGTTTGAAAAAAATAAGCATACTACACTTAAATATAAGATCCATAAGAAAGCATTTCAACGAGTTATTAGTACTACTAGACAAAATTAAGTATAATGTTGACATATTAATATTATCGGAAATTAATATCAAAGATGAAGAAGTGCCGTTATTCACCGTGCAGGGGTTTACCCCTTACGCCAGAACACGGCAGTTAAGTAAAGGCGGAGGACTGCTATTGTATGTAAGAGAGAACCTAAACTTTAGTATGCAAGAAACTAAAACCACGGCGACCGAAGCTATTCACGGCATGTTAAAAGTTGATAATAGTTCAGTGCATATTATCGCGTTGTATAGGCCACCGAGCAAAAATAAGTTGCACTTCTTAGACCAAATAAATGTTTTATTAAAAGATATTCCAAAAAGTGAGGACCTAGTTCTCCTCGGTGACGTAAACATCGATATATCAGAAGTTAAGTTGAATGCAACTTCAATTAGTTACAAAAACATCTTATGCGAACACGGCCTGCAATGTGCAATACCTACTTCGGAGGTGACTCGCGCAGCGATAGTGAACGGGCGGCTCGACCAGTCGTGCATCGACCATGTATGGGTGCGAGCAGGACAGCTGCGGAAGCATGTGAGTGCGCCGGCCGCTTCCTTTTTACTTGAATGTGATATTTCGGATCACCATATTATAGGTATTTCGCTCGACTTTGATCGCGAGTTAGATATTCACGCCTGTAGCACACCTCCGCTGCGAAACAACAACTGCGAAACCGCTGCGTGAGTTTCGCTGTGCCACAATACTACACTTACGCGAAACTATATTAGCGAAACCTAAAACTGGAACAGTTGAAAAATAACAATCGAATGAAAATATCGTCGCTTTCGTAGTCAGAGGAGGAACTAATCTTACTGTGGTCAACTACTTTAAAAAGGCGTCGTACCTGGGTGCATGATATCAATAAAAAAAGAAAGAAGTTGGGAGAAAATATATTATTTAAAGGTTTAAAGTCACATGTAGACCGTTTTTATTCATTCTTCAGAACACCAGAGAGTTTTGAAGAGTTACATAACCTTATAAAGCCTTCTATTACTAAACAAGATACAAGGTTGAGATCCTATTTCTAGCAAAGACTGGGATTAACTTTATAGGTACTTAACTCAGTACCTATATTAAAATTAAAGTTACAAAATTAAAATATAAAAACAATTTATACTTAATGATGAAAATTGAGAAAAATATGTAGAGGTACTCAAATCAGTAGGTTCGTTTAGTTTTTCAGTAAATTCCAAATCCATTGTTCCTATTTCGCTCATAAAAATTGTCGATTGCTACAGACGCGTCGCGAGTCACACGCGGAACCGCTCCAAAATGGCGGACAACGGGCGGAGATGTAGACGGCGCCTAAACAAATGAGCGAAATCATGTTAGAAAGAAACAACATCATAGTCAGTTTTGTACGTTAGAGCAGGGAATTTCGTTTTTGTTTCGACGCCAAAGAACTGACAACTCACAGCGAAACTATTGCGGTTTTGCCCTTTGAGTTTCGCAGCGGAGGTGTGCTACAGGCGACAAGAAACGAGTAAGTGTAGGCAAAAGTACGTGTTATGTGATAAATTAGTGTTCGAAAAATTAGATGGTTATGACTGGAGTCAATTATTATTTATTCTTTGTCCTTTAATGCTATTTAGTAAATTGTATAGTGTATTTACGTGTATATATAAGGATAGTATGTTACAAAAAACTGTGAGATCAAATAGAATGTCACAGCCGTGGATAGATAAACTGCTATATGCTATGATTGTTAAGAGGGACAAGTTGTTTCGTTTATGGAAATCTTCACCGGATAATATGAATAGACGTTTAGAATATACTAAATTTAGAAATAAAGTCAATAAACTTATCAATGTTGCCAAAAATGATTATAGAAGAAAGGAAATTAAAATTTGTAATGGGGATTATAGAAAAGTCTGGTTAACTATTAATAGCTGGTTAGGAAGAATTAAGCCAAATGTGGATAGTATAATTAAAAAATACTTAGGTAAGATAAATAGTATGTACAATATATGTAATGAGTTCTCCAAGGTATTTACGCGAGAAATAGAAAAAATCAAGCACAACTGTTCTGTAAAGTTTTTAGAAAGAAGCTCTTACGTAAACCAGTGCGCGGTGTCTTTTAGGTATGTAAAAGTCAGTTCTTCGGAAATAAGGAAAATAATTAGGAAATTAAGCAGTGAAAAAGCACCTGGTTTTGATAAGATTAGAGTGCAAGATATAAAGTTGACTGCAAATCGGTTGAGCCCAGTACTGGCTAATTTTGTTAATTTGTGCATTCAAAAAGGATTATACCCACAGGAGTTAAAAAAGGCTATCATACGACCTATTTATAAAGGTGGTAGCCATCTCGAATACGCCAACTATAGGCCGATAGCTATATTATCGATAATTAATAAAATAGTGGAGAAAGTGGTAGTTGGTCAGGTCTCGCAATTTTTAGAAAAATACAGCATATTAACAGACGCGCAGCACGGGTTTAGGAAAGGTCGGAGTACCGTGACAGCCCTCACTCAGTTTTCAGATGAAATCAATAGCTATTTAGATAGTGGGAAACAAGTGATAGCCCTGTTTATTGATTACAAGAAGGCGTTTGATACTTTGGACAAGGGGGTGTTACTATTAGCCATGCAAGAGTGTGGCATTGCAGGCCCTACAAATGAGTGGTTCCGTAATTACCTGTCGGACAGAACCATACGCACTTCCGTAGATGGGACAACGGGTGATGAGTGGAGTGTTACCTCAGGGGTGCCGACTGGCTCAATATACGGTCCAGTGGGTTACCTGATGCTGGTTAACAGTGTAGTTAATGTTGTGGAGAGGTGTCGAGTATATATGTATGCCGACGACATGTGCTTGTTGTTCGCGTCAAAGAACGTGAGTGAGGCGCGCGAAAACATTCAATTAGATTTTGAAAATGTAACTAAGTGGGCGCATGACAATGGCATCATCATTAATATGGAAAAAACAAAGTGCATGCATATATACTCGCCCTACAATAAGCGGGCTAACTTGGTTCAATATAGAGATATTGGTATTACTGGTCATACTTACGATTGCTTGCATAGAAATAAGATCTCTTGTATGTGTCTAGATCTTCAGTACGTAGAAAATTATAAATATCTGGGGTTGCACGTAGATAGACATTTCAATTGGAAATCTCACATAGGGGTAGTGTGCAACAAACTGCGGTCGGTACTAGGAATGTTTTTTCATCTTGATCGTGTATTAAGTAAACGAAATAAATTAGTAGTATACTACGCGTTAGCAGACTCAGTAATCAGTTACGGTCTCAGTGTGTATGGCAGGACATTTAATACCTATCTGAATGAAATTAAGAAATTACAAATAAGACTCTTAAAGCATGTCATAGGAAAAAAAGAAAAGAAAAAGTATGAAGGAAATTATGAAAGCATATTTAAAGACCTTAAGATATTACCAATACACAGCAAAGTAGTCTACCAAATAGCTAAAGAAAATTATTTATCAAATAACTATAAAATATTTATTAAACTTAGGGATAATGTCCGAAGTAATAGGAAGACAAGATTTATGGTGCCAAAAGTATGTAACTATTACGGTAAAAGATTAACCAGCTACAAAGTGCCCGAAATATATAATAAGATAGATTGGCTCAGAACCGAAAGTAAGGTCAGCCCAGGGGTTCTCAAGAAGAACCTGAAAGAGCATCTGCTTGAGAACTCAAGCTGATTTTATTTTATATAATAATGTGTAAAATGTATTTTATATAGTATGTAGATAACATAAAATAAATGTTCAAGCGTGAATTCTATGTGTATAAAAATTTAGCTAAAATTTGTATATTAAGTGGTATTTTTAGTATTAATAGTAAGTACTGTATTGTAGTTTTAGTTAGCATAATTAGACGCACAATAACTTAATGAAAAGAGCGCGTCCTCGCCAATAAACTAGGCATAGTTTGGCGAGAAATTTTTAATTTAAACTTGTGCATGTATTTCTTTAATTTAAATAAATTAAAAAAAAAAAAAAAAAAAAATGATTTTGGCGCCCCCTAAAACTGTCGCCCGGGGCGTTTCGGTATTCCCCCCCCCTAGCTCCGGGTCTGTAGGTATACCAGGATAGCATCAGAGAGCCATTCATACAAATGGAGTCCATTTCTGTAATGGTGTTTTAAAGCAATCGATAAATCATAAAAATAGCACCGAGTAGCACCGTAAGTGCCGGGTTCGAATCCCGGCTTATCTCGCGAAGCGCTGCCTTTTATCATAACGATCTGCGCTCTCGAGTGCTGTTACCTACATTATAATATCCATTTGGAGTGGAAATATTTCATGCTGAGATTGTACACCGTACCCGTATTTCTAATCGACTTAAAAAAGGCGGTTAACCAGTAGTTCCTGAGATAAGTGCGTTCATACAAACAAACTCTTCAGCTTTATAATGGAGAGTAGGTGGTAAGCTATTTTTTTTTGATATCCCTAGTGGCAAAACAACGTTTGCAGGGTCAGCTAGTGTAACACATAAATGATCGTGCTAATTTTTGTTACCAAACTCCTCCAAAACGGCTCTACCGATTGTTATGAAATTTGTGTATGTTCAGTAGGTTTGAGAGTAGATCGTAAGCTATTTTTATATCCCTAATGGCAAAACAACGTTTGCCGGGTCAGGTAGCATTCTATATAATCCTAAATTGAGCGGTACCGAGTATCGAACCCGAAAAAAGGACTTCCACTCCGCCGGCTGAGTTTTTTTTTGTGGGCTTCTTTTCAGTGCAGGGCGCGTTTGAACCCTCGTAAACTTAAATTTTAAGTCGACTTGTAGTTATCACCATACATATGCGACAAATATCATATTGGCGTTTTACAAGAGCCTGTACGTTTAACTTTAGGCCTATGCGAAATAAAGATATTTTGAATTTGAATTTTCAAAAGGATCTGTACCTATACTCTTCGTAGGTTTGCATGAACGGCATAATTAAACCCTTTATACAGGCGTTCTCATTAAAACAAGGACTTTCCCACGTTAATTGCGTATGAAACCAATTAATTAACTTGCATGAAAACACATTCCTGCGTCTCACCGAACTCAAATTAAAAACAGAAAACAAAAGCCTGCTTTCCATTTAGCTAAAACGAAAAAAAAAACTGAAAAGAAAAAAGGCATTGAGCTGTCAAACGCCATTGTTCGAAATTTGAATTCATACCTGAATGCCATTGTGTCAGTGTCACAAATAATTTAATATAGCAACTGTCAAAATAGTGACACTCGAAATTGTCACGTAAGGCGTTGGAAGTAGGATTTAGTTTTGTTTGTTTTATTTTCAACTATACTCGACGCAGCGAACCGTGATCCCTATGACACTGACAGCTAATGTCACCATATAACATTGTAGTGGCGTCACCATTAAATCGGGATCATATTGGGGGCGTCTAAAAATGCCATTTATAAATTTTACGTAGCTTTATACCATTAGTAATGATATTCCGTTGATATTTTTAACAATTCTTAACATTTACAAGAAGTTATGTCAATCTGAATTTATGTTTACGTCCTGCAAAACTTAAGTCGTGTGACGTTTATCGACTAGGGCGGCAAGTATCGATAAAAAAAATGTCGGTAATGGAAACGAGTGCAAAATTTTTCAGACAAAATAAATAAATGGGGAGCATTCATTTTCATGATAAAATATATACATACTTATATAGCAAAAACGTGTTTATCGGGTTAAGCATTATTGGAAAATAACAAGGTTGGAAACTTTCGTTTTACTTACCTACTTAATCTATGCCAAAAATCTTAAATTAATACAACAACAACAAAATGGACATTAAAAATATACATTGTACTTAATATTTTTTAAAACATGTTTACCAACGTGGCTTAAGGCCACGCCTTTGTCTAAAAAAAAATTATCGACACGACCAAAGACACGACCCATCACTAAACGAACTGTCATAAGGATCATGGTTCGCCGCGTGGAGAATAGCGCTTTTAGGGTTCCCTAAAATTGAAATAAGAACATAGTACATAAACGTTGTATTTACATGAAGATTCCTGGGTTAGACTACCAGAAAGGGACATTACTTTCAAATTTACATGTCATGTATTTTGGGTGTTTAATCTAAAATCGCTAAGAAGCAGAAACACGATTGGATAAAATTTTCTCGATAGAAAGTTCTCCCAAAAGTTTCTCCAAAATCTCAGTTTTTCTAGCTTTTATCGGACACTACATTGGATGTAATTGTAACTTTTGTTTTAAAGTGTCGGTAATCATAATATCCAAAAGCGCTAAGAAACAGATTTTTGATAACTAGCTTAGTTTTTGAGTAATTAGGTAAAAGGTCGTTTTTCTGTTATATTCTTCCGCGACACTGCATGTCGCACCTACCAACGTATCCGTGAGAGTGAGGAAGACAAAAATAAATTCAATAAATCCCCTTAACCTACACGGATTAAACAGAACATGTAAAAGTTCCCTATCGCGCTAGTGGCGCCACCAGCGTTCTACTATTCTTTTGTTTAGAAGATGATAATAATTATAGGCATTTTAATTTCCATTGTTTTCCGTTCAATCTCTTAGGAATGAGTTATTAAAACCATCTTTACTTTTTACATATATTTTAGGGTTCCGTACCCAAAGAGTAAAACGGGACCTTATTACTAGACTCCGATGTCTTTCCGTCTGTCACCAGGATGTCTTATGAACCGTGACAGTTAGGCAGTTCCAAGTTCCACAGATGAAGTATTTCTGTTGCTGCTATAACAACAAATACTTTAGGGAATCCTATACCACTAATATGGCTTTTTTGCTCGTTTTTGAATTTGGTGGGTAGAGGTGTTTAGTTAAATTTAATACCATACAGGTCCAAGAGGGAGCCCTCGACTTCAAAAGTACGGCAAAGTATTTTATTTGGGCAAAGCCTCTATCTAGTCGGGGTGCGAGCGACGACCTATTATTTAAAATCTATGTTCAATACCTACCGAGAATTATTTGGTTTTGTTAGTACGGAACCCTCAGTCCGCGAACCCGAGTCGCACTTAAGTTTTTTTAGTAACAAAAATGGATGCGAGTTTGGACGAAAATCAAAAGGATTGGGTTTTATAAATCCGACATTTCAATTAACCGAGTGTTGTGTGTTTTCTCGGAATCTGTCCGTTCGTCCGTCACTTCTGGAAGTGGGTCGCTTTGGAAAGCTACCGTGTTTTTGTTGATTTTGAAAAGCATACAATGTAATGAAGAGGTGAATAAACAAAGGGCTTTTTGTTTCTTTTTTCTTCAAATTGATTTGCGTTGCCAAAACTTTTTGTAGAGTTTCGATCCCGATGTTTGATTGATGTCCATGTCGCCAGTTTATGTTGTTGTCGGTGCCAAAAATTCGTTAAAGGACTAAGTAGGTACCTTATAAAAAAAAGTTACTACTCAATTGATGACTATATTATGAAAGATGACAAAAGCGGTCCCCCGACCAATTATTAAAAACAGCAACGCCCTAACAGGGTCTCATGTACCTATAGCAATAATATAAAAAATAGCAATAGAAAGAACCAAATATTGTACATGAAAGCTGAAATAAATGAAATGAAATGAAAAATTCTTGTTTTTCCACAAATTACAGTAAGGCCACGCTGGAGTTCGCTCAGCAGCCACCTATAGAATTTTGAAAGACGGCGCTACTGTTTGCTAGTACGAAAAAGATTTACATAAATCGTTCGGATTCCCATATCTGATATCCGGAGGTTTCTTATCGGTTATTAAGGTATTTAATCTTAGCTTAGACCAGGCTATTAAGCATGCGCACGAGTGGAGATAATTTTGTCTACTTTATGCGACCATATTTTCTCTATCTATCTTTATAGCTTAGAAAGAGAAAATAGATGCAAAACCACCTTATGAAACCTCTAGATATGGGCATCCGAACGATTTACGTAAACCTTTTTCGTACAAGCAAACAGTAGCGCCATCTATCAGAATTGTATAGCTCCAAAATGTGTATTATGCTTTATGTCAATCTATTATACCTTACTGCATTTCATGTTGGGGTGGCGCTAACAAAACAGCACTCAAGCCCCTTAAAATAGCTCAAAGGGCTATTCTAAAGGTGTCCACATTCAGGCCAATGCTATTCCCTACTACTGTACTGTACAAAGACTGTGGCGTTCTTAGTGTAAGAAAGTTATTTATCCTAAACACAATTTTAAAACAACACAAAGAAACACCTTACCGGATTATAGACAAGCGCCGAACTGACAAAATTTGTAACTAACACGCACCTAAGTTAGCCTTTACTAAACGATTTTACTACTTTCTTGGTCCATTTTTGTACAATCAACTAAACGCTGAATTACCCATTTACGATTTGTCTTATGCTCAGTGTAAAAAGAAAGTAACATCCTTTTTGCTACAAAAATCATACGATGAAACAGAATATTTCCTACTATCACTGGCATAAAAAAAAAAATACGCTACGTAAAAATGCAATCATCTCTGCTTTGTACACACACACAGACAGACACACAGACACACACTCGCTCACACACACACACACACTCACACACACACACACATACACACACACACACACACACGGTTATTAACTTTCATTATAAATTACAACTCAAATATTAGCATTTACTTAGACAGTAATTTAGTATTAGTATTATGTAGATGTGACTTAGAAACTATGTTCTTGTGCTCTTTTTATGGTATATCTTCCGAGGGAGAGGGCTGGCTATCCTTAACACAGATCCATAAAATCTAGCAAGGATAGTCAGTTCTTGATCTTACTTCGTGATTTTAAGTTATATAATGAGCACCTACCAGCGGCGAAGAGTCAATATAACACGATTCCTATCGGCTTCCCTTTCAAAAATTGGCATATAGCGTCACAGCGCACTACTAGTGACATAAATGTAGGCCAAAGGTTCGAGACACTCATGCTAAATTATTTTTTGTTACTAAGCATACCAGCTAATACCTGGTACAAGCCGCAAAATATCGGCTTTCGCAGATAGCTTTTTGCTTAGTATTTATTTTTTTCATTTCCGTCTATACACTATAGCTCTGTCTCGCTCTACGGGTGACCAACAAGGAGCCACCAATTTAATCTGGCCCAGTAGCGAATACGAATTTGCAACTCTGACAGGTCAGACGAATTTGGCGCAATAAGCCGGTAGAGTCCGTGTTCCCTTTATTATACCTCCAAATTCAAAAGTGTATTATTTGTACTGTTTTAACAGATACATAGTACTATTTTGTATTTTGAAGGGTCATGGTTGTTTGTTGTTATTACATTTGTTTTTGTGAAGCGTCCATGTGTTTGATTTTTAAAGTTTTTTGTGGTGTTTTATTTTGATATATTGAATTGGGGCTAGTGATTCATAACTTATAAGTGTAAGTTTACGATAATTTAGTTTCAGTTTGGTAAGTCAACACCAGAAATGGCATTAATTCACATAGATTGTTGTCTAACCGATTTCTTGTTACGAAACGATAGTAACTTTTCTAAATTGAGTTTTGAAAACAAAAAACATGTAGTAATTCAATTACGCCACGCTGTTCCAAGTACGAATATAGATTACAAAGAGGCTTTTTTCAAAGCCACAAAAAATTCCAAAATGCAAGTGCTTTCTTTCATAGGTACTTATATTATGAAGGTGGGTCTTTAATAGGCGGGGAACAGCTGATATTCTTTTAGGTAAGTACGTTTCCGGGTTCCCTTTTTCAGATTTTCACCCTTCGCCACTGGCACCTACTATATTATAATGTAAAAGATCAAGCTTATTTATTGCAAAATTTGATGGTGAAAAATAAAGGATTTATTTATTTATTTATTATTTATTTAGAATTAAATAGGTGCTAAGTGAACTACAGCGTGGCCTTACTGTTGGTGACAACACAAGCATTTTCGGCACCGGTAAACTGTCCGCGATGTCTATTATGCAAAAGGCAATCTTAGAAACCGCATATAATGAGTCAATATGGCTTGAACTGATGTCCGTATTCCAAATTATCCTGAGATTGATATACCAGTCAGTCATTCAGTCAGTAGCAGATCAGTATGACAAAGACGAAGGCGCAAGTAATGATCAATTACTGGCCAAGAAAAACATAATTTTTATCTTAAGGTTTCCTTTAATTACAGAGCGCTTAATTGAAGTCCGCCTCTTTACGATTCCTTTTAATGGTAATCAAAATGGCGGACGCGGGAAATTGAACGTCCAAACACCTGTGTGGTACAGCGGTGCAGTACTACAGAAGTTCCCGAGTTCGATTGAAAACCGTGACGCGTAGGTAAGCATTTGTGTTTCTTTACGCGCATTGGGAATTCAAGATGAGGAAAAACCATTAAAATCACGGTGTGGTTACCGACATATTATCTGTTTGAGATGAAAAAAAAACACTGAGCTCGTGACGTTGTTACTGTAACCAACACCGTTTGAGTTTTCACTTCTGTCGGAATCCCGCGTCATATTTTGTAGTGCAAATTTTAGGCGCGTTGGGCATATTTTGATATGGGAAAAAACATTGAACTCGCGACGCCGTCACGCGTTACCGTAACCGACACTTTACGCTTCTTCGAGTTTTCAAGCCACACCAAGTTTTTGTATTTTACTCGATCTGTCCTAAGATATCCTTATTTATTTTTATTTATCAATTTATCTTCAATTTAGGCTCTCTCGTGAGCACTTACGAACGTCTTACTTTACTCTCACTTACTTATCCCTTATCTGCATTATTTTATTCACAAATTCCATGACCCCAAAAAACCCTTGCTTGTACCTTGACTACTTTACGCTATCTAAAAATTCCGTGAGAAAACGTATTAGAACTTTTAAAAGTTCAGCGATGCATACAATACTTGAACAATTGCATTGAAAAGATCAATTAGTGCATTTCTCACTTCCTACACAAAGGACACTTCAAACTGAGTGCTCTTCGACAAATAGCACCATTTCTGAAGTGATCGAACTAACAAGTAACAACCCTTTCAGAAATGATTTTAAACATGAAAGAATTACCTAACCGATTCCAAATGGGTGAATAAATGAATGCTTTTTGAAGTAAAAACTTCATAAGGCGTGTCTTCATAAGGTGAGTTGTGCATTATCTACTGCAGAACAACAAAAGCGAAACACTCGAATGATTTATCACCGAGTCTGCAGCGAGATAATAACACTACTATAGTTAAAAACCCTTGCGTTAGGGCCTTGTACAGAATGGAAATACGCTGCGAAACCCGACAACCCGCCCTTTGTCGGCGTGATGGGCTAAGGCCAAATCGCTCTCAATCACCGATAAGGTACCTGAGGATATGGCCATCAGAACATTTTACGCAAACCTTCATACAAGAAAATAGTAGCGCCCACTAATTTACGCCACAATATGGCAGTAACCGTCTCCATGGAAACGTGCGTGCAGACTATTGACAAGTATCTGTGGCGGGGACCGTGGTCTATACACAATACTGCTGTCGGTTTACTACTGACGCTGTCGGTGTCATAACATACATTTTTGCACCGGTAAACTGACGACACTTTTCTCACGGTCCGCCGCGTGACGCGTCCAGGGTGTAGGTATTGGGAGGTTCCGATGCAATGCTTGTAGAAACCGTTGGGGTAAATTTACTTACCCCTTTCAAGTTAGTACGATAACATCTTAGACTGCTTCATCACTTACCATCAGGTGAGATCGCAGTCAAGTACTAACTTGTATACCTAGAGAAATAAAAATCATTTCATTTCATTTCATTTATTTCAGCTTTCATGTACAGTCGCGGAATGAAAAGGTTCGTCACCTTAGTGTCGATATTCGTTTGCACTAGTACTCTAGTACTGCATATATGCCAACATTCCAGTGCAAGAAACAGCGCTGCTAACATTTGAATAAATATGACGTTTGCTATCGAATAAGGTTTTGCTTGTTTTTTCTATCCCGTCAATGTGTTACCAAAATGTATTAAAACCTCGTTAAAACCTTAGTTATTTAGGAGAAATTATGATATTTTGAAATTATGACATTTGATATTGACCGATTGACAATAGTTTTAACAGAAATAATAATGTCAGGTTGAATTAACAAGAAGGTTGCAGTTTATCCATAATAATCTTGTTGACAAGATAAATAGTCAAACTACCTTGATCTGAACAATTTTGAACTTTACTAACGAACAGTTAAACTTTATTTTCTCTAACTCGAGTCTATTCTGTAACATAGTTTCAAAACGTAATATGTGCTCGTGATACGTTGAACGAATCAATTTGAAAATTGACGAACCTTTTCGTTCCGCGACTGTACAATTATTTGGTTCTTTCTATTATTATAGGTACATGAGACCCTGTTAGGGCGTTGCTGTTCCTAATAATTGGTCGGGGGACCGATTTTGTCGTCTTTCATATAGTCGTGTAGTTTGCGTAGTAACTTTTTTTATAAGGTAGTCCTTTAACGATTTAAAAAAATTTTTTTTCATCATTTTCGTTCCTGATATAGTTAGGGAGATTGTTGTATATTTTTATCGACATTACATAAGGACTCTTACTATGAAGAGTTAATTTCGCCTGTGGCAATTGCAGTTTGTTTTTTTGAGTTTTCGGGGTATCTACGCGGTTTAAGGCGCTTCATGCGTTAGTATTATGCTTGAGTCAAAATTTACGATTTCCGAAGGAACATAAAATAGTTTAGTTATGTGTTCAATTATAGATTAGATAATTGAATTCATATTATTTGGCATTTCATAATCTAGAACTCGTCTCGAAAATATTTTAAAATATGTGTATAACTTTCTCACTAGAACAGTTTTTGTATAGGCTGTTTGCTAAAATAGCGGTCGACGCTCTACGCATATGCAAGATATTTGCCATGTTTCATAACAAAAACTTATAACAATGACATATTATTTAGAAAATTAATTGTGAGCATTTGGACGGTGTGTACATTTTGTAAATATTTTTAGTCTTAATTTATTTGTAGACATAAATTACAATGTTATAGATGTTATTATATTGAAAACATTGAATTAAATTGTTTTCCTAAAAAAAAAAGAAAATTAATAACATTTACTAAAACGTGTCTCAAAAAAAACACGATTTTCCTAGATTTTCATTCAAAAACCATAAACCGAAAGGTGTCATTTTTAGCTTTTTTCGATAAATTAAACGTATTATTTTAGGATAAAATCCAAGATATTTTGTTATTTCTGAATTACAGTAATTTAATTCAATTAATATTCAATGTCACTGGTTATTTACTATTTTAATAAGTAGTATATTTATTTTACTATAATTTTTTTTTTGTAATAGCATTATCAGCGCAAAATTGCGTCAGTGCCAACAAAAACCAATTTAGTATGGCAAGAAACGCGATGCGCGCCGTTTTGCATGAACGCTCTTAAATCTAAGAGGAGAAAGGCGCTGATGATGAGCTGGAGGTAGCTGTCGCGATGACGTCACACCATCCGTCATCGTCCTCACTTATCGTGGTAAGTGATAGCGGTGATTAATAGCGGCTGTCGACTGTCGGGAAGAGACGTTTCGTCACGGGAACTAAGAGCTTATACGGCTTTGATCGATGGAGAAAGGGATTCATAATATTTTTTTACACGACTGCCCAAAAAAAGGAGTGTAATGTTTTTAGGGTTCATGTATGTATGTATGTGAGTTTCTTTATTCCACCATAACTTCTGAACGATTGCAGGGATTTGGACAACTGGGGTATCGTTACAATCCACATCATTCGGAGAACATAGGCTATATTTTTTTGGAAAAAGTGGTTGTACCTACCACAAGGCAGTCGTGTTTATAATATTTTAATTATTTGATTGTTTAGTTTTTTATTTAATATTCTTTTAAGCATCCTTTACATACAGTTACTCTGTGCAGTTACTGCTTTAAAAAGTATAAAGATTAAATTTTATTAAAATCGGACGAACTATTCGTAATTTTATATATTAGACTAGCTGACCGGGCAAACGTTGTTTTGCCATTCATGAGTAAGCAGAATAGTTTACGTCCTATTCTCAGACCATAATATACTTACATAAAAAAAAAACATAAAAACCGTTTCAGAGGAGTCTTATTACAAACACTGTGACAGGAGAATTTTATATATCAGAAATAAATAAAACTACGATTTCGCATTGTGAAGTCAACATCTCCTGAGGATGTACCGGTGTCGGGACGAAACGTGCGTCGAAGAAAGGGTTGGAAAATTGTGTGTGGTGCTTCATGTGGGCAGTGTTCCTGCATATTGTACCATACAGAATCTTTTCAAGTAGCGGATTATAGCAAAACAAATTAGTCTGTCCTGCTAGATAAATAAAAGCATGCATATGCAAACAGTAGCTGCAGTATGCGTGCGGCTGGACAAGGGGAGGGAGGTGTGGGGGGTGGGGTGAACGGAACACACAAGTGGGATACAATTAAGTGAATGCGGCGCGCAATCACAGAGATTTATTGTGTTAGCGGACGCTCAACCACACAAGTGCGAAAAATTTGCGTACAGTGTAGGTCAGTATTGTATGGAGGTTGTTCAGAGACAAGTAAGACATCCGTGGTAGTTACAATGACGAAATACGCTACGCTAAGAGGACGGGAAATATGTTGAAGCCAAAAATTTCTCAAATATGGCGTCGTTATCGCGCGCAACATTTCGGTACTGCTGACAGCACATGGTGTTGTCGCTTACATTAGCGCCATTTTCCAGTTTTGACAAATTAAAAATGATGCTTCAGGAAAATGACTGTGCAGCCAAGGTACCGATGGCTGGTAATGGTTGCGTTGCTATGGTTACCGGCGGTCTTTGGGCAATGTACAATTTTATTTACGAGAACCATCCCTTTGTATTTTAACACAGATGCATAATAAAACTCAAGAATAAGGTGTGTAATACGAACACTGTCCCTCAGTGCCTGAAGACTAAGGACTTCGAGCAGTGCGTGGTACAAGTGACGACATACGGATCCGAGACAGTCGCTGACTATGGACCTCATAAGACGGTTCAGGGTCACTCAGCGGGCGATGAGAGAGCTATGCTCGGAGTATCTCTACGTGATAAAATCAGAAATGAGGAGATCCGTAGACGAACCAGAGTCATCGACAAAGCTCAACGAATCGCGAAACTGAAGTGGCAATGGGCACATAGCTCGTAGAACCAACAGATGTTTGGGCCCCAAAGCACAGTGTAAAGATACTGTGCCCAAAGTGCTGGAATGGCGACTCGGCACCTCCGGACAGGGGTGTGATTGTAAACGTTGGCAGATTCTGCCACCCGATTGGCCGACGTAAATCAGGGAACCAATCAGCGGGCAGAGCTTGTACGATTAAGACAACGATGAATACATTTTTCTTACACAATCTAGGGGCTGATGGCCTGACGACATTAAAAAAGTCGCGGAAAGCCCTGGATATGAGTGGCGCAGGACCGTGCGGGCTGGAAATCATTGCAGGAGGCTTTTGTCCAGCAGTGGACACCCGTCGGCTTTTTTGACGTGTCAACGTCTTATAAATCGATAGAGCCGGTTGCACGCACGAATAAACATGACTCATCCGGCGTTACCTCGCTCATGCGGCGTTACCGGCGTTACCTCGCGAGCGCGGAGCGAGTGACAAAGAAGACGTTGTCACGTTCAACTATCGTCAGTAAACCGACTTTACAGGCAACCAATTTTTTTTATACTATATAGGCTAGCGCTTGACTGTGATCACACCTGATGGAAAGTTAGATGATACAGTCTAAGGTGGAACGCGCTTGCCTAGAAGATGCCTATTCACTCTTGATTTGAAGGCACCCGGGTTGTAAGTGGCAGGAAAGACACTGCCTGGGAGAGTATTCCAGGCCTTTGCAGTGCATATCAGGAACGAGGAATCAAACCGCTTCGTACGCGTCATTGGTACGTCGACTATGTATGGGTGGAAGCCTTTACGATGCCTTGCCGTTCTATGGTAGAAAGGTGATGGGGGAACCAAATTAAAAAGTTCCTGAGCACACTCTCCGAAATATATTCTATAGAATACCGACAGACAGGCAACCTTACGGCTGAAACGAAAATAATAAAATATTTTCGATAAACGTTTTCGCTGCCGTCTGTACACAGAACTGCAGCGCGTGTCGTCTGTCCATCTCACTTTAGCAACCCTCGCCGTGTGTCCACTATTTGTGCCAAGTGCCCGTCCGATGAGCTATTGCGAAACGGACTGACAGACATACTGTACCTACCAGAGACCAGAGAGAACCGGCAACTTCTAGGCCAGCGAACTCCGCTTTAAACTTTATCATCACTTACCATCAAAGATTTAAATCTCGATGCGCCCTCAGCAACAGAACACTAAATAGTACCAGAAGGTCCACTCCGCACGATTATTTAAATAAAATAGGAGGTAGATTATATTCTAGTTTAGCACGTAAGCGTGCACGTAAGCTACTTTTTATCCCGGAAAATTTCATAGTTCCCACCTCAGATTACTTCAACCGGGTATCTCACAGAAATGTAGTCTGAGGTGGTATCTATAATCTACGTAATAAAGAGATGCAGCTGGTAGTCTGGAGACTTCTGCTAGCGTCTATCGACTATCGACTACCGACTATCGACTATCGAGTATATAATAAGCAAATTTTATAAGTCGGCATTTGTCGTGGGAACAGCAAGTTAAACACCTGTCTTTTATACTGCCGACACAGGCAATAAAAGAGAAAGCTGTTCCTTATTTATTTTGTACTTTGACGACGACTTTTGAAGTCGCAAGGGACTTCGGGAGGTCGCGGGTTCGATTCCCGCCACGGGCCACTTTGGAACATAGAGTAAGTATATTATGATTTCTTAGCAAGAAGATTTTGGGCTTGATTACTTGGCTTGTTACTGCATGATAGGAGCATACATTATCACGGACTTTTTTTACAGATTTTGATACGTTATTTAAAATTGTAGTACCTACATTGTTTTGTTCTATCCTCGATAGTTACCGCAGCGCACGCGATGAAAGAAATTTTTTTTACAACTTATATTTCATTATTCAAGTTTAAGTAAAGATGCCTAATTAATTTTGGAAATTGTTATAGCCTATGACATTCCACAGTAACGTAGCTTCCTATTGGTGAAAGAATTATGAAAATCGGTTCTGTAGATCCAGAGATTACCCCTTACAACGTCACAAACTCACAACCTCATAAACATTAGTATTAAATATAGTCTATCAAAAAAGTCATGAATAAAAAAAATTGGTTGTCTGTAAAGTCGGCGTACGGACGATAGATTTACGTGATAACGTCATAATTGGCCTCTCTATCGTTTGTTTTATCGTGCCTCTTTATCGCTTGTTGCGCGCTCTCGCTTGCACGCACAGGCTCAGGTGGAACGTTACGCGGAACGTTACTATTTCATGTGTGTTGCTGGTGTTCATCAATTTATTAAACGTTATCACGTCAAAATGAGTTGAAAATTATTAAAATGTCACAGTACAGTGCATTTTAGTAAAATACTAAAGTAATCAAAAATTAAACTAATTATTCTTTTTAATATTCTGTATTATTTACATAATTTTAATCAATCATATCAGGCAGAGAAAAAATATTGTTTCCGTGAATTAATTTCATGACATTTTTGACGGACTATATTATAATGCTAGTACAGCGGGGCTAGACAAAGTCACAGTCGATCGACAAAAATATATGGACAAAACAAATGACTGTAGAAAAACCACGATAATAATAGTACTAAACACGCTGTTTTTGATAATTGACTACGACAACTTGAACGCTCGCTGGCGTTCTCGCGGACCTTGTAGATAACTTTAGCGTACTTCGCTTGACAATTGACAGCCGACAGTATCAAAAACCTGTCAAGTGCGAGTCGGACTCGCGCACTGAGGGTTCCGTACTACAACCGGAGGAATAAAACCATAAAAACCACTTTTCTTATCGAACCGCAAAACTAACTTTGTTTTTAGAGGTTTAATGTAAATATCAAAAAAACTACTTATTAGATCTCGTTCAAACCAATTTTCGGTGGAAGTTTGCATGGTAATGTACATCATATATTTTTTTTAGTTTTATCATACTCTTATTTTAAAAGTTACAGGGGGGGGGACACACATTTTACCACTTTGGAAGTGTCTCTCGCGCAAGCTATTCATTTTAGAAAAAAATGATAATAGAAACCTTAGTATCATTTTTGAAGACCTATCCATAGATACCCCACCATATGGGTTTGATAAAAAAAAAAATTTTGAGTTTCAGTTCTAAGTATGGGGCACCCCCAAAATTTATTACTTTTTTTAAAATTTTGTATGAAAACCTTAATGCGGTTCACATAATACATCTACTTACCAAGTTTCAACAGTATAGCTCTTATAGTTTCGGAAAAAAGTGGCTGTGACATACGGACGGACAGACGGACAGACGGACAGACGGACAGACGGACAGACGGACAGACAGACATGACGAATTTATAAGGGTTCCGTTTTTCGCCATTCGGCTACGGAACCCTAAAAACAGCGTGTTTAGTACTTACTATTATTATCGTGGTTTTTCTACAGTCATTTGTTTTGTCCATACATTTTCGACTGTGACTTTGTCTAGCCCCGCAGAACAGTTCATAACATTCTCTCTTTGTACAGTCGGTTAATAATTAACACTTATACAATAAAGATGTTACGGTCGTGGGAAACGAGTCGTCTTAAAACAAACGCACTGTGTTTATGCAACCATTGCCGTGCAAGTACACTCAGCAGAAAAATGAAGTGACAGCCCCAGAAGTTAAACATGGTATTTTCGTTAAGTGCTTTTCGCCCCGACTGCGGAGCATCATCGGGAGACGTTGATTTGACAACGTGTATGTCTGTTAAAGAGCGCCATCGAGAGTGATTTTCAGGATGTCGCATCTAGTAGACTCAAGTACGTTTCGCCCTTCGCCCTGACAGCGGGGCATCATCGGGAGACGTTGACTCGACAACCTGTATGTCGGTAGCAAGCGCCATCGAAAGTGATTTTTAGGATGTTGGGACTAGTATACTCGAGTGCGTTCTGCCCCGACAGCGGAGCATCATCGGGAGACGTTGACTCGACAAAGTGTATGTTGAGTATGTTATTACGTATTTTTAGTAAGTATATGTACATAGAATGGAATAAAATTCAAAAAATGTATGAAAATTGAAAATTATTAAATCGCTAAAAATGTTGACTACTTTCTTTCACTTTTTAGAAATAGTAGGAACTCTTTGCCGATTCAAAAATGAACTTATGGTATTTACTATGTTATATTATAATACTAAGGATGACGGGTCAGCGCTAAAAAGTGTCCGAACCGAAAGAGAGATAAAACGCGAAAAGGGAGACAATCGCACTATAGCTAGTTGCAAGTAAAATTAGGCTATATTATAATGGTTTAGAATTTAGACATCAATTACAATGTTTTAGTTTGTTTATAAAAATACACATACCCTCGTCTAAATATATAGGTTTTCTCGGGACACTTTTTTCGTGAATTTTGTATCACACCCGGGGTCTTTAGATAATAAGTCAATGGTCTTAACACTTTACTTACATCAAAATCTGTAACGGATGTTGTCTCGAGGCTATCCGCGGAAACGTCTATCAAATGGGCACAGGATTATCTCAATCTGTTCAGCATTACTTTGGCACTGATTACGGAGATTATCATATAATCTACAGCATTATATGCACCGATAAGAAACCTCAGGATATGGGCATCCGAACGATTTACGTAAACCTTTTTCGTACAAGCAAACAGTAGCGCCATCTGTCAAAATTCTATAGGAGGCTGCTGAGCGAACTACAGCGTGGCCTTACTGTTGGTGGCAAAACAAGCATTTTTGGCACCGATAAACTGGCGGCATTTATCCGCGCCTGTCCAGGGTTATTTCGCCTATATTCTCCGCTGAAAATAAACTTCTTTTGAACATATTATTTCAGGAGAAAAAAAAAAGTGTAAAACAATTGTACTTCTGCAGCCGACTGTACCGTACTAACTACGGTGTAGGTAACCTAATTCTTTGTCAAATATTTGCATTAACACCCTGGTATTAAATGTACTAGTTACTCATCCGGCGTTCCCTGCGGGTACCTACCTTTGCCTCACTAGGAGTTCTAGCCATATTGCATTGCGATACGAACTGTAGAATGTAAATAAAAATGAAAATAGCTACTCGTGCTGATTCACTGACTGACTCACTCATTGATCACCTCTCCTGAACAATTTTGTATGAAAAAATTTTTTTTCAAGGATGGTGTATAAAAGAAAAAAAAATATTCGGAGGAAAAATACGGAGAGAGCTGATGAGTGAGGATTTCGGAGACGGGTGAAGAGCACAGCCAGGGTATCGAAGATAGGTGGGGGGTGCTCGACCAAATGTCATTAGAAACGTCATGCAATTGGCAGCGAGCTAAAAAAATTTGGCGGATTAAAAATGGCCGCCAAACGAATTTAGCCAATATCTCGCATAGTAAGAGTGGTTTCTCGACAAGAGGTGATCAGGACCCGAAGGTTTATTAGATGCATTTAAAAAAAATACAAAATGGCGGAATTTATTTTTTCATAGAAAATGTATGGGGAACTTTGAAGGGATTTTTTATAGGCGGGAAGACAGCACGCGCCCCACTAGTATCGTACCTATACATTAATTGAATTTCTTTCCATTTCCATCCCAGGGTAACCCATAGCCATATTATACTTGCCTGTTTTCGTTTATATTAAATTTAACATATTTACAAATACAAATTATAATAAAATACACTACATTTATATACAAATTTACATTACTAATACACAAAATGTATTGGAATATCAATAAAACATATCCGATCGCAAAATAGAATAGATCACATGACTTCCGTGCAGATTTTCGTTCCATAAGCGTCCAAAAGCAATCTTAGAAATGAAAATGAAAATGAAAAATCTTTATTTTCACATAGGCCCAATTAATAGGCTCTTATGAAAAGTCAAAACTCTACCGCCAGGTTCGGAAAGCAGGTTTGCACCGAGAAGAACTGGCAAGAAACTCGGCACTTGCTCTTTTCAAAGAAATGTCATTATATACAATTACCTAAATAATATCAATAATTAATACATAATTTTTAAGATATCTCGTGAAGAGATGGAAATATATCCCTATCATTCCAACAATTCTTGTCATTGAAAAATTCTTCAATAGTATAGTAACCCCGACTTGACAGTGACTTTAAACCTGTGTAAAGGTATAAGTCCAAAACAGTAAGAATGGAACAGATAGGTAAGTCGCGGTACAGTTGCTTGTGGTATTATTTAAACAATAAAAATAAACGTATGTACAGGACCCGGCGGACCACGCGAACAAATGTCGCCAGTTTACACGGTGTCAATTTGTTTTGTTTTGACACCAACAGCGTCAGTTGTAAGCCGACCACAGCTTGGTCTATACCGCGGTTCACGCCACAGATCACTATACTTGTTATTAGTCCGCAAGAGAGTTTCCACAGGGACGATTTCCGCCATGTTTTTATAGTGGAAAATGAATTTTTTTACAAATGGCGCTACTTTTTAGAACGAGGTTCCTTATCGCGCGTTGTGAAAGGGGGTTAGACGGAAAAAATTCATACGAAAAGTTGTAACGACACTTTTTGCTATAGCAAGCTATTGTAAGCCGTGCGGCGTGCGCATGTTTCTCTCTCTCTCTCTCTCTCTTATAGAAAGCAAGCCAGATATACTTCGTTCCATCCGAGTGTCCCTTGACAGTTGACACCTTTCAAAGAAGAAGTTTGACATAAAATGCTCCGATCAGCTCATCCTAATGTTCATATCGGTGGCAATAAACTAAATAAACCAGGCATTGTATAGTAGTAGGGTAATATAGCGTTCAGAACCTCCACTTTGTTCCATTACGGACTGGCAGGCTTCAAACTATAAAGCCAGGAAACCCAGAACGTCTCGCTAGTATCTGATATCAATGAGATTATAGATCAAGTACGGTGTTACATTACATTTCTTCTTACACTCGATCGCACATACTGTATTAAGGAATGCGCTTCTACTATCTCATTCAATTTACATCTTTATTTCTTAACAAATAAGACCTAAAATCTCTTGAACGGTTTTGGGAATTGCTAAAGAATGCATTTTAAATTTACAACCCATCCATTCGATTTGTAACCTTATTATTATAGAAATAAAACACAAAATCTTTTACACAGTTTAGGTGGTGGAATTAACTGTTCAGTACGCACGGGATTTTCAACTTTGTTGTTCCCAAATTTGTATGTGTAATAAGGTCGTATTTTGTTTGCATGATAGATGCTAGAGCAGTTTGGGCGCTCGGGTCAAATCTACGGCTAACGAATGCCCATCTCACCATCTGATGGATGCCGGCAGGGGTTGACAACCTTCGGTAATAGTTTTAATTTTTTTCGAAACTCCTTTTTTTAAGAAATGTCAGTTCAGAGTTAGAAGGGATAGGTACCTACTCTATTTGCTTCTGTCTCGTACAGCGGAGCTAGACAAAGTCACAAGCGTTTGGCGTTAACGCTAGTCGACAAAAATGTATGGACAAAACAAATGACTAGAAAAACCACGATAATAATTACTAAACACGCTGTGTTTGAATAATTAACTACGCTAACTTGAACGCTCGCTGGCGTTCTCGCGGACCTTGTAGATACCTTTAGCGTACTTCGCTTGACAATTGACAGCCGACAGTATCAAACACAGCGTGTTTAGTAATTATTATCGTGGTTTTTCTACAGTCATTTGTTTTGTTCATACATTTTTGTCGACTAGCGTTAACGCCAAACGCTTGTGACTTTGTCTAGCCCCGCTGTACAGATAGCGATAATGCATAAAAGAGATGAAATATAATAACAGTCCTATTTCCTCACAGACTCCAGCAGCCCTACCCATAAGACTTATCGATTCTATTTCTACGATTGTTCATCCCATAGATTTTTAATTTCGCTAAGACTACATATACGCAATACGCAATACGGTCACCTCACAATCAGAGGTTTTGAAGGAGATAGAACGCTTTTACAGCCAACTATACTCTTCTCACGCTCCCAGGGCGACCCAAATCACGAACGACAAACGCGCCGCTTTAACGCGCCACTACACCGAGGACATCCCAGACATTGACATCGGCGAGATACGAATAGCCCTCGAACAACTTAATAACAACAAGGCGCCGGGTGATGACGGCATCACTTCAGAGCTCTTGCGCGCAGGAGGCACTCCGATCCTGGCTGAGCTCAGAGAGCTATTTAATGACGTCATCATGAATGGAACTACGCCAAAGGCATGGAGCAACAGTGTAGTGATCCTTTTCTTCAAGAAGGGTGACAAGGACCTATTGAAGAACTATAGGCCTATCTCACTGTTGAGCCATGTCTATAAGTTGTTTTCGAGGGTACTTACAAACCGCCTTTCTAGAAGACTTGACGAGTTTCAACCGCCGGAACAGGCTGGGTTTCGGAAAGGCTATAGCACCGTGGACCACATCCACACCTTGAGGCAGATTATACAGAAGACCGAAGAGTATAATCTGCCACTGTGCCTTGGATTTGTGGACTACGAGAAAGCCTTCGACACCATCGAAACTTGGGCTGTTCTGGAGTCTCTGCAGAGGTGCCAGGTCGATTGGCGGTATATCGAGGTGCTGCGATGTATCTACAACTCCGCGTCAATGACCGTCCAAGTACAGTCCCAGCGCACAAGTGCTATCAACTTGCGGAGAGGTGTTAGGCAGGGGGATGTAATATCTCCAAAACTGTTTAACAGTGCACTGGAAGACCTCTTTAAAACACTGGACTGGAAAGGACGAGGTCTTAACATCAATGGCGAATACATCTCACACCTTCGGTTCGCTGATGACGTGGTGATCTTGGCGGAGAGCCCACAAGACCTTGAAGAGATGCTGAACAGCCTTAGTCGTTCTTCCAGACGGGTCGGCCTCGGGATAAATGTTGACAAAACTAAAGTTATGTTCAATCAACACGTTGTCCCGAGGCCGGTGGTAGTCGAAAATGTTGGCATCGAAATTGTTTCCCAATACACTTATCTTGGTCAGACCGTACAATTGGGTAGAAACAATTTCGACGAAGAAGCCAACAGAAGAATACGGCTGGGCTGGGCGGCTTTCGGTAAACTCAGTCGGGTCTTCTCTTCGTCAATTCCTCAATGCCTGAAAACGAAAGTGTTTAACCAGTGCGTCCTGCCGGTCCTCACCTATGGCGCTGAAACGTGGACACTAACAAGTGGCCTGATCCACAAATTCAAGGTCGCTCAGCGTGCTATGGAGAGGGCTATGTTAGGGGTTTCCCTGCGTGATAGAATCAGAAATGATGAAATCCGCAGGAGAACCAAAGTCACCGACATAGCCAAAACCATTAGCAAGCTGAAGTGGCAATGGGCAGGTCATGCTTGTCGCAGGGGCGATGGCCGTTGGAGCCGGAAAGTCCTGGAGTGGAGACCGCGTACGAGTAAGCGTAGTGTGGGGCGACCTCCAGCCCGCTGGACCGACGATATAAAGCGGGTGGCGGGAAGCGGCTGGATGAGGAAGGCGGAGGACAGGGTGTGGTGGCGCGCGCTTGGGAAGGCCTATGTTCAACAGTGGACGTCCGCAGGCTGAGATGATGAAGACTACATACATTTACATCGTACGAATATGATGCAATTCCAAGAAGACATACTAGCTATAACTCGCTCGACCCGCCTGAATTTTGGTTGTTCGCAAATCGCTTAAGCACCATGGCTTTTCCGGGATAAAAAATAGCCTATCTGTCCTTTGTTGTGACTTGTGGCGTGATTGAAAGGGAAACAATCAAATCAACAAACTCTCGGAGGAATTGAGGGAACTCTTCCGATTTTAGAAGCACCTCAAGAGATTTGGGCATGTTTTACAATGCCTTGTGCATTTGTAGTTTTCCTCTAAAAAAGTAAAAAATAAAATGGAAACTTCTTTCCAAAAAAAAAAACAACTTCAGACACAAAGAGCGAAATAATTTTTTATGTATTTTACACCAATTTGAAGTCGGGCGATTGTCTATAATTTCGTCGTTTCTTGGCACATCAATAATACTATTAGTGATTGCATGAAACTTTGCCTGACTTCGAATTGGTGTACATTAAAAATTATTTCACTCTTTGTAGTGGCATTTGAAGTTGGTTTTTTGGAAAGAATTTTCTAATTTATTGTACTCTACATCACCTGATGGCTTCTATACAGCATCGCGCCGGAACGCTATATCGCTTGGCCGTACGCTGTCTGGTAGGACAGTAACTAGCCACAGTCGAAGCCATTCATAAATTATAGAATTACTAGCTGACCCGTCCACGCGTTGCTGTGGCTAAAGTTTTTGTTATATTAATAAATTAAAATTGCGACTATAATTTGAGATTTAAACTATCCTATCTCTCAAGTTGGACCAAATGACAGATATTCACGAAGTTTGAACTAAATCAGTTCAGTAGTTTAGGAGTCCATCGCGGACAAACATCGTGACACGAGATTTATATATATTAAGATAAAGTGGCTCGTGGCAGGAATCGAACCCACGCCACTGCGTCGTGGAGGTCGTCATTCTTGTGAAGTCTTAAAAGAAAATACAAATACATCAACAGCAAATTAGTATTCCCGGTGGTCTCAGCGCCTCATTTGTTGTAGACTTATTTGTTGTAGATCGTGACTGTCTGTTTTGTCTCTTGTTTTTTACTCTCGGCGTACGCAAGCCGTTGTCGCGTTCCCGCTTTTACGACTAGTATGCTAAATAAATCTCTGTACGAATATCACTAATATTATGATAGCGTGGTTTTGAGTGTGTGTTTGTGTGTGTCCTTCACTTCTACTGAATCGATTAGGCTGAAATTGAGTTTTTGGAACGAAGTTTCTTATCGCGCGTTGCGAAAGGGGGCTAGACGGAAAAAATTAAGACGAACAGTTGTAACTACATTTTTGCTATAGTATTTAGTAAGCTATTGTTATTCGTGCGGCGCATGTTTCTCTGTCTGTCTGTCTCTTATAGAAAGCAAGCCAGATATACTTCGTTCCATCCGGGTGTCCCTTGACACCTCTCATTTTTTTTCAACATAAGTTACTACTGTAGGTACTGCAATGTAACCCGATGTGAAAATGACGGTGCAGCCGAAGATGTTATCGTACTAACTTGGAACTTGAAAGGTAAACCTCCAAACATAGCTACACAGCATCGCACCGGAACGCTAAATCGCATAGGTCACGCTACTTCACAACGACGCTACGACTCGAAATTGGGCATTTGACTCTTTGTTTTACTTACAATTAGGGCATGCAGAACCGGTTCCGGTTCTTAATTTTGAATTCCCGGTTCTGCACCGAGCTCAGAACCGGGTACCCGGGATTCCCCGGTTCTTGGTAAAAAAGTTTTAAAATTTTAATTAAAAGCATTATTTTTATTATTCCTACAAAAGGGGCTATTACGATTTGTAGTAAACATGAAATAGAAAATTATTTCCAAAAAACCGACTTCAAATGCCACTACAAAGAGTGAAAGAATTTTTAATGTATACCAATTTGACGTCAGGCGATTGTTTACAATATTATCGTCTTTTTTTCGCACATGATTTCTACAGGATCCCAACATCAGATCCTGACTTGATGACTATATGAAACCATCTGGAAAGTATACTCTTTCAAACAAAAAAATAATTTTCGATAAAATACGTAATAATTGGATTTTTTTAAAGAACCGGGAGAACCGGGAAGTCATATTCAGAACCGGTTCTTTTAACACCTTAAAAATCCCCGGGATTTCCCGGTTCTTAAAATCCCGGGAAATCCCGGGAGCATGCCCTACTTACAATGAAGTAATAATTTTATCAAATTCAAAAGTAGTGTAAAAAAATTGGTTGCCTGTAAAGTCGGTTTACTGACGATAGTTGAACGTGACAACGTCTTCTTTGTCGCTCGTTCCGTGCTCTCGCTTGCACTTCAAGCCTTACATGGAACGCCTCAGAGCGAGGTAACGCCGCATGAGCGAGGTAACGCCGGTAACGCCGGATGAGTCATGTTTTTTCGTGCGTGCAACCTGCTCTATCGAATTATAAGACGTTGTCACGTCAAAATGAACTGTGTCAAATGTTGATATCCCCTGCCTGTAACCCGACCCGCACTTGATGCCATCAAAACCGACAGTCATAGCTCGTTTAGAGAGGTCGTGTGTTTTATTTTATCCTTTTATATGTTTGTTTGTTTGTTTATTTATGTTTACGATCATTAAGCTGCGAGTTTTATACTTTTTATAGCTCTCTATTTGTAGCGATGACGGACGCACGGACAGACGAGTGGACTACTGGTTTATTGTTACTGTACTTACGAATATACATATAGATAAACAAAACTTGAGAGGCGTCAAGGGACACCCGGATGGAACGAAGTATATCTGGCTTGCTTTCTATAAGAGAGAGAGAGAGATAGAGAAACATGCGCACGCCGCACGACTTACAATCTTCTATATATATAAAAGAGAGTTACCAGTTACCACTCACTCACTGACTATAATCACGATATCTCAGGAAGTATAAAGCCTACAAACTTGAAATTTGAAAGGTAGGTTCTTTGTAATGGGTAGGTGTCAGCTAAGAAACGATTTTGAGAAACTACCCCTCTAAGGGGGTGAAATAGGGGTTGGAAGTTTATATGAAAGTCCCGTGTTTTTGAAGTTAGAGACGTGAAAATCGTCATTTAGGTTATCAGCTTCAGATATTAAAAATTTGTACTTCAATAAGTCGTTTTGGAAAATTCCCCTTTAAGGGTGGTAAAATAGGGGATGAAAGTTTTTATGTGAAAATTTTAATATTGTTACTGTTGACTTGAAATTTGGAAAGTAGGTTCTTTCTAATGTTCCCTAAGGGGGTGAAATAGGGGTTGGGAGTTTGTATGAAAGTCCCGTGTTTTTGAAATTTAAAGAGTCGTGAAACTCGGCATTAGCACTGAATCTCACGCGCATGAAGAAGCCGAATTTCACGCGGGCGATGCCGAAGTACTTTTTATCCCGGAAAAAGCGATGGTTCCCGCAGAAGTAGTGAAAAACCTAAATTCACGCGAGCGGAGCCGCGGGCAACAGCTAGTAGCTTACTATAGCAAAAAGTGTCGTTACAACTTTTCGTCTTAATTTTTTCCGTCTAGCCCCCTTTCGCAACCCGCGATAAGGAACTTCGTTCCAAAAATAAACATACCCCCTGGACATGTCGCCAGTTTATTGGTGCCAAAAAATGCTTGTTTTGACACATAGTTCGCTCATCGCCATTGACGTTGATGCCATATTCGTTCCAATTCAGAAGCTTAAAGACGTCTTCCAATGCAGCGGTAAACAGCTTCGGGGAGATTACATCTCCCTTTCGCACTCCTCGCTGCAATTGAATTGGTCTCGTAGTCTGATCTTGGATACGGACTGACATGGTGGCGCTTTCGTACAAGCACTTCAACACTTCGATGTATCGATAGTCAATTCGGCATCTCTGCAGCGACCTCAACACGGCCCACGTCTCCACCGAATCGAAGGCTTTCTCATAGTCCACAAACGCTAGGCATAGTGGCAAGTTATATTCCTCGGTTTTTTGTATAACTTGCCGAAGCGTGAAGATGTGGTCTATGGTACTATAGCCTTTTCGGAACCCGGCTTGTTCGGGAGGCTGGAAGTCGTCGAACCTACAAGCGAGACGATTCGTAATAACTCTCGAGAACAACTTGTAGATATGGCTCAGCAGCGAGATGGGCCTGTAATTCTTCAACAGGGTATTGTCACCTTTTTTGAAGAAAAGGACCACCACGCTCCTGTGCCATGCCTTTGGCGTTGTACCCCCGTGGATGACGGAATTGAACATTCGCTGAAAAACTTCCAGCACTGGTTTGCCACCTGCTTTCAGGAGTTCTGCTGTGATTCCGTCATCACCTGGCGCCTTTCTGTTCTTCAGTTGACCGAGAGCTATACTAATCTCGTCGAGGCTGACGTCCGGAATATCTTCGGTATAGTGTCGAGTTAGTTTGGCTCTAGGGTCTGTAGCCAAATCTTCTACAGGCTCCTGAGATGAGGTGTACAGCTGTCCGTAGAACTTCTCGACCTCCCTCAAGATTTCAGGCTTCGAAGAAATGAGACTACCGCTGTCGGTCTTCAAGCGCGACAACTGGCTCTGTCCAATAGACAGATCTCTGGCGAATACCTTTGAGCCCCTGTTCTGCTCAATAGTAGCTTTAATACTCTCGGTATTAAAGTTACGCAAATCGCACTTTTGAGATTTCGAGATCTGCCTATTAATCCGCCGGTAATCGGAAGCGTCGGCTGAAGACTGGAGTCTCATTTCATGTCTCTCCTTCATGAGCTTGAGGGTCTGGTCCGAGAACTTTTTGGTTCTAGTCTTACGGTGGGCCTTATAAAACTTAGACCCAACCTCATGGACAGTTTCCACGAGCCTGTCGTTCAGATCGTCCACAGAGGCGCAGTCCTCCAGGCAAGCAAAACGGTTTTGGAGTTCGAGTTGAAAGTTCTCGGGGCTTTGGATATGCGCAGGAGTAGGTCGGAGCGTAGACTTCACCAGGCGGGCCCTTTCCGGCTTTATGTTGATATTCAATGTGCCTCTTACCATACGGTGATCGCTACCGGTTTTCACCCCATTGATCACAGAGACATCATTGAATATGTGCCGTTTGGTCGACATGATGAAGTCAATCTCGTTTCTCGTGGAACCGTCGGGACTCATCCACGTCCACTTTCTTTGTGGTTGCTTTTTGAAGAAGGAGTTCATCATGTAGAGGCTCTCCTTCTCCAAAAAGTCAGCCAACATTTGGCCCCTTCGGTTCCGTTGCCCATAGCCAAATCGTCCCACTCTCTCCTCGTCACCAAGTCGCTCGCCTAGCCTTGCGTTGAAATCGCCCATCACAACATTGTAGTAGGTGTTAGAGGCATGTATGGCTCTGGAAATATCCTCATACATAGCCTCGATCTCTTCGTCTGGGTGCGCCGATGTCGGTGCGTAGACCTGTATGACCTTCAGCGAATACCTTTCGGTAATTCTGAGTATAAGGTACGCTACCCTATTCGACACACTTTCGACTTGAACAACGCTGTTAACGAGCGATTTATGGACGATAAACCCGACACCACCTTGGGACTGCTGGTCGCCCTCCCGGTAGTAGAGCAAGTTGCCGGATTGAAGTACTATCGAGTCCTCCCCCTCTCTACGGACCTCCGATAATCCTATAATGTCCCAATGCAACTTGCTCACTGCTTCTTCCAGCTCGATGATCTTCTCGTCAGTCCTCAAAGTGCGTGCGTTATAAGTTACCAGGTCGAGTCGTTGAGGTCGGCAGCGGAATCTCTGCTGGAGATTCTTAGCACCCCCTGCCCCGCCGTTACCCGTACCGCTGCCAGAGCCGGGGCTAGCGGGGCTGCCAGGGACTGGGGGCCGTGGTTTCGGCTGTCTAATCATTACAGGGTTTTGCCCAATAGGCGACCACGCTGGGCAGACGGGTTGGTCGCCCGCAGGGCTATGCTGATCGCACCGGTGTCGCTGCTGCCCGACACCGGTCTGTTCGCATTTCCAGCACAGCCAGTCCAGAACGGTTATACCGCCATTCGCCGGTCGTCATCGCCTCGTCCGTCGATCAGCAGGGGGACCGCGGGCAGGTGAGGTTGACGATTGGGGCGCAAAGATGGAAGTGCGCCCCCATTACCCCTTATTTATTAAATAATATCAATAATTATTACATAATTTTTAAGATATCTCGTGAAGAGATGGAAATATATCCCTATCATTCCAACAATTCTTGTCATTGAAAAATTCTTCAATAGTATAGTAACCCCGACTGAATAGATGTTTTTTGACAGTAACTTTAAACCTGTGTAAAGGTAAGTCCAAAACAGACTTCGGGATCATATTGTAGAAGCGTACACTCAACCCCACAAAGGACTTCTGTACTTTACGTAAACGGTGTAGTACTACAACTAACTTGTGTCCGCCATTTCTAATTGGACGGTTACTTAAATCTATACGTTGCTTATAATTATTAATGTTTTGACGTACAAAGAGTAAGCAATTATAAATATATTGAGATGCCACTGTAAGAACACCTATTTCTTTAAATTTTTGGCGAAGAGATTCGCTTGGCTTCATTTTGTATATAGATCTAATTGCTCTCTTTTGCAATACAAATATAGTTTGAATATCAGCAACTTTGCTCAATATATCAGATGGTTGCCACTCGCGGGCCGAGTTGCACGCGCTAGTTCTGTACGGTGTATTTTACGCGCTATCTGACTACGGCAGCCCTAGTTCGTCGTAAGAGATAAAGTTAGGCGATAGAAAGAGACCAAAACATTGCGTTTGTTGCGTATCGATTTTGAGGGCGAGGCCAGGCGCTATTGCGAACTGAATTGCACATTTTATGTCAGCGCTAGAGTCGCTATTTCTTTGAATAATCGTGCAGAGTGGACCTTCTGGTACTATTTCGTGTTCTGTGGCCTGGGGACCGCTTGTGATCCGAGCGTATGACGTCAGAACTTGTATTTATAGAACGCTCGTCGAAAGCTCCGTAAGCGTGTGCTATTGCGCTGGTTACGCCATCTATCGTCAGCTATCGAAGACCGCTATATAGTAATGTGTTGCTGTTTTTCGGTTTGTAGCCGACGAGTTTACTAGACACAATGAGACCTAAGAACTGATGTACCAGGGCGATGAGCGCAGTCCAGTGCGTCGTATGATATTGTATTGCAAAATTATGGCATATAATATGGGCCCGTCTCATCATTCTTGGTTTTTAAAAAAGAACGCATGAGTGTCGTGGAACATTCGGTTGAAACGAAGTTCGCTCATCGCCCGATAGATGGCGCTATGTCGAGCGATAGATGGCGCTATGTCGAGTTATCTCGCGCTAATGCATACTTTTTTATACTAGGTATATTATAGGCTAGCACTTGACCGTGATCACACCTGATGGAAAGTGATGATACAGTCTAAGGTGGAACGCGCGTGCCTAGGAGATGCCTATTCACTCTTGATTTGAAGGCACCCGGGTTGTAAGTGGCAGGAAAGACACTGCCTGTACACTTTAAGGTACTTGACTGCGATCTCATCTGATGGTAAGTGATGATGCCCTCTTAGATGTTATCGTACTAACTTGGAAGGGTAAGTAAATTTACCCCAACGGTTTCTACACAGCATCACACCGGAACGTATTTGCGGGTATTTGCGGGTAGGGTAGTAACTAGCCACAACCGAAGTCTCCCACCAGACCAGACCTGAGCCAATTTAGAAATTTTAAATTCCCAAAGTGGCCCGTGGCGGGAATCGAACCCGTGACCTCCCGGCTCCGGGGAGGACGTCAAAGTATCTAAGGTTAAGGACCATTGGGGTCAGTGATCTACTGAGTGAATCTAAATGGTGGTCTTTATTTACTAGTTATCATATAGCAATTAAGTTAGATGATTAAAGAGGTCTTAATTAATAACTAATGGTTATATCATTTTTATTGTTTTAGGTCAATGATATTATGTATCATCATTTTTTCTGTTCAGTTGAATAGTCGCTTAACGGTGTAGAAGCCGTATTTAAGCGATTTTGAATGAAGTTTTATGCAAAAACTATAAAGACTTTTAAATTTACACGTCATGTATTTTGGGTCTTTAATCTAAAATCACTAAGAAGCAGAAACACGATTGGATAAAATTTTCTCGATAGAGAGTTCTCCCAAAAGTTGCACCAAAATCTCAGTTTTTCGATTTTTTATCAGACACTGCATTGGATGTAATTGTAATTTTTGTTTCAAAGTGTCGGTAATAATATGTAACAAATACTGTTGACGTTTTACAAGTGCCTTGTAAGTTAGGCCTATGTGAAATAAATATATTTTGAATTTTAAATAATATCCAAAAACGCTAAGTAACAGATTTTTGATAACCAGCTTAGTTTTTGAGTAGTTAGGTGAAAGGTCGTTTTTCTGTTATATTCTTCCGCGACGCTTCATTTCGCACCTACCAAATCTCCGTGAGAGTGAGAAAGACAAAAATAAATTCAATAAATCCCCTTAAATACGGCTTCTACGCCGTTAAACATTGAAGCCGACAAAGACTTGGATGACAGCTAATGTCATTATGATGTATGAGATGAGATGAGATCACTGCGGAAGGTCAGATGACTGTGACGAAGTGATTAATATTGTGTAGTACTTTATGTAATTAGTAGATTAAAGATTTAGCCCACAGCTTCGCGTGTATTTCGGTTAGTAAAAATCCCGTGGGCATCGTGGATTTTCCCGGGATAAAAAGTGTTCCCGTTCCTATTCCCGCTCCCTTTTCTTAGCTTTATAAGTACTTTCGGAGAAATTTTGCTGGTCTTATCATTTTATAAATAACAAAAACAAATTAAAATTTAAATTTGGCGCGCAGTTAGTGAGCCTTAATACAGAAAGAAATTTTTTTCACGCGCCCGCGCCGCCATAAACAAGCTAATTGTTTCGTCTCGCCCATTGTTCCGATTTCGAATTTGAAAAAAGAACGGCGACCCGCCAACGAACAAAACGGTCGTGGCGTCGGTTGCGTCACCAATGACGTCATTGGACCGGACTACCTGCTATAGTGCCAGCAATTAAGCGGATACAACTGACATCTACCATGGATAAGGCGAACCGCGCGCCAAAATGTCTCCAGGCCACGCTGTAGTTCGCTCAGCGGCCACCTATAGAGTTAGGTTTACGTAAATTGTTCGGATGCCCATATCCTGAGGTTACTAATCTGGTCAGTAGTCAGTACCCCTCCTACTCCAGACGAGCGCGGGGCGCGGTCGTCTGCACTAGGAGGGGTACTCATGGACAAAGCTTCTGCGAACTGGTTATATCTAAGTGCTTTATTAATCGTGTAGTTGACTAAATTTTTTGCATTTCTTATGTGACGGTATCTGGCAAATACTCTCACCGATAAAGTTTTCTCGCTTACCCAGTAATTGTCACTTAGGCCCACCAAAGCGGAGCTGTGTTTGAGAAACCAATCATATTTCGTCATTTTCACATCTCCGAAACTGAGGGGACAGGAGATGTCGAAATGACGACATCTGATTGGCTACTCAAACACAGCTCCGCTTAGGTGGAAACCGGGCCTATAGGTAGTGTTATTATCTCGCTGCAGACTCGGTCATAAATCATCAGAGTGTTTCGCTTTTGTATTTCAATGCTGAGCTTCACTGCTGCTTTTGTATTTTAGTGAACAACAAAAGCGAAACACGAATGATTTATGGCCGAGTCTGCAGCGAGATAATAACACTACTATAACTCAGGTTCGATTGGATCTTGCCGCTACGGAACCAGTCGTCTTCAACGCGTCTCGGCTTGGACGCGTTTATAAATAGCAGCGGAAAATAAACGTTTCCACACATGCGAGTTTGTGAACACGTGCGACACACCCGGCGCGCCTCGCCGACTCGTCGACCGTCGAAAAAACCGGCCAAGTGCGAGCGGTCTCGCGTGCGAACTGTTCCGTACAATTCAATAAAATTGACCAGTCACCAAATACCACAGGTCTGATTTCCATTTTTTTTTTTACTCTATAAAAGTTAGTACTTGACTGCGATCTCACCTGATGGTAAGTGATGATGTAGCCTATGATGTTAATTGTTACCGTACTAACTTGGAAGGGTAAGTCAATTTACCTCAACGGTTTTCTACAAGCATCGCACCGGAACGCTAAATCGCTTTGCGGTGTGTCTGTGCTGGTAGGGTGGTAACTACTAACTAGCCACGGCCAAAGCCTCCCACCAGAACAGACCTGAGCCAATTTAGAAATTATAAAATTCCAAAGTGGCCCGTGGCGGGAATCAATCCCGCGATCTCCCACTCGAATCCGAGCGCGCCGCCACTGCGCCAGGGAGGTTGTCAAAAAATCACTTGTGGGAGAAATGGCAAACATAGGCCTCATTGTTGAAAAACGAAGCAAAAACGGGAGAAATTATTCCTTTTGGAGAGCATCCGCCCCATATGTGCTGCGCAAATGGTTTAAGTTACGCAAAAATCACGTACGACGCAATTTTTCTCCTTTAAAATTCCAAAAAACGTCCGCGGCCAAAGTACATCTAAATCTAAGCGACATTTCTAGACTATCCAACAAACAAGTAATGAATCTGTGCTAATACGAGGCCCTCCGGTGCTTGCTGCTGGTTGGGATCATTCGCGAAGTTTCTGGCCCAGTTTATTATCAGGATCTCGTGTGTTCGGCGGCCGACTTCGGAAAGCTACGGGAGTTCGCGCACGCATGGCATAAGTTATTATTAAATAAAAAATTTGATATGAAAGACTTAGGATTACCGAAACGTCTGATCGGAATGGACCTCAAGTATGAAGAGGGTTCTATAAAATTAAATCAAGAGAAATTTATAGAAGACACCCTTAAAAAATACAAAATAGAGGACTGTAAAGCTACTTCTACTCCTATTGAACCGGGCCTTGCATTACAAAAAGAAGCAAGTCAAAATGGAGAACTTTTACCCTATAAAAACTTAATCGGCACGCTTATGTACCTAGCAGTGACAACTCGTCCTGATATAATGTTTGCTATTAGCTATCTCTCACAATTCAATGATTGTTATGGAGAAGAGCATTTTAAGTGTGCAAAAAGGGTACTTAGATACCTAAAAGGGACGAAAAATGTTGGTCTCATTTTCAGAAAGACTGGAAAAGAATTATATGGAATGGCTGATGCCGATTGGGGCTCATGTAAACTAGATAGAAAGTCTTTTTCTGGTTATAACTTCAAATATGCCGGAACAGCTGTGAGCTGGATGTCGAAGAAGCAAAGAAGCGTGGCGTTATCAACTGCTGAAGCGGAGTATGTTGCTTTGACTGAAGCTGCAAAAGAAGCTATTCACTTGAGAAATCTTCATAGAGAGTTAGGGGCCAGTTTAGACTACATTGTCATATTAAATGATAACCAAGCTGCCCTCAAACTAAGTAAAAATGAAATGGTCACTTCAAAATCTAAACATGTGGACCTAAAAATGCATTTCATACGAAATTGTATACAAGAGGGTGTAATAGATGTTCAGTATCTACAAACGGAAGAAATGGAAGCAGATATATTAACTAAAGGTTTGGCTGGTCCTAGGCTTTTGAAATTGAGAAGCAATTTAGGACTCTCATGATTGCGACATAGCGGTGAAGAGGAGTATGTGAGAACAGGCCATATTAGTTGCTACTGGCTGTTAGTAATTTAAATGTATATAGTCCACCACTACGTCACATCAAAATGTTTGTTGTCCTTAGCAACTAGAATATAGATTGTAATAATAAAACATGTTACTAAAACCATGTACGTATTTAATTAAATAAAACGGCCACACAATTAATAAGACTAGTCTGATATTTATAACTGCATATCGCAAGTAATTCTATGGTTTTCGTCTATGCCGTAGTTTACTCTAATCTATGGCCTATGACGCCATGACAGGTCACGTGATGTAAATTTTTGTTGGGCATGCGCGTAAACGTACCGAAATATCATAGAGTAATTTGTATATATAGGGAAAATATTTTGTGTGATTTTAGAAACAGTGAGATTTTCTACATTTTACTATATTTTAAATACTCTTTTGTGTTTTGCGTTCCAATTTATCGCTAAAGACGAAGTTAAAAAGTGCAAGTGTAAAGTGCTAAGTCGTCGTGGTAAAGGTCAAATCTGTAAATGGCAATCGGGTTTCATTTTAACTGAATGTGAGATTTGTGCTAAATCTTTGTGCATTGGATTCTAGCAGCGGCGTGTGTAAGGTTTTTATGAATTTTAAAGCTATATTTTCATTAGAAAGTGGGTTCCTCGCTATTTTGGGTGTAGAAATTTTTGACATTGCTTTGTTGAGATCTCGTTCAAATGTCAGACCATACAAAAAAGTTAATTCAATACACACGATTTCAACGCCCAATATCTGCATGAAAATCACTATTAAAACGGTTATTTAGGCCTTTATCTTCGATTTTATGTAGAAAGTAGCATATTTACGCTACATTAGTAAACAGGGTGTGTACTTCTTAAACATGCATGTATTCGGAATTTGGATCTTCATGATGACATCATGTATCACGACATAAACACTGCCTAAGTCCTTTAGAAAGTCGTAGGTAACAAAGTATGTTTTCTCTTTTTAGTTCATATTAATATTACCACTTTAGGATTGTAAGTCAAAAACTGCATGTTAAGCACTGCATTGCATACTCTTTCTCATTAAAAAAAACTGTAAGAAAATTGGCTCTTCAAAAATTTCATATACAACTTTTATTACATAGTATGAAAGTTTATTATATGATTTTAATGGTATCTTGTGAGGGGACGGAAACATATTCCTATCATACCAAGAATCCTTATCATTAAGGCTATATCAAATACTTCAATGGCATAGTAACCCTGTTCTACGAAGGTAAGTCCAGATTTCGGGATCATATTGTAGAAGCGTACACTCAAATTGGCTCTGGTCTGATTTAGAGAGGCTTCAGCTGCTGCTGGTTATCACTTACCAGCAAAGAGGATATGCAGCCAATCAATTTAGTGTTGCAGTGTATTAATGTGTAGCTTCCATTAGGAGTTAGTTATATTAGTCCTTAATGCTACTACACACAGGTCACTGCATGGCAAGGGATACCACATCATTCCAGTGGCTTGTCATGAGAATGCAACTGCGTGTTGCAGCACAATGAACATGTCTGCTGCAGCGTCATTAAAAGCATAGCAACTTATGTCTTATTTCTGTAATGAAATGATTGAATGTCCATTGGTAGAAATTTAAATCCCTCGCCATACCGTCCCAATCCCCGACACCAAGGTAGCTTTATGAAGCTAGTATGATAACACCTTTGGCTGCATCATCACTTGCCATCAGGAGAGATTACAGTCATGTACTAACTTACCTATTTAAGTAATATAACACACACACACACACTAATAGATGTATATTAGTCACTACCACAAAGTGTATACACACAAATTAAAGAAAACAATAAGTATTAAAGGTAAAGAACCATTAAAATATTGAAACGCATGTAGGTGTGGTGTCTGAGGACACAATAATTTAATTATATTCAAGCCTATTTTTGGCAAAATTCTTATGCCTTATTTGTGTTACATGTTATATACCCTCACTGCATTATCAGTCTTATGTCTATCCATATATCCTCTACTTTTGACTGAGCAAAGCGAGGTCTATGAGTTAACTTGAGTGGATTTGCTCCTGTCTGTCTGACAGAGCTTTATTACTTCTGAATTCTACCTATTAAGACCTACTTTCTTGCATCGCCGAACTCACAAGTTAGTCTCGCAGTTATTACAAAATTGTTAGACTGATTTTGAAGGGAATTTTTGTGTAAGTAAGAAGGGTTGCATTTGCAATTAAAATGATCCAGACACCTAATGGGGCTCTGTGATTAGATGAGCGATGTATGTCAGGTCAGCTAGTAGGTTTGTATGAACACTTAATATCCACTAGGTGGTCAAAGGACATTAAGTATAGCAGTAGAGACTTTCAGTCATACATATAGAGCATTTTTTTCTTCACTACTCTACATTCCAAAGCTTATCTAATAGATATTTAAATGCACTTATTAAAATGTACTTACTAACTTACTTATAGTAAGTACTATTAAGTAGTACTTTGAAAAAATTTATGAAAGATTATGACTGAATTAGATTACGGGTTATCATGTAATTTTTAACATTCCTTGTTTTGATTGTATTGAAAGATATCGCCTATAAATACAGATTAGTAGATTATTGTACTTAATTACAATTCACACTTCACTTCATGACTTTCCTGAACTAGGTACTCCAATTTAGAAATTATGTCAGTCAGTCACAATTATTGAATTGGCTCAGGACACGTATTCTTTAAAGTTGACACTTACAGTGATGATCACTGTTGTGTACGGTTTGTTATACATTGCTGCTATATAAGTCAAAGGAATCTTAAATGGATAAAATATATTGACGACCGAATGGTGTAGTGGTAGTGAACCTGCCGTCTGCGCCGGAGGTCGTGGGTTCAATTCCCACTACTGGTAAATGTTTGTGTGATGAGCATGAATGTCTTCCAGTGTCTGGGTGTTCTTCAATATAGTGTATTTATGTATATTAGTATGTATGTATATTTATCAGTTATCTAGTACCCATAACACAAGCTATCGCTTACTTTGGGGCTAGATTGCGGTGTGTTAAATGTCCCGTATATATTTATATTTTATTTTTATTATATCGATTCAGTTATTCGCGTGTACGGTTCAGTATGAGCTATTATATCGGTCGGCAATTAAACGGCTCGCTTCGCTTTGATTACCATCTCGACGTATGGAGCCGTCGGCCTTATAAGTCCGACGTCCGCAGTATAGAGCAAGAGTCCGTGAACCCTCATTATTTTATAAAAGCTGAAAGCGCATGCTTTCAACATAGGATGGTTTCTGGCAATGAATGACTGATGATAATATCCTGGGGCTATTCACGTTACGTGTCGGCTACATTTCGTGATGTGATATGTTTAAAAAGGTGATGGTATTTACGTACATAAGCAGACGATATTGAATTCAAAACAACACTGAAAAATTAATTTTAATTCAATTGGCATAGAGCGTAAAATTGAATGTAGTCCAAAACGCCATATTGGTTGACAGCTCCGAGATTGAAATTACTTACGCGCATCAAAGTTGAGCATTGTATTTCCTAGGATAAAGTACATTCAATTTTACACTCTAAGCCAATAAGTGTAAAGTTCATTTTTCAGTGTTAATATTTTTTCTTTTTCTTGTATCACATCACTGAGTGTGTGAAAGCGTTACGAGAATGTCATAGCTGGGGGGTTATTTACGGAACGTGTGAATCTAGAAATAAAACAAAAAATTAACACTGAAAAAATGAACTGTACGTCTATTGGTTTAGAGTGTAAAATTGAATGTATTTCAACATATGAAATACAATCTTCCAACCTTATCGCGGAAAGAAAATTTAATGACACGATTGTCGACCATTTTGCGTTTTGAAATACATTCAATTTTAAGTTCTATCAATAGACGTAAAATTAATTTTTCAGTGTTCGCAAAAAATGTTTTGATTTCAATACTGTCTGCTTATACATATTATATGTAAATGGCATGACCTTTTTAAACGTTTCATTTGGCGAAATGTAGCTGACGCGTTTCGGGGGAATAGCTCCACTGAAGGTTTTTTTTTTTTTTAAATTCCTACCTCCAACATCATCGGAGCCTATGTTAGCTATTGACTACTCTGTCATACAAGTTCTCGCTTTTATGCCTCTCGCACTTTCATTCCGCATACTAATTCTTTCTGTCATGCATCACCTTTTGTATCTGTGTGGGTGGGTTTTCCCACCTAACTAATCCGAGTAATTTCTATTGCAGTAGGTTTGTTTTCTTTATTTAATTATAGGATTCCCACAGGGTTATAAATATATACACACATGTCTTGTTTAATTTTAGATATACATAAATTTGAGTCTCGTTATCTTTTACTATTACATAATATTATTATTTTATGCTATATAAAGTTGTGTGATCGCACTCATATTATATCTTATAATATGTTGTCATCACACTTTTTTTAATCTATTTATTCCTATTATTAACTCTTATAACTATTTTTCTACAGTATTCTAAAAATATATTTCTATCGCTACTTTTTACAATTTTTGGTAAATTTTCTTTTACCTAGCGGTCAGTGCGTTGAGTGCTTTGCTTTGAATACCATGCGTCTTGCCGTTATGAATACGTTTAATTATTACTTTTTTTACTATTTTACCCCTTTGTCAGAGTTAAAAGAAAAAATGGTTCCTATCACTAAGACTACGCTGTTGCAAGGCTGTTTGTCCGTATCTCTTGAACCGTGATTAAAAAAAAACAGAATAAAATAAATATTTAGGCTCCCATAAAACAAACGTGAAGTTTTTGCTGTTTTTATAGATAATGGTACGGAATCCTTCGTGCAGGAATCGGAATCGCACTTGACCGATTTTTTTTATTATTTTTTTGTTTTATACCGCTAGATAAAAGTTTTCACCCGAATGTAAAAGCCAATATAAATTACAATAACTAAGTATAATAATATTTGAGTTATTACTTATCACGCGAAAAGTCAACGCTAACTGTCCATATCACGGGCGTTCGGTCAGTGACCGCGTCTCCCACACACCGAATGTAAACAAACTATCTCTCAACATATATAAATAACTATAATACGTATACCGTTCTAGCTGACCAGGCAAACTCTGTTTTGCCGCATAAATTATTTTTCAATCAGAGGTACAAATTAAACAACCATAATTCGCTTCAAATTGCTGATCAGGAGCCTTAGCAGTACCACCATCTCTTAAAGCAGTAATGCTACAGTATTGTTTAATACTTTCATACAAATTTTGTATGAAAATGTCAAAACAATAATGCAATATTACGACCGAATGGCTTAGCGGTAGCGAACCTGCCGTCTGCGTTGGAGGTCGCGGGTTCGATTCCCACTACTGGTAAATGTTTGTGTGATGAGCATGAATGTTTGCCAGTGTCTGGGTGTTTTGCGATCTGTTATATTTATGTATATTAGTGGTGTATGTATATTTATCAGTTATCTAGTACCCATAGCACAAGCTATCGCTTACTTTGGGGCTAGATTGCGATGTGTGTAATATCATGATATATACATATATTTATATTCATAATATCATAGGCTGCATTTTGCCCAGTGATCTCGTTGGCGTAGTCAACAGTGCCGTTTAAACCTGTACACAGCAACACGTGACTGCTTCACGGTAGAACAACTGACACCGCGGTGCTACCTATCCGGATGAACTCCGCAAGAACACTCCTACCACCAGTAAAGTTTCCGCGGAACGGCCAGAGCCGTGGCCACTGGCCACTGGCCACTCACCCATGGCCGCCAGAGGTGCTAAACGGAGAACCGTTACGATTTAACGCTTCAGACACGTTGCACTACGCTTGAGTCTAGACTCGAAAGTGATAGCTTCATTTGTACCGGTTTTGAGGAAAAAGTAGCATTTATATTAGTCAAGTGTTCCGTACCATCAAGACCATTTTTTTATTTATTTATTGTATACAAGTTAGTACTTGACTGCGATCTCACCTGATGGTAAGTGATGATGCAGCCTAAAATGTTATCGTACTAACTTGGAATGGTAAGTAAATTTACCCCAACGGTTTCTACAAGCATCGCACCGGAACGCTAAATGGCTTGGCGGTGCGTCTTTGTTGGAAGGTGGTAACTACCCACGGCCTAAGCCTCCCACCAGATCAGACCAGAGCCAATTTAGAAATTATAAAATTCTAAAGTGGCCCGTAGCGAGAATCGAACCCGCGACCTCCGACTCGAATCCGAGCGCACCGCCACTGCGCCAGCTAGGACGTCAAAATTCCAACCAAAACACCTCTGCCCACCAAATTCCAAAAAGAGCAAATCACGTTTGTTGTATGGGAGCCCCCTTAAATATTTTTTATTTTGTTTTATCTATTTATTTTTAGGCTGAATATAGAAGTACTTAAATATTTCTACCTGTTTCTGTTATCAATATCGAGCAAAATCAAGCAAAAAATCACGTTTGTTGTATGGGAGCTCCGTTAAATATTTATTTTATTGTTTTTTTTGGGTTTGTTGTTATAGCGGCAACAGAAGTACATCATCTGTGAAAATTTCATGTGTCTAACTATCGCGGTTCAAGAGATACAGCCTGGTGACAGACAGGAGACAGGGTCCCGTGCTTACCCTGTGGGTACGGAACCCTAAAAAATTGAGTTTATGATAATTCATAATGCGTTTATAAATCTACGTTTTACTCTATAAAATTATAATTAAGAAGCCTTTCACTAATAGAATTGAGCAGGGTTTGCCAGCGACTTCATCGGCGTTTTCTTTAAAATAAAATTAGTTTCCGATAAAAATGAGAAAAACTGAGATTTTGGAGCAACTTTTGAGAGAACTTTCTATCGAGGAAATTTTATCCAATCCAAATACCCAAAATACATGACGTTTAAATTTGAAATTAAATTGTCTTTATAGTTTTTAAATAAAACTTCTTTCAAAATCACTTAAATACGACTTCTACGCCGTTAACCAATCTGCTGCATAGATGTAAGCTCGTCGCTGCTATTAGCATTTCTGCAGAATCAAGGGCCTGGGTTAGAAAAATGTCTATAGTTACAGTTTGTCCAGTATTGTACTGCGGGATTTTCTAAAAAAACCACTGAGTAGAAAAAAAAAATCGCTCGATAGATGTCGTTAAGTTGAGTTGTAGTATCAAATGATACTGATGGTATGCTCGTATTGGTGTACGCTATTAGATCCATCAGTCGTACCAGGACTGCCAGCCCAGCAGACGATATGGTGGGGTAGAAAGACAAAGAAAGAAATTTTATTTCGCATTATTTCACACACGTAAAGGGGCGCCCCCCTCACCCCCCGCCTGGGAGAGCCATTTCAATTTTGGTTGGTTTTTTGGGTATACTGAGTATTACTGATTTTGTGTGCACACAAACGCGTTGTGCTTGCGTGCGACCAATCCGTTCCATCAATCAATCTGTTGTGATAGTTTCCACGAGCGCGGCTAGGATCTGGCATACTGGGTGGTGGTCGATTGCCATCCATCCACGACCACCCGGAACACCCGTAAGGATGGATCGTGTTTCTACGCAGAAGATGGAATCACTTCAAACAGCTCCCCATTGAACAACCGATAGAACATACATAGAGAGCTTACGTCTCTGTTGTGAGCAATCCGTTCAATCTATCAATCTGTTGTGACTGTTGATAAATAGTGATCCGTTGTTATCCGTTGAACAGGGCAGCAGTATGAGCCGGGCGCGTACGCGGCGGCAGTGCTGCAGCATACCAATACAGAGAAAGTAGAAGGTGGAATAACTTCAAACAGCTCCTCAGAGCACTCCCTATTGAACAACCGATAGAACACACACATAGAAAGCTGACGTCTGTGACGCAAACGCGTTTTGACCAATTCGTTCAATCAATCAATCTGTTGTGACTGTTGATAAGTGATCCGTTGTTATCCGTTGAACAGGGCAGCAGTATGAGCCGGGCGGGTACGCGGCGGCAGTGCAGCAGCGTACCAACATGACGCAGCGCGAGGACGCGCTCAAGTTCGAGCGGGGCCGCATCCGCGCCCTGCAGGAGGAGCGGCTCCACATCCAGAAGAAGACCTTCACGAAATGGGTCAACTCCTTCCTGCAGAAGGTAATGTTCCATTTCTAGCAGAGTATACGCTTAATTTTTAGAAGACTCGTGGCAAAACTGCGAGCGAAACAAGCTCTAGCGTTTTTTGCATTTCCTAGTTGGCCTACTAGTCCAAGATCCCAGAGCGTTCTGACATAACTTATTTTCACATGGATGAAACCTTCACGACTTAATAGCTTCTAGTATACTTTAAATACCTGCCTATTTGTGGAGCTTGCCCTGTGACACCTGCGCAGGTACCAGGTGAGAAAGGTGACTAAAAATATGACTTATCTAACTTAAATTTGTATGGCTGATTTTTATATATATTTTGTAGAATATTATTCTAAACTAGAATTATAAAGTGTCAGACACTTTTCATGGACCGGAGCTTTTGTCAGACGCTTTAAAGCTCGACAAAAAATTAATGAACTTTACTTATTTTTTCATGTCTGACTTTTAAATATGTTATTCAAGTAACTATTACAAAGTTATATTTCATCAGTCAGACAGATTTGAGTGACCAAACATCCCCCAAACACAAAATTATTCAGCCGGGAGTGCAAGCGCGAGAGCACTATGCGCATGCGTCTCAGAGTAAAAAAATGAAATGTATTGAAAATACTTTCTAATTTTAATCCAAGATTTTTGCATCCTTATTTCAATAGGATCCCGTATTAAAAAAAAGATTTAAAAAGACTCAACCCATGCAAAATGTATATCTATATATTTGTCAAGTTGAATCTTTTTTAATCTCTTTGAGCCATTTCGAATCTTTTATTCTAATCAGGGATGAGCAGTTAATTCAATATTAAGTTGTGACTTAATAAATATTAAAGTGAATTTATTTATTGCATGTATTTGGGATAGTGAATATATGAGGAGCCATTTTGTTTTATAAGGAATTATCTTTATTTTATTGTAAAGAAGATACCAGTTAGAAAAATTTTAAGAAAAAAATATTTTTAACCCCCGACGCAAAAGGGGTGTTATAAGTTTAACATGTCTGTGTATCTGTGTATCTGTCTGTGGCATCGTAGCTCCCAAACGGATGGACCGATTTTCATGAAATTTATTTTGTGTCATAGATAATTTTATCCCGAGTGTTCTTAGCCATGTTTCATGAAAATCTGTTCAGCCGTTTGAAGATTATCAGCTATTTTCTAGTTAATCGGAGGTACTTGACAGCTGCTACTCCAAACGATATCATAAATGAAGATGTGATAATGATGTCATGAATGAATGATGTCATTTTACAGTATTGGAGGGAAAAAAAGAAGCCTTTCCCCTTTTAAGCGAACTTGCAAGGGCTATGCTAGCAAATCCAGCCACCAGCACACCTAGTGAACGAGTGTTTTGCATTGCAGGACTTACTGTTACTGCAAAAAGATCACGACTGAACCCAGGACGTGTGAATAAAATTATTTTTATTCATAACAATAATTACGAGTCCTTTTTTTTACCCACAGGAAATGCCTGACGCATACCCCTCCGTCAGGGGACACGGAGGGGTTATGTGGGGCTTGCACCCACTAAAAACTGTGCTTTGCCACGACGGACCACGTTGGCGGGAGTACGGTATTCACTTGCGTATTCACCGCGCTCAGGTCAGGCCTCGACCCGCCACCAAAGCGGCAGGTCCCGCCGCTGCTGCCGGCAGCCTGGCTGCTGCCGACCCTCCTGGGAGGCGCGTCCCGAAAACACCACCACGGCCTGTCGGTGGAATTCGGGTGACCGACGCCAGAACTCCTTACGTACGTCACCCGCAACAGTAGCGCGGCGCGCACGTCTAGTTGCGGGTGATTTGTTGGTAAAATAAAGTTATTTAATTATTAGATCAAAATGTCCGATAAAACTTAAAAAAAAACGGGAGCGTGGAGCAGATGGTGAGTTTAAGAAGAGGAACCAAGTTATTGTGAACGTCTCACTCGCTCTGAAATGCATGCGCATAGAGCTCTCGCGCTCGCACTCCCGGCTAAATAATTTTGTGTTTAGGGAATGTTTGGTCACTCGAATCTGTCTGACTGATGAAATATAACTTTATAATAGTTACTTGAATAACATATTTAAAAGTCAGACATGAAAAAATAAGTAAAGTTCATTAATTTTTTGTCGGGCTTTAATGCATCTGACAAAAGCTCCGGTCCATGAAAAGTGTCTGACACTTTATAATTCTAGTTTAGAATAATATTCTACAAAATATATATAAAAATTAGCCATACTAATTTAAGTTAGATAAGTCATATTTTTAGTCACCTTTCTCACCTGGTACCTGCCCAGGTGTCACAGGGCAAGCTCCACAAATAGGCAGGTATTTAAAGTATACTAGACGCTACTAAGTCGTGAAGGTTTCATCCATGTGAAAATAAGTTATGTCAGAACGCTCTGGGATCTTGGACTATACCGCCGTTGATGTAAAATCGTTGGACCGACTATGAAAATTGAGTACATAGAATTTGCGCTCGTTTCGCGCACTTTCCTATTTGTCGCAGACATTGTTAAACTGATCTAATTTTTTCTAGAAACATTTTTTTTTATTTTCCCCTGCCGACTCTGCACACTGTTTGTCTGGGTTCCTGTAACTCTGAATGAATTTTCCTGTAGGTTTCAGTAGACTAAAATATGCAAACCAGGTTAAAACAAAAACATAGCGTTCGTTATGCTCTCGTGTGTTTTCCATTTCATTTCCTAGTATGCATCCACCCGTAGCACCGACTGTCTTTAGTCCGACCCTGTTGAGTCATTTATAGTAATCGTAATACGAGTAGCTCGCTGCCCAGGGTGTTATAAAATGGGGTGAGGACGGAGCTTGGTGGTCGCCAGGCCTGGCGTAAAGCACGTATGTACAACAGAGAGCGTAAAAGGCGGCCTGTTCCTTGTTTAATTGCATTGCGGACAGCGAGATTTGCGACTACTGTCGTCATTGTTAGCATGGTAAAATGGTTATTTAAAATATTTATTGGGTTTTTTATTATTTGTTGTTATAGCGGCAACAGAAATACATCCTCTGTGAAAATTTCACCTGTCTAACTACCACGGTTCAAGAGATACAGCCTGGTGACAGACGGACGGACAGTGAAGTTTTAGTAATAGGGTCCGTTTTTGCCCTTTGGGTACGGAACTCTAAAAACCGCCTATGTCGAAAAGACGGATATTCCAACATTCCGTAAATTGTGTTGAGTGTTTAGGTATTTTAATTTGCAGAATCGTAAATGAAATCATGCACAATGAAATATACCTAAAGTGCAGGAATAAGTATGACACAGCGAGCTATACATATAAAGAGCGTTATTATATACAATATGTACTTATATGTTGTAATATATGATGACGAATTCGCTTATTTACTCGTTTTTCCATTGGATATCTGCAAAGGTTGTTCAGCCAAACCAGCCCGTGAATTCAAATTATATTTAGTTTTTCGCAAATATTGGACTAACAACTACACCGTACACATTGTTATAGCAAACGTCTACCTATTTTTCGTAAAAATATTGAACAAGAATTCCCATTCATATATTGGTTCCCGAAAGATTACTTTCTGCAGTTTCCCAGATTTGGATCATCCTTGAGCTAAGTTTTCATTATAACATGTAGATGCATTAATGTTATGCTCGCAAAATTCATTGCGAGGCGTACCGACTACCGTACCAAGCTTAAGTAGCGTTTACACAATGGCGTATGCTGGCCCACTGCAGGCCATCGCCATTGTGTACACGGGGAAATGGTATGCAATGGCGGGCAATGGTCGACGATGGCGCGCGATCGGGAAGTTGTCGGTTTTTGGCGCACACTTCAAAGGAATCGTGGCGTTGCGTGGTCTGTAGTGATCACACAATGGCCCATTGCTCAGTTCGCCACCGACCGCTGAACAGTGTATTCTTTTGTTGCGACTACTTCCAACAAAATTAAATTACTAAATTCAAATTAATAATTATTAAATTATTGATAAATTCGAATTATCAAATTCTCCTGATGGTTCTGCAAGCATTTCGCTCAGCAGATTGTTCATGGTTTGCCTAAAAATGATAAAAAATTACTTAGTCATGTACGTAAGGAGCATGCCACGGGTGTGCCCGCGAAATTCAAATTTTTTGTGGTTTTCGCAATTTTTAAGGTAATAAAACATAGTAGGCTCATGGCAGTCAAATTGCGGGAATTCCAGTCGTCTTCACGTGTTTATTTATATAAAAATCTCTGCTTGTAACTAGCATACAAATTGCAAAAAACCACGAACATTTTGAATTTCGCGCGCAGAGTCGTTGATTTCGCCTTAAACTACTTCCACGTCCATCGCAAGTGCCTCACCGGGCAGCAATGAGCCATGCGCCATTGTGTACACACCAAGTGATCGTGGCCTACAGTTGTGCGATGGCCTGCAGTGGGCCAGCATACGCCATTGTGTAAACGTAGCTTTAGATTTATAAATAACTAGTTGGGTGACCGAGCTTTGCTCGGTAGTATTACTTATAGCTACTTACCAATAGATGGCAGCAGGAGTTTACTGTAATAGTTTTACTTTATCGCCAATAGATTTCAGGTATAGATTTATATATATATTTTTTTGGTAAATACGACATTTTCTAAAAATGAATCCTAGCTAGATCAATTTATCGCCCCCAAAACCGATTGTATACTAAATTTCATGAAAATCGTTCGAGCCATTTCCGAAATTCAGATTATATAGAAATATATATACAAGAATTGCTCGTTAAAAGGTATAGGAGAAAATTGAATGAAAAATTAAACATTTGCGCCCTAGCTGACGTTACCTATCCATCCTAAGGTGGTCTAAAAATTTATGCGATTTTCAAAAACAAGAGAAACAAAGTCAGCTTCTCTATAAAGTGGCGACTGAATGGCGTAACCGTAGCGAACCTGCCTCTGCGTCGGAGGTCGTGGGTTCGATTCCCACTACTGATAAATGTTTGTGTGATGAGCATGAATATTTTCCAATGTCAGGGTGTTATTCAATATATTATATTTATGTATATTAATATGTATGTATCATATTATTATCTAGTAGCCATAACACAAGCTAAACGCTTACTTTGGGGCTAGATTGCGATATGTGCAATGTTCTGTTATTTATTTATTTAAAAAAAAAGTTATGTTGAAGTCGGTTAGAACGTAGTAATAATGTTACATTATTGTTAAGAATAGCACCATAAAATGATAAATCCTCCGAAGTGACGCTCGCATGATGTCACCACATGTTTTCTTATTCATCACGTTCAACCACTAACTATACTATGCGCTATAATTTTCCCGCGTTGTTGTAAATTAGTTGTACATAGTTAAGTCTCAACTGTCATTATATTATATTCCACAAGTTAGTTGGTAGCCGGACGTCCGTCACGTGACTTTCGATTTCATCCCCTTGGGGGTACGCTCACATTACCTCCTATTTCATCCCCTTAGAGGTTTGCTCACAAAACATCATATTTCATCCCCTTAGGATTTAGTTAGTAGTCGGACGCCCATTCCTCACGTGACCACATATTTCATCCACTTAGGGTTAAATGCTCACATGACTTTCTATTTCATCCTCTTAGGGGTTCACTCCCATTACTTCCCATTTCATCCCCTTAGGGGTTTGCTCACAAAACATCCTATTTCATCCCCTTAGGATTTATTAGTAGTCGGACGCCCATTCCTCACGTGTCCCCCTATTTCATTCACTTAGGGTTTAATGCTCACATGACTTTCTATTTCATTCCCTTAAGGGTTCACTCCCATTACTTCCCATTTCATCCCCTTAGGGGTTTGCTCACAAAACATCCTATTTCATCCCCTTAGGATTTATTAGTAGTCGGACGCCCATTCCTCACGTGTCCCCCTATTTCATTCACTTAGGGTTTAATGCTCACATGACTTTCTATTTCATTCCCTTAAGGGTTCACTCCCATTACTTCCTATTTCATCCCCTTAGGGGTTTTTTTTTATAATTGATAGGCTTGCGCTTGACTACAATCAAGTCTGATGTACAGAAATGATGAGGTCTAGGATGGAGCGCGCTTGCCTAGAAAATGCCTATTCACTCTTCTCTTGAAGGCACCCAGATTGTATTTGGCTGGGAACACGGAAGCTGGAAGGGTGCTCCACACCTTAGCGGTTCGTATCAGAAACGTAGAAGAAAAGCGTTTCGTCTGAGTACGCTGGACATCAACCACATAAGGATGCCAATTCTCTCGACGTCTCGCGGTTCTATGGTAGAAAGAAGAAGGTGGCACAAGGTTGTGGAGTTCTTGAGCACACTCTCCAAAATATATCCTGTAAAAACCCGCTAAACAGGCAACACTGCGTCGGTGTTCTAAACTGAGCAGTTTCGGCCGTGTTAGCGATTCCTTGCCGATTATTCTGCGTGCGCGGCGATCAACCGAGTCCAATGCATCGAGCTGGTATTTGGCAGATCCATCCCATAGGCTACTGCAGTACTCCATGCCGGAACGAACTTGAGCTTCATACAGCGTCAAAAGCTGTTCGGGCTTGAAGTACCGCTTAACCTTGTTCAGGATGCCAAGTTTTTTGGCCGCTGTTTTTGCCTTTTCCTCGATGCATTTCCCAAAACATCCTATTTCATCCCCTTAGGGGTTAGTATTCGAACGCTAGTTGCTCAAGCTCAACTCTCGCTTAACTGACATAAGCCTAGCCGACTGACATGTCTTACTAGAAAAATGTTTGAATATGGCGAGTAAACAGTTGCCAATGATTTCTATTGTATAACGTAGACGATTCATCAATTATTATTTGTCGAGTGGGTAATGATGTCACGTCGCAGCGCCGTGAACGTCGATGATGTTTACTATAGCCTTTTATTAACCTCCGACACCACTTCGTTTTTCGTTATTTCGTTACGGAATTTCTGAATTCGATCTCCACGCTCAAGGCCCGCGATAGAAGCTATGCAATAGCTTAAAAAGTATTATTTTTGTTCGTCCAAAAGGATAATGACCATAAACACACACCACAGAACCAGAGAAGACGCCGAGAGAAGTGGCATCCTTTTGTGGTTGATGTCCAGCGAACTCGAACTTTCTTCCACGTCTCTGATACGTACCGCTAAGGTGTGGAACACCCTTTCAACTTCTGTGTTCTCAGATTAATGCCTTTGGGGTGGACCCACCACTGCTGGTGTCTGGTACCCGTCCTGAAGAGTCCTACTGACTGATAAAACAAGTCATATCCTGGTAGAAAGCCTTCCGCTCGTAGATGCTGGTCGCTAAAGAGATTAGAGATGTGCCGTGGCCTGTGGTCGAGTTATTAATAGAAGGGGCAATGCGGGTCGAGCAACGATAAGAATCGGGATCAAAGACTCAATGGGTGCATAACTGCATACTTACTGCAATTATCGTGAGTTATTGCATTTCACAGACGGTGACGCTGTGGCGGCGTCTTTGCTGATAAACTTACCGACAGCTCGTTTATTTATTAATTACATGGATCTTCTGGCGATAACCTGTAATGGCAATAAACATATCATTATTGCTTTGTCCTCTGATTATTACTAGCCCTTGATCCCTGAGTTGTTCGAAGAATATTCTAATTCCACAAAAAAACATTTTCATGTAAAATGTTGCCAAGAAGAGAGCATATGGCTCACACTGTTAAAAAGTTATCAGTTCTCATGTAGAGACCACCACCTCATCACACTTCACACTATCACACTTCACACTAATCACACTAGTCACACTATCACACTTCACACTAATATTATAAAGGCGAAAGGTTGTGTGTAAGTGTGTGTGTATGTTTGTTACTCCTTCACGCCGCAACTACTGAACCGATTTGGCTGAAATTTGGAACGTAGATAGCTTATAACCCGGATTAAAACATAGGCTACTTTTTATCCCGGGAAAAGCCATAGTTCCCATGGGATATTTAAAAAACCCTAATTTTCAACAGTAATCTATAGCTACAGCTATAGGTAGATTACTTTGACAATCTTTCCTGAAAGTAAGTGTAAAGGTCATTGAAAAATTCAATTTTTCTCGGGATTAGTGAAAAATCGAATTTAACGCGGGCAGAGCCGCGGGCAAAAGCTAGTAAAGGATAATATTAACATTCAATGGGCTGCCGCTTCAAATTATCAATTAGTTGAACACGTTTGTAGTTTGTACCCGTGAGGACATTTCCGTTGGTTTTTTTGGTACGGTTAGCGCGCGCCAACTTCATTGTTTGTACCCGTGAGGACATTTCCGTTGGTTTGTTTGGTACGGTTAGCGCGCGCCCACTTCATTGTTTGCGTCCACATTTGCATGTCTGTACGACTCGGCTATGGTGTCATTCGTTGTTTATTAAACAGGAGAATAGGTGACCTAGATTTTGACTAGGTCTCATAGGACTAGGACACTTGTTTCCTTCAATATTTTTACGTAGTTCATAAACAAGTTGTATAGATGCCTCTCGTGACCGATTTTTAGGCAGGCCTATATTTTTAGGTCAGAGGATCAGTATTGTTATTCAACGTGGCAACTGGCAATGCTGTTAACCTTCTGAGAATTTTTCTAGTTGACACCGACTCGGAGGAACACTATGACCTTCAATATTTTACTTACTTGTCCCTATGGGCTCACTCTCCCCATTCTGGGGCAGGACGATACCAGTGACGGACTCGCCTCGCGCCGGCGCTGTCCGCAACACAACTTCTCTGTGTCCCTCCAAGCCGCTTCGCCTCTTATGCCACGCGTGCGCGAACTCCCGTAGCTTTCCGAAGTTGGCCGCCGAACCCACGAGATCCTGATAATAAACTGTAGGAGTATATACATTAGAAGTGTTGATGAACTGACTAACAGCATTGCGGTTGTGTTCCAGGCGCGGATGGAGGTGGAGGACCTGTTTGCGGACCTGGCCGACGGGCGGCGCCTGCTCAAGCTGCTGGAGATCATCAGCGGCGAGCGCCTGCCGTGCCCCAACTCGGGCCGCACGCGCGTGCACAAGATCGAGAACGTCAACAAGTCGCTCAGCTTCCTGCACACCAAGGTACGCCGTGCGACGTCTGTAGTAGATACTTTCAGGCGCGGATGGAGGTGGAGGACCTGTTCGCGGACCTGGCCGACGGGCGGCGCCTGCTCAAGCTGCTGGAGATCATCAGCGGCGAGCGCCTGCCGCGCCCCAACTCGGGGCGCATGCGCGTGCACAAGATCGAGAACGTCAACAAGTCGCTCAGCTTCCTGCACACCAAGGTACGCCGTGCGACGTCTGTAGTAGATACTTTCAGGCGCGGATGGAGGTGGAGGACCTGTTCGCGGACCTGGCGGACGGGCGGCGCCTGCTCAAGCTGCTGGAGATCATCAGCGGCGAGCGCCTGCCGCGCCCCAACTCGGGCCGCATGCGCGTGCACAAGATCGAGAACGTCAACAAGTCGCTCAGCTTCCTGCACACCAAGGTACGCCGTGCGACGTCTGTAGTAGATACTTTCAGGCGCGGATGGAGGTGGAGGACCTGTTCGCGGACCTGGCGGACGGGCGGCGCCTGCTCAAGCTGCTGGAGATCATCAGCGGCGAGCGCCTGCCGCGCCCCAACTCGGGCCGCATGCGCGTGCACAAGATCGAGAACGTCAACAAGTCGCTCAGCTTCCTGCACACCAAGGTACGCCGTATCAGGCCAATCTCACTTATCACGTGGCCGTCCCGGCTACAAGTACGGGTCCGGACCTCAATACTTCAGATGGTTGCCGCTTGCGGGCCCAGTTGCACGCGCAAGTTCTGTACGGTCTATTTTACGCGCCGTCTGACTACGGCAGCCCTCGTAAGAGATACGTACGTAGAGTACGTCGTTAGAGATAAAGTTAGGCGATAGAAAGAGACCACAACATTGCGTTTGTTGCGTGTCGATTTTGAGGGCGGGGCCAGGCGCTATTGCGAACTGAATTGCACTTTTTGTGTCAGCGCTAGGGTCGTTGTTGCTTTAAATAATTGTGCGGAGTGAACCTTCTGGTACTATTTAGTGTTCTGTGGCTGTATGACGTCTGTAGCGCTTTCGATCACGAATATAATCCACGAGATGACAGTAAAGTCGAAGAAAATTATAAAATAAAATAAAAAAACAGATTATTCCTTTAACTAAACGAATATTTTTATTTGTTTATTTATTTATTTCAATTTTGCATACATCATCCAATCAAAGCCTCTTGTTAACTATTTTTAGGATGGCCTATTTTTAGGTCAAACGATAAGGATTGCTATAAAAAGTGGCGATACTGCCCGCCTTCTGGGCGCATTTTCAGTTGACACCGATTGGAAGAAATGACGCCCAAGTTAAAATATGCTTTTTACACTTTTTCCTTTAATAAAATATTATTGAAATTTATTGAAAATGACTAAATACATTTCAGATCCTAAGTGGTACTGGTATCTAATGGCATATCCTTCCCAAATACGATTGGACATTAGCTGACGTAACAGACAAACATATAAATATATCTTATCACAAGGAATTCCTCAGCTTAATTCCCATAGGTATATGTATTTTTTTCGATAACCTACAGTAGAGATTACATGCATATTTAGATAGAGACAACACCAAAATATAAACTTTGAATCTAATCTTGCGTTCTGCAGTCGTAGCCATGTGACTTATCTATTCTATTTCTACGATTGAGTTTGACGACCTCCCTGGCCCAGTGGCGGCGCGCTTCAATTCGAGTTGGAGGTCGCGGGTTCGATTCCCGCCACCGCCCACTTTGGAATTTTATAATTTCTAAATTGGCTCAGGTCTGGTCTGGTGACCAGACCTAGGTCTACCATCAGGTGAGATCGAGAAAAGAGAGATAGAAAGAGAGAAAGAGAAAGTGAGAGAGAGAGAAAAAATTCAAAAATAGGATATTTTGATGATGATTTGCCTCAGTTATCTTAGTTAATAACCTAGTGCGAAGTGCTCACTAACGAAACAGAATAAGCCCACAGATTGGTTATTCAAAACACATTTTCCTTTTCACTCATCTCCGCTTTGGTAGAAACAAAACCCAGGATATACATTTATTGTTCCTTACACGTTGTATAATATACTCGTACGTTAGATAAAATCTCATGGATACCATTATCAGAACTAGACTAAATTGAAATGGTACCACACGGGAAGCGTGAGCTTTCTAATAAAAAAAATCATCAAAATCGATTTATCCAGTCAAAAGTTATGAGGTAACAAATTAACACCCAGTTGCACGAACTAATTTAAAAATTTAAGTGCTACTTATACTAATTTAATCGTAAACAATGTCATAATTTCATATTTTTTTGACATTGATTGCGATTAAAATTTTTGAATTTGTTTCGTGCAACTCGGCCATAAAAAGAAAACATACAGTCGAATTGGGAACAACCTCCTTTTTTAAAGTCGTTTGAAACCGTTATTTATCTAGAATGTAGATGTTATAGTATGTAAAGAAGTAGCAGCTGTCCGCGGAGGCCGGCAGCCGACTGTTATCTGATAACGACACTTATAATAACTGATAACTCATGATAACGGTCGATATAACGTGCGCGTTATAACTTAATTGGTTTACTGGAATAGACATTATATTGTAAAGGTGAAAGTTGGTATGTATGTGAAAGTGTTTGTATGTATGTATATGTATGAACCGATTTGACATTGTACCGAAAAAGAAAAAAAAATTAACCATCTGATAGCAAATTAAGTTCTACATATAATATTACTAGCTGATGCCCGCGACTTCGTCCACGTGGGATAAAAACTATTCTATCTTTTAAGTTGGACCAAATGACAGATATTCACGAAGTTTGAACTAAATCGGTTCAGTAGTTTAAGAGTCCATCGCGGACAAACACTGTGACACGAGATTTATATATATTAAGATATATATATATATTATATTATAGGTCATCATTCATTACTTTAGTCTATTCAAAATCAAGCTTTTATATGCCAATTTATCCATATTGTTTTCTATGTCCATTTAATACCCATATTATAAAGGAACATTCAAATAAATCGCGATCTTAGGGATTCGGCCATGTTGGATTTAGAATGACATCAAGAATTCCGCCATGTTGGATTTAGAATGAAGTCACACAGCTTATTTAACCATGCATTGTAAATCTAAACGTGTGTAGAAAATTTCAGCTCAATTGGTGGAAGATATTTGCTTCATAATAATTGAGTTGCAAGATTCCACCCGAACATACATACATAGATTAATAAATGAGAAAGTACGTGAAAATTAAAGTACGTGAAAATTAATAAGATAATAAAATAAATAAATAAGTAAGAGAGAAGGAAAAGATTCTAAGTGTCATGGGGTAAACTCTTGCCCAGCCTATCTGTATCCCATAATACATATTAGGTATCTGGGTTGAAAACTTAACGGCGTAGAAGCTGTATTTAAGCGATTTTGAATGGAGTTTTATTTAAAAACTATAGAGACAACTTTCAAATTTAAACGTCATTTATTTTGGGTCTTTAATCTAAAATCGCTTAGAGGCAGAAACACGATTGTATAAAATTTTTTCGATAGAAAGTTCTCCCAAAAGTTTTTAAATAATTTGGTAAAAGGAAGTTTTTCTGTTATATTCTTTCGCACCTACCAATGTATCCGTAAGAGTGAGAAAGAAAAAAATAAATTCAATAAATCCTCTTAATTATTATATTTACTTCGTATATAAACAATTGTTCCTCAAGCAAAGGAAAAGGAGTGTGTTAATAGTATTAACTGAAGCCGCAACCTAGACAACGCACATTCCAGGTGAAGTCTTACAAACGCTGTTCAGATTTAGTGTAAGTTTGCGCGAATATACTCGGCCAGATTTAAAAACCAGCTGTGCTATTCTGCAAAAATACTTATAGCAGCGACGAGCTAACAGCTATGCGCTGATTGGTTAATGCTTCCGTCAGTTATGCAGCCAAGGCGACAATTGGCTGCTGATGGCTGCGTTGCTATGGTTACCATCGACGGTTGGCCGCTGTACAGTTTTATTTTTTCGAGAATAACACTGCAGGGCGGACGGTGCAAAAAAATGTCGCCAATTTATCGGTGCCGTAAATGCTTCTTTGGCCACCAACAGTAAGGCCACGCTTTAGTTCGCTCAGCCGCCTATATAATTTTGACAGATGGCATTACTGTTTGCTTGTATGAACAAGGTTAACGTATATCGTTCGGATGCCCATATCCTGAGGTTTCTTATCGGTGGTTGAAAGAGATTAAAAAAATATACCACAGAACACTAAATAGTACAAAGACAGAAGGCTTACTCCGCACGATGATTTAAAGAAAAAGCGACTCTAGCACTGACACAAAAAGTGCAATTTAGTTCGCAATAGCGCCTGGCCCCGCCCTCAAAATCGACACGCAACAAACGCAATGTTGTGGTCTCTTTCTATCGCCTAGCTTTATCTCTTACGACGTACTAGGGCTGCCGTAGTCAGACGGTGCGTACAATAGACTGTACAGAACTGACTGCGCGTGCAACTCGGCCCGCGAGTGGCAACCATCTGAAATATTGAGGTCCGGACCCCTACTTGTAGCCGGGACGGTCACGTGATAAGTGAGACAGGCCTGATACTGCATAGCGTTCCGTGGCCATTGATGGTTTTTAGAAGTCAAGGTAGATTTTCCACAATGCTCGAATCTCTAATCTCGACACTCTTTACACCAATCCAATATGATATCTATAAATATATATATATATATATAGTTATAAATATGACTCCAATATAAATATATATATATATATATAAATATGACTCCAATCTTTACACCAAACTCTAAAGCAGTTCTGAATCCCCAGGTGCGCCTGGAGTCGATCGGCGCTGAGGACATCGTGGACGGCAACCCTCGCCTCATCCTCGGCCTCATCTGGACCATCATTATGCGCTTCCAGATCCAGGAGATAGAGATCGATGTGGTGAGTCTGTTCCTTCCACAGTCTATTTACGCCCCCGTCTTAAGTCAGAAATTACAATAGAAACTCGATTAACGGACTAATTTTGTCGTTATAGGCATCTGGATTATCGTATGTATGAAAAATTGGTCAAGTGCGAATCGGGCTCGCGCACTGAAGGTTCCGTGCCAATCCGTACCATCGAGACCAATTATTATATCAATAGTATTAAAGTAAACTAAACAATTCTGCCCCACAAATTCGAAAGGGAGCCAAAAAGTGGGTTTCATGAATAGTATGGAGAACATAATGTTATGTGAAAACACAACAAATAAATATTACGAAAGACCAGATATTGCGGAGCAAAGGACCAATGGCCTGTAGCTATTAATAAATAAGCTAATTATTTACCTTACATGTAATGGCCAGAAATTAACTGCTCCCGCCTTCACAAAAATAAAAGTAGTTAAATACATTAAATGCATAAAAGATAGATAGATAGATAGATAGATAAACACTTTATTGTACACCACAGAATAAAAATAGAAATAATAAAAACAAACTTAGAAGTACAACTTGGCGTAAGGTACTCGTCTTAAACCCCCAAATACACACAAAAACAACTCAAAATACAAACAATAATAGTAATAGTAAATCACCAAATTGTTTTACAGGACGAAGAGAACGAATCCTCAGAGAAGAAGTCAGCGAAGGACGCCTCACTGCTGTGGTGCCAGCGCAAGACCAGCGGCTACCATGGCGTTCACATACACAACTTTACCGACTCCTGGCGCAACGGGCTTGGCTTCAACGCGCTCATACACGCTCACAGGTAAAAATCCCGCGCTTATACATGTGCACAGGTAAAAATCCCGCTCTCATAGTCGTGCATACCTAAAAATTCCGTTCTCATACACGTGCACAGGTAAAAATCCCGCTCTCATGCTCTTGCACAGGTATTCCACCCTCATACACGTGCAGAGGTACAGTACGCGCGGCGAAAGTTTGGCTTTGACCGTTATTGCGCAGAAATCAGAAATTGGGTATCAACGGGCAACACGGTGCTCTGATTGGCGCTCCAGTCGTCGTCCCATGCGCAGTAATCCCCTCCACCCGAAGGTCAAAGCCAAACTCTCGCCGCGCGTACTGTAAAAATCCCGCCCTCACACAAGTGCACAGATAAAAACCCTGCTCTCATGCTCGTGCAGAGGTTAAAATCCCGCTCTCATACACGTGCACACGTATTCCACCCTCATACACGTGCACTGATAAAAATCCCGCCCTCACACAAGTGCACAGATAAAAACCCTGCTCTCATGCTCGTGCAGAGGTTAAAATCCCGCTCTCATACACGTGCACACGTATTCCACCCTCATACACGTGCACAGGTAAAAATCCCGCCCTCACACAAGTGCACAGATAAAAACCCTGCTCTCATGCTCGTGCAGAGGTTAAAATCCCGCTCTCATACACGTGCACACGTATTCCACCCTCATACACGTGCACAGGTAAAAATCCCGCCCTCACACAAGTGCACAGATAAAAACCCTGCTCTCATACTCGTGCAGAGGTTAAAATCCCGCTCTCATACACTAGCATAGGTAAATAGTCGCTAGTTCACGCACAGGTAAAAGTCTCACTCACAAGTAAAAATACCATTTCTTGATGCAAAGGAGCTACTTCCTAAAAAAATTGCCTACGCATCACCATCAGAAGTAAGCTTTCCCACTATCAGAAGTGGGATCGCCACAACGTTATATTTCTATTTGTTTTTACCACAATCCGTTTCTTCCCCAAGCCGGACCTGTTCCGCTGGCAGTTCGAGTTATCCTAATAATAACACAGCCATTTGCTTATAAATTACCTACACAGACCACTATCAGAAGTGAGATTGCTCACTATCAGAAGTGGGATTGCCTTAATATAGTTCTGCTTATAGTAACGTAGCTATACATATTTCAATCCATGACGGCGCGCCCCACTCTGTCAAACCCCGTACGAATCGAAAGAAACAAGCGATTTTCACAGAGTGGGCGCGAAGTCGTGCATTGAAATATGTCTATTTTCTTACCGCAGACCACTATCAGAAGTGAGATTATCCACTACCAGAACCGAGATTATCTACTATCAGAAGTGGGATCCTCACAATGAATGAATGAATGAATGAATATACTTTTATTGCACACCACAAAGAAATAAAAGGACATCACAAAACAACAAAAAAAGATAATAGGTACACAATTTGGCGGCAATGTTATATTTCTATTTATTTTAACCACAATTCGTTCCTTCCCCAGGCCGGACCTGTTCCGCTGGCAGGAGGTTCCGGTGGCAGACCACGTGAAGACCCTGAACCACGCCTTCGACGTCGCGCACCGTCACCTGGGCATCCTGAAACTCTTGGACGCTGAGGGTAGGTAGACAAAAGTCACCGACATAGCTCAACGTGTCGCGAAGCTGAAGTGGCAATGGGCACATAGCTCGTAGAGCCCACGGACGTTGGGTACCGAAATACTGCTGAAATGACAACAACTAACGCTTTTAGACTCATTTTTAAAAGTTTTTTTAAGTATTTTTTTTTAAAGTTTTTTTTAGAATTAATTTTAAATCCAACATGGCGGAACGTCCAAGATGGTGGAGTAGTTATTTTTAATGTTCTTCCACGATATGGGTATCAAATGAAAGGGTTTGCTGTGAGGAATACGATTTTACGTATCAAAACTTTTTAAAATATATAATTAAATGATAATTTGTGTTGTTTGTTTAGACGTGGACACGACCCGGCTGGACGAGAAGTCGGTGATGACGTACGTGGCGAGCTACTACCACACGTTCGCGCGCATGAAGAACGAGCAGAAGAGCGGCCGCCGCATCGCCAACGTGAGTCACACGACACTTTTCATCGCTCAGACGTGGACACGACCCGGCCGGACGAGAAGTCGGTGATGACGTACGTGGCGAGCTACTACCACACGTTCGCGCGCATGAAGAACGAGCAGAAGAGCGGCCGCCGCATCGCCAACGTGAGTCACACGACACTTTTCATCGCTCAGACGTGGACACGACCCGGCCGGACGAGAAGTCGGTGATGACGTACGTGGCGAGCTACTACCACACGTTCGCGCGCATGAAGAACGAGCAGAAGAGCGGCCGCCGCATCGCCAACGTGAGTCACACGACACTTTTCATCGCTCAGACGTGGACACGACCCGGCCGGACGAGAAGTCGGTGATGACGTACGTGGCGAGCTACTACCACACGTTCGCGCGCATGAAGAACGAGCAGAAGAGCGGCCGCCGCATCGCCAACGTGAGTCACACGACACTTTTCATCGCTCAGACGTGGACACGGCCCGGCCGGACGAGAAGTCGGTGATGACGTACGTGGCGAGCTACTACCACACGTTCGCGCGCATGAAGAACGAGCAGAAGAGCGGCCGCCGCATCGCCAACGTGAGTCACACGACACTTTTCATCGCTCAGACGTGGACACGACCCGGCCGGACGAGAAGTCGGTGATGACGTACGTGGCGAGCTACTACCACACGTTCGCGCGCATGAAGAACGAGCAGAAGAGCGGCCGCCGCATCGCCAACGTGAGTCACACGACACTTTTCATCGCTCAGACGTGGACACGACCCGGCCGGACGAGAAGTCGGTGATGACGTACGTGGCGAGCTACTACCACACGTTCGCGCGCATGAAGAACGAGCAGAAGAGCGGCCGCCGCATCGCCAACGTGAGTCACACGACACTTTTCATCGCTCAGACGTGGACACGGCCCGGCCGGACGAGAAGTCGGTGATGACGTACGTGGCGAGCTACTACCACACGTTCGCGCGCATGAAGAACGAGCAGAAGAGCGGCCGCCGCATCGCCAACGTGAGTCACACGACACTTTTCATCGCTCAGACGTGGACACGACCCGGCCGGACGAGAAGTCGGTGATGACGTACGTGGCGAGCTACTACCACACGTTCGCGCGCATGAAGAACGAGCAGAAGAGCGGCCGCCGCATCGCCAACGTGAGTCACACGACACTTTTCATCGCTCAGACGTGGACACGGCCCGGCCGGACGAGAAGTCGGTGATGACGTACGTGGCGAGCTACTACCACACGTTCGCGCGCATGAAGAACGAGCAGAAAAGCGGCCGCCGCATCGCCAACGTGAGTCACACGACACTTTTCATCGCTCAGACGTGGACACGTCACACGACCCGGCCGGACGAAGAAGGACGCGGTGATGACGTACGTGGCGAGCTACTACCCACGTTTCAGCAAAACTAGCACTAGTTTGCCAAGACTGGAAACAATTCCAGTTTGATAGTGAGACTGGGGTCGTTAACAAGTCCTACTGCACGCCTTTGGATCCGGTCAAATGGAAGTATTTAGTTGGTAGCTAGGTGCTCCAGCCCAAAGGTGGGAGCAGTACCACAGAACACTAAGTACCAGAAGGTTTACCGCACGATTATTTAAAGAAATAGCGATTCTAGGGCTGACACAAAAAGTGCAATTCAGTTCGCAATAGGCCTGGCCCCGCCCTCAAAATCGACACGTAACAAACGCAATGTTGTGGTTTCTTTCTATCGCCTAACTTTATCTCTTACGATGTACTAGGGCTGCCATAGTCAGACGGCGCGTAAAATAGACCGTACAGAACTAGCGCGTGCAACTCGGCCCGCGAGCGGCAACCATGAGGTCCGGATCCGTACTTGTAGCCGGCCGGCATGTAAGACGGCCACGTGATAAGTGAGACTGGCCTGGCAGTACTCCATATGAGGCCGTATTGGACAGGCAATGCATCAAGTATAATTCTTCCAGATCATTGGCCAGCTGATGGACTGCGACGGGCGCAAGGCCGAGTACAGCCGCCTGGTGTCCGCGCTGCTGGAGTGGATCCGCCTCAAGGTGCAGGAGCTGAACGGCCGCGAGCTGCCCAACTCGCTGGACGGCATCCAGCGCCTGCTGCTGGCCTTCAAGCAGTACAGGACCGTGGAGAAACCGCCCAAGTGAGCCCAGCATCTACCTCCTCTAGCTGTTTGTGGTCGCCTGGTGTCCGCGCTGCTGGAGTGGATCCGCCTCAAGGTGCAGGAGCTGAACGGCCGCGAGCTGCCCAACTCGCTGGACGGCATCCAGCGCCTGCTGCTGGCCTTCAAGCAGTACAGGACCGTGGAGAAACCGCCCAAGTGAGCCCAACATCTTATCTTCCTCCTCTCCTCTGGCTATTTTAAACCCCCGACGCAAAAACTACTGACGAACTTGCGTGCATGCGTGCGTGTGCGCGTGCGTACATGCGTGCATGCGTGCGTGTCTGCGTGTGTACGTGCGCGCAATTTTTAAATAAAAATGACTGTCTTTATTTTATGATTGATCAAATATTATGATTTTGAATTTTTATTGACTGCAATGACGTCCGGCTATTATCACCTATAACTATTCCAAATTTCATTTCAACATCTTTAATAGTTATTGAAATAAAGGGTTGTGACAGACAGACGGACAACAAAGTGATCTTATAAGGGTTCCGTTTTCTTCCTTTTGTGGTACGGAACCCTAAAAAAACATGTCTAGTTAACGTCCAGGTCATGTTGATTTTTCATTTTTTTATTTTATTTGGGTCACAAATTGGTTAAAATCTTATAGCATATAGGACTTATGTCTAATTTAAGTATCGAGACTGCAACCTACTTGATGTAACCACAACATGCGTTACAGATAATTGAAGTTGACAGTACAATAATTGAAGTTGACAGTACATAGTTTTGACCAGACATATTGTTTTTGCAGATATAAAGAGCGTTCTGAGATCGAGGCTCTGTACTTCGATATCAACACAATGAACAAGAGCCTGGTGGGGGAGCCCTGGGCGCCACTGGAGGGGCAACTGCCGCAAGACCTGGAGAGAGCCTGGCAGCACCTGGAGCAGGTATGTATTGCGCTGTAACAAACCAAATCTGGAGTATATTGCAGTAATTAGACCGAAGTGTGCGAACGAACTCCGCAATGAGAGTCCTACTACCAGTAAATAAATAAATAAAATGAGTACATTTCAATATAAGTGCGGAGAGTTTGTCATTTCTTTACGAGTCCCGATTTGTTGACCCAAGCCGAAGGAGAGGGTCAACTATAGGGACGAGTAAAAATGACAATTCCGCACGTGCATTGAACGACGTTTTTTAATACATTTGCGAAAAATAAAATATTGGTTTTACGTGTTTGCCTGCTCCGTGTTTGCATGCCGTGTTCGTGTTCATGCGCTCCTGGTGCGCCCGCTCCGGTGCCGCGTAGGAGGAAAACACAAAAGCACTAGTGCGGAAAATAATAACTTTGCGCACGCTAGGAAATGTCAACTTTTTGAGCAAATGTATTAAAAAAATATATATGGAACAATTTTACACATCGCAATTCGCAATCTAGCCCCAAAGTAAGCGATAGCTTGTGTTATGGGTGCTAGATGACTGATAAATATACATACATAGTAATATACATAAATATAATATATCGAAAAACCCCAGACACTGGAAAACATTCATGCTCATCACACAAACATTTACCAGTAGTGGGAATCGAACCCACGACCTACGGCGCAGACGGCAGGTTCGCTACCACTACGCCATTCGGTCGCCAAATTATATGTATTAGTTCTCCAAACGATCATTTTGTGCGATTACCAGTCAAATATATCAATGACAACCAATCAACTTCATCTAACTGGATGTGTGTGCGTGTTCAGGGAGGGCGAGCGGGAGAGGGTGAGGGAGGGGGAGGGGGAGGGCTCTTCGCTGGAGGACGCGCCCCTGCTGAGCGAGCGCGCGAGCGACGAGCACTGGCCGCTTGGTGAGTGACGGTGGTTGCCCACTGCTGGGCGCGGGGCTGCTCTCATGGAAAATAATTAGCGAATATCGCGTGATCGCCGAACTGTTACTCTTTCACGCTAAAACAACTTATCGATTTGTGTGTATCAAATATAGATTTAGTACACTGCATTAAGGGGATTTATTGAATTTATTTTTGTCTTTCTCTCTCACGGAGATTTGGTAGGTGCGACATGCAGCGTCGCGGAAGAATATAACAGAAAAACGACCTTTTACCTGATTACTCAAAAACTAAGCTGGTTATCAAAAATCTGTTTCTTAGCGTTTTTGAATATTATTATTACCGACACTTTAAAACAAAAATTACAATTACATCCAATGTAGTGTCCGACAAAAACTCGAAAAACTGAGATTTTGAAGCAACTTTTGGGAGAACTTTCTATCGAGAAAATTTTATCCAATCGTGTTTCTGCTTCTTAGCGATTTTAGATTAAAGACCCAAAATACATGACGTGTAAATTTGAAAGTAATTGTCTTTATAGTTTTTGAAAAAGAAAAAAAGAAAAGAAACTTTATTCTGAAAAATGCCACACGTAACATAAACAATACGCCTTACGTACTAAAACGATGCCTGAAGCTTCCCTCACTCGGGCAACAAAAACGAATAATTGCCCAAGTGAATTTTTGCATAAAACTTCATTCAAAATCACCTAAATACGGCTTGTAGGCCGTTAATAAGCATTTTTTTTTTATTGTAACAGTAAGTGCAATTATTGGGTTTAAAAATAGGAATAAATAAGTGTCTTAATTAACATCCAGGAAGGATCTACCCTCTGCGACACAGGTTTTCCTTCTGCAGAGTTAGCATTCATTTGTTTGCAATAATGTCATGTATTAAAAGCAATAAAGCAATATGATTGGAAAGGAACAGCTATATTCAACTATGACGTCAAAGTGTGGTCACGTCATATTAGTTCTATAGAAATTTTCATTTTTCATTTAAAATGAATGTAACTTTGTATTAATTCATTTGATTTTTAATTTTATTTTTTGCAGACATCATTATTTATACTGTCCTTCATAAAAAATTCATAAAAATTAATCAACTACCCAATTCCATGGTCCCCACGCTTGCACTATCACATTCATAGAAACTATTCGATTGTTTGTGGGTGTGTTCGCAGGCGAGTCGCGCTTTCGACGTACCAACACGCACGGGGCGGTACGCATGGACGACGGGGCGGTACGCATGGACTTGTACGACTTACGTCAGCCAATCGGGGGGCAGAATTTGCTAACGATTACGATTATGATGAATACGTTTTTTTTACGCATTCAGAACTCAGGGTGATAAAATACATAGTCAAAACTAGCTGCGGTTTGAAATAACTGAATAGCCCATGATTCGCCCTACTATAGAGATAGGACAATGACTTGTACACAGTAAGCCGAATTGAGCCTTCCAAATTAAAATTTTGGTTTTCACAAGTTAGTAAGCATTGCAGCTGTAAAATGGCGGAATGGCAGTATCATTTTACTTGTATATAATATTAAAATCTTCGCAAGTGTCCATTGGACTAATGCCGAGTTGCACGAAACAAATTCTAAAATTTAAGTGGTACTTAAACTAATTTAATCACAATGAATGAATGAATGAATGAATATTCTTTTATTGCACACCACAAAGAAATAAAAGGACATCACAAAACAACAAAAAAGATAATAGGTACACAATTATCGCTAACTAGCGATCTCTTCCAGGCAACCAATGCTGCAAAAGAAAGCTGTCAATCAATGTGAAAACAATGTGAAAACATGTATGAAAATTTTGACATTTCGTGCGATCAAATTAGTTTAAGTAAGGTAAGAGAGGCATATAAGGCCCACTTTTATTTAAAATTAAATATTTTTATATATAATCATGATAAAATGACAAACTCATTCGAGATAGGCTTAACATTTATTCCACTTTGTTGATGTATCAAAATAATTACATAAATATTAAGGTATTATTGAGAAATCAAGTTTTTTTAAAACTACTGTTTTGGGCCTTATTAAACACTATCAAGATATTAAGGCCCGCAATAAAAATAAACATTTTGATGGTTATTACTGCTTTTAAATCTTTTTACTTTCAACTTAAACCTAAAACAATATTTCGTATATTTAAAACAGGAGGATATTCTTAATTAGTGGTAATATTTGGTTTTGGGCCTTATTATACTAAAGAAATTAGAAATCTTCTATTTAACTCTAAAACAGTAGGTTAAAAATAAAATTAAACCTTTATTAGACACATCTCTTTAAATATCAACTTTTAAAATATTATTTAAAAAAATTGCTCATTTTTTACATTTTAACAAAATCTTAGAGGGCCTTATTAAACCTAAGGACTTTTTAAAGAATCAAAACTTATTACGAGTAACATATTCTTCACACAAATTTATGTGCCTTACGAGTAACATATTCTTCACACAAATTTATTTAGGTATTTGGAACTTATACTCATGTTTTAATTAGGAACTTGTTATTAAATCAGCCTTGTTAAGAGATCACAAATACTCCAAATTATCTTAAAATTACTTAAATAAAATATTGACCGTGTCGTTAAATGCAATCGGGGCAAATAAAAGCTTCATCGTCGTCTTTGGTTAAACCTACACATTCTTCGTGATACCATTTAGCACAATTTTTACATCTTCTCATATCCTCTTCTCTTTCTAGTTTGCACCCATGACAAAACCATCTATCATTCATAACTGTTTTAGTTTTCTTGTTTTTACCTATTTTATTTTGGGTCTTGGTTTTCTTACTTTCCTTCCTAGTCGACTTTTTATTTTCCTTATTTGGTATAATTTTTTTATTATTTTTTCTTACTGTCGCATCTTTAGTTTTTCCCCTCTCATAACTATTATCATGCTTCTTCTCAAATAAATCTTTGACGATTCTCTGTCCTTTATAATTCATGGCTTTGCGTCTTGGACGGGACTTTACAACGGCAAAGTTAGGTGTTGGTATCAGTTCCTTAAAAGTTGTCGTGGAAGGTATTTTATTTTTGAACTCAATCAGTGGAACATCATCATGGGAATCATCAGCCGAAATTGGTGAACGCATTTCTATAATTTCACTCGCCAATTTCTTGTAACTTTTTTCTGGAGTTTTTTCTCCTTTTCGTATTAAATCATCATTCTCTTCATCGGAGTCACTAAAAGGGTCATAAATGTTGATACCTCGTGTAGTTTGTTGATGAACAAAGTTTTCAAAATCCAAAGATGACTCTGAATCCGAAGATAAGACTTGTGTAATGGTTCTATTTATACCAGAAGGCCCTGGAACTGGTGAATGCATGACGAACTCTTTATAAGACTTTTGTTCTATAGTTTCTTCATTTTCTGAATCAGAATCAAGCGATGGAGTATAATCTACCAAACGTCTTTGAAGAATCTGCTCAGAAACAGCTATTGCCGGGCACGTTATATTTGGGGTAGCTTCTCCTGTATAGTTTTCTTGTCGAAAACTATTCAGTAAAGACGAAGAAGCAACGTCGATTCTAGAATCCATCATAGCTACAGAGTCTTCAGCATCAGTAAGATCCGTATCTGAATTGTTTTCCAAAGGACGGTACACTAAGGTATCAAGAGGTGTCAATATATGCGTTGCTGAACTGGGCAATTGGGGGTTTTGGTTTTCAGTTAATAGAGATGGCAGGTAGGCATCTTCTGGTATTGCGTTAGGGTCTAAGGGAAACAATCCGGTTGCTCGAAAGCCATTAATAATATTTTCTGGGGTCACGCTTTTTGCCCAAACTTTGGTAAATATTGGATTAAAACGCGCTTTATTGATCTTTTTGGTAGGGTTGTGGTACATGAACTTCACAACTTCTTGATCCCAGAAATTTTCAAATGATTTATTGACTGATTTGTCCAGCGGCTGCAACTCATGTGTTGTGTTCGATGGCAAGCAATACAATATTATATCATATTTTTCTGCTGCGTCTACTATATCATAATCTAGATGGCACGAGGCACCGTCAAATATCAGCAAACATTTTCCTGGGGACTTGTATTTTCCCAGATGTTCTATAAAATTAATGAACAATGAGCTCGTCATACTACCCTTAGGTGCCATTTTCACTAGTGTTCCAGGGGGTAAGTTGTCTGTGAATTCCTGTTTAAGTCGTATACCCTTAAAAAGTATCATCGGAGGAATGCTATTTCCTGCAGCACTAACACAAACAGCAATCGTAACATTTTCCGCATGTTCATGTGCTACCATATGAACCCTGCGATTGCCTTTTTCAGCTAAAACTTTTTGCTGGTGATGGATAGTTAACCTGCAGCCTTTTTCGTCGATGTTATATAACCTTTCTGGGTGATTGGGAATGTCTAGTTCATCGTACAATTTCTTTATTTCTTGAAAGTGATGCTGCACTATGGACTTATTCAGTTTCTGTGCTCTAGCCGGGTTCATAAGTTGAGCCTTACGGATTGAAATATTTGGGTTCCGTTTCATAAACATGTTGAACCAGTCCCTACCCGCTCTGCCAGTTTTTTTATTGAAATTGTTTTCAATTCCCTGCTTCTCACAGAACTTGTAGGCCTGTGTTCGAATGACTTGGGGTGTAAGCGGCATGCCTATTTTGGAAAATTTTATAATTCTCTCCACTAAATCTTTTTCGTGCGCCTTTGACAATATGGGGGCCCGCCCAATTTCTTTTTTAGATTTTCCGGATGTCAGGTGGTTTCGTAGAGTTCTGCGAGGTATATTATAACGAGCCGCTGCTTCTCGTTGTGAAAGTTCACCGTTTTTCACAGCAGCCATTGCCGAGGCCAAACTATTTTCTGACCACAGGGCCCGCTTCCTTTTAACTGGCAGGGGTGGTGACGACATTCTAATCTGCAAAGAAAATATCTTATAAAGTTTAAATTTATTCAGTTACATTGGCAGAATGAATAGTTCATTATTACACTTTAATAATTAATAAAAAAAAAATGTTTTATATTCAACCGTTAGTTCGACGAACCATTATTATCATAATAATAACAAGAAAATTGATATATTTTAACTTTTAACCCCTATTTCACTTTTTTCTATTTCTATTTTTGCAAAATATTTGCCTAAGCTCTGTCCCATTTACAACTTTACCAAAATTCATTAAAATCGGTTCACCAGTTAAGCCGTGAAAAGGTGACAGACAGACAGACTTACTTTCGCATTGTTTAGTCTAAAATTGCACTTTAAAGTAACCATTTATTAAAGTCAACCTTTTCATCTCATACGTTAAATAAGGCCCGGGCCTTGTAAGCAACGGAAAGCGTGGGCCTTCTTAGCCATAGTTCAAATTCTAGAACAACGGAAAATATTAAATATAAATATAGGAATAAAATTACTAACTTACCCTTTCTCATGCAGCTAGTTAACTTGTGTTCACATCCAAATAAGAATAAACATCGACTAACTCAAGAAACTTAATTAAAACAAAGTTTATTTTCGTAAAAAAATATATGAAGAGCAGACGCTACCTCCCGCACCGACTGTATGAACGCTACTAACAAAATGGCGGCGGGTGCGTAGCAAAGCGTTGTTGCCAGCTCGTTGTATCTACTACTTCTATGTGTGCGGGATGTGTTGAACGAATAATACTATTGCAACTCTAATTTTTCGATACTGGGCCTTGCAACCGGCCGGGCCTTCTATGCCTGAACTACCTTAACACTTAAATTTTTTAAGTTATTTTGTGCATCTCGGGGTAAGTTTATTGAAACAAAGCTTTTCAGGAGATAAGAAAAAACTTAATAAGTTCTTATTCAATGAATCTCTATAACTGAAATTATTTGCACATGTCTATAAACATGTGCGTCTCTGTATAAGAACTTATTAAGTTTTCTTGTCTTCTAAAAATGAAGGGTGTTGCTTATAGCGTTGAAGCCGTATTTAAGCGATTTTGAAAAAAGTTTTATTTAAAAATTATAACGACAATTACTTTCAAATATTTTGGGTCTTTAATCTAAAATCGCTTAGAAGCAGAAACATGATTGGATAGAATTTTCTCGATAGAAAGTTTTCCCAAAAGTTGCTCCAAAATCTTAGTTTTTCTAATTTTTATCGGAAACTACAATGAATGTAATTGTAATTTTACGGTAATAATAATATCCAAAAAAAAACCGGACAAGTGCGAGTCGGACTCGCGCACTGAGGGTTCCGTACCTACTACTACCGGAGGAATAAAACCATAAAAACCACTTTTCTTTAACCGCATAACCAACTTATTCAACATTAAACAACTTCACCGCGAGTTAAATACGTGCAAAGCCATCTGTCGTCATCAAAGTTAAACAAAATATTAGACTTGTTGAATATCAATTCAACACGTATTAAAAAAACTACTCACTAGATCTCGTTCAAACCAATTTTCGGTGGAAGTTTGCATGGTAATGTACATCATATATTTTTTTTAGTTTTATCATACTCTTATTTTAGAAGTTACAGGGGGGGGGGGGGACACACATTTTACCACTTTGGAAGTGTCTCTCGCGCAAGCTATTCATTTTAGAAAAAAAATGATATTAGAAACCTTAGTATCATTTTTGAAGACCTATCCATAGATACCCCACACATATGGGTTTGATGAAAAAAAATTTTTGAGTTTCAGTTCTAAGTATGGGGCACCCCCAAAATTTATTACTTTTTTAAAATTTTGTGGGGAAACCTTCAAAATGCGGTTCACAGAATACATCTATTTACCAAGTTTCAACAGTATAGCTCTTATAGTTTCGGAAAAAAGTGGCTGTGACATACGGACGGACAGACGGACAGACAGACATGACGAATTTATAAGGGTTTTTTGCCATTCGGCTACGGAACCCTAAAAACGCTTAGAAATAGATTTTTGATGACTGGCTTAGTTTTTGATTAGATTAGGTAAAAGGTCGTTTTTCTGTTATATTCTTCAGCAACGCTGCATGTCGCACCTATCAACGGATCCGTGAGAGTGAGAAAGAAAAATAAATTCAATAAATCCCCTTAAACGCCCTTAGGTATGTAATAGGTGTGGAATTTTGGTAACGGCATGTAATTTTAAAAAGTAAAAGCTACGGTACAACTCTGATGAGTATAAAATGTATTCTATTTTTCATGTATTATAACGTGCCAAATATATAGTTTTTTATAATTTCATAAAACCAGTTAGAGTAGAGTAGGATGTAGATGATATAATATATACTATAATAAGTACAATGTGAACACTGAACAGGGTTGTCGAGACTCGAGACATTTCATAAGAAACATATGAATCAAAATTAAACGTAGGTATTGAAGGCGGCGGATAAGTTGAACCCTGCGTAAAACATTTTCATGTGTCTGCGGTATGAGGCCGCTGCGAAGAGAACTGCGTAAGGCGAGACGCAAGGAGATATACCTTTACCTTTTGCCCTTTTGGGTCAACTTAATTGCCGTGTCCTATAACTCTATTAATTAAATTAGGTTCTTGACTAGAGAACCCGAAGAAATACTAAAGATATGAATACTAAGAAATATTTTCTGGAAAAAAAAGATTCCGACGAATTGTATACCTCCTCCTTTTTTTGAAGTCGGTTAAAAAATAAAAAAAATAAACAAATTATAATTTTGCTCATGCCTATATAGGATAGTGCCAAATACTAGTGCATCTTAACAGCTTTTATCTCACCTATACAGTGTCACATCTATTTCAAATGTTAAATTATATTTGTTACTCGTTACATTGTATTCCATTCCAAATATTCAATTGTATGTTTTCATATTGTTTGCATTTTAATTATAGATACTCAAGTACCTACCGATATGGCAACTATTAATTATTAAATTAAAATTTTATTTATATTCGATTCATACAAATATTTTTTAATTATAATTAATTTGATCTCTATACTAGCACAAAAGCTGTTTCCACTAAAGTGAAGAAACAAGCAGAAAATACAGTTCTTAATTTAAAATCGTGCAGACAAACGTATTATATTAAACCGTGTACGCAAAAGCGCCCTAACAATTGTCAGTTTACTACGAGTTTAATATAATGGCTTAATCATAACGATTCGATTACTTTTACAGTCGCTGCCCGAGGTAAAATAAAATGGGGAACAGACCCCCTATTCGGTTCTCTTGTAACGTAGCGTTTTTAGGGAATTTTGGAAAACGGCTAATATTTGTAGACATTGTAGGAAATGTACAGATTCACAGAATTGACTAACCTCTCGAAACTTCGGAGTGCAGTATGACAGTTTCCGGTACAGGTTTAGGTATTGAAGCTAGGCGTATTGAAGCTGTGCTACCGCCACCCACCGCTAGATGGGGCCCTGGGTAATGGAAATTTCACCAGCGCGAATTTAGCGCCATCTCTGAGAAAGTAGCGTAGCTCCTTCAACTCTCCGTTCACTCTGTCGCATGTCTCCCCGACATCAGGCGCCGTTCTGGGGTGTAATTCTCAAAATTATAAAATTTTATAGTCACGGAATGAAAAGGTTCGACAATTTTTTATTTGATTCGTTTGCACTAGTCGATTGTTTTGGTATGTTGACATAATGGACTCTTGCATTACTAGTGCAAGCAAAAATCGACACTAAGGTGACGAACCTTTCATTCCGCGATTATACATCTGCCAACCATCGTCAGTAACCATAGCAATGCAGCCATCACCAGCCAATTAAGTATTTTTGCAGAATCAAGGGACTGTTTCCCCGTTTTATTGCACCGCGGGCAGCGAATATTTAACAATAGTCTGTCCATTCTATTCTGATTTGTCAGTTCTGCTTTACTCTCCTTTAGTTGGAACACCATAAACATGCGCAAACATAATTTTAGGTAAATATTTAACGAAGATTTGTGTATGTTGTAATCTCAGAATACAGTTTATTCTGTATTCTGAGGTTGTAATAAATAGTGAGTAAGTAGGCAATTATAAAAAAGTGTGAAATACACTTTTAGCTTTAAGGATAGCTAGTAATTAATGCTAAGGTGTAATAATGATACATATTAAATGATGAAATAATAAATTGTTCAAAATAATTTTTACAAAGAGAAATTATGTTTTATTTGTTCTTTATCTAAATCCGGCTAAAGGCTAACACAGGCTGGGGGCGCATGGCAAGGGATTTCAACTTTTCTTTTTTCTCTAGTTTTACGTGTCTGTCTGAGATCAGTCTTTTAATTATAATTTGAATTTCAACTATATTCAAACGTATCGTTATAGAAATACGACATAAATTGCTATGCTTTAAATGATGCAACAGCATCTAAAGGCACTTCACGAGCTCCCGCGGCGGAATGCAATAGCATGTGCTAACTGACAACAAAATCCCTTGTCATGCGAAGCCTTTCAGTGTCCTTGTTATATAGCATGTCTATTTCTCCTTTGGAAACGTCAATTTCGCCTCAAGCGAAAATTCGCCAGCGAATTGTTTCGTAAACGCTTGGCCGACCCAACATATCCTATGCCTTTAAATGAGCAATTCTTTCTATATAATCTGAATCTCGGAAACGGCTCGAACGATTTTCATGAAATTTAGTATACAAGGGGTTTTGGGGGCGATAAATTGAATCTAGCTAGGATTCATTTTTATAAAATGTCGTATTTACCAAAAAATATATATAAATCTATACCTGACATCTACTGGCGATAAAGTAAAACTATTACAGTAAACTCCTGCTGCCATCTATTGGGGAGTAGCTGTAATACTACAGAGCAAAGCTTGGTCACATTATAAAGTTATTCCTTGGTCTGTGGACCCAACCGACTCCCCATAATTCGCATATTATACAAGTGATGAAGTGACATAAAGTTCATTATGCTATGAACAGTCGGTTGGTTGGTTGGTTGGTTGGTTGGTTGGTTGGTTGGTTGGTTCACGCGTCAGGTGACCAAAGAGCTGGCGCTTACTTAGCCCAACGGCTAAGCCTAGTTATACAGCGAGGCAATAGCGCCAGTGTTTTGGGCACCATGCCATTAAGCGAGCATTTGGACGGTGTGTACATTTTGTAAATATTTTTAGTCTTAAATTAATTTGTAGACATAAATTACAATGTTTTATTTTGCAAAATTTGTAATTAAAATGAACAGTCGCGGAATGAAAAGGTTCGTCACCTTAGTGTCGATATTCGTTTGCACTAGTACTCTAGTACTGCAAGAGTCCATTATGCCAACATTCCAGTGCAAGAAACAGCGCTGCTAACATTTGAATAAATATGACGTTTGCTATCTGTGGTGTACACGTAGTCTGTGGCAGCGCGAGCGTACACGAGCGCCACCGAGATGTACTGAGCAAACCTATAAGTAGGTTGCCGCGCACGAGCACGCCCTGTTACGTTCTAGCCGCCTATGCGGCAACAAGTGGTCACCCGGTAAGTCATTACATATACTATTGTGTGCATGTGTGTAAAGATATTATACAGATTAGTAAGCGTAGGACATTACACCGATTACTTACTGTTTACAATTGAAGTTTATTATTTAAATAATCCCCAAGCGTCCAGTGGACGCCACAGTGGCGACGAGTAAACGCGCAGTAAGTAAAATTACCACTCAAAACAAGTACCTGTTTACGGAAATTGGTCAACAATAAAACATAAAATACTTAATGAGACTCATCAATGACATAATTTTAGGTAAACTCAGTCAATATTCCAATCAAAATAAAGAGGAAAAGAAAGAGACTTCCTGAAATGCAGTTTTGTAGATTATCTTACAACCTTCATTCTCATATCGAGTTTGTTGTCAATTTTTAATTCTGCATGATTCGGATAGCTCGTACTTTTTACGATTGAGATTTAACTGTATGTAGGTAGAAACCTTTCCACAGAAACAAAACTGTCTTCTGCGAATCAGATTTCCAAGCATGGATATTACAAATCTAAAAATAGATTATTCTACTACTATACTTTTATCAAACCGATAACTAGGATGATAAAAGAAATGTATTTCGTATGTTGTCGTCTATATTTGGGTCTAAGCACAGAGTTGTATTCAACGGTCAGCTGTGGCGTGGAACATTGGAAATACATATCACGCGGCGGCTGGTTTTTGCAATATAAACTTTGTGTAAAAGCAAGGTATTTCAAATACTATAACTGTTGTTGACCAAATCAGTTTACAAATATGATAGAAATAAAACATTTTTCTAATAAAATAAGTACCAACGATGAATCGTTAAATTCCTGTTAAAGCAAATACCTATCACTGCAAAACCAAACAATAACGTTCCCATTTGAACAAAATATAAACTTCTATATAAGGTTATATAAATTATAACAATGTACCTGTTATTATAAAGTTTATAATAACAATGTACCTGTTCGAACAAAGTACTACAGTGATAAATTTGGAATTTGATACCTATCACTGCAAAACCAAACAATAACGTTCCCGTTTGAACAAAATATAAACTTCTATATAAAGTTATATAAATTATAACAATGTACCTGTTATTATAAAGTTTATTATAACAATGTACCTGTTCGAACAAAGTACTACAGTGATAAATTTGGAATTTGATACCTATCACTGCAAAACCAAACAATAACGTTCCCGTTTGAACAAAATATAAACTTCTATATAAAGTTATATAAATAATAACAATGTACCTGTTCGAACAAAGTACTACAGTGATAAATTTGGAATTTGAATTCCATACATTGAAAAATAGTTGTAGGGCCTAAACTTAATGGTCCAATAACAATCGTTAAATGATTACCTGCTTTAAAAAAGTACTACTTTGATAAATTCGAAGTTACGTGATTGTACCAGGCTGTCATAATATCAAAGGCGTTTTGCCCTGTCCATCAATCAATAAGTATTAACTATTGAAAGTCTATCGCCGAGTTTCAATAAAGCCTACTAATTATACTTTATGATTGATTGCATACGTATCTCATTATAAAATCAAGTACTTTTAATTCGTTTACAAATTCAATCTTATGTACTAAGTACGAAGTTGTTCCTGCTTCCTGTTAAGGGCTAATCCTTCATACAACTTACAACGAATTAATTGAATACCTGACTATTATGGACATCAAACATACCGGTATATGCAGAAAACTAAAAGTGCCAATTTAAATATTTATTTTCCATATTTTGTGTTTCATAGTAGGTACTAAGTACCATTCTGAGTTTCATAGTATTGATTCTGAAAATGATTAAAAGTAAACAAGATTCGCTGACCATTATTTACAGGTCGTTCAACATGTCCCAATCACAAATGCCTACGCGGCTGTGAAGAGGCCATAACCTCCACAAGTTTCCGTTTACATTATAATTTAATTTATACTATCAATTGTACCTACGTTTCAAGTACTATATTACATCGAGTCCATGTCATTTTAGTCTCCAAAACTACCTTGTTCACTTCAATATTAAAGTTTCCGTTTAAAAGCAAGCATTAGAAATATAATAAAATGTTGTAGTGACCAACTTCAATGACTGTTCACAAGAAACGTGCAGTATTACTGCATTCTAGAGGTTTGCCACTACAATTCACATATTTTAATATAACCTGAGCTCACAAGACTGACGCTGACAAACACGATATGCATGATATTATTATTAAGTATTTTCCCCTAAAAAACAGTAGTTTATTCGAAGGGCACATCTTTTAGTCGATGAATTAAGAATTAATCGAAAAATAAAGTTCTTAATTCGCTTGAGACATCAAAGCTCGAAAGTTCAATTTGCTAATAAAGATGAAAGTCTACAGACCAGATGAGAGAGAAGTGTAATTCGAATAAATTATGGAACAATATTTTGTTACTAGGGGAGACAATTATTCAATTTATTTCATATAAGCTTACTTTACAACTTATTCATAGTCAGTACTTAAATGTTCAAAGTTATTAAATGGTGATAACTATTTAACGACTTAAAACTGAGTTTATGAGATACAAAAAAAAACGGTAGTATTTTACCAGAGGCAGATTACGTTAAAACTACAGCGCCAACTATATGAATTCGGTGATAGATGAGACAGAACAAAATGCAACAACGAAATTAACAGCAAAATTAAAAGGATTTACTACTACCATAGATATACAATAACCATAGTATTGTATGTAACTACTACCTACCAATTTAATTCCTGCTGCCGATGTGGTGGTAAAAGTCACAAAGGTAACAAAAGTTCTTGCTGCCGATGTGGTGATAAAAGTCACAAAGGTGACAAAAGTTCCTGCTGCCGATGTGGTAATAAAAGTCACAAAGGTGACAAAAGCAGTGCAGTGTTTCATGGGTTCAAGGGTAATTCCAATAAACACTGCAGAACAAGGGCTAATAAAATAAAAAATGCCAAAAATAGTACTAATAGTGAGCAGTAAAACTAACTTAAAGTCTTCCAAAACGATTATAGTTCATTAGATTATTAATTACATTTTCCGCATAAATAACGATGCGACAATCAACTCTGAGGTAAATAAAGTTAATATTCTGCAATGCAGAAATAAAAAGTGACTTCAAATCCTTAAAATGAAAGTTTTAGGACATAAAATAGACACAATTATTATGAAAATTGTTAATAAGTAACTTATTGGGAAAAACTGCCATCACTATTAATATAATACTATAGTAATAACAGAAATACATTTTGACAAGTTCAAAGATATCCAAAATCACCATTGACAAATAAGTTCTGCCAGTTTGTCAAACTTATAAACGAGTCCCACTTCCCTTGGAAGCAATGAAAAATAAAAAAAAGTAATGGTACGGGAGCTAGCAACGTTTGAAAAGTAAGAATTTTAGAAGAGCTGATTTTGTGATATGTCGTGCTTCTTGCACTTTCGGTTAGAGTCGGGGCCATCTGGAAGCCGAAAGCCGTTGCGTTCATTAATGCGCATCCTTGGTCTGTCCAGGTGTTGCAGCTTACGCCTCCATAATGTTTATACCAATGTTGTTGGGGCTACTAATTGCCCTTAAAATTATTACAGGCGCACTACCATTTATGATGACATTTCATATGTTAACTCGTATGTGGTTGACAATTGACTAATACAAAAATGAAACGTCATCATAAATGATAGTGCGCCTGTAGTTATTTTAAGGGCAATTAGTATCCCCGACAACATTGGTATAAACATTGTGGACGCGTAAGCTGCAAATAGGATGCGCAGTAATAAACGCAACGGCTTCTGCCAGCCAGATAGCCCAGACTCTAACCGAAAGTGCAAGAAAGACAACATATCACAAAACCAGCTCACCTAAAATTCTTTCTCGAAAACGTTGCTAGCTCCTATACCATAACTATGAGCTGGGAAGAACATCTAATCTATCATTGAACTTGTAAATAAGCCGTCGCCAAGGATTTCTCCGGTGAATATCAATCAAAATCGAGTTCCATCTCTGCAAAGTACCAGGCGTTCAGCAAATTGAAAGAGATTTATCTAACTTGTAGACCAGACGTAGCGCTAGAAGCTGTTTCGTAGCACCGTAGCGGATTACCGCGCGGCGTAGGCTACGAGACTCCTTTCACTTTCTGTAGTCCTAGTATATCGTGTTAATTAAAATTGTCTATAATGAAATAAAATGTTTGACTAAATAAAATATTTAAAATGAAGATATTATTTAGAACGTATATTGTTTAGTTTATATATGAGATATATATAAGTCCCATTAAAAAATAAAAATAAATAATGAATTTACTGGACGGTTCCATTATCGCGGGTACAAGCAATTTAAGTTAACGAATATTTGAACCTTACAATCATAAAACTCATAAAAAGCTATAAATTTAAGTTGAGTTTTGACTTCTCCCTTCTTGTACAAAGTGTCAGATTGTTAATGATTAATTTCTGTGGAAAAAGTAAACTTTTTAATTTTTGTATCGTGGGTGCAACAAGTAAACATTGTATTCTAGCACTCAATAATTCTTAATAAATAAAAACATTTACTTTCATTTTTGAAACAGAAAGATAAATGATTATTGACAAGTTTAACGTCTAAAAAATAATCTCCAGCTGTTAACAACGGCTATTTTACGACACTGTTTCTAAGAGATTATTTTCAGTTTGTATCAACTTTGCAGGTGGTATTATTTTCAAACTCTCAAAAAAATTTAATATGGAATTAATCAATAAAAAAGGAAAAAGACTTTCCTCATTGTACTACTCGCATTAAAAAAAACAATTATTATTATTTAAAAATAATTATACATGTACAAATTACAATTTTACAAATTTCGCACAGTGTCACAAAAACCTTACGGTTTATCCGTACACTAATAACGCGATTTAAAAAATTAATGTCTGGAAGCGTCTATAGCGGAATCGCCCTAATCTGACAAATTTCGGTTGCTGTACCACATAACACATATATCATCTCAGTTACGAGATATTTATTGCTCCCAATACATGATTCCATCAATCTCTGCAGTGAAAAGAAAATTGCAAACACACCTCAAAAAATTAACTTCCAACTGTTGTAACTTTAGTATTTATCAAGATATAATGTATTAAGTCTATAATGCTAAAATTAACATACTTAAGCGAGTTTTATATTATGTTAATTTATTCAATTTATTGTAGAATGTTTGGGTTGCGTCCCCTTTTCCTCTCAATTCAGTATGTCAGTGCCAGTGTAGAACTCAATAATGAATAATAACAAATTATTCTTATTTCATAATTAATTTGTTAAGGCTAACATTCATGTCCTGAATTGGATTAGGTTTGTTATACTATAGATAACACTAATGCTATTATTTATTGTTCAGAGCAAAGTTTAAATGGATTTTGCAGTTCATACAAAATTCATAAAGACTAGGAAGTCGTTTTATTCAGCAGATAACGGTTGTTTGAACCGGTTATGCACTGTTTATATTATTTATTACTAGTCTTTATTTTTCGTTATTATTTTCATGAAAAAACCCCTACATGAGCAAAATCTTTCAAAGCACTATCATTCAGAAGTATGAGCAAGCAGTAAATATTTTCAAAATATTTTATTTGGTTATGGTATCGGAGAAACAACACTCCGAGTATCTATTGGTTTCATGTACAAATATTCGAAAAAAAAAAAAAGAAAAAAAAAAGGGAACGGATAAGTAGCCAATACTTTACAACTCTAGTTATAAAGACGTTAAAAAAAAAATTACGAAAAGGAAGGGATGTGGTGTACACATAGTCTGTGGCAGCGCGAGCGTACACGAGCGCCACCGAGATGTACTGAGCAAACCTATAAGTAGGTTGCCGCGCACGAGCACGCCCTGTTACGTTCTAGCCGCCTATGCGGCAACAAGTGGTCACCCGGTAAGTCATTACATATACTATTGTGTGCATGTGTGTAAAGATATTATACAGATTAGTAAGCGTAGGACATTACACCGATTACTTACTGTTTACAATTGAAGTTTATTATTTAAATAATCCCCAAGCGTCCAGTGGACGCCACACTATCGATGAGGCTATCGAATAAGGTTTTGCTTGTTTTTTCTATCCCTTCAATGTGTTACCAAAATGTATTAAAACCTCATTAAAACCTTAGTTATTTAGGAGAAATTATGATATTTTGAAATTGACCGATTGACAATAGTTTTATAATGTCAGGTTGAATTAACAAGAAGGTTGCAGTTTATCCATAATAATCTTGTTGACAAGATAAATAGTCAAACTACCTTGATCTGAACAATTTTGAACTTTACTAACGAACAGTTAAACTTTATTTTCTCTAACTCGAGTCTATTCTGTAACATAGTTTCAAAACGTAATATGTGCTCGTGATACGTTGAACGAATCAATTTGAAAATCGACGAACCTTTTCGTTCCGCGACTGTACAATTTCGTTGCAAAAAGTCGCTTCCATTCCATTCTGCGGCGGTATAAATTGACCCTAATATTCTTACTTCTTAACTAAATAGGTCACCTACTTCTTCGTTTGCTCAATACTAGTACTCTTCGGGAAATTATGAATAAAAACGCAAAAGAATTCCATGAAAATCTTTATTTCAGAAAAAAGTACTTCAAACCCCTGAGCGGGGTGAATCGTGCGTAAACCAATAAGATACATACAAGGCATAAACGGCAAGTTTAACAGGCGAGCAGAACACCGCTTCTTACAAACGTAATCTCTTTAAAATTCGTATTATAATTAATTGAATTGATGAATAAATAAATACTTTTATTTAAAACTCGAATGATTATTCGAGTTATCATTTCACTTAGGGCTGCTGATTTTAAACGTCAGATAAAGTACTTAAGTACCTAAAAAATAAACTTGAAAATCTGTCAAAACGTCGTATTTATTCCTTAGTTAAAAAATCAGCCCTTTATTATTACATATACTCTTTTCATTCGTTTATTTTCCCTTTGACACATGAAATCACATGAAACAGATCTAGCTATAGCGAGGGAACAGAGGGAAATAAAGGTAAAGTGGTCTCTTTCTGGTCCCTCGATATGCTATATTTGTTTCATGTGTCAAAGAGAAAATAAACTATTGGAAATAGTATAGTGATATTTCATTCCAGAAAATGATTTTGAAAGATGAGTAAGGTATTTAGAAACAGATAATTTTTTCACACGTTCACATGAAGAAGTTGTGCTCTGCTCCTTCCTTAAAAGAAAAACAAATACTAGATTACTTAATTAATAGACGATAAGATTTTAATTTTATTGGTGTTTTTTGTACAACCTTTTAGGGACGACAATATAAGCGCCACTCGTTATTACGGTAGGTCGTATTGCATGTTTTTGATACCCAAAAAAATTTAACAGCGAAATAGCATCTTTTCGTTTCCACAATTCTTTAAAACACGACCTACCCATAATGGCACGAGCGTCAATAATCTCTATATTTAATTACTAGCTACCTTATAGAAATCACACAAAAAATATATAAAGTTAGATGTCCATTATTGCACAAACATAAAATTTGAGAGAAGTGCTAAGTTAACATTATATACAATTTAATAACATCGACTATGGTAAAGAGTTTATGGGTAAAATCCGGTCGCGAAAATTCAAATTTTATTAATTTTTCGCAAATACTTAGTGGTCATCGTAGGCTTTAGGCAATTAGTTTTGCGAGCATAACATTTATAGGTAGGTACAGTCACGGAATGAAAAGGTTCGTCAGTTTTCAAACTGATTCGTTTACACTAGTCGATTCTTTTGGTATGTTGGCATAATGGACTTGCAGTACTAGTGCAAGCGAAAACCGGCACTATGGTGACGAACCTTTTCATTCCGGGACTATACATCTGCCTAAGCTGATTGAACTTAACAATAAAAACTATTTTTATAAGGGCTACCTAATGTCCTGGAACGCACTGCAACTGACATGAACAAGCGTATCACTTAACATCACGCGGACGTCTTGCTATTGACGTGATAACGTTTAATAAATTGATGAACACCAGCAATGCACATGAAAAATAGTAACGTTCCGCGTAACGTTCCACCTGAGCCTGTGCGTGCAAGCGAGAGCGCGCAACAAGCGATACAGAGGCACGATAAAACAAACGACAGAGAGGCTAATTATGACGTTATCATGTAAATCTAAATTTTTTTCTTTGATTTGAAGAAATTAAATTTCCTCTATATCCACTTGCCTTTTAATATTATTAAAAGGCAAGTGGATATAGGGTACGTTCGATCGGATTGAGTTTAAAATTGAGTGCAACTGTTATATAAAATAGCTCGTCTTTGTGCGTAATTTTTCGAATCACTTCTATCAATTGGGTATTTGCCTCCAGTTTTTTATTGTTAGTGTAGATAGAGTGGGTCATAGTAATCGAGTTAAAAATACATTATACTATTTTACATTCGTTTATTTTCTCTTTCACACATGAAACAGATATAGCAATAGCGAGGGACCAGAAAGAGACAACTTTACCTTTATCTCTCTCTAGTCCTTCGCTATTGCTATATCTGTTTAAATCAAGTGATTTCATGTGTCAAAGAGAAAATAAACGAATGGAAAATAGTATAATGTATTTGCTTTGTATATTCTGTATTGTAACAAAAGTTACAATACAGAATATACAAAGCTTTTTATTATCTGTGCAACAACTATGATTTTAATTAATCTTCAGCATCACTACTACAAACTAGTCGTCGTAGGCAATAATAAAATATAGTCCTTAAATAAGTTTTTTTTTAATGTTTCTCTGGAAATTGGAAAAAAAATATTATTTATATTACAGCGATGTCTAATCTAATAACTATCAAACAATTATCATGAAGTCACCTACATAATATTTTTAGAGTTCGAATAAAATTATAAATTAGTGTGTAATAATATAATTTTAATATTTAACACATTAACAATGTTTCGGCACTAATTCTAAACAGGTAATTTATTTCTATTTATATATTCAATAAGATCCGGAAAAGGGCCGAATTTACTTTTCTGTTCGATGGTTTAAGCCCCTTTTTCTACACTATTTAATAAAAAATCTAGTCGACTTGAGGTAAATGACCGTCTGGTTTAACGTGAAACTTGTAGTAGTAGGTGTCGTATAAGTTGAACCATGTGCAGAACACATTTTCTAGTCTCAACAGTGTGTCTATTGCGAGTTTTTTGAAAGTGAGAGAGTAAACGCGAATTTGTATAGAATTGATGTAGCGACATCTATTGACAACATTTGTGAACCGCTCCAATAACTCTCTCACGACGATATCAATAACAATCTTACAAATAGGAGGTTCATGTTACATTGTTTTTCAACCGTTAATTTATCATTTGCTGCCTATTCAGCATGCGCACTTGGATATATGTCTCTCCACTTTTGTCGATATCTTTTTTGTCTATCAATATGGATCAGAAAGAGAAAAGAGAGCAACAAAAGTAGAGAGACAATATCTCTACGCGCGCATGCTGGCCCTGCAGGACTGAAATTTTTTAGTAGGAATGACTAATTTGTTTCGCTATAATCCGCTTCTTGACAAAACAAATTAGTATTTCCTACTACCTAATTATGGATTTCCTCAAAATAACGCCTGCTTCCATTCAATATTTGAAATATTTTAGACAACCCATTTTCAATATATTTATTGTCTTATTGAATTGCGTATGAAATACTTTTTCATCCATTAATCAGGATCCTAATCCCTTACTCCGGATCTCGCACTAAATAATAATTAAACATAGCCAAACATGTGATCACATAATGCCATACACACACATTTGTGCATATACGTATCTACTTACATGTTTATCGATTTTAGGTACCTACTCAAAATAATTCATCAACTTTTTAGTTTTTCTCTACTATCGATAATTTATAAGACAAAATCGCAATACGTATTTCGATGAATGCGTTATATTCCGAGCAATATTTTTGAGTTTTAGTAATTATATTCGCTCGAAATACTATCGCACGTGTTAAATTTGTACATGACATAGCTGTAGCGTCATTTTAAGAGCAGATTGATTCAACAAACTCTAACAGACTAACTAAAAAGATTCCGACGAATTGAGAACCTCCTCCTTTTTTTTGAGTCGGTTAAAAATGGCAACTAACAGGACAAATTAAAAATAAAGTTAATATGTGCTTGATAAAGTTAGTTGGACCAATGACTAAGGCTTGGTTTCTTGACTTGACTTTTTGACGTTATAGTCAAAATATGGCGGCCTGAGTCTTGTCTTTCGAAACAAGGGTAAAACGTTTCGGTTAAAGTCAAGTCAAGCAACCGAGCCTAAGGGCGTGTTACTCGACAGTCGGTAAACTTTACAGTTACAAATGGTAAAAGTCATATTTGACAGTCAAAGTCATTTTCAATTTGACAGATGACAGCACTCGTGCAGTAACTGTTCAAGCAACACACCCTAAGATTCACAGGGCAAGTTCAAAACACGTTGTCAAACGTGCGGTAATAAACATCAAGCAACATTCCAATTCCTATTTCTAAACCACATTGAGTATAATGACACGTTGCGTGTGTTTTTCCACGTTTATTACACCACTTTAATCTGTATTTGCGTAGGTCTCTACAATGTAAATCACAGTTCTCACGAGTCACAATGTAACCGCAGGTCCTTTGAACTACTCCGGTCTCATAGAAAAATGTTGCCTTAGAAAAGCGGTCGTAAAATTGCGTCGGATGACGTCACTAGCCGTAATATAGCGTCGTTCGACTCCATTAGCTGTACAATAGCGTCGAAACATGTCATTGGCTGTAATGCAGCGTCGAATGGCGTCACCGGGCGTAATATATCGTTGAATATTGTCACTAAAATTGATACGTTTTGTGCGCTATTCTTGCGACCGGTTAGTCACGGCACAGTTCTCTGGCCGCCATTTTTAAAACCGCTTAGTCACGGCATCGTTGTTCTAAGAAGCGGTGTATCTCAAGGGAGCACTCGACGCGTGCCGCCATTTTTACAACCGGTTAGTCACGGCACCGTTCTCTGGACCGCTATTTTTACAACCGTTTAGTCACGGCACCGTTGTTCTAATGGCTCCTACACACTATGCCGGCGGCACAGCCGGCGGGTTTTTGCCGCACGGGTATGCCGCCGGCATAATCAGGCCGCCGGCACTTGCCGCTGGTGGCCGCAGAGCATCATTTTCAGTTGTGACAGCCGGGTAGAACGGTAGTGGTGTACATTTTGTGTTCCTAGTTCAACGATGGATAACGAAGCCGTTAACATCGCCATCGCGGCCGTAGTATTAATTTTAATTAGCAAAAAACTCAAAAGAAAAAGGAGATTTTGGGTGCGTCCGAGTTTGCAACGCAGAAAGTTGCAGAATGGTACCGTCATGATAGATAACTATAAAAAAGATGATATTGGTTGTCGGCACTTGCGTAACAGCATGTTTTTTGGTTTTCTAAGAATGAATTATGAAGATTTTGAAATTTTGCTGCACCATACTGAACCGCACATTGCCAAAAAAAATACAGCTTGGAGAGAATCCATACCGGCCAAAGAGAGATTAGCAGTAACGTTGAGATTTTTAGCTACAGGAGAAAGTTATTGGAGCCTTGGAGAACTATTTAAAATCTCACCACAACTTCTTTCTTCTTTGATTCCCGAAGTCTGTCAGGCTCTAATATCAGTACTTAATATTAGGGTAAGTATGAATATTTTTGCACGGGATAAATGAACATAATGAATTTATTCTAAGTATTAATTAATACATATTTACTGTTTTTAGATGCCAGTGTCGGAGGAAGAATGGCTTAAGGTTTCACGTTTATTTTTCAAGAAATGGAATGTTCCAAATTGTTGTGGTGCAATAGATGGGAAGCATATACGTATACAGTGCCCTGATAATAGTGGTTCAGAATTTTTTAACTACAAATCGTATTTCAGCATTGTCTTGTTGGCAGTAGTTGATGCCAATTATAATTTTTTATACATTGATATAGGATGCCAAGGAAGAATTTCAGATGGTGGTGTTTTTAGAAACAGTTCATTTTTTGAAGCATTAAATACATCTTTAAATCTACCAACACCAAGACCTTTACCAGGACGCATCATTAACATGCCATTTTTTTTCCTCGCTGATGATGCTTTTCCCATTTCGCAAAATATAATGAAACCATTTTCTGGACGACATGAGGCTGGATCTTCGAAGAGAATATGTAATTATAGATTTTGTAGAGGAAGAAGAGTCGTAGAAAATGCTTTTGGAATATTAACCGAAAAATTTAGATTGTTTCATACTGTAGGCAATTTACAACCAGAGAAAATGAAATTTGCTGCAATGGCTTGTGTATGTCTACACAATTTTTTACGAAGAAATGACGTCGAAGTTGACGGAGATTTTGAAGGTGAAAGAATTTTGCCATCTCAAAATGTTGAAGTAGCTCAGGGACCCTCAGCAGTCAGAAATGAGTTGATGAATTATTTTATTTCGGAACAAGGACGACTGTCATGGCAAGATTATATTTCTTAATAGCTATTTATGCAACTGTATCGTAATGAGGGTCATTTTAATTCGAGTGCTGTTTTTTGATACGAGGCTTGCCGAGTATCAAAATAGGATAGTACGAGAATTAAAATGACTAATAACGTACAGTTGCATACAAGATTTTATCTACGACAAGGACGTCTTTATAATTTTTTACTTTATAAATTAATAAAAAAGTCAAATCAATCAAATTTTTTTTATTATGTATTAGGGTGAATATGTACACAACAACAGTAAATAATTAATATACTTAATTAAATTAATTCGGGAGTTAATATTGTTTGTGTACATTAATTATAGGTTATAGATATTAGTTTTTACTTATTAGTTATTTTAAGTTGTAGTAGTTCCAAATAATGTTTATTTATGCAAAACTTACTCAAACAAATAACTAAGTAAATATTACTTTATTTTAAAGTAACCACTAAATATCATTGATACACCCAACGTACGTAGGTAGGTACCTAATCCAGACAAATTTGAGAATAATAAATTACAATGATATCATGTTAAGATACGGTATCCAGTTTCAGATAATATCGTTTTATAGGTTCAGTGTTACCAAATACAGACAGATCCACCAATATATAATTTCAAAAAATATATAGTTTCAGAATCCGATATAGAATATCGATATATAGTTTCGATTTGATACCCTAAAAACCTGATATTACCCAGTCCTAATAAGTACAATTGTAACATTTAAAGCCTTTATTAAACATGTATTAATCACAAATTTTCACGTCGGTATTATAAAAATTTGGCTTTAGTTATTTTCTAAAAATGTATAAAGGCTATCCTGTGTATCTGAATTGCTCGTAGTCGTATAACAAGATTGACTCGTGGAGGGACGTGTGCTGTCATCAACTGTAGAAGTAGTGATAAATCCCGGAGAGTTCGTGATTGGAAAATTCCTGCGAGCGTAATTGCCTATTTCAGCCTGATATATAATATTTTGTATATTATGTTGAACTGTCGATGAGGTGATGGGATCCATTTTGCGTATTTTGCTTGCTATATAATCACCGAAAAGCGAAGCATCGTCGCGTATTGATTTTGAGGCTGAGGCTGATATGTCTTTTAAAATATTTAACGCTTCAGTAATATTACTGTCTCCGTCAGAATTATGCCTTTTCCGGGAACAGGGCGTTACATCAAGCTGTAAAAAATAAAAATAAATTAGAATAAAATAAAACCGGCCAAGTGCGAGTCGGACTCGCGCAACGAGGGTTCCATACTCCAGAAGTATTATGTATTCTAGTAAAATAAGGGAACTAAATTTTCTATCACCAAAATTTATATTTGTCATCAAGTTGTATCACCTTAATCCTTACTGAAATAATCGAGTGTGACGGACGGACAGACGGACGGACGGAGAAAGTCGCACCATAAGGGTTCCATTTTACCATTTTGGTATGGAACCCTAAAAAGGAAATTTAGCGCTGTCACTGCGCTGAAGTAGCACCAGCCAAACAATAAATCTACACACACACACACACACATAAAGAGCACACACTACAGGATACATACATATTTACATAAATATATTAATAAATAAGTTAAATACATAGCCTACATACATACATACATAGCATAATTCATTTACTCATTACGGCAATCATTCTCATCATCATTATCAGCTCCCCATTCTGCTCCAATGCGGGTTGGCGGGCATTACCAGCAATAATCACCTTTAATTATTGTAAATATCTCGGAACGTATCGAAACGTATAACATCTACATATATTGTGCCCTGTTAGTACCGCCCTCCACACAAAAATCTTCAAACCAACACATAGGAACAAGAAATGTAGGAATCAGGAATACCTACAGGGGTATTTTCACTATTTACTGTTTGTAGTGGTTTATTTTTCTCTCTCAAAAAATCCAATGCCTTGTAAGCAAACCACTTCGATACGTGTACATCGTCTGCGCCTGCACCAGATTTACGCGACTCGTCAACCTTCTTTTTTTCACGAAAATAATGAGACGTTAAATTTTTTAACTTCCTCTCTACTTCACTTTTATCAATGCCAAACAAACTTGCAATTATATTTAGAGCGTCCATCCGTTTGTTTTTGTTCTTGTACTCTGCATTTTTAGGATTCCACAAAATGTCATATTTATGGAACTGTTCAATTAGCAGCAACACAGCTTCGTCATCCCAATTGAATGACATTTTAATTTGCGTAGAACACACCGCACAACACTATCACTCCAATGCCGGGAGCGAACTGACGCCGGCTCCCCGCGCAACCCGCCGGCATACCCCGGCGGCCATGCAAGCGGCTCGTTTGTGCGGCAAGCCCGGCGGCTCAAATACCCGCCGGCACTGCCGCCGGCATGGCCGCCGGCATGGCCGCCGGCCATGCCGCCAACAAGCCCGGCGGCATTCCCGGCGGGTATTTGAGCCGCAAGGCTTGTGCGGCTCAAATACCCGCACAAAGGCGGGTTTTTGCCGCACCGAGCCGTGCGGCAAAAACCCGCCGGCTGTGCCGCCGGCATAGTGTGTAGGAGCCTTTAGAAGCGGTGTATCTCAAGGGAGCACTCGACGCTTGCCGCCATTTTACAACCGTGTCGCCGCGTCTCTCGGGAGCGGTGGACGCTACTCGTCGGGCACGGCGCGGCGAGCCACGAACAGGCGCAGCGCTCACATGTTCTGCCGCGTGGTGGTGACCAGCATGTTGGTGTCGAGGCCGCGCGATGCGCTCGTGGATGCCGTGGCTCAGCCAGATCAGGCGCAGCTTCTCGTAGCGCTCCGGGCACAGGTGCAGCGGGTTGCCGCGCCTCAGACCCTGCGGGGCAACCAGCAATGTCACTGCCACTTTGAAATTGAAAAAAGGAACACAAACTAAATCAAAAAGCAGACATTAGTAAAGACACGGGGGATAAAGATCAAGAGGCAGATAAACTCCTTAAGAGCCGGCAACGCATTTGTAATTCCTCTGGCATCTTCTTTCTGATCGCAGCTTCAGGTCTCCATGGTCCCTGGTGTCACGTTGACCGTCCCCGATCTGTTGTGACGCCGCCATCTACAATTCCCAGCCAATGTTTGTTGCCGTCAGGAACAGCAGCAACTTCTTGGCTGAAAGAAGCATCCTCTGGCAAAGCAAATGTCCATGGGCGGCGGTGATCACTTAACAGATGATCCGCCAGCTCGTTTGTATGATAAAAACACCCACCTGGTCGTTCTCGCCGTACTTGTCGAGGTAGGGCGCGGGCAGCATGACGACGTCCCTGTCGAACATCTCGGTGCGGCACTTGACGTTGTGGTAGAAGTACAGCTGGTTGAGCAGCGCGAACCCGTTCCTGCGCCACATGCCCGCGTGCACCTGCGCTATCATGGCCATCGTGCACAGCACTGGCTCTGTGAAACAACACCAGTCGCCGGCGGCTCACCTGCAGCATGACGACGTCCCTGTCGAACATCTCGGTGCGGCACTTGACGTTGTGGTAGAAGTACAGCTGGTTGAGCAGCGCGAACCCGTTCCTGCGCCACATGCCCGCGTGCACCTGCGCTATCATGGCCATCGTGCACAGCACTGGCTCTGTGAAACAACACCAGTCGCCGGCGGCTCACCTGCAGCATGACGACGTCCCTGTCGAACATCTCGGTGCGGCACTTGACGTTGTGGTAGAAGTACAGCTGGTTGAGCAGCGCGAACCCGTTCCTGCGCCACATGCCCGCGTGCACCTGCGCTATCATGGCCATCGTGCACAGCACTGGCTCTGTGAAACAACACCAGTCGCCGGCGGCTCACCTGCAGCATGACGACGTCCCTGTCGAACATCTCGGTGCGGCACTTGACGTTGTGGTAGAAGTACAGCTGGTTGAGCAGCGCGAACCCGTTCCTGCGCCACATGCCCGCGTGCACCTGCGCTATCATGGCCATCGTGCACAGCACTGGCTCTGTGAAACAACACCAGTCGCCGGCGGCTCACCTGCAGCATGACGACGTCCCTGTCGAACATCTCGGTGCGGCACTTGACGTTGTGGTAGAAGTACAGCTGGTTGAGCAGCGCGAACCCGTTCCTGCGCCACATGCCCGCGTGCACCTGCGCTATCATGGCCATCGTGCACAGCACTGGCTCTGTGAAACAACACCAGTCGCCGGCGGCTCACCTGCAGCATGACGACGTCCCTGTCGAACATCTCGGTGCGGCACTTGACGTTGTGGTAGAAGTACAGCTGGTTGAGCAGCGCGAACCCGTTCCTGCGCCACATGCCCGCGTGCACCTGCGCTATCATGGCCATCGTGCACAGCACTGGCTCTGTGAAACAACACCAGTCGCCGGCGGCTCACCTGCAGCATGACGACGTCCCTGTCGAACATCTCGGTGCGGCACTTGACGTTGTGGTAGAAGTACAGCTGGTTGAGCAGCGCGAACCCGTTCCTGCGCCACATGCCCGCGTGCACCTGCGCTATCATGGCCATCGTGCACAGCACTGGCTCTGTGAAACAACACCAGTCACCTGCAGCATGACGACGTCCCTGTCGAACATCTCGGTGCGGCACTTGACGTTGTGGTAGAAGTACAGCTGGTTGAGCAGCGCGAACCCGTTCCTGCGCCACATGCCCGCGTGCACCTGCGCTATCATGGCCATCGTGCACAGCACTGGCTCTGTGAAACAACACCAGTCGCCGGCGGCTCACCTGCAGCATGACGACGTCCCTGTCGAACATCTCGGTGCGGCACTTGACGTTGTGGTAGAAGTACAGCTGGTTGAGCAGCGCGAACCCGTTCCTGCGCCACATGCCCGCGTGCACCTGCGCTATCATGGCCATCGTGCACAGCACTGGCTCTGTGAAACAACACCAGTCGCCGGCGGCTCACCTGCAGCATGACGACGTCCCTGTCGAACATCTCGGTGCGGCACTTGACGTTGTGGTAGAAGTACAGCTGGTTGAGCAGCGCGAACCCGTTCCTGCGCCACATGCCCGCGTGCACCTGCGCTATCATGGCCATCGTGCACAGCACTGGCTCTGTGAAACAACACCAGTCGCCGGCGGCTCACCTGCAGCATGACGACGTCCCTGTCGAACATCTCGGTGCGGCACTTGACGTTGTGGTAGAAGTACAGCTGGTTGAGCAGCGCGAACCCGTTCCTGCGCCACATGCCCGCGTGCACCTGCGCTATCATGGCCATCGTGCACAGCACTGGCTCTGTGAAACAACACCAGTCACCTGCAGCATGACGACGTCCCTGTCGAACATCTCGGTGCGGCACTTGACGTTGTGGTAGAAGTACAGCTGGTTGAGCAGCGCGAACCCGTTCCTGCGCCACATGCCCGCGTGCACCTGCGCTATCATGGCCATCGTGCACAGCACTGGCTCTGTGAAACAACACCAGTCGCCGGCGGCTCACCTGCAGCATGACGACGTCCCTGTCGAACATCTCGGTGCGGCACTTGACGTTGTGGTAGAAGTACAGCTGGTTGAGCAGCGCGAACCCGTTCCTGCGCCACATGCCCGCGTGCACCTGCGCTATCATGGCCATCGTGCACAGCACTGGCTCTGTGAAACAACACCAGTCACCTGCAGCATGACGACGTCCCTGTCGAACATCTCGGTGCGGCACTTGACGTTGTGGTAGAAGTACAGCTGGTTGAGCAGCGCGAACCCGTTCCTGCGCCACATGCCCGCGTGCACCTGCGCTATCATGGCCATCGTGCACAGCACTGGCTCTGTGAAACAACACCAGTCACCTGCAGCATGACGACGTCCCTGTCGAACATCTCGGTGCGGCACTTGACGTTGTGGTAGAAGTACAGCTGGTTGAGCAGCGCGAACCCGTTCCTGCGCCACATGCCCGCGTGCACCTGCGCTATCATGGCCATCGTGCACAGCACTGGCTCTGTGAAACAACACCAGTCACCTGCAGCATGACGACGTCCCTGTCGAACATCTCGGTGCGGCACTTGACGTTGTGGTAGAAGTACAGCTGGTTGAGCAGCGCGAACCCGTTCCTGCGCCACATGCCCGCGTGCACCTGCGCTATCATGGCCATCGTGCACAGCACTGGCTCTGTGAAACAACACCAGTCGCCGGCGGCTCACCTGCAGCATGACGACGTCCCTGTCGAACATCTCGGTGCGGCACTTGACGTTGTGGTAGAAGTACAGCTGGTTGAGCAGCGCGAACCCGTTCCTGCGCCACATGCCCGCGTGCACCTGCGCTATCATGGCCATCGTGCACAGCACTGGCTCTGTGAAACAACACCAGTCACCTGCAGCATGACGACGTCCCTGTCGAACATCTCGGTGCGGCACTTGACGTTGTGGTAGAAGTACAGCTGGTTGAGCAGCGCGAACCCGTTCCTGCGCCACATGCCCGCGTGCACCTGCGCTATCATGGCCATCGTGCACAGCACTGGCTCTGTGAAACAACACCAGTCGCCGGCGGCTCACCTGCAGCATGACGACGTCCCTGTCGAACATCTCGGTGCGGCACTTGACGTTGTGGTAGAAGTACAGCTGGTTGAGCAGCGCGAACCCGTTCCTGCGCCACATGCCCGCGTGCACCTGCGCTATCATGGCCATCGTGCACAGCACTGGCTCTGTGAAACAACACCAGTCACCTGCAGCATGACGACGTCCCTGTCGAACATCTCGGTGCGGCACTTGACGTTGTGGTAGAAGTACAGCTGGTTGAGCAGCGCGAACCCGTTCCTGCGCCACATGCCCGCGTGCACCTGCGCTATCATGGCCATCGTGCACAGCACTGGCTCTGTGAAACAACACCAGTCGCCGGCGGCTCACCTGCAGCATGACGACGTCCCTGTCGAACATCTCGGTGCGGCACTTGACGTTGTGGTAGAAGTACAGCTGGTTGAGCAGCGCGAACCCGTTCCTGCGCCACATGCCCGCGTGCACCTGCGCTATCATGGCCATCGTGCACAGCACTGGCTCTGTGAAACAACACCAGTCACCTGCAGCATGACGACGTCCCTGTCGAACATCTCGGTGCGGCACTTGACGTTGTGGTAGAAGTACAGCTGGTTGAGCAGCGCGAACCCGTTCCTGCGCCACATGCCCGCGTGCACCTGCGCTATCATGGCCATCGTGCACAGCACTGGCTCTGTGAAACAACACCAGTCGCCGGCGGCTCACCTGCAGCATGACGACGTCCCTGTCGAACATCTCGGTGCGGCACTTGACGTTGTGGTAGAAGTACAGCTGGTTGAGCAGCGCGAACCCGTTCCTGCGCCACATGCCCGCGTGCACCTGCGCTATCATGGCCATCGTGCACAGCACTGGCTCTGTGAAACAACACCAGTCGCCGGCGGCTCACCTGCAGCATGACGACGTCCCTGTCGAACATCTCGGTGCGGCACTTGACGTTGTGGTAGAAGTACAGCTGGTTGAGCAGCGCGAACCCGTTCCTGCGCCACATGCCCGCGTGCACCTGCGCTATCATGGCCATCGTGCACAGCACTGGCTCTGTGAAACAACACCAGTCACCTGCAGCATGACGACGTCCCTGTCGAACATCTCGGTGCGGCACTTGACGTTGTGGTAGAAGTACAGCTGGTTGAGCAGCGCGAACCCGTTCCTGCGCCACATGCCCGCGTGCACCTGCGCTATCATGGCCATCGTGCACAGCACTGGCTCTGTGAAACAACACCAGTCGCCGGCGGCTCACCTGCAGCATGACGACGTCCCTGTCGAACATCTCGGTGCGGCACTTGACGTTGTGGTAGAAGTACAGCTGGTTGAGCAGCGCGAACCCGTTCCTGCGCCACATGCCCGCGTGCACCTGCGCTATCATGGCCATCGTGCACAGCACTGGCTCTGTGAAACAACACCAGTCACCTGCAGCATGACGACGTCCCTGTCGAACATCTCGGTGCGGCACTTGACGTTGTGGTAGAAGTACAGCTGGTTGAGCAGCGCGAACCCGTTCCTGCGCCACATGCCCGCGTGCACCTGCGCTATCATGGCCATCGTGCACAGCACTGGCTCTGTGAAACAACACCAGTCACCTGCAGCATGACGACGTCCCTGTCGAACATCTCGGTGCGGCACTTGACGTTGTGGTAGAAGTACAGCTGGTTGAGCAGCGCGAACCCGTTCCTGCGCCACATGCCCGCGTGCACCTGCGCTATCATGGCCATCGTGCACAGCACTGGCTCTGTGAAACAACACCAGTCACCTGCAGCATGACGACGTCCCTGTCGAACATCTCGGTGCGGCACTTGACGTTGTGGTAGAAGTACAGCTGGTTGAGCAGCGCGAACCCGTTCCTGCGCCACATGCCCGCGTGCACCTGCGCTATCATGGCCATCGTGCACAGCACTGGCTCTGTGAAACAACACCAGTCGCCGGCGGCTCACCTGCAGCATGACGACGTCCCTGTCGAACATCTCGGTGCGGCACTTGACGTTGTGGTAGAAGTACAGCTGGTTGAGCAGCGCGAACCCGTTCCTGCGCCACATGCCCGCGTGCACCTGCGCTATCATGGCCATCGTGCACAGCACTGGCTCTGTGAAACAACACCAGTCGCCGGCGGCTCACCTGCAGCATGACGACGTCCCTGTCGAACATCTCGGTGCGGCACTTGACGTTGTGGTAGAAGTACAGCTGGTTGAGCAGCGCGAACCCGTTCCTGCGCCACATGCCCGCGTGCACCTGCGCTATCATGGCCATCGTGCACAGCACTGGCTCTGTGAAACAACACCAGTCACCTGCAGCATGACGACGTCCCTGTCGAACATCTCGGTGCGGCACTTGACGTTGTGGTAGAAGTACAGCTGGTTGAGCAGCGCGAACCCGTTCCTGCGCCACATGCCCGCGTGCACCTGCGCTATCATGGCCATCGTGCACAGCACTGGCTCTGTGAAACAACACCAGTCGCCGGCGGCTCACCTGCAGCATGACGACGTCCCTGTCGAACATCTCGGTGCGGCACTTGACGTTGTGGTAGAAGTACAGCTGGTTGAGCAGCGCGAACCCGTTCCTGCGCCACATGCCCGCGTGCACCTGCGCTATCATGGCCATCGTGCACAGCACTGGCTCTGTGAAACAACACCAGTCGCCGGCGGCTCACCTGCAGCATGACGACGTCCCTGTCGAACATCTCGGTGCGGCACTTGACGTTGTGGTAGAAGTACAGCTGGTTGAGCAGCGCGAACCCGTTCCTGCGCCACATGCCCGCGTGCACCTGCGCTATCATGGCCATCGTGCACAGCACTGGCTCTGTGAAACAACACCAGTCGCCGGCGGCTCACCTGCAGCATGACGACGTCCCTGTCGAACATCTCGGTGCGGCACTTGACGTTGTGGTAGAAGTACAGCTGGTTGAGCAGCGCGAACCCGTTCCTGCGCCACATGCCCGCGTGCACCTGCGCTATCATGGCCATCGTGCACAGCACTGGCTCTGTGAAACAACACCAGTCGCCGGCGGCTCACCTGCAGCATGACGACGTCCCTGTCGAACATCTCGGTGCGGCACTTGACGTTGTGGTAGAAGTACAGCTGGTTGAGCAGCGCGAACCCGTTCCTGCGCCACATGCCCGCGTGCACCTGCGCTATCATGGCCATCGTGCACAGCACTGGCTCTGTGAAACAACACCAGTCGCCGGCGGCTCACCTGCAGCATGACGACGTCCCTGTCGAACATCTCGGTGCGGCACTTGACGTTGTGGTAGAAGTACAGCTGGTTGAGCAGCGCGAACCCGTTCCTGCGCCACATGCCCGCGTGCACCTGCGCTATCATGGCCATCGTGCACAGCACTGGCTCTGTGAAACAACACCAGTCGCCGGCGGCTCACCTGCAGCATGACGACGTCCCTGTCGAACATCTCGGTGCGGCACTTGACGTTGTGGTAGAAGTACAGCTGGTTGAGCAGCGCGAACCCGTTCCTGCGCCACATGCCCGCGTGCACCTGCGCTATCATGGCCATCGTGCACAGCACTGGCTCTGTGAAACAACACCAGTCACCTGCAGCATGACGACGTCCCTGTCGAACATCTCGGTGCGGCACTTGACGTTGTGGTAGAAGTACAGCTGGTTGAGCAGCGCGAACCCGTTCCTGCGCCACATGCCCGCGTGCACCTGCGCTATCATGGCCATCGTGCACAGCACTGGCTCTGTGAAACAACACCAGTCGCCGGCGGCTCACCTGCAGCATGACGACGTCCCTGTCGAACATCTCGGTGCGGCACTTGACGTTGTGGTAGAAGTACAGCTGGTTGAGCAGCGCGAACCCGTTCCTGCGCCACATGCCCGCGTGCACCTGCGCTATCATGGCCATCGTGCACAGCACTGGCTCTGTGAAACAACACCAGTCGCCGGCGGCTCACCTGCAGCATGACGACGTCCCTGTCGAACATCTCGGTGCGGCACTTGACGTTGTGGTAGAAGTACAGCTGGTTGAGCAGCGCGAACCCGTTCCTGCGCCACATGCCCGCGTGCACCTGCGCTATCATGGCCATCGTGCACAGCACTGGCTCTGTGAAACAACACCAGTCGCCGGCGGCTCACCTGCAGCATGACGACGTCCCTGTCGAACATCTCGGTGCGGCACTTGACGTTGTGGTAGAAGTACAGCTGGTTGAGCAGCGCGAACCCGTTCCTGCGCCACATGCCCGCGTGCACCTGCGCTATCATGGCCATCGTGCACAGCACTGGCTCTGTGAAACAACACCAGTCGCCGGCGGCTCACCTGCAGCATGACGACGTCCCTGTCGAACATCTCGGTGCGGCACTTGACGTTGTGGTAGAAGTACAGCTGGTTGAGCAGCGCGAACCCGTTCCTGCGCCACATGCCCGCGTGCACCTGCGCTATCATGGCCATCGTGCACAGCACTGGCTCTGTGAAACAACACCAGTCGCCGGCGGCTCACCTGCAGCATGACGACGTCCCTGTCGAACATCTCGGTGCGGCACTTGACGTTGTGGTAGAAGTACAGCTGGTTGAGCAGCGCGAACCCGTTCCTGCGCCACATGCCCGCGTGCACCTGCGCTATCATGGCCATCGTGCACAGCACTGGCTCTGTGAAACAACACCAGTCACCTGCAGCATGACGACGTCCCTGTCGAACATCTCGGTGCGGCACTTGACGTTGTGGTAGAAGTACAGCTGGTTGAGCAGCGCGAACCCGTTCCTGCGCCACATGCCCGCGTGCACCTGCGCTATCATGGCCATCTTGCACAGCACTGGCTCTGTGAAACAATATCTTTGTAAGCAAAGTACCCGCGATGTGGTTCTTGATCTAAACGGTTAGCCATTAGATACTTTATTACTTTGATGTTTGTTACATACATATTTTTTCTTCTTCTTCCTAGCATTTATCCCAACATACGCAACTTGATCTTTGCTTTCCATCAGTCATCATTCGTCAAGCATCCCCAAAAAACAAGTGGTACTCCGCGAGTACCGACAGTGTGAAAACTTGAACAACTACGTGAGGTGTCGGTTATTATAACGGAGTCGCGAGTTCAAGGGTTTTTTCCCATCTCACTCAATACCCATTCCCATCTCACTCAATTACTCTGGCTCCAATTCTATGTATCCTCATGTTATAGCGATGGTACCTATGAGCTCCTCGGGCGCGGGCTTGGGCCGGTCCTGCCGCTCGAACTTGCGGCTGTGGTAGGACAGGCCGGCGATGAAGCGCGACAGCGGCCGGTGCACCGACACGGGCTCCGTCGACACGTCGTAGGGGATCACCGACGCGCTCTGGTTGCCGAGCTCTGAAAAACAATTCAAAATCTTCAAAATTCAAAATATATTTATAACCTACAAGGCACTTGTAAAACGTCAACAATATTTATTACATAATATTATGTACGGTGATAACTACAAGTCGACTTAAAACTAAGTTTACGAGGGTTCCGACGCGCCCTGCACTGAGAAGAAGCCCACAACAAACTCAGTCGGGTTTTGTTTTCGGTTATCACCACTTCACTAAAGCTCTTAAAAACTAGTTGAGCTAGTAATTATAATACAGCAGTTCATTCTTTCCCAAGGATTTGATTCATGAAAATAATCCTTATAATATAGTAAGCTTTATTAACGAGCTTTCGTTTTACAGCGACTTTGAACTTATTGATTGATTTACTTTTTGAAAAATTAAAGTGTTTAGCCATTTAATAAAATAAAAAAAATTCTTCAATCACGACCAACAATTTGAAGACCTCCCTGGCGCAGTGGCGACGCGCTCGGATTCGAGTGGGAGGTCGCGGGTTCGAATTCCGCCACGGGCCACTTTGGGATTTTTATAATTTCTAAATTGGCTCAGGTCTGGTCTGGTGGGAGGCTTCGGCCGTGACTAGTTACCACCCTACCAGCAAAGACGCACCACCAAGCGATTTAGCGTTCCGGTGCGATGCTGTGTAGAAACCGTTGGGGTAAATTTACTTACCCTTCCAAATTAGTGCGATAACATCTTAGACTGCATCATCACTTACCATCAGGTGAGATCGCAGTCAAGTACTGAATAAAAAAATATAAAAAAAAATCAGTGGGCTGATTCTGTATGGTTCAGTTCGTTAGTTAGTAATCCTCACTGGGTTATTTAACTTAGAGGACAGAGGCTAAATTCCTATTTTTGTCAGGCCAGGTTCACTTATCACGTGATCGAAGAAACTACAGGTAGCCGTCTCGACGTACTAATTGCAGACGGCCGCCGCGCGCCGGCTAGGTTGCACGCGTTAGTTCTTGCACGGTCTATTTCAAGCGCTGCGTGCGTCCGATTACGATGCAACCTTAGTACGTCAAAAGACAAAGTTACGCGATAGAAAGAAACCACAACTTCAGATGCATAGATGAGGCGGAGCCAGGCGCTATTGCGAACTGAATTGCACTTTTTAGGGTTCCGTAGCCGAATGGCAAAAAACGGAACCCTTATAAATTCGTCATGTCTGTCTGTCCGTCTGTCCGTCTGTCCGTCCGTATGTCACAGCCACTTTTTTTCGAAACTATAAGAGCTATACTGTTGAAACTTGGTAAGTAGATGTATTCTGTGAACCGCATTAAGGTTTTCACACAAAATTTAAAAAAAGTAATAAATTTTGGGGTGCCCTATACTTACTACTCCATGTCTTACCCCGCAGCTCGCTGGCGCGCTTGGCGCAGGTGTCAGCATGTCGCCTCAGCGCCATGCGGTAGGCCGAGGCCGCCAGGGCGCGCTCCGAGCTGCACCACTCCAGCGCCAGCGTGATGCTCTGCGCCAGCTTCACGTGGAGATTGAACGCAGACTCCCACTCCGGCTCGTACTCCATGTGTTGGCCGACCTTTCAACGTTTTGAAGATTAGCGGGCTTAGTTTCTGTATTTAACTAAGTTTATGTAAGATAAAATTACGATTAATAAAATCAAAAATCTCCTGACATCTCAATGACCAACAAGATAGTCAATAGGCTTTTTCTAGACAACAAGATAAAAAGATGATAAATAAAAGGATGATCACCTGTCTCACGACGGAGTCCATGCCCTGCATCATGACGAGCAGGTTGAGCATGAGCGACAGGCCGTGCAGGAAGCCCTTGCGCAGGTCGTCGTCGAAGCTGGCGGGCACCGAGCCCAGCAGGTACTTCACGTCGTACAGCACGAACTGCGCGCGCTTGAACGCCGTTGACACGTGGTTGCCGAACTCCAGGACGCCCTGATCATAACATATGTGATGTAGATCGTTATTACTAGCATGACATAACTATCTGATAAAAAATTCAACCCTGAAAGAGAGGAGAGAGGCATCCGCTAGTCACTAGCTAAATAAAAATATCACGCTCGATTCGCTTGCGGATGCTAGTGGTCGTGACTCACCTCGGAGTTGCACCGCCTGGTGCATTCGCTGACGAAGGTGTTCATGACGACGAACAGCGCGTCGTGCTTCGCGATGAGGTGGTGCGCCAGCGTGGGCGTCGTGTACAGCTGCACCGACAGCGACGAGATCGAGAACGAGTGGTCGTGGTCGTCCCGGATGAAGTCCTTCAGGATCGACCCTAAAATAATAGATCTTCTTAATCGAACAATAAAATATAAATATAATTAAAAAAAAGTGATTTAATGCTCGCGGAGGATTATTACATGCTGTGGATTTATGAAAAATCTATAAAACCGACTACTGTCACTTGGCTCACGGCTAGACGGAGGCTCTGCTCTTGGCTCACGAAGTTTTGGAGCCTTGAAAATGGAATGGTAAGAGAAAAGACACTATAGTATCACGCTGATAAACGGAAACATTGTTTTCAAACTAAACACAATACATAAAATGTACATTTAAATAAAATGTTTTCCAAATGTTTCTGCTGCTTTTTTTGGCTTGACCGATTTGATGATTTTTTTTGTACTTATGTGTCATCTGGATGGTTCTTATCTCAATCTGGAACCCTAATATATTTGTATTTCGAGCTGCAAGCGCAATCGCTTTAACTTTTCCATCTTTCAGTCGGTCTATACGAAAGTGTCCAATCACACAGTACGGCCCCTTATTACGTAAACGTTGCAACAACAGCAGAAACAGCGCGACAACGACCGTTAGCAATATGTCTTTTATAATGGGCATTTTGCCACAGGTCACGCGCGATCAGGAGCGGTACACGTACGATCGGCTTGCGTAAAGACATGTCAAATATGATATTTTGGGACCGTTCGCTGTTTACGTAATACAATCGCAGGTCGGAGCGGAGATCAGACAATACACGCCGGTCTGTGTGAAAATAAGAGCGCCGTTCGAAGCGCTCCGAGTCGGTTTGTGTGAATGGACACTGAGAGGGTTAAACCTCACCACGTATTACCAAGGGGGAGGGAGGGGTTGAAAAATGTTAAAAAAAACATCGCGTGATTAATATTCAGTCCCTAAATGAGGCGGAATGTAAGGTGGTTTAGGACTGCGGGCGGTTGGGCACGTGGTCGCGCATCTCGAGCACGTGGTGCGGCCGGCGCGCGTGGTCGCCCGTCCGCGCCCACGCGCGCCGGCCGCACCACGCCCTCCGTCAGCATCTTGTCCAGCAGTTCACCAGCTTCATGGCCTCGAACTCCTTCTACAATGACAAAATAGTACATTTCAATATAAGTGCGGAAAGTTTTTTACTCGTTTTATATCGTTCGTTCATTTTTACTCGTCCTTATAGTTGACCCTCGCCTTCAGCTTGGGTCAACAAACCGGGACTCGTAAAGAAATGACAATTCCGCACGTGCTTTGAACGACGTTTTTTAATACATTTGCGAAAAAAAAATATTGGTTTTACGTGTTTGCCTGCTCCGTGTTTGCATGCCGTGTTCGTGTTCATGCGCTCCTGGTGCGCCCGCTCCGGTGCCGCGTAGGAGGAAAACACAAAAAGCACTAGTGCGGAAAAGAATAACTTTGCGCACACTAAACACACATGGAAATGTCAACTTTTTGAGCAAATGTATTGAAAAATATAATTAGATCACCATTTTGGGTGTTCTGCCATGTTGGATTTAGAATGACACAAGTAATAATACGTTGTCAATTGCCATCCAAACTAAAAATTTATATTAAATTTCAGATCAATTGGTTGAAGATATTTGCTTTGAAATTGAGCTGCAACATTCCACTTAAACAAAAATACATTGCAAGTTAAATAAAAGCTTGTAAAAATTTAATTACACCAATTAATTCATTCTATGTACATATTTCATACACCCTGATTGAAACTTCAGAAAAAGGAGTTTATTTGTTCAATACACAATTGTGCATATTGAAGCTGCAATTTATTTACATAATATCATGATAATTTGTTAGAGCTTTCAAACAAATATAGATTTCTCTAAAACTAGCTATTAGTCATATTGTGTCTAATTTTTGTATACTTACATATTTTATTTCAACTTAGGAAAAAGTTTTTATCAAAATCAACTCAGTACTTTTCAAAATAATGGACTGTTTTAAGTTGAATTATTTCTGGATTGATGCTGCTGTGGTAAAAAAGTTCAGTCTAGCTAGTGTGTTTGGTTTACTCACACAATAATTAGTCTCAGGAAACTTTGGTGGTTTGAGTTCCTCCAGTTCCAACAGCCACATGGCCATTAGGATCTCGCTTCTCGGAGCCTTCATGTCAACCATTTCTAATGACTCCACTGCGTACAACATATCATTGTATTGGTCTGTTCTTTGCTCCGCCACAAACTGGTGGGAGTCTGGGTACACGGGGAGTATGTCTGGAAGAAGAAATAAATATTTTTACAAAGTGAAGCGGTAGTGGTCATGCTCTCTGCGTAGAAGGTTGTGAGTTTGATTCCCACAACTGGAAAATGTTTGTGTGATGAGCATGAATGTTTTTCAATGTCTGGGTGTTTCTCTATATATTTTATTCATGTATTTTTTCAGTTATCTAGTACCCCAAATACATACTTTGGGCCTAGATTGCAATATGTGAAATGGCCTGATACTATTTATAATCCATTATTACAGACTAGCTTTTGCCCGCGGCTTCGCCCGCGTGAAATTCGGTGAAAATTAGGGTTTTTTAAATATCTCATGGGAAGTATGGATTTTCCGGGATAAAAAGTAGCCTATGTTTTAATCTGGGGTATAAGCTATCTATGTTTCAAATTTCAGCCAAATCAGTTCAGTAGTTGCGGCGTGAAGGAGTAACAAACATACACACTTACACACACACACACTTACACACAAACACACACACACACTTACAAACAAACTTTCGCCTTTATAATATTAGTGTGATATTAAGTGTCATATACCTACTTTCAGGACAGATTGTCAAAGTAATCTACCTATAGCTGTAGCGATAGATTACTGTTGAAAATTAGGGTTTTTTAAATATCCCATGGGAACTATGGATTTTCCCGGGACAAAAAGTAGCCTATGTTTTAATCCGGGTTATAAGCTATCTATGTTCCAAATTTCAGCCAAATCGGTTCAGTAGTTGCGGCGTGAAGGAGTAACAAACATACACAAAAATGCCAAATAATGTGCCTAACTTTGCAGAAATGTTGAAAAGAGGGTTTGGTATGAGGTTAGAGTTCCAGCCAGTGATAACAAATCCCTACAAGCAGCATAGTCAGCAGAGTGATAACTAATTGCCGGAAGATATCATAACAGCCAAGTCACTCAACCAATTTAAGAACCGGCTTGAGAAATACCTGAGCAAGTAACAGTAAACGAACACAGCCGACATAGGCGCATCAACTAAAGCTTTTTAGCCTATTATCAAATTACAAATAATAATAATAAATACTAAAAAGGAATCATAATAAATAAGCACTAACCAAGAAGCACTTTCCACACCAAATTTCTGTATGCAGCGGGTACAGTGAACCTCAAACAGAATTGCTTTAGTTTGACCCTGTCCCACGGCTTCTCCTTCATCAGTATTTCCAGGGATTTCTTCTCTTCTACACCGCGGCACCCCACTTTTTCATAGTAGGATGATCGGAAGTTCCTTTCGTCAGTCATTGTGGGCATACTGAGACGAAATCAATAGAAATGCCTCAGGAAATCTAGATACTTTACATTACGAGTTCTGTTTTTATAATAAATCCCTTTACTTTTAGTGATATAAGAGGTTTAACACTATTTACTGTGACTATTTATTATCACAACGACACGAGAAACGCAAAAATGAAAATCGTAAATCGAAATCACCACAGACCACAAGAAAATGTATAGACATTACATCATAATATTTATTATTTTTTTACTATTCCTTACAAATTTGTTGTAATTTATTTTATATGTATTGTAGTTCTTGTAGTTGTAGTCTTTTTTGTAATTCATATGGGTTTATTGCCTGACAATAAAGAAATTATTATATTATTATTATAAATCACAAAATGTGACAGACACAGACCACAACAAAGCCATAGAGGTATTCACAGATCACTATTATATTAGTCGGGGACAGATAGGACAGTACAAAAGTTGTTGGTTAGTTTCGAGGAATGCGTTTTGTCGCTAGTGTCGAAAGAAGAAGTGTTGTGACACGGTCCATATTAAATGTCGATATCGATAGCATAGTGTTGTTCCATGAAAAACGTGAATAGGGTTCCTCTATATTTTTTATTTTTTAAATACTAGGTAAAAATAAAACAACTTGTACTTATAATTTAATTTTTTTATTTCTTTTAAATTTTTAACTGGCTGTGACTTAGTTTTTTAGCAGCATCAAATCTTTCTGAAAATGGCCTTTGCAACTTGTTTTCTTTGATGGTCATTTTTTTTATTCTTTTTATAAAACACCTGCACCTTTGTTGTCTGGTTGGCTGTAAAAAATAATAATATTATTTAATTATATGCTCACTAAACGATTCCAGTGTATTTTATTACATTTTCGTTAATAAGAAATAATACTGTACCTCCTCTTTTAACAAAATATCTTTTTGGTGGTTTTTTACTCTGAGTTTGCTCCGCAATGCATATCAAATCTGAAAATTTATGAAAAATTAATAATCTATACAAGAAATTTTTATACATTAAAATTGGTTGAATTGGAATAGATTGATAGAAAAATACAGCTATGAAATACACAAGTTGTGATATTCACAATGAACCATTTCAATTCCACCTTGGCCAGAGTTCATTTTATAGTAAAATAACGATAATTTTGATCTTTATAAATTAATGATGATTGAAAAACCTAAGGAATTTAAAAATATTACCTGTTGAGTCTGGTTCCAATGTTGATATGGGGTAGTCAAAATCGATTTCCATGATTTCTGGGCTTTGCAAGTCAGATTAAACTAAAAGCATAAAATAGAGAATGTATAGAAAACTTTAAAATTAAGAGTTTTTTCCATTTAACATGTTTTGCATCCATAATTAACCTTTTAACAACATTTTCTTCTCCTCATTCTTGGATCTTTATTGAAAAATAAAACATGTTTTATATAAAAGACTACTAGATTGATCTATCAATGCGTAGTCAAACCACTGGATTAAAAATTTGACATATAGATAGCTCTGATAAAATGAAGGCATTTTGGTAGAGTATTTTTGAAAATCCCAAAATTCATTGTGGGCAAAAGCTAGTAGATATGAAAATCGTATCACAACAGAGTGATACGAACAGTTGAGTGAGTCAGGTATATAATATATATATATATATATATATATAAATTAGGCAGATCTTGTATTAACGTACCATCACTTTCATAACTAATTGTTGCCTTAGTAGACACTTCTGTACCACATTTTAAAGTATGATAATTGTGATCACTCTTGTCACCAGCTGAAAATAAGATAAGAACTATCAATTATTTGGCAAAAAGCTTAGATCTAATACATATTATAGTCATAATTTGTGCTGAGCTAGCAAATAAGAACTGAACACAAAACGGATGATTTTGTACCAACTCACCGTTAATTATTGTACTTTGAGTTGAAAGCATGGCATCTTCTAAAATTTGTACATCTGTTGAACTGAAGTGGTTGGTTGTAATGCATAGTTGTGATCATTAACATCACATTCAGCTGAAAAATAATTTTATAATGTGAAGACACAGCCTATGAAATAATACTTGTTTTATAAAAGAGGGATAATATATTGAGCCGAGACTCAAGCTGGGAGCCAAGCTGGGAGGAACAAGCAGGGATAACCATAAAAAAGCCGGTTACCCATACTGTCCAACATATCTCTGCCGAAGTGCTTCTGGCATACAAGTCTGTTCAATAATTGAATCTTCGACAACCCACTGAGCTCTACGTTCACAGGAACCAATTGGGATAACCACAATTCCCGTAAATTATCGTTCTTTGGAAAGTTAAAAAGACCATGAATCCTGCTGGTGGCTTCACAACCAACAACGCAACACCTTCGCACTTTCGGCATATTGTAGCGTTCTGTGTTTAACAGAGTAACAGTCACTGGTAGCAAGGAGGCAGAAGGAATTATTTAGGATCTCAAATCAAGGCGAAAACCGAGGAGAAAACTAAATATCCGACTCACTTCAACAAAAAACACAGCAGACCACAGATCACTATTATGACTGTTTACTGATAAACAAAATGGCTTCCAGTGGTGTGACTATTCGTCCAAGTTCCAGTGCGATACTAGCGACAACTAAACGCATTCCTGGAACTAAAGCTGTCACGGGCCTGGAGGTATTAAATACAAACAAAGCAGAGACAGATGTCAGAAATCACAGAACACATATACCTACTGTCAGAAATATTGACATCGGACAGATTCAAGTTATTATAATATTTCTGAGATTTACGGCTTGGAATCAAGTCTTTGTGTCATTTCATTACCAAATACACTTAGGTATATCTAAACAAAATCTTAGTTCTGTTTCGCTCAGCTCACACGCATAAATGTATAACTATAATAGGATAGAATAGATTTTAATATTTTATTTCATGTAGGCAAAGTTTAAAACGAATTATTTTATTTTACATTAAGTGTCTCTATATAACTATTTCACGACTTAAAACTAAGTTTACGAGGGTTCGCATTATATAAGCAAGGTAGGCAGTGACTTTTATTTAGAAAAGTGAAAACTGCGATAGCGAATAGCCTCCGAATAGCCCCCAAAAAAAAATTGAAAAAAAAACACGAAAGCAGAAAGCACGTCCCTATAGTCAATAGTTTGAAAAAACAACAATAACCTCATTGATTTTTCTTTCAGACCGGTTTCCTTTTTCAAATATTGACCAAACAAAAATTTATGACGTAACTATGGTAACGTCTACTGTTAATGTCTGTGTCCAAAATAATTTCTGTTCTTGCGTGAATTTTTAAAAAAATTAATGGAAATGGAATCTTTAAGTGGGTCTAAGAGTGATCCAGCGTATATAGAGCAGAAACGAGCAGAACTCAAAAAGTTCTTTGCAGATGGTAAATTTCCTCAAAATGTTATAGATCAGGTAATTGAAAATGAGCTTAGGCCTTTGACTGATGGGGAAATGAATCAAAACAGGCCTTATATAGCAGCGTCTGCCCCTGGACCAGTCAAATCTGAGTACGAAATAATGACTGGTCAGCCATTTACAGATGTATGTGACGATACAGAACCTTTGACTGCGGAGAGAATTAAAGAAATGTTAAAAGATAATCCTGTACTCGCAGATAAAGCTAAACAAATAAACTCTGAAAGTCATAATAAAGATATAGTTGTGCCGTACAATCAAATAAAGATTTCGGATTACGCTGCAATGCAAGCAGAAATAGATTCTGCAGATGGTGATATTGACAAGATCAAGGCAATAAAATACAGGAATATGCAAGGTTTGATGAATGATGCTACTGATTTCAAGAATAAAAGTAAAATTGAAGACAAAAAAGAAAGCGTGGAAGAAGAAGAGAGTGACAAATCAAGTGAAGATGAAAAATTTGAAATAATAGATAAAGCTGTCACGAAATACACAAACAAATCTTATGAAACTAGATTTCAAGAAACAAAGGATATGCTGAAACAGTTAGCAGATAAAATTGAAGATCCTAATCATATCTTGAAGAACAATGGCACACCCGATGAAATAACTTTGGAAAAACACCCAGCATTGAAAAAAGCATCTTCCTGTTTGATCAAACGTAGGAGACAAACTATTTTTGAAGATTTTAAAGAAAGCTATGCAATTAATGAAAAGTTGAATATTTCTTTAAAAAATAACCCTGTACCATTACATCTTAGTGACAATAATGAAAAAGAAATAGAAAATAAGCAGGAGAAAAATTTTGCTGTTGAGGAAGTTTCTCCAAAAAGCTTTGAAGTAAAATTGCAGGACACAGAAAAAGCATTACAAGATATTGATTTAATATTAACCAATAAAGATAGTGAGGAGAATAAACTGAACTTAAATGACAGTAATATATCTGATGTATTTGAATCTGCTGACGAGGATGAATTTCCTGAGTATAAAATTAAAAATATGCAAATCATTAAACAGAATAATAAAGCAAAGTTTGATGAAAAGATGGAAAATACATTACAGAATACATTACAAACTATATTCGAAGCTGGAAATATTGATAATGAAGTAAATAACGGACTTGAGTTTAAAGAAATGAAAGCCTTAGCTCGCAATATCGTCGAAGGAGCTGAATGTTTGAAAACATTTATTAAAGAAGATATTACTAACAAATTGAATAGTATGAATGAATTATTAAATGACGTAAATTCAGCTTTAGAAAACTCTAGGAAGTCTAATACTGCTTATCAAAAAATAAAAGAAGGAGGACAAGCTTACCAAAATGCCAGAAAAGACGGAGAAGTTAAAAAGCGAGTGAAAGCAATTGAAGCTCAATTGGAAGATGCTAAAATTAAACACAGTGAAAAAAAGAAAGTGACTCTATTAGAAATAGATCTAATACACAATGCTATCACAAAATTGAATGATGAAATAAAATGCCATGAGAACCGAATTAATACAAGCAAAGCAAACTATGAAATGAGACATCAAGAATGTACAGATTTACTCAAAGAAGTCGATGATGTTCTAAGAAAATCTCAAACGAGTTTACATCCAAAAGCAACAAATGTAAATCTTAATGAATTAAAAACACATGTCAGTGGCGAAAATCAAGAATTTGAGTCCGAAAATGCAGATCACTCTGTTATGGATGCACCAGTAATAGAAGGTCCAAAACGTCGCAAAGAATTATGGGATATAGACATCCCAGCCAAAGATGACACAACTAAGAAATTAAGCGATTTCGAACAGCAAGAAATAGCAAGAAATAGGAGAATAGATAACTTGCTTTACGACATTAAGGATAAAATGAAGGATAACAGAGAGGTGTTGCGTTTAGCCAATAATTTGTTGAGACGTGAAGAAAATAAGAACAAAATTACAGCTTCTACGATACACGAGGTTCCATATGAAAATGATGATAAAGCTAGAGGCGATTGTATAGAAAACGAAAACTTGGTTGATAATAGAGAAAAATCTGATCAGTCTAGTATCCCACCATTAGTAGATAAAGGTACGTAGGTAATCTATAAGTATAACTATCGTAATAATAAAGATGCGAACTAAAACTTCTTTTAACCAGTTAAGATCTTCTCCAGGTCCAGAAATTGTAAATTTGCCGTTCACATTTTTTCACTTTTTAGCTAAGCATGAAGATGAGGATAAAAGAAGGAAGGAAGAAGAAGAAAAGCAGAGGCAAAGGGAGTTTCAGATTAAAATAGAGAAAGAGATGGAGGAAATTAACAGGGGTCCGCGAATGACGAAGGAGTTTATAAAGAACCATTGCAAGCAGCACAAATTGTATTCCACACCTTACTTGAACGATATTTTATACTTGCACTTTAAGGTAACTATATAATCACTTCCCGCGTAAAACATAAAACCGGTATATTAACGTTTGGGTGTGTAATGGATACAGACAAAATTAATGCCAAAATAGTTTCAGTCGTAAAATGTTTCCTACACTGAAACATTTTAGGACTATTGACAAACTTAGAGCGTAAAACTGAATACAGTACTTTAAAACGCAAGATGGTCGAGAATTGTGAAACTAAGTTTAGTGCAATAAAGTCGGGATTGTGTTTTCTAAGTTCATCCAATTTTACTCTCCATACTAGTATCAATAGGTGTAAAGTTAATTTTTTCAGTGAATTTTTCATTTATTTCATAATTCACTTCACTCAGTGTGTGAAAACGTTACCTACGCGAATCTCACTGAATGTGAGTTATACTTTCTTCCTCAACACAATTAAAATTTCTTTTTCAGGGATTCTCAAAAATAGAAAATTTAGAAGAATACACCGGGCTGAAATATATTTTCCTAGAGAACAACGGCATCCAAAGAATTGAGGGTCTAGACACCCAGTCGGAACTGAAATGCTTGTACCTGCATTATAACGTGGTCAGGAAGATAGAGAACTTGCATGGCTGTCCCAAGTTGGGCACTTTGAATTTGGACCACAATTTTGTGTCCAAGATCGAGAATTTGGACGTGGTACCGGACTTACATACTTTGAGTATGGGACATAACATGCTGGCGACTGTTGGTAAGTGTGTTATTTAATTACAAGAATCTTCTAAGGTTTTTCGCCATGTTCTCTTGCTTGATGAAGGGAGGTGAAGAAAGCTGTTTGCCTGTAATTGAATGGCAAGGATAAAATAGTCTGATAGATGGATAGGTGCGACATCGACCAGTGATTAACGTAGTTGAATATCGGTTGCTACACAGTATTGCACCGCAACGCTAAATCGCTTGGTGAATACGTCTTTGCCGGTATGGTGATAAAATCTGCCTTGGCCAAAGCCTTCCGTAGCATCTGTCTTACACATAAAATCCCAAAGGCCATGACGGGAATCGAACCTGGGTCCTGTCACTTACGTTCCACAGCGTACCAATTGCGTCAGGACTTAGTTCCCACGGAGGACGTCAATAATCAAGATGCAGTGCGTCCCATAACTTTGCATTGTAATATCATACGACGCACTGCACTGCGCTCATCACCCTACGACGTCAGTTCTTAGGTCTCATTTGCAAAGTTACCTAGGTATCTCGTTGACCACAGTACGAATACCTAAACCTTGGCAATAACTGCTATACCTACGGCAGAATATCTGACTTTATCCGGTGGTACTAATTTAGGCGGACACTGAAAGAAGAGGCCTACCACCGATAGTAAGTATTTGTAGAGTCGTTATCTATGGTTGCAGACGACTTGGAGCACCTGCGGTACTGTCGTAACCTGTCGGTTGTGGACCTGTCGTACAACCGCCTCGAGGATCCGCTCATCGTCGATGTTTTAGCCGATATGGCGCATTTGAAGGGTAAAGATATTTTTAAGCAGTTGGTTAACATGTTAAAAAATATCTAATTCACCAAAATTAACTACCCTCATTATGTAAGAAAAACCGGAGACCTGATTAGCTGAAAAAAATGAGAACATCGATCTCAGGCGAACCAGAGGCAGAAATTGCTGCTAATAATTATTGCAATGAAGAATACTTTGTTCTTACAAAATGATATCTGATAAATAAATGACTTAAAAATTGACTAAGCCTGTAATCCTAAAAAATTAGTCAACTCACCTCTAAGATATTTTTGTTTAATTTACCTGCAAATGAATACTTAGTTGCATCACCTATTGTTGTGATACTAGCTAAGTGACATTTAGGTACAGCCTTAAAATCTAGGATTATTCTTGAGACGGATAAAAAGCAATGTTGCAATTCTCCTGGTGGTAGTGGCATTATTGGTGCATTCGTGACTTGACTATGAAGCACAATATGTTGAATGCTCCACAAATGCTCTCATAAATTACATTGAAATCCTATCAGTCTTGCCAGGAAGGGATGGGTCTTTTTCTTAAAAAGTAGTCAATTGACCCCTGTGCAAAATGTCAAATGCTGAACAAAACCGCGGCAAGCCCAACCACACCCGGAAGCTATTGTTGTATTGGACCCTCAATGTTTCCATGGCTTTTTGAGTGTTGCTCCACTGGAAGATCTGACAATAAGACTGGAATTTACGCTTTCTTGTTACAACGGCTGAACCTGCGGTCCAACATGGACTTGACCCCTTAAAGCTCAATGTCTACATGGTGTTTAATAATGTTGTCAGTCCTCGTGCTGACCGGCAACCCGGTGGTGCGCAACATCCCGGCGTACCGCAAGACGCTCACGCTGCGCCTCAAGCAGCTGCTGAACCTGGACAACCGGCCCGTGTTCCCAAGCGACCGCGCCTGCGCAGAGGCCTGGCAGAGGGGCGGCGTGCAGGAGGAGATCGCGGAGAGAAAGCGGTACGTCTTCTCACTTTCTCCTTCTCATGTTTAAAATCATATCTGAACATAAGGGTCCTTAGATACCACGTTATTTTCATCAACTACAAATGAGTCGTCGTCGTCGTCGTTTCAGCCGATGGATGTCCACAGCTGTACATAGGCCTCCTGAAATGACCGCCAAACACCACAATCCATTGCCGCCTGAAGCCAGCAACTCCCCGCGACTTTGTTTATGTCGTCCGTACACCTCTCGGGGACCGATGGAAGTTGGGGACCCAAGGTGCTGGTATGGCAGCCACGCACCGGGAAGCGCAGTGTCAGCAGACCACCCTTAAATGAGTACTTGACTGCAATCTCACCTGTCTCCCGATTGTACAAAAAATGGCTATAGCAGTGACGAGCTTCTATGCAGCTGATTAGTTAATGCTTGCATCGGTCAAGTTGCATAGGCACTTATTGGTTAATGTTATTAAGCAGTCAAGGCGCCATTGGCAGATGATGGTTTGCTTTGGTTATCGGTGATGTTCGGCCAATCATCATCCCCCAATCAATTACACCCCTGGTTTTAAGCGACGATGCAGCTGAAGATATTATCGTACCAACTTGAAAGGTGTAACTGAAAGCATGGCTGGATGAGGAAGGCTGAGGACAGGGTGTGGTGGCGCGCGATCGGGAAGGCCAATGTCCAACAGTGGACGTCCGCAGGCTGAGATGTTGATTATGATAAGTTGTAATATAAGTAATATTTATTTCTCTTTCATCAGTTGGATAGAAAGGGACCAAGAGAAAGTGATGCAAAGTGTGCGCCATCTCATCAAGATGAGGGACGATAACCGCGCAAAGAGGGAGGCTCGTGAGCAAGAGGAGAGGGAGAGGTTGAGGCTTCCGCCTGTTGTTCCTGAGGTATGGCATATGTCTATCTCTATCTTACCTGTTGGGTAGAAAGAGACGAAAGGATCTTGTAGAGCGTACGCTTCCTGATCAAGACGAGGGATTAGAACCACGCAGAACGAAACTAGAAACCAAAGGGTGTGGGAGAGGCTGGTGCTTCCGCTGTGTTTCCTAAAATACCTTTTAGGTATCTCGATCTCTCTCAGACCAGTTTCATAGAAAGGGATGCAGAGTTAGCCTCAGACCTTCCGCCTGTTGCTAGGCTGGTTCATGCAATAAGTAATTAGAATTTTTCGCAGTAAAGCAGTTATTTTCATTTGAATACCTACTGTTCGATTGCTTCTGTAGATATTACAAAAAAATACGATTTCGATTGATACTGCGTACACAGTAAACTATGATTTTAACAAATAGGATAAAGAAAATATCACGGAGAGTAAATCAACTGAAACGAATGAGGAAAACGCACCAGAACCAGACAGAGTTGAAACCAAGGACGGGGTTTTAGTTGACATGCTGTCAGGATCCGAAGCTGATGACTCCACCAGTGACAGCTCCAGTGACAGTGATACTGATACTAACAGGAAAGATGACGGTGAGTCTAAATTCCTATCTACAGAAATTTTAAATATCTTGATTTAACTTCTTAGAGCTGAATTTTTTCGGGATAAAAGTAGCCCAAGTATGTGTTAATCAAAAGTATATCTTGGATAACAAACAAATCGGTCAATATAACAAACAGAAAAATCCAAATATCATGCGCATAAAGCATTGCTGCTCCAAAAACGTTTATGCTGCATTTTCCGTTCACAGATGGAGAAACGAGCAAAATAGAATGGTCACAAATAGACAGCGGTAGAAGACTGGTCCAGGAGTTGAAAGAAGATCAGCCCAGTGAAGACCAGTGGGGCGGGTTCATGGCTGGAACTGCTAATTCTGGAGACAAGTATGCTATTCTTATCTTTGATTTTCGAAAAATATAATCACTCGTAACCGTTTTAATAAGCGAGTTCCGGATGGGTACCTATCACGACATTGTCAAATATTCTGCCGTGTCCCGTGAAGCAGTTATTAGCCCGGCGACATTACTGTCAATAAGGAGACTTAAGCACTCATATCACATAGCATCAGGTGATTCATTCGTTTTATCATTTAACACATTATGTACAATCTTTTTGTTTTCAGAAATGTAGTTTCGGATTTGACGGCTATTAACAATTTACTGTTTAATCAAGCTCCGCATACGGATAAAAAGAAAATCACTTGTATCTTAGGAGGTAAGTTTTTTATTGTAACATAAAAAGAGAAGAAAGAAGTTTTTATCTCAGTTGCATATAACACTTTCAGACAAAATAGAAACACGAAAAAACAATGTGCAATTATAAAAAGGTTCTCCAAGGAGTCTAAAGGAGCCATAACCATAACACACAAACATATAAATATTATCCTAAATATTTTTGTACAATACCTATTAATTAAAATTACAGAACGCAAAAAACAAACATCCGAAAGTGAGGATAAAATTACTGAAACAAATGCAGAGTCTTCCGCTGCAAACGAAGCTAGAAGAAAACCACTCGTCGAAATACTCGAAGAATATGAGGATAAATCACCACTAATTAACCAAAGTGAAGTAGAAAATAAAGACAATGAAATCAATAAAAGACTCATTGAAGACAACGATTTAATTATAGATCAGGATAAAAAATTAGCTTTTGAAAAAGAAAATGATAAAAGTCAAAACCTTGCCAAACAACCTAAAAAAGATGGAAGCTTTAAGAAGTTTAAACGCATGACTATAAAAGAAGTTGATGAACCTCAAGACAGTGATGCAGAGAAGAAAACACAAGGAGGAAAAGGTGACACAAGTAGAGAATTTAAAGCACATCAATAAATTTCATAAATATTCCTCCAAACTGAGGATCGAACCTATAATCTACGGACTTTCAACAAATTAAAGAAGTTTCCATTATATAAAGTCTGGGGTGATACAAGGCACGTCCAGAAACTATTCCTCATGTATGAAACATATTTTCCAGGTGTGAACTACAAAAATATGGATGAAAATTCACGAATAGAGGATTCTGTAGCTACAGAAATATTGAATAAAACTCTCAAATATGAAGAACAAGAGTTGTACAGGCAGATAGATATAGTGACATCACATGCAAGTAGAGTGGACAACCAAACCAACGCTATTATTGAGCAAATTTCTGATGAGCTTGAACACGAATATACTGTAAGTATATTTATTTAAATTGTTAATAGTCAAAGAACCTAATAATTTTTGAAGATTTAGGATTGAGCTAAGAGCCGCCTTAACCGTTGAAAAATCGTTTTTGACGTGACAACGTCTTATAAATTGGTTTGCCGGGTGACACTTCAAGAAACTGCGTTACGCTCCGCTCACGTTATGCGCTCACAATGAGAGCGAGTGAGAGGCACGCGTCCCTTCCACTCGGGCATGGTTAGCCCGCCTAAGAGCGAGAGAGACAGACATAAAAAGTGAAAGGCATTTCATCCTTCTTCCTACTATACGAATGAATATTCACATTAAAATTATTTTACCACTCAAAGTCGTTGTCACGTAAAACTTTCGCCCGTATACCGACTTTACAGGCAACCAATTTTTTTTTTCTATTAATTTTTCTTTTAATTTATTTAACAAATTTTATGTTATCTACATCTGGATATTTTATTTTAATGTCATTTTGATAATGTGTGGTGCCCTTTAGTTGCCAGAAGTATCCCGCATACTAGAAACACACGTAGAAAATGTCGAGCAGAGATTTAGAGCAGAAATGTATGAAAACTACATCCCTTCTGACGACGAATCCGTTGTAGATGATACTGAAGGTACTTTGGTACCAAGCCATGAGAATTCAGTTTTAGAAGACAGTGATACATTTACAGAAGATTCTGCGAATGAAGGAATGGCTGGCGCAGGAGCTGACGATTCTGGTTATTGTAATGATGAAACAGTTCCTGATGGAGATAATGCTAGAGTAGCAAAAGATGCAACTATTGAAACCCAAGATAAAAGTGAAGAAACAAAAGATATCAAAGATCAATCTGAACCAAGCGCAAGTAACACCAAGGCTGATTTTAGTGCAAATATTTCAGCAGACGACGAAATCTTTGAAGACTGTGTGGATGACGATGAGAATGTTAATACCGTTTGTGAAAAAGTCGAAGATTTTGATCGCGTCTATGAGAATTACACTCTAGAAATGAAATTAGCTCTAGGAGTGAATAAGAATGCCTAGTCAATAGATAGTGCAACAATTCACTATTTCATTAGAGGACAAATGACCAAAGTAGTTAAACTTATTAAGTGTTTTTATGGAGAAAAATGGTGCAATTACCAACTTTTTGTAGTACATGAAGATTAAATGTATTTTCGTTGTCGTAACAAGATTCATTACTTTCAATAGGTATTTGTAATTCCTATTACCGAGTAAAGCACTGTAATAAAGTTAGGATATTTTTGTTTTGTCTAACATGTTTTTTTTGTTTGTTTCAAAACTTTTAACTGTCATTTTAATTAAAACTGACTAAATAATTAAACAGTATTACAAATAATATTGGTTTTTTTTTTTATGACAATCATCGGCCTATTAACATCTTATTTCTGGAAATAAGAATCCTCTCATAGGAAAAATATAGAGCTGATGATAATGAGTTAAGAACCTCAAGTAGACATATCTAAATAACCTGTCAAGTGCGAGTCGGACTCGCGCACTGAGGGTTCCGTACTACAACCGGAGGAATAAAACCATAAAAACCACTTTTCTTATCGAACCGCAAAACTAACTTTGTTTTTAGAGGTTTTATTGTAAATATCAAAAAACTACTTATTAGATCTCGTTCAAACCAATTTTCGGTGGAAGTTTGCATAGTAATGTATATCATATATTTTTTTTAGTTTTATCATACTCTTATTTTAGAAGTTACAGGGGGGGGGACACACATTTTACCACTTTGGACGTGTCTCTCGCGCAAGCTATTCATTTTAGAAAAAAATGATATTAAAGACCTTAGTATCATTTTTGAAGACCTATCCATAGATACCCCACACATATGGGTTTGATGAAAAAAAATTTTTGAGTTTCAGTTCTAAGTATGGGGCACCCCCAAAATTTATTACTTTTTTTAAATTTTGTGTGAAAACCTTAATGCGGTTCACAGAATACATCTACTTACCAAGTTTCAACAGTATAAGCTCTTATAGTTTCGGAAAAAAGTGGCTGTGACATACGGACGGACAGACGGACAGACAGACATGACGAATTTATAAGGGTTCCGTTTTTTGCCATTCGGCTACGGAACCCTAAAAATTAGCACAACTATTTTTAATCTGTAAAGTGGCGAATAAGATGGCGTCCTCTAGATGTAGGAACTCAGTATAGGTCGCACAGCGAGAGTTGAGGCGAACAACACTTGAAGCATAAGATAAGATAAGGTAGATAGTAGCTCAGTAGGTACACGAACATTTAATGACCGACTTTGACAACAAATCTTGGCGCTCAACATGGCGGCGGCGCCACATGTCACGCAAGGCTAGGCTTGACCTCTTTAGTTTTATTATCTCTATTCTCAAGTACAGTAGTGGCGACAGCAGCATACGGCTCAACATATTAGCCTCCAATAAGTTGAGTAAGAGAGAATTGGCATCCAGTGGTTGATGTCCAGCGTACTCGAACGAAATGTTTTTCTTCTACGTTTCTGATACGTACCGTTAAGGTGTGGAACACCCTTCCAGCTTTCGTGTTCCCAGCCAAGTACAATCTGGGTGCCTTCAAGAGAAGAGTGAATAGGCATTTTCTAGGCAAGCGCGCTCCATCCTAGACCTCATCATTGCTTTCCAACAGACATGATTGTAGTCAAGCGCAAGCCTATCAATTATAAAAAAAGGATACCGGGTGATGTGAAAAATAAAATATGCAATTAAATAACAATCTATGATATATTTTTTAAAGGGTAGTAATAAAACGAGTGACTGTAAAGGTATAAGTTGGTAGCCGACTGCAGACAGCAGCAGCAGGCGACGTGTCGTCGCTTCATGTCGTCGCGACACGTCGTCGCGTCATGTCGCTGCAGTCATGATTTCGAACCCGACCGCAGACGACAACTGCAGATGGCATCCAGTTGATTGGATTGGCTCGAACGCGGTCGTTGCTCCAGCGTCAGCGGCACTACTGATCTTGGATTGGCTCGAACGCGGTCGTTGCTCCAGCGTCAGCGACACTACTGATCTGCGGTCGGACGACACTGGCGTCTGCCGCTCGACGACACGTCGCTGGCTTCATGTCGCTCACTACGGATGGAATTTCATAGAAATACATAGAAACCAGTAGTGTCGCCGCGACACGTCGTCTGCTGCTGCTGTCTGCAGTCGGCTACCAACTTGTACCTTAAATTACAGTTCTAAGTGTCAAAATTAATTAATTTGGGTTATAGAATTACAAAGTGAGCGACTGACTGCGAGTGACGAGAAATCAACAGAACAGCAACTTACAAACATTAATTTGAGTTACTTCATATCAGTGTCGTCATATCACCATTAACGCCACAATGACGTCATGCGGCATGGTGCTTGAGGTCGAATATCTCCATGAGAAGAGGTTCTATGGGATGCACGTCAAGGTAGACGCCCGTCACCTCTTCGGCGAACTTCCTGAGCTCGAGGATCTTCTGGATGAGCTTGAGGAAGGTGGACTTGGCCTCGCAGCCAGGGTACACGCTCTCCCAGGGTACACGCTCTCCGCAGGAGGTAGTAGTAAGAGTTCTGAAGACAAACAAACATATTATTATTATTGTACTGTATTTTCACGGCCTAGTACTGCCGTGCTATTCTGCAAAAATACCTAAAACAGCGACGAGCTGACATCTATGCGCTGATTGGTTAATGTTTGCGTCAGTTATGCAGCCAAGGCGACAATTGGCTGCTGATGGCTGCGTTGCTATGGTTACCTTCGATGGTTGGCCGATGTACAATTTTATATTTTCAAGAATCACACCCCTGATCTTCATCACATCATCTTTTTCATCATGTGTCACCAACTCAATTTAATTACCTTTACCTGTACACAGGTTTAAAGTCGCTGTCAAAAAACATCTAATAAATCGGGGGTACTATCCTATTGAAGAATTTTTCAATGAAAAGAATTCTTGGAATGATAGGGATATCAAAAAACATCTAATAAATCGGGGGTACTATCCTATTGAAGAATTTTTCAATGACAAGAATTCTTGGAATGATAGGGATATATTTCCATCTCCTTACGAGATATCTTAAAAGTTATGTAATAATTTTTGATATTATTTAAGAAATTGTATATAATGACGTTTTTTTTTGAAAAGAGCAAGTGCCGATTTTCTTGCCAATTCTTCTCGGCGCAAACCTGCTTTCCGAACCTGGCGGTAGAGTTTTGACTTTTCATAAGAGCCTATTAATTGGGCCTATGTGAAAATAAAGATTTTTCATTTTCATTTCATTTTCATTTTTCATTTTCATTTTCACTCACTTATAGTTTGTATTTTATTACACTGCTCGTGCGAGCGGTAGATAACCTGACCTGCTCCAACTTGATGACGTCACGGTGCACCACCTTGGTGCGGTCGGGCGTGAACAGCAGGATGGCGGACATGATGAGGATGATGTGCTCGTCGGTGCGCCAGCGCGGGTCGAACGAGCGGATGAACTGCTCGTGCGAGCGGTAGATAACCTGACCTGCTCCAACTTGATGACGTCACGGTGCACCACCTTGGCGCGGTCGGGCGTGAACAGCAGGATGGCGGACATGATGAGGATGATGTGCTCGTCGGTGCGCCAGCGCGGGTCGAACGAGCGGATGAACTGCTCGTGCGAGCGGTAGATAACCTGACCTGCTCCAACTTGATGACGTCACGGTGCACCACCTTGGTGCGGTCGGGCGTGAACAGCAGGATGGCGGACATGATGAGGATGATGTGCTCGTCGGTGCGCCAGCGCGGGTCGAACGAGCGGATGAACTGCTCGTGCGAGCGGTAGATAACCTGACCTGCTCCAACTTGATGACGTCACGGTGCACCACCTTGGCGCGGTCGGGCGTGAACAGCAGGATGGCGGACATGATGAGGATGATGTGCTCGTCGGTGCGCCAGCGCGGGTCGAACGAGCGGATGAACTGCTCGTGCGAGCGGTAGATAACCTGACCTGCTCCAACTTGATGACGTCACGGTGCACCACCTTGGCGCGGTCGGGCGTGAACAGCAGGATGGCGGACATGATGAGGATGATGTGCTCGTCGGTGCGCCAGCGCGGGTCGAACGAGCGGATGAACTGCTCGTGCGAGCGGTAGATAACCTGACCTGCTCCAACTTGATGACGTCACGGTGCACCACCTTGGCGCGGTCGGGCGTGAACAGCAGGATGGCGGACATGATGAGGATGATGTGCTCGTCGGTGCGCCAGCGCGGGTCGAACGAGCGGATGAACTGCTCGTGCGAGCGGTAGATAACCTGACCTGCTCCAACTTGATGACGTCACGGTGCACCACCTTGGCGCGGTCGGGCGTGAACAGCAGGATGGCGGACATGATGAGGATGATGTGCTCGTCGGTGCGCCAGCGCGGGTCGAACGAGCGGATGAACTGCTCGTGCGAGCGGTAGATAACCTGACCTGCTCCAACTTGATGACGTCACGGTGCACCACCTTGGCGCGGTCGGGCGTGAACAGCAGGATGGCGGACATGATGAGGATGATGTGCTCGTCGGTGCGCCAGCGCGGGTCGAACGAGCGGATGAACTGCTCGTGCGAGCGGTAGATAACCTGACCTGCTCCAACTTGATGACGTCACGGTGCACCACCTTGGCGCGGTCGGGCGTGAACAGCAGGATGGCGGACATGATGAGGATGATGTGCTCGTCGGTGCGCCAGCGCGGGTCGAACGAGCGGATGAACTGCTCGTGCGAGCGGTAGATAACCTGACCTGCTCCAACTTGATGACGTCACGGTGCACCACCTTGGCGCGGTCGGGCGTGAACAGCAGGATGGCGGACATGATGAGGATGATGTGCTCGTCGGTGCGCCAGCGCGGGTCGAACGAGCGGATGAACTGCTCGTGCGAGCGGTAGATGTTGCCCTTCGCGAGCTTCAGCACGTCCGTCTGAATGGTGCCGTACTGCTCGTGGCTGTGTGGCAGCTGGAAGGAACATACACTCTAATTGAGGAAGAAAAAGTAAGAGATTGTTCTTGCATCTTGGAGAAGAAAACCACTGAAACAACCCTGAATAGGGTTTAATAAATGTTCTAAAATAAATGTGCGGCAGTCTTCAGCAGTTAAAAGTGAGGTTGGGAGATTTGATCAGGTTATGGGCCAAATATTTGTTATTTATCATTAGGGTTATTACCTTTGTGGTATAGGTAGTTGGTACATAGTAGTAGGTAGATAAATATTACTCATATTTCAAACGGACCACCCACGGCTATTGTTGATAGAATTCCATTCCTTATATAGAATCATGTTATTTGAAGCCGTAACCCGAGAGCGACATACGAGCTCTCCACGGGTGGCCTATGATGTCATAAAGTATGTACCTACCGCCCCCCTCACTCCATTGTACCGCTATATATATACAGCTACCCATAATAAAGACTTCAGTTCAGTTCCGACTTAGAGACCAATCAAGAGTGTTTTACTTCTCTCAACCCTCGACCCTCATTACATGGCGACCCTGCCAGTTGGGGTCTAGAAGCTGCCTCATTACATGGCGACCCTGCCAGTGCGGGTCTAAAAAGGGGTCCGCACTCTGCCAGTCGGCACGCACCTCCAAAATAGCGTGCCGGCTGGACAGCAAAGAGGAAAAAATGAAGAAATAAAAGAAAAGAAGAATAACTGGACAGTAAAAAATTAGAAGAAAATTGGAAGAAATAGAAGAAAAATACATAATTTATAAAAAAAAAAAAAAAAAATGAAGAAACACTTTAAATGAAGAAAAGAAAAAACCAAAAACAATTTTTTTTAAGAAGAAAATAATACGAAGAAAATTATAATGAAAATTATTATGAAGAAAATATGAAGAAGATTATTTTGAATTTATTTAGAAGAATATTATGAAGATTTAAATTAAAAGAAGAGAAGAATAACTGGCAACAATAATATATTAACGGCAACAACATGCGACAGCAACAACAGTTCCAGAGGTGTCCAGGGTATTCCCGGCCCAGTTCCAGAGGAGTCCAGGGTAATCCCGGCCCAGTTCCAGAAACATCAAGAAAGAATACATCATATTAAGAAGATCAAGATCGACGGTCAACTATGAGTCACCAGAAACAACTTTGAACCAGCGCGCACATCGCATCGTGAGCGCATCGCATCGTGACCACATCGCATCGTGACCGCATCGCATCGTGACCTCATCGCATCGTGAACTATGTAAGTGCGAAGTATAGTTAATTTACATTGCCATAAAATCTTCATAATATTACCTAAAAATTATATAGTCTGCGTTTCCATTTAAGTATATTAAATAATATATATAAAAAATATGTCACGTAAGGGTCCTTTTTTACCACAAAATATTTTTTGGGGATGCTTCCAATACAAAAAGCGTTTATAAACTAAATTAAACAAACAAATAAATGAACATTATTGATTTGAGTACGAATAGATATTTTAAAATAAATTGACTATTTTAGGTACTTAAATAGTAACTAAACAAAACAAAATATATATAAATTTAAACGGATACGAGCTTAAATACTTAAAAAATTACAAACATATAAATTATTTGCTACTTTTAGTATTAAATAATAAGGTAAGACAACTTGTTTATTCAAAGTTATTGAGTAAATGATTTTATGTATAGAAACCTCAATCATTATCTACTCGAGAAGTGATAGTGAGAGAAATAGCATTAAATCAGTATTCAAGTGTCGAACTTTATTTTTAAATTAATTAAACGTGAACAAAACTTAAACAGTACGATAAAAAATTATAAAAGTCTAATCATAAATAACGCGAAAAGTATAACTTCTAAGATGCATTCTATCTATCAAGGACATTAGGAAACGGAGAGCCGACCGACCGCCGAACGCCTCCATATACGGCGCATGTTATTAAAGATCAAATAACCAATGTGGAATGCACTCAAATATCGCAACCATAAAAGGCACGACCTATATAAGGTGACCGGTATCAATATCAATTTAAGATCGGGAATCTATTTTACCAACTAGCCTTCAAAATTGATATATTTTGAGATACTTAGAATTTAAATTAAATATTTGATATTCGACTTCACTATCAAATGATGCAGCTGCAGACAAACATCAATATATAGATAGTGGAAAACATAATAAAGACGCAAAAACGCGCATGATAAAACGACGAATAATAAACACCCGGATTATACTAAAGATATTTCTTCAGACAATTGGACTGGCCCCCCAAGCGTCGCTGAAATTCTTACAAAACACAGGACTTGACATTTAATTGGCTAATATGCCATAAATATATACACACCTTATAATTATAGTTACTATCCCAATGTTCAGATCATGATCGAAACGAGCTTTCATCGTGATGAAATTGGTACAAAGTGGTAACAGTTAAATAAATAAATAAAAGTGCACTAAAATATAAAAATATAAGCGCGTAAGTTACAGTACATGCCAAATATCCAGATCATAATTGAAACGAGCTTTCATTGTGTTGGAATTGGTAAAATGTCGTAACAAAGGTAAAAAATATATATATAAATGTTATGCATAACACACGAAATAAAAATAAATGCGCGCTAAAGGTGTGGGATCCAATAGTAAAAGGATCAAATATTTTGAATCCATAAATAGATGGATCAATGAAGTATGTACAATGAATTAAATTGTACGATCTATTAGTAAATAGATCAATGTGGTAAAACCACAAACAATGGACGAAATGGTAATTCCATAAATGATTATAACATAAATTCCACAAGGAAAATGTGGTAACCCCATAAATAAATGGATATAAAGGTATAATTACAAATACAAAAAAGAACAGTAGTAAATAGATATATCAATTGGATAAGTGGAAAATCCACAAATAGATAAAAAAAAAAGGAGTTGCAAATAAATAAATAAATAAAAATAACTTATTAAATTATTTACAGACAATTTGTTTTAGATAGGTCGATATATCACCTAATAATATATTAACATATTATTTGTATAGAGATATTTTATTGTAACATGGAAGCATACCCAATACCCAATACCCGATACCCAATACCCAGTTAACAAATAACATTTTATGAAACTGTCAATGACTATTTTTGAATAAAATTATTGAATTGTAAAGGATAATAAAAACTTAAATAAAAAGTAAAAAAAAAAGGACGCCTTACATAACACTACAAAAAGAATTATGCTATAGATATAAATTTTAAACATATTGTCAAATAAAAATGAATATCAAATTGAAAGTGTTTCTTTAATAAAAAGAAAATAACATTATAAAAAAAGTTATTGTATTACAGAAAGATGAAATATTATAATCAAAACTTAGAATATTTCATAATATATCATTATTGTTTATTTTCTATCTATATAATCAATGTAATCATAGAATAAGAAGGTTATCATATCAACCAATGTAATCATAGAATAAGTTTTGTAATCATAGATTTAAGACCGATAAAATTATAAAGAAAACCAGAACTATGTAAAAGATATAAATATTTGTATGTAATCATCATGTATTAACTTTTATAATTAAACAAAATTGAATGACGGTTAATATTGTATTCAAAAAAAAAAAAAAAAATGTATTTCATAATTTTTTTTTTAAAAAAAGGGGTGAAGATGTGGTATAGGTAGTTGGTACATAGTAGTAGGTAGATAAATATTACTCATATTTCAAACGGACCACCCACGGCTATTGTTGATAGAATTCCATTCCTTATATAGAATCATGTTATTTGAAGCCGTAACCCGAGAGCGACATACGAGCTCTCCACGGGTGGCCTATGATGTCATAAAGTATGTACCTACCGCCCCCCTCACTCCATTGTACCGCTATATATATACAGCTACCCATAATAAAGACTTCAGTTCAGTTCCGACTTAGAGACCAATCAAGAGTGTTTTACTTCTCTCAACCCTCGACCCTCATTACATGGCGACCCTGCCAGTTGGGGTCTAGAAGCTGCCTCATTACACCTTCCACTGATTTCTTTGTCCATCATACGTCATCGTACTTCGGAGAACCATCATTTCTATGCAGCCGCCCTTGAGCAGAGCAATCTGATAATGAAAGGAAAAAGAAAATTGAAATAAACAGGGGAAAAAACCTTTTACTCAATTATAATACATAATTTTTACTCAATATAATTGAAACATGCGTAACCGTAAAACTTTGAAACGTAAAGACAGTAAAAATACTTATAACATAATGCTAGCTCGAAACTCTAGTAAGCAAAAATAGGACAAGGTAGCATATTAGGCCCGCTACTATTAATTTTGTTCACAAATGATCTATCAAATAAATTTTAACTGAAGATGTAGAGATATCGGAATAACCTCAAATAGAATACTAATATACAATCAATCATAATAAATTATTAAATCATATGACATTAAGGACAAGTTAAAATAACTATTATGTCGATTCTGTGACCTGTCCAAGGCGTTTGAATACGTTTACCACAAATTTAATATTCAACAATTACAGTATAAAATGATCTTAATTATTTCAATTGTGATTCTTTGACAGAATTAGAGACAGAGATAATATGTGTGAGCAATGTAAGAAGAGTTATGTCAACGATGCGGATAATTTTTGACAATGCTATTTATACCATTTTTCCATACCTGATCTTCCTCGCACATGTTTTTGAACGCGTTTATCTTCTTGGCAATTTTGATGAGTCGTCTAATGGCGACCGCTGTCAGGTTTACTATCGTTATCAGCATGGGGTCGTGCTTGCCGTTGCCGTCCTGAAACACAGTGGAAATAGCGACCAATCTCAATAGAAATAAGCCATTCATGAAGAAGATACACGCGTATGGCAGTCGGGTGTAAAATTTAATTATTAGTCGCAAAGGGATACCTTGAGACCATGTTTAATGTTATTGGATTCAACATTCACAAGTACTTTGTAACTATTCCTAGATTTTGCCCGTGGCTTCGTCCACGTAAAGTTCGTGTCTAGGGTATAGTCTATCGCCATTCGTAAAAGCAAATCGATTTAGTACTCAGTAGTAACAAAATATACACACACATGCAAATTTTCCTGATATCTATTTCACTATTTAAAATTCAGTTTACGAGGGTTTCAGTGCACATCTAAACACAAAAGAAGCCCGTCACAAATTTCGTTCATGTATTATCAGGTGGACGTGTACCTTCAAGCCCGCGGAGGCCACTTCCCCTATCAGCTGCGACAGGTCGTCGTCGATGGGAGCGTGCAGCGCCTTGTTGGCTACGATCAGCTCGTTCAGCTTTGCTCTTTCCACCTGCCATCAAAAACATGGTGTATTTTTTACCCTTATCATAAATCTTATACAAGAGTATAACTAGACCGTTTCCGAAAACAAGAAAGGGTGATGGTACTCAAAAACCAAAATAATTATACCAAAATGTCGGTTTTTTTTTTTGTATTTTTATGTTTGGTGTCTTGTTTATCATGGGTACCTGTATTCGTTTTTAGATGCGGTCTCCTTACACCCTGTTTATTTCGTGGTCTAGTGTTTACGTTGGTCTAGCTTAAGGCCCTGGGTTGCTTCCCGGGTCAGGCCTTTAAAATATACCATATAGGGTTATATAAAAAACACCAAATCGCTCTTGGCCGGTAGCTGTTTACATTAACACTAACAACTTTTGTTCTACGACTTTTCAAAATTCAGTATTAATTTATTTCATACAAAAAATGTCATTTCTGTAGTGACATTACACTGTGGCGGTTTCACGCCGACTTACCGACGTCACATTACAGAGTAGGAACAATTAGAGTATCTCTGTAAAATATTGAATATTTGATATTCCTGAAAATATCGAGTAAAAAAAGTCGTAGAACAAAAGTTGTTAGTTTTAATGTAAACAGATACAGACCGAGTACCTACAACGATTTGGTATTTTTTATAATTATAACCCTGTATAGTATTGGGGTTTTCTATCAGAAAAGTCTTACTACTAGCTCGGAGTTCAGAAATTAGCATTGAACTAGGTACCTCCGCGGGAAGCACGTTGAGCCGTCAACACTGCACCAGATCTCTCTCCTATAGTATCGGGGCTGTCGTCTCATCGAATCATGAGAGATAGGGAATAGAGTCCACCTGTGTTTGCGCACACTTGTGCGCAATAGAACCTATCCTGCGCGATGGAATTCTCAGCAGATGTTGACCAAGCTATGACCGAATCTGTCTGGAAGACATTATTTTTTTATGAGGAAAGTGTTTATGAGGAAAGTGAGAGTGTCTTTCCTGCCACTTACAACCCGGGTGCCTTCAAATCAAGAGTGAATAGGCATCTTCTAGGCAAGCGCGTTCCACCTTAGACTGTATCATCACTTTCCATCAGGTGTGATCACAGTCAAGCGCTAGCCTATATAGTATTAAAAAAAAAAGTGGAGGAAGAGGTATACCTCGTTGAGTTCCCTGGACGAGCCGCTACAGCTGCCGACGGAGGTGTACGCCTCGAATTCCAGCTTGATCGCCTCGCACAGGATCGACTCCATCGAGTTAGGCTCTATCCTGAGGACAACGCGTACCATTTATTTATTCTTACAACCGAAACGGAGCCTCGGGCCAATCCTAGTATTTAAGACAAAGGACAGCAATAGCTGTACTGTATAATTCAAACTACAGCTATAGTTGTGCTGTATAACACAAAGTACAGCTATAGTTGTACTGTATAGTGTATACAAGCTACTACGACAGTTGTTCTGTAAAATAAGAGCCACAGCTATATTTGGCCGTATAATACAAGCTACAACTATAGTTGTACTGTAAAATTCAAACTATAGCTTTAGTCTCGTTAGATTTATAAAAATCTGTTTGATACTTTTTTTTTAACTGAATCTTGTGTACCGGAAGAGCGGGACTTTCTAACACAGGGGCAATTTTAGTGCCCCTAAAAGAAAGTCCCATCTAAAAACTTTGTAATTTATATTAAGGTTACTGAAATAAAGATTATTTTGTAGCTATATTTTACTGTATAATACAAACTAAAACTATAGTTGTACTTTATAATACAAAGTATAGTTATAACTATACTGTATAATACAAGCTATAGCTTTTGTTGTACCGTATATAACAAACTACAGCTATAGTTGTATCTTTTATTAGGGATTATTCACATGAATCAAATCCTTTGGAGTTATAGTGAACTATTGTAACTATACTAGCTGAATTAATTTTTAAGAGCAATAGTTAAAAATAGTTATTAAATATGAAATCTGGCCTATAATATTTTGAATTTGGATTGTTACACTAACTACAACTATAGTTGTACCATACCTCTCTACGTCTTGCAAGATATCTCTGGCCTTATTCACGTCGGGGTTAGTGCTGGTGGAAGGCATCTCTTCGCACACGTAGCTCGGCTCCTTTTCTACTGTCTCGCTAGCACGCGCGTCTCCATTCGTTAGTATTGATCTAAAATTAGGGGCCTGTATTGATCAGATGGTATATGCTTTATGTAAGATACGTGTGAATTTGCAATGTCATACTATAGAACTACATCATGACGTTGCAAATTGATCTGCATCTGACATGGGCAGGGGTATCACTTGACATCAGGTGAACAACTCAAGTTGGTTTGCTTTAACGGCCAGTTGCGATGTCGGTATTCTCAAAGGACATCAAACGACGCCGAATGTCACTGTGCCACTGCACTCTTTCAAAATCGCTTATGTTTCATTCAATTCGTATGGAGTTTGACAGAGTGGGGCGCGTCCTCGTGGATTGAAACATATGTCCCTAAACTTTTACCGCTACCATTTCACTAACTTCTTCTACCAAACTTCCATTAACTGCTACCTTTGTCAACCAATTTCTTCTTTCCATCCTTTTCCTATCTGTGTAAACTTTTCACTAGCTTTAAGATAATTAGATGTAAGACTAGTTAGTAAAAGTTAGCTGTAAGTTTCCCTTGGATAAATAAAATAACGACTTACATATAACAATTACTCGTCTACATATGTATAACATCTCTATGTATTGACTGTGTTTGTACTGATGAAATGCAAGTAGATATTGAGGATATGCCTTATCATTCAAGTTCACCCCCAAGTAGGAAGCTACTTGCGTTGCCATAACATTTGCAATTACTTTAATCTCGTAATCGCTACATAAGTCATTTAGGTCATATTATGTTTATCAGTATAACATATCATAATATAGCTAATATCTATAGGGAGGAGTTAGATAGTAACATAGATTAATGCCTATTTTTGAAGATAATATACTACTTGCTTTTTATCTGAAAATAAAGTTATACATACATAAGGTTAAAAAAGTAAACCACATGAAACAGATATAGTAATAGCGCGGGACCAAAGAGAGATAAAGAAAAGTAGTCTCTTACTGGTCCCTCTCTATTGCTATATCTGTTTCATGTGTCAAAGAGAAAATAAATGAATGGAAAGAGTATAGCAAAGAACTCACTTCAGTTGCAGAAGAAAGAAAAAATATTAATAGTTCATTGTTATGAATCAGTATAAAATATTTATGTAATTTCTAGTTTAATCTGTTTATTATCAAATTTGCAATGTATGCTAAAAATTATTTATTTATCTCTTCTATCAGTTGCTATCATGTTATTTTAATTATTCTCAATAATAACTGTTATCGTCATTAATTTGCTGATTTAATAATTTTCACTGATAAAATAATTTTCACAATCTCTTTACTGAATCATCTTGCTGTGAGTTTAGATACAATTTGAGTAGTTGACAAACCCAATGTGTGTAATAGAACCGAGCTGTTTTCTTTTGGTTTATTGTTGTTTTGTCCATAGCTTTCAGCATGTGTTGAATAACTTGTGACGTCACACCTTACTAACGGCATAGTAGCCTCGTGTGGCGTCATACAATTTTTCGTTATGCGAGAAAGGGATAGAAAATCCTCCCACTCCAAAATTAATATGCCCGTAACTTTGTAAATCTTTGTCGTATTTTAATATTTCTTTCTTAGTTAGCATAAAGTAATAATTTTTATCAAATTCAAAAGTAGTGTAACATTAATAGTTCGTCATGGGAGAAGTCCCGGACGCGTTCATATTCTTGCTTCGAACATTTTTTTTTCTTCCGTAGGAGGAAAGTGTCATTGATGTGCCAGTGAAGCCGGGCATGTCAACAGACATCAATGGGATGATACATTCAGAGAGAGGTGATATACCCAGCGACCTTCTTCTTTCTTTCTTTCTTCTTCTGGGACTTTTCCGCGATTGGCCGAAATCTCTTCGTCCGTTGCGCGTGGAGTCGCCGATGCGGGTCCTCGCCGGATCACTCCAGCCAGCCGAGCTCACTCCAGAATCCGAAGAGGCCTCCCAGGTCGCACAGGATATCTTGGAGTGTTGCTGAGGAGCCCAAGTAGGTCTCGCATTGATCCGACACTTCGGTGCACCGTAGTAGCACGTGTACCGGCGTTTCGTCCTCCTTCATGCAGGCTCTGCACAGAGGGCTGTCCGTGATTCCTAGAGTGGAAAAGTGTTTATTTAGTGGGCAATGTCCTGTTATCATGCCTACCACTATTCTTAATTTGTCTTTACTGAGTCGTAAGAGTTTTGCTGTTAGGCGTTTGTCTAAATGTGTTATTGCTGTTTTTGCTTGTCTACAGTCTGTAGTGCGTTCCCATATTTGTGAGTGTGCCTGGTATGGGACAATGGGTTCAGGTCCCATTACGTTACATTACATACCAGACGTTCAAATACCAAAAGATGAATGAGAAGTTCACAGAAGTTTTGCCAATATATCCACACTCGACGAGACCAGGGTGGGATTTGACTGTAGTGAGAGGAGTATTCACTGGAACAACTTGTGCATGTGGGTTCTACATCCAACCTCCCTCTTTAAAATATCCAGCCTTTGCCATCAGACACATACAGGTCACAGTGCTGACAAAACTTTTCTTGCAGAGTCTATCCAGGTAGCACAATTCCTGTGTCACTTATTCTACCGTGAAGCAGTGATGACTGCATTACAGTGTTTCAGTTAGAAGGCCACGTAGCCAATGAGATCATGGCAAAACGATACCTAAGAACTGAATTTTTAGGATGATTATCACAATATGTTACGTTGTAAGATATCTAGGACTTTGCATTGCAATGACTCACTGCACTACACTTGCATGTGGTGGTGTGCTTTATCTAATGACAGTGCATCAGATTCAGGTATTTACCAATAATTGTCATATTGATTAGTAAAATACTGTAAAATATAAGCGCCACTTAAATCAGCACCTACTTGTGTAGCAAGTCAGCCCTAACTCACGGCAACCGTGCGGAAACCATAATCCAAAATGAAAACATAAAATCATCTTATAATCTAATTCCAATTTTACGATCATAAGATGATTTACAAAATTATGGCCCTTCAATAAGCTTACTATATCACTAGAACAGTAAAACCATTGAAAGTAACGATGTACAGAGCTGAAACATAACCTATCGAAGGTGCAACACTTACCATTTCCTCGGGCAGTACAGGTTAACAAATTCACCAGCGTCGTTTTGCATTTTGTTTGTCTGAAATTAAAATAACATTCAACAAATATTCACACGGATAAACATGAAATGCGCTTTGCGAAAGATATTTTTTTAGATAACTAACCTAGAAAAACACGCGCATAGACAACCACAGCAGAGAGACACGCGAATTCGCAAATGTCAAAAGCGAAAAAGAAGGAAACCAAAAACCATAGATCACAGAGTTATGTCGATCACAGACCACAAAAATGTCGATTGTCATCACAGAACAATAAAAATAAAGGTATACTGCGTTCAGCGTTATTTTGCCTCTGACAGCTGTTTCTGTTAGGTTGGCATTACCCGCCATTCTTGCTGACAAGTACCTCTAACACAGTGTGAAGCTCCTTGCGTTTTTCTTATTTTTTTTTATTTTAAACGTGTTAATCATGCCAAAAAGGATTCAAAGTAGCGGCAGAAAAATTGTATCCTCAGTTCGTAATTTTTGTGAGCGGGAAAAAGCTAATGGAGGACTAATAATCCCATTTGAACATGTTCGTCAACGTGTAGCCGCCATGACTGGTAAGTAAGTTAGTGTTACCTGCTATTAATAGTTTCCCGTTATTAGGGATCGAAAGTTATTTGTTTTGCTAATAGATTATTGTTTGTATGTAGGCGCGATGTTTTAATTGTAATACATTCCGTACATAGGTATATGTATAATAATTATATTTGTTTTAAAAACATAGTATTTGATTCTTATTGTATAAACTAGCTGCGCCCTGCGTTTTCACCCGCGCAAGTCCCGATCGGTTTTTTTTCTTTAATACAAACCTTTGTTACATTATGTATTATTTAATAACAAGATTAATTAAAAAAATGTACAATATGCATGTTATTAATGTAATGTTTTGTATTTCAGGCGTTTCTGAGAGAACTGTCACCACTATTACCAAAGAGTGTGAGGTTGCTGCTTCCACGTCTAAGAAAATATGTACTCCCAGGAAAAAACGCTGCCAATCGAATAAAATTCAGTTAGATGATTTTGAACTATGTGCAATCAGAACTAAAATACATCAAATGTACGTAGTCAGAAAGGAGTTGCCTACTTTGGGCAAGCTTTTGGCTGAATTAAAAATTGATATTAACTTCAATGGAGGTCGTACCACACTTTGGAAAATAATTCGGCAAATTGGATTTAGATTTAAAAAAATGTGGTTCTAAAAGAAAAATTTTAATGGAACGATATGACATTGTAGCCTGGAGGTACAGATACTTAAATATTTTAAGACAAAATCGAAATGAAGGCCGACCTATCGTATATCTTGATGAAACTTATATACACGCTTCATATTCTGTCAACAAATGTTGGCAGATGGAAAATGAACAAGGTGTTTTAAAAAGCGATTCAGTTGGTGCACGCTGGATCATCGTTCATGCAGGTGGCGAAATGGGGTTTATTCCAAATGCACAATTAATATTTAAATCGCAGTCGAAATCAGGAGATTACCATGATGACATGAACAGGACAAATTTCATGAAATGGTTAGAAGACAAACTCATCCCCAATTTACCGCCTAATAGTTTAATTGTTATGGATAATGCGCCCTATCACACTGTAAAGGTGAACAAGGCACCAACAATGAGCTCTACCAAAACTGATATGCAAAATTGGATCACAAATAAGGGGTTATCTTATCTTCCTACTATGGTGAAAGCTCAATTATACGAAATTATAAAAGAGCATAAAGAAGCTCCAAAATATGAAGCTGATCAACTTCTTGAAGCGCATGGACACAAAGTGGCTAGGTTACCACCATACCACTGCGAACTTAATCCTATAGAATTTATGTGGAGCCTGTTGAAAAGGCGTGTAGCTGCTAAAAATGTTGGACAGGAAGCAGACAAGATACTACAATTAACAGAAGAAGCGTTCCAATCGATCACTGCAGAAGACTGGCAGAAGCAGTGTCAACATGTGTGCCATATTGAACAACAGTTTATTAAAACAGATGGAATTATAGACTCTGAAATCGATAAATTTATTATAGAATTAAATGACGAGTCTGATACAGAATCGGACAGCAGCAGTTCTGACGATTCACGTTCATCAGCAGACAGTGACGAACCACTAGCGACCCGCTTGGATCACTCTTATTCAAAATAAATAAAACCTATAAAAATGTTGTTTTAATTTAGTCATATATTACCTATGTATATAGATAAATGCAAACTTGAGGTACATAATACTGATTCAAATACCTATCCTAATTATTTTAAAGTACCGGCGCCGCACCGGCGCCCTGCAGTTTTACCCGCATAAGTCCTGATCCCGTACCTATGAATATTGGGATAAAAATATACCCACAAACCAAATCCAAAGATTACTAACTTAAATTCTAACATCCAAACTTACTTTAATTGAGAAATTTAACTACGAAAATATTTCGCAGTTTCATACCGGGTATCTTCCAAACCTTAAGCGGCAACACAGAGCTCAGGTTAGGCAATATGACAGCCAGAGGCAAAATAACGCTGAACGCACTGTACTCCTGATTGTCGTCCATAGATCAATGACAATGATAAATAGGTAGGTATTCAAAGTCTTAGGTTAATGTAGCCCACAGACATTATTATTTATTTAGCCGTCTTGCTGACAGTATGCAGTCTTTTTTTTTTTTTTTACTAATAAGTTTATTCACTACTGTTATTTTTCTTTTTCTTTGCCCATCTCTCGGTACCCACTCTGTAATCTTTTGTGTCCATTTTTCTTTACTTTCTCTTGTCATGTGACCGGTCCATCGCCACTTAAGCTTTTTGATTGTTCAGAGTATATCCTCCACTTTTGTGCTTTCTCTAATATCCTTTGCTCTTTTGCGGTCTTTGAGAGTGAATCCTAACATACTTCTCTCCATTCCTCTTTGGCATGTTCTGAGCTTCAAAAGGTTTTTCTGCGACAGTGCCCACGTTTGACATCCATATGTTAGGCAGGGGAGAATGCAGGTGTTGAACACTTTCTTTTTGACAACTATGGGGAAGTCTTTGCTTTTCATGACCTCTTTCAAGGACCAGTATCTCCTCCATGCACAAGTCACTCTTCTTTCTATTTCAAAATCAGCTTGATCTCTGAAGGAGATAGTTTGCCCTAAGTAGATGTATTGTTCTACATACTCGATGCTTTCATTGTCCACGTTTATATCTAACTGCTCCATATTTGTCATTATTTTTGTTTTTGTTTTGTTCATTGTCAGTCCTATTTCTCTGCTTTTCTCAGACAGTTGTTGAAGCATGTTCTGGAGAATTCCACTGTTGTTTGATACGAGGACTAGGTCATCTGCAAACCTTAGGTGGTTTAGTTTTGTACCGTTTATGTTTACCCCATAGTCTTCCCAATGCAGTTTTCTGAATATTCCTTCTAGAGCTGCCGAGAAGAGTTTAGGAGACAGTGGATCGCCCTGCTTCACTCCTTTAGATATTGGGAAGGTTTCTCCTAGTTGATCCATCTTGATTTGAGCCGTACTCTCCATATATATGTTCCTTATGATCCTTAGGTACTTTTTTGGCACTCCCTGCTCCAGCAGGATCTTCCAGAGTTGGTCGTGTTTTAACGAGTCGAACGCTTTAGTGTTATCAAATGCAATGTACAGAGGTTTTCTATACTCCTGAGTTTTTTCAATTAATTGCTTTAGTACATGCATGTGATCTACGGTGGAGTAGCCTTCACGGAATCCTGCTTGTTCTATCGGCTGCTCTTCATCTAAGGTTTTTGTTATCCTGCAGAGTATTAATTTGGAGAAAACTTTGTATACATTGGAGAGTAGACTAATCGGTCTATAATTTTCAATAGCACTTCGGTCTCCCTTCTTGTGAATAAGTACAATGACACTTTTTAACCATTGCGATGGGATACACTCTGTAGATAAGACGATGTTATAGAGTTCAGTCAGCTCCTTTAGATTGTTAAAGTTTTCTACAATGAACATCTTTAGCATTTCATTGGTTATGTCATCAGGTCCAGGAGCTTTTCCATTTTTTTGAGTTTTTATTGCTCGTTCTACTTCAGATGTAAGGAAGTTTGGGATCTCTTCAGTTTCTTTATTATCTTCCAGGTCTAGTTTTAAAGCTTCTAATGGTGTAGAATCTGAGTATAGACTTCTGTAAAATTCGGTTGCTACTTGTAGTATACCTTGTCTTGTTGTTTGCTGTTTTCCTGACTGGTTCTTCATTTCTGGTATCCAATCTTTTTTCTCAACAAGCATACTCAATGCTTTCTTAACTCCCCCTGTCTTTCTTATATGGTGCTCTATAACCTCTACTCTTCGTCTTATTCTGTCCTTCTTGATGTTGTTGCAAATTTTTTTACTTATCTGTGTGATCTCCATAAGTTTTGATTTATCTTTTTTATCCTTTAATAGTTCTTTTCTTTTCTCTATCAATGTTTTTGTCTCTAAACTCAAATTTCTTTTACCGTTTTGCTGGTTCTTAATTTGAGTTTTCCTATACAGTTTGTCAATTTTTTTGTTGTACAGCTCCTGTACTCTGTTCTGCTGCTCGCTGATAAAAGGTCTATTAATTACGTTAAGTCTAGCAATATTGCGTTTTATGGTTTTCGGTCTGCCTTTCTTTTGTTTAACTGTGTGGATAGTCCCCCTTACCATGCGGTGATTTGTGTTGAAATTGAACTGATTGATAACACTTACATCTCTGAAGGCTTTTTCATTATTTGTTGCGATGTAATCTATCTCATTCTTATATGCGCCATCAGGTGCAATCCAAGTCCACTTTTTGTTGGGTTTTTTCTTAAAGTGGCTATTCATAAATTTTAGGTTTCCTTCAAGAGCCATGTTGATCATTCTCTTTCCATTATTGCTTCTTTTGCCATATCCAAAATTTCCAATTGGCCTTTCTTCTTTGCTTTGTTTTGCACCAATTCTTCCATTGAAGTCACCCATTACTATGACGTTTTTATGTGTGCTCTGTAAGGTCTGTGACAGTTCGTCATAGAAGGTATCTTTGACTTGTTCATTAGCTTGTTCAGTGGGTGCGTAGATTTGAATTATTGACCAATTTTTGTCGTAGCCTGGTAATTTTATGTTGAGAACTGCAATTCTATCCGAGATGCCCTTGAATTCCTCTATCTGCTTAGCCAAATGTTTTATAACCATAAAACCAACTCCATGTCTTCCTTTTAATATTCCTTTGTAGAAGAAAATATAGTTATTATGTTCTTCTATAGCATCTCCTTGTCTTCTAACCTCACTTAATCCTAGTATGTCCCATTTAACGGATGAGAGGGCGGTTTCTAGTTCTGTCAATTTTTCCTGTGTTCTCAGTGACAGACAGTTTAGTGTTGCGATATATAGCTTGTTGATTATTTAACAAAATAATGTTTTTTGCTTGATGTCTGTTCCATTGTATACTCTGTTAGCTGTCAATGTCATGACATGCATTTTTGATTACCTAATAAAGTTCAGTCTGTGCCGGGAACTCTGCCGTTTCATTATAGGTTATGTGGCCGCACGTAAATTAAATTCGAGTTTTGTGGAAAATCAGTGAAAAATGTCAACCAATTTGATATCCAGTATCGTGAAATTAAAAGGCAGAGAAAATTATGAAGATTGGGCGTACGCAGTGGAAAATTTTTTAATTTTGGAGGGAATGCAGCAGTGTCTCACTAAAGAAAATGACCCGAATGATGCAAAAGCGAAAGCCAAATTGATTTTAACCATTGATCCCTGTTTATATATACATATTAAAAGTGAAACTACAGCAAAGGGATTGTGGACGAAGTTGAAAAAACTTTTCGACGACAATGGCTTCACGCGTCGCATTTCCCTGCTACGGAATCTTATATCTATCCGTCGAGAAAACTGTGAATCTATGTCTCAGTATGTGACTTCGCTATTGGAAACGAGTCAGAGATTGAATAACACAGGATTCAAGATCAGTGATGAGTGGATTGGCTCTTTATTGCTAGCAGGATTGCCTGAAAAGTTTGAACCGATGATCATGGCGGTTGAACCAATGATGAAAGAACTTTCTATTACGATCTATGGGTTGAACACTCTGGCATTGAGCTTACAGCAGACGCCATAAAATCCAAATTACTATTCTCCGCGCGGCGAACCATGATCCCTATGACAGTTCGTTTAGTGATGGGTCGTGTCTTTGGTCGTGTCGATTTTTTTTTTAGACAAAGGCGTGGCTTGCACTTAAACCACGTTGGTAAACATGTTTTAAAAAATATTACAATGTGCATTTTTAATGTCCATTTCGTTGTTGTTGTATTAATTTAAGATTTTTGGCATAGATTAAGTAGGTAAGTAAAACGAAAGTTTCCAACCTTGTTATTTTCTAATAATGCTTAACCCGGTAATTACACGTTTTTGCTATATAAGTATATATTTTATCATGAAAATGAATGCTCCCCATTTATTTATTTTGTCTGAAAAATTGTGTACTCGTTTCCATTACCGACATTTTTTTATCGATACTTGCCGCCCTAGTCGATAAACGTCACACGACGTAAGTTTTGCAGGACGTAAACATAAATTCAGATTGACATAACTTCTTGTAAATATTAAGAATTGTTAAAAATATCAACGGAATATCATTACTAATGGTAAATAGCTACGTAAAATTTATAAATGGCATTTTTAGACGCCCCCAATATGATCCCGATTTAATGGTGACGCCACTACAATGTTATGTGGTGACATTAGCTGTCAGTGTCATAGGGATCACGGTTCGCTGCGCCGAGAATAGATATGGAGGACGGAAATGAAGTTGTCTCTGGTTCAACACAGAACGCACTCGCGACGAAAGGTTGGCAGTATAAAAATAGAAAACAGAACCAACAAACGTCAACGTCAAATGTCAAGTCAAATGTCAGATGCTATAAATGCAGACAGGTCGGCCATTTTATGAATAAATGTCAAAGTCAAAGTCACAAAAATAAACAGAAGGAATCTAATGCGTTTAGCACGATATTTCTAAGTGGAAATTTTAATCGAAACGACTGGTACGTCGATAGTGGTGCTAGTAATCACCTTACAGCCAGAGAAGACTGGTTAAATAACCCCTCAAAACCCCAGGTGAACGAAATTGTCATCGCCGACAAATCGAAGGTTCCCGTCAATGGCTGTGGTGATGTGCAATTAACTACCGTTGTTGGTAATATCGAGTACGCGATTCCAGTTACTGAAGTGTTATTTGTGCCGAACTTAGCAACGAATTTGTTGTCTGTCAGCCAACTGATTAGAAAGGGCAACAAAGTGACGTTTGATAAGAATCACTGTTATATCTACAACCGCAAGGGTGAACTCGTGGCTACAGCGGAGCAGACTGGAGGTGTATACAAACTGAAAATCAAGGAAGTTGATTGTTTGTTGACATCGGCATCAGGTGATGTGTGGCACAGGCGATTTGGCCATATAAACAGCAAAGATCTCAACATAATGAGGGGTGCTGTCCATGGAATGTCTGTAATACGGGCAACAGAGGGAAGGAGCTACTTCACATTGTAAGTGCAGACATTTGTGGACCTATGGAAGCCAAATCGATAGCGGGAAAGAGATACTTCTTGTTATTCGTGGATGACCACAGCAGAATGGCATTTGTTTACTTTTTAAAAACAAAAGATGAAGTATTCTCAGTGTTCAAGTCTTTTAGAACTTTAGTTGAAAACCAGACTGGCAAAAAGCTCAGAGTGCTAAGGACGGATAATGGAATGGAATTCTGCAGTAAGGAGTTTGAAAAATACTTACAGGACGCAGGAATTATTCACCAGAAAACTTGTCCATACACGCCAGAGCAGAATGGTCTATGTGAACGGCTTAACCAAGTTGTGGTAGAAAGAGCCAGGTGTATGTTATATGATGCAGGACTCCCGAAACGTTTTTGGGCAGAGGCAGTAAATACTGCAGTTTATCTGAGAAACAGGTCGATAGCATCGGGATTAAATAATAAAACACCTTTTGAGATATGGACCAGAACCAAGCCAGATGTTAGTAACCTTCGGATATTTGGGAGTAAGACAATGGTACATATTCCCAAAGAAAGGAGACTGAAGTGGGACAAAAAAGCAAAGCAGTGTATTCTTGTCGGGTACTCAGAAAATGTAAAGGGTTACCGCATATACAATCCCAACAATGACACTGTAACAATTGCTCGAGATATTGTTGTGATTGAGGAGGGGATTGAGCGGAAACAAGATGTGATACACGTGAATATCAATGAACCCACCACTGATGAGTTATTAAAAAAGGAAGAAATGGAAGAAAGTGCCCAAGAAGTGGGGGACACTGACACAAAAAAGGTAGTATGTCAGGAGCAAAAGGTGGAAGCACCGTGCACAGAAGACGAAAGTACAAACTCCAATGAAGATGTCTTTCAGGATTCTTCAGAAGTGCCAGCGGTCAAGCCTGTGACGAAGGCTGAGTGTCTGGAAGAAATTGAGCCTGTGACAAAGCCTACGGTTTCTTCAGATGTGCCTTTAAGGCGTGCTCGTCGACAACCTGAACGATTCGGCTATGGTAATGTGTGTGTGACCAGTGAATTAAGTGTTAGTGATATAACGCTCGAGGAAGCGTTATATCACTTTTTAAGGCCCATTTAGGCCTGAAAGTGATCAGTGGAAATTAGTGATTAGATGAAAAGTGAACTTAAATCTTACGAGGACAATGATGCGTGGGAGCTAGTTAATACTCCACCCAATGGAACAGTAGTTCTATGTAAATGATTTTTTTTAAAAGGGAAATTTGATTGTGAAAATAAAATTACATATAGACCTAGGTTAAACCCTTTAGTTTACGCAAAGACCAGGTATTGATTTTGATGAAACTTTTTCACCTGTCCTCAGACATTCAACTTTGAGATTGTTATTTGCTTTAGCAGTGCAGCTGAAATTAGATATTTGTCACTTAGATGTTAATACTGCATTTTTAAATGGCTTTCTAAATGAAACTGTGTATATGATGAAACCACCAGGTTTTCAGAGCACTAGTGATGATATAAACAAGGTTTTACTTTTGAAACGTGCTATTTATGGCTTAAAACAGTCATCAAGAGCATGGTATCAAAGAGTTGATCAGTTGTTACAGGTTTTAGGGTTTAATAAATCCAAATCTGAACCATGTTTATTCACTAAGATAAATAAAAATACAAGGATCTTTGTAGCGCTATATGTTGATGATTTCTTTATATTTTCTAATAGTGAAGAGGAAACTAGTAAATTAAAGAAAAGTTTAGCATCAAAGTTTAAAATTAAAGATCTTGGTTGTATTAAAACTGTTTAGGAATGAGAGTTGTAGTTAATAAGCAGGAGGGCATTATTACTATAGATCAAGAAAGCTATATTGAAGAATTGTTATTGAAATTTAACATTCCTGATTGTAAAGTTTCTGATACACCGATAGAACCAAGATTAAATGTAACAAAAAGTGAAACATGTGATAGGAGATTACCTTTTCAGCAATTAATTGGCTGTCTTATGTATATTGCAGTGCTGACTCGGCCTGATATTGTTTTTTCTGTTAATTTTTTGAGCCAGTTTAATAACTGCTACAATGATGAGCACTGGGCCTATGCTAAAAGAGTTTTGAAGTATTTAAAGAAAACTAAATCTTATTGTTTGAGATTTTCTGCAAGTGGAAATAGTAATTTAGAAGCATATGTAGACTCAGATTGGGCCAGTAATATCATTGACCGCAGGTCTTATACTGGATACTTATTCAGGCTGTCGAATTGTGCTCTCTCTTGGGAAACCAAGAAGCAGACTACTGTGGCCCTGTCTAGCACAGAAGCCGAGTATATGGGCATTTCAGACTGTTGTAAGGAAGCTGTATACTTGAGTAATTTAATGTTTGAAATTACTGGTGTTTTGTATCCTATACCAATTTTTAATGACGACCAGTCAGCCCATAAACTGTGTGCAAATCCTGTATTGCACAAGAGGTCTAAGCACATAGATGTGCGGTACCATTTTTGCAGAGAAAAGGTTGCAGATAAAATTGTAAAAATTGAGTATTTACCTACAGCACAAATGCCCGCAGATCTATTAACTAAAGGATTGTGCAAAATCAAACATTATAAATTTTTAGGTACGTTTGGTTTATTTAATAAAATTGTGTAGTTATAAAAAACTTGGATTATTTTGTTAAGTGGGGGTGTTGATTATTTAACAAAATAATGTTTTTTGCTTGATGTCTGTTCCATTGTATACTCTGTTAGCTGTCAATGTCATGACATGCATTTTTGATTACCTAATAAAGTTCAGTCTGTGCCGGGAACTCTGCTGTTTCATTATATAGCTTGTCAAATTTTTTACTGTTATTTGTTTTGTTTTCCGGTCTACGGCTATCTTTGATTGCTATTCGTTTTTATGTTCCAAATTTGATTGTGATCTCCCTCTATATAAGCGGTGAAATGCGTTTATTTTATTAATTATTTGCTCCGTCGCGTTATCTGCATCCTTGGGTGATGAAGTTGGTTCCCTTTTTCTTTTGTCTCGGCTGAGTTCGTCCTTGTCCTTTACGATCAGTTTATCTTGTTTTATAAAGGCTATCCGTCCCTTTTTTCTTTCCTCTTCTAAAATAGGTAGCAATTCCTTTCTTTTTTAACCCCCGACGCAAAAGGGGTGTTATAAGTTTAACGTGTCTGTGTATCTGTGTATCTGTCTGTGGTAGCGTAGCTCCCAAACGGATGGACCGATTTTCATGAAATTTATTTTGTGTCATAGATAATTTTATTCCGAGTGTTCTTAGCCATGTTTCATGAAAATCTGTTCTGCCGTTTGAAGATTATCAGGTATTTTCTAGTTGATGAGGGGATCTGACTAACTTCTTTATGTCCGATCGATTCGAAATTTGGTACCGTGTAGCTTCAATGACATTGAAAGTATATGGTATGGTAACCATGACCTGATTTGCCGTTTGAAAATCATCAGCTCTTTTATAGTTGATGAGGGGATCTGACTACCTTCCATATATCCTATCGATTCGAAATTTGGTACGGTGTTACTTCAATGATATTGAAAGTATATGGTAAGATAAACATGTCCTGATTTGCCGTTTGAAGATCATCAGCTCTTTAATAGTTGATGAGGGGATCTGACTACCTTCCATATGTCCTATCGTTTCGAAACTTGGTACCGTGTTATTTCAATGATATTTAAAGCGTATGGTAAGATAATCATGACCTGATCAGCCGTTTGAAGAAGATCAGCTCTTTAATAGTTGATGAGGGGATCTGACTACCTTCCATATATCCTATCGATTCGAAATTTGGTATCGTGTTACTTCAATGATATTGAAAGTATATGTTAAGGTAACCATGTCCTGATTTGCCGTTTGAAGATCATCAGCTCTTTAATAGTTGATGAGGGGATCTGACTACCTTCCATATGTCCTATCGTTTCGAAACTTGGTACCGTGTTATTTCATTGATGTTTAAAGTGTATGGTAAGATAATCATGACCTGATCAGCCGTTTGATGAAGATCAGCTCTTTAATAGTTGATGAGGGGATCTGAATACCTTCCATATATCCTATCGATTCGAAATTTGGTATCGTGTTACTTCAATGATATTGAAAGTATATGTTAAGGTAACCATGTCCTGATTTGACGTTTGAAGATCATCAGCTCTTTAATAGTTGATGAGGGGATCTGACTACCTTCTATGTGTCATATCGTTTCGAAATTTGGTACCGTGTTATTTAAATGATATTTAAGCGTATGTTAAGGTAACCATGACCTGAGGGCCTACCATCAACTCTAATCGCGACTCAACAATAGACCTAAACTGAATTGCATCGCTAATTCGTGACATAAATTCTTTTAATTTGACAAAAGGATGACATGAAAATAACCTAAACATACGAGTAGGAAGGTAAAACTTAATCTAGTAAAAGAAAACTAATATTATACCTAGTAACTAACTAAGTTACTTACTTATCACTATTAATACTGTATTGATAGTAAAACGTGTTTATTTTGTTAGAATTATTTATTTAGTATCCAATATAACATTTTACATGAAAAATAGAGAACACAGCGAATACCGATCTATCGGGTACCAAACCAAAGACAAACCTTACAAGTTAACCCCAGAGTCATGACAATGCAACGCTGTCATTACTATGTACACAGACTAAGTATTACTACTACAACATCCTCTCTCTTAAGATCTAACTATAATTATACCATACATAAAATCTTAATCAGTTACTCTATTATATAATCATTAAACCACTTAGGTTTTTGCTTTATTCTACCAGAAACCCGATTTGAACTGACAGCTGCGTCTGAAACTATGGGTTCCATAGCCCCTCTCTCCTCAGAATTATCACAGTCATTAATATCTACTGAATCCCTCACATTTATAACAACTGAATCTCTACCTGAAGACCCATTATCCCTTTCAATTATTTCCTCCCAATTATCATCATTGTCGCTATAATCAACATCATTTTGATGCATACCTACCACTCCCTTGCTTATAAAAGGCGCTGGAACCAAATGCCACCTATTCCTTCTATATGTAACCCCTTCCGCTTCTACAAAATAAGACCTAGGTTCCTTTGCCTTTCTTTTGATAATTCCATACTTCCTTAAATCAATAATCCACACTTTATCCCCTTCTACTAGTTCACTTAAATTCCTCACTTTATGTCTTTTATTATAATTATCAGCTGATTTCTGTCTACTCTGTACTTTTTTATTAACATAGTTTTTATGTATTTCTGTATCCACATTTAAATTTTTAGGAAACATTGGTAAAATCTCTCTTAACTTTCTATTAAACATCAACTCGCTAGGACTATATCCAGATTCCAATGGCGTATTTCTGTAAATCAATAATGCTAAATGAATATCTGAATTCTTTTTCAACAAATTCTTTGCAATCTTAACAGCTGCTTCCGCACACCCATTACTTTGAGCAAAATAAGGACTACTTGTTATGTGATTAAAGTTATAATTACGAGCAAATTCTGCGAATTTCGATTTAAATTGAGTCCCGTTGTCCGTCCGTACAAAATCTGGAATGCCAAAGCGAGAAAATGTCTCTTTACAATGCTTTATTACAGTATCTTCTGTTAAATCTTTCAATTGAAACAGCTCAATAAAACTAGAATAATAATCAATAAAAACAATATACCACTTATCTTCATATTTAAATAAATCTATCCCTATTTTTTGCCATGCTCGACTTGGCATCTGTTCTAACAATAATGGTTCTTTCACATTGTGCTTCTCTTGAATGCACCTAGGACAATTCTCCACTGTGAGTTTAATTTGCGTTGATAATCCTAACCACCACACTGCTTGCCTTGCTCTTTCTCTACATTTTGTTATCCCCAAATGTCCCTCATGGATATTATTTAATATCTCTTTTTGTAATGTTCTAGGTATGACTAGCCTAGAATTATAAAGTAAAAATCCTTCCTGTACTGATAAATTGTGCCTAAACTGATAATAAGCTTGCATTTCTTTGGGTATCTTATTTTTATTTGGCCACCCTTGAATAGTGAACTTTTTAAGTAAACAACATACCTGACAATTTTCTTGTTCTAATTGAATTTTCTTTAACTTACTATCCTGTAAATACCCTGATGAAATCGCGTTAATGTTACAATTTGCGTTAGCCTCTTTGAATTCTCCTGTTTCTTGTAATGGTGCCCTTGATAAAGCGTCTGCGACCACTAATTTTTTCCCTGGAACGTAAACAACTTTATATTTATATCTCATCAATTGCAACCTAAATCGTAACAATCTAGGAGTCAAATCATCAATTGGTTTTGTTTGCAGTATTTGAACAAGAGGCTTGTGATCAGTTTCTAATGTTATCTCAATACCAACAACATAATCTCTAAATTTTTGTACTGCCCATGAGAGCCCTAAACATTCTTTTTCTATTTGTGCATAATTTTTTTCTGAATTATTTAATGTCCTACTGGCATAAGAAACAACCTCTCTGTTCCCATTATCATCTTCCTGCAATAAAACTGATCCTAATCCATAAGAACTACTATCAGCAGATATAATAATTTTTTTCATAGGATCATAATGACTTAGTACAGGAGAGTTCTGTATCATATATTTAATTTTCTGAAAAGCCTTTTCTTGTGAAAAACCCCATAAAAAGGAAATACCATCTTTTAAAAGCTCGTTTAAAGGCTCTATTATATTTGTTTTATCTGGCACAAATCTTCCTACATAATTTACTAATCCGAGAAATTGCATTAGTTCTTTTTTATTTTTAGGCTGAGGAAATTTTCTTATACTTTCCACCCTGTCTGGGTCCAAAGAAATGCCTTGAGAACTAATTATATGTCCTAGATAAGTAATTTTTTCAACACCAAATATACACTTCTCTTTATTAATTGTCAACCCTTCTTTACTCAACCTTTTCAAAACCTCTCTTACTAATTTATTATGACTGCTCCTATCTTTAGCATAAACTAATATGTCGTCAACATGTATAACAACCCCCTCCAAATCACTAAACAACTGGGAATATTTCATTGAAAAATATTCAGGAGCACAGTTAAGTCCCATTGGCAACCTATTATACATGTATCTTCCAAATGGAGTTAATATTGTTGTGATTTTACGGGACTCTTCATCTAAACAAATTTGATAAAATCCAGAAGTAGCATCAATTTTAGAAAATACCTTTGCCCCCTTCAACCTACCTAATGTATTTTCTACTTTGGGAATAGGATATATGGGCCTTAATATATTCTTATTTACCTGGGTATAATCTCCACAAATTCTTACCCCATTTTCCCCTTTTGGCACCACCACAATTGGCGATACAAACATAGTTGGTTCCTCGACAGTAGTTAAAACTCCTAATTTTACTAATCTATCTAACTCCTCCTTAACCTTCGTTAATAACGGTATAGGGACTACCCGTGGTGTATACTGAACATATGGCTTAGGATTATCAATTAATTTTATTGTAAATTTGTCTCTGAAAACACCCAACTCATCAAAAATTCCTGGAAACTCTTTCTCTACCTGCAATTTGTCTACCTGCGATGCCTCTATCTCTTCACAACTACCCGTTTTCCCTGAAGCCCTACTGTTTCCCTGTATATTACATAAATTTAATATTTTCATTTGCTTAATCGCAGGTCTTCCTAATATCGGCGATTGTAACTTATCAATAACAAAAGCCTTACCCTTGAAAGTTGTTCCATTATAATCTAACTTAACATATAAACAGCCTACAACCTTCAATGCTGTTCCATCAGGCCCTCTAATTATCTCTGAATTTTCCAGCAACTTTATATGCCTTCCCACCATAGAATATGGAAGTGCCACAATGTCAGCACCCGTATCGACTAAAAAATTAACACTTTTCTTAAAGTTCTCAAAGTAAACGTCCACTTTTACCTCAAATTCTTCACCAGCATCCATTTTATTGACCTTCCTCCAATCCTTGCAGCAGATTGAAAAATGGCCAATCCTTCTGCACTTATGACAAGCAGCAGAACTAGCTGGACAACTTTCCCTTTTATGAATACCTGCTCGTCCGCACCACCAACACTTCTTAAGTTGTTGCACTCTATTTTTCTCACTATCTTGTCGTCTATCACTATGTTGTTGCACTCTATTCTGTTGTAACTTATTTATTTCATGATTCTCTCTATTCATATTCTCCTCTCTTTTTAACATTATTTTTGCCTTGTCCTGTTCCTCGGCCTGCTGGGCTATTTTAATGGCGTCCTCTAAAGTTAATTGTGGCTTTAACTGCATTCTCTCACTCACTTTACTGTCTCTTAAACCTACCACAATTCTGTCTCGTATAAATTCTTCTTTCATAATTCCAAACTCACACGTCTCCGCCAAAATATACAATTGCCGCACGTACTCATCGATCCCCTCTCCTTCCTTTTGTGTGCGCGAATTAAATTTAAATCTTTCGTAAATTACATTTTTCTTTGGGAAAAAATACGAATCCAATTTTTTTAGAATTTCCTCAAAAGTGCATCCCTCTGCAAAATTCAATTGTTTTGCCAAGTGTTCTCCTTGTTTTCCAATCAAATATATTAAAATATTAATCTTTTCACTATCTTCTCGTCCCTCTTGCCCACTTATTGAAAGATATCTCAAAAATCTTGTCCTCCAACTCAGCCATGATGCTGGTACAAAATCGAATTCTTCTGGCGGTTTTATTTTATCCATTTTCATATATCTTCACTTATTTATATACCGCTGCCACCATGTATTGATAGTAAAACGTGTTTATTTTGTTAGAATTATTTATTTAGTATCCAATATAACATTTTACATGAAAAATAGAGAACACAGCGAATACCGATCTATCGGGTACCAAACCAAAGACAAACCTTACAAGTTAACCCCAGAGTCATGACAATGCAACGCTGTCATTACTATGTACACAGACTAAGTATTACTACTACAACAAATACCTTCCCTATATTTAATACCTTATTACCTACTTTAAAAAGGACAAAATAAAAGTAAAATTACAAATTTTAAAAACCCCCGACACAAAAAATAAAATATAAAAAGTAACAAATAATATTTTAAACCTATTATAATAATTTTTATCGTCACAATATAATATTAAGTACGTTCAAATATTTTTAATTCAAGCGTCGCCGCATCGTCGGGGGACCGTTAGAGAGATACCTACTCCGGAAAATGAGTCCCCCGACGATGCGACGACGCTTGAATTAAAAAATATTTGAACGTACTTAATATTATATTGTGACGATAAAAATTATTATAATAGGTTTAAAATATTATTTGTTACTTTTTATATTTTATTTTTTGTGTCGGGGGTTTTTAAAATTTGTAATTTTACTTTTATTCTAGAACTTCCTTTGTGAAGTCTTCCTTAATACTTATATTTTTAGGCAGCTTTTTCTTGTTACGTAAGATTTCATTTCGTTTCCAGGCATTGACAAAGCTTATTAACACAGGGCGTGTGGTACCTTTAAATACTCCAATCCTGAATGCCTTATTTATATCTTGTTTTGTTATATCAAATCCTGTCTTAATCATGGTGTCCACCAACATTTCTATTAAGTTCAAACCATTTTCCCTGTCCTCTTCGAGGCCAAATATTACTAAATTATTACCTTTCTTCTCAGATTCCAAGTTTTTGATTTTTTCGTTTAACCTTTGAACTTCAACTTTCAAACCCTTATTTTCTTCCAAGATAAGTTTTAATTTTTCATCAATTTGTTTCATAACTGATGTTGTGACTGCTTCTGTAATAGCAATGGTTTGACCACAGATAATATACTATCCATTTTTTCTTTTATATAAGGAGTAGTTGCATCTGGCTATCCGTTCTTTACAGCAGTGTTATCCAATTCAAATACTATGCGTCCTCGTACGTGAATATTCTAGCCAAATCCCCTTGATTTTCAAAGAAATTGGAGAATGGTAGAAATTGAAAATATTATTAGTTTTATCAAGATTTGGTTGCATTAGTGTTGCGAGTTTTCCTGCTATGTACCGAGAGATGGGAGACTGTTACAGGGGTTGAAAACACGCCTTGTAGGTACCTATCTACTTCAACTTCAATTGGGAGATAAAACCATTTCGTATAAAAAGGTATAAAATGAGATTTAACACAAACAACGAATATAAAAAATCGAGTCCATCTTTGTTCAAATAATTTCCTTTTTGTATCAATAATAATTGACAATATTAAGAGTAAAGACAAAATACAATAATATTAGAATAAAATAATTGTTACAGTAAGGCGAGCAAATAATTATTCAATTAATCATATTTAATCAATTTTATAAATAGTACAATCAATTTATCAACAAGACAATAATATAAACAATAAACGTAGTAAATTATCGAAAAAAACTTAATACAATACAATATTATAATAGTTTGAGCAGCGTTAGTTCTAATTAACTTAAGTCCAGAAAGTTTGAGTTATAGCGTCAACAAAAACTAACGTTGTACAAAAGTTTGTAAAGTATGCCTCCAACAGATTAGCCTCGACCGATTAATTTAACCATTTCATATCACAGAGGCTGGTCGGTATTTGAGCAAACATTTGCCATACGAAGCCAACCAGCACACATACGATAAGGTGTTCGGGCAAAAGCAGTCTGACAAATTCAAACTTTATTTCAATTTTTTCTGAGTAATTTATGTTGTTTGACTTAAATTTTTTAGTCTATAAATATTTAAAAAATTATTCTAGATTCAAAGAATTAAAAAAGAAAAACAATACTTTGATTGAAAAATAAAAACAATTTTTTGCGAAAATTTAAATTAAATTTGTATTGCCGGGCTAGTTTTGCCCATACACCTGAAAATACATTGTTGTATAAAACGATAAAAGGCGCAGTTACTATTATAAAGCTCTTTAGTACATTGCAACTTGTTATCTAATTATCTAATACAAAAGTTATCACATACAAATTTAATATCCTATTTTACTCCCTAGAGTTTAAAGCTGAAAGTCTACAGATATCGTCATCCGGTTATTATATCTTGACGTAATTTGTCTTTAATGACATAATATTATTATGTTGTCTTTAACGATATATTTAAGTGTAACTCAAAAAAGTATACAGTTTCTGGGTTCACAACTTTTTTCTTGACCAAACCTGAGCAAATCCTAAAAAAAAACAAATTGGAATCATGAATCGAACACAGGACTATTGATATAATTTGCGGATGACGTCATCAGCAGAACTGTAATGTTTAAGTTTTAATCGCTTTAAGCTAATATTAATTAGTGGGGCCGATATTAATTGATATTTTAGTACCAACTTCCAACATTTGTTCAAACACACCATCAATACAACAATTAACAAACATTTGTTCCAACCAAATAATTTTAAAGTCCGTTCAAAAATCAACCTTGATGAGTCAATCAAAAATCATATTTGCTGTCTCTCTCACACAACATATTGCTAACTATGCGTGAGTGAGACGAAACTATATAATCATACCACAAACACTTTATTTCCATGCAAAAACCGTCTTTATTCCTTTGTTGTTAAGTTTATAATCTCTTTAATATGTCTACATTATTTAGAAACACACCACTTTAAATTTAAATACAGTTTTATTTTAATACCTTGTCAAATGAAGGCGTTTAATTTACTTACATTTGTTATAGAATACATTATTATATTACTGTGATATGGTTCTAAATAGTATGTATATATTATGTGTAACTAAAAATGTACTTCTACGCGCTCTCCATTTTTATGCAAACTATACTCTATGGCTATTGCATTAAGATCCATTTTCATTAGAGTCGTTTTTAAAACTTGAGTATTTCTTCTTAAATCCACAAGTGGGCAAGACATAAAGGCCAACTATACAGGTTTATATAAAAATACCAAATCGCTCTGAGCCTGTATTTGTTACATTAAAACTAACAACTTTTGTTCTACGACTTTAGTTTTTAATCGATATTTTGAGAAATATCAAATATTCAATATTATACAGAGATACTCTACTTGTTCCTACTCTGTAATGTAACATCGAACTCGCGGCGAGAAACCGCTACAGTGTAATGTCACTTTACAGAAATAACGTTTTTTTTTGTATGAAATAAATTAATACTGAATTTTGAAAAGTCGTAGAATAAAAGTTGTTAGTGTTAATGTAAACAACTAGAGCCCGAGAGCGATTTGGTATTTTTATAGCATCCTGTATTATGACTGTGTGATGTCCATATATTTCTTTCTTTCTTTCTTTAGACCGCGATTTAGTTCCAGTCTTGGCCAGAAAAGTTTGTGGCACTTTATATTCACACGCTGTCCAGACTCTTGTGGTGTATTTTTTTATTGTTTACTTGAATTTATCACTGGGAAAAGTGACACAAGACATCACTTCATCATCAGCAGTGTTTTGCAGTGCAGATTGTCTGCAGGATGTATATACATAGTAAATATATTTCAGTCCACGATGCCGCGCCCCACTCTGTCATAGAATTGAGATTTTGGCAGAGTGCCAATATCTCAATTCTATGACGCTTATGTATTTTATAGTGTAAATACAGTGTATACACGTTGGCTGTGTGTGTGTGTGTGTGTGTGTGTGTGTGTGTGTGTGTGTGTGTGTGTGTGTGTGTGTGTGTGTGTGTGTGTCGCCGTCTACGAGTCGGCGTCGGGTTGCCGTCAGTGGGTGCTCGCTAGCTCGTCCATCCGACATCTGTGAAACAACAAACGAAATACATAAGTATTAAGTCTAATACATATACAAAATACTTGTTCCACAGTATTTTTTGACGTGATAACGTGTTATAAATTGATGAACACCAGCAGCACACATGAAAAATATTAACGTTCCGCGTAACGTTCCACCTGAGCCTGTGCGTGCCAGCGAGAGCGCGCAACAAGCGATAGAGAGGCACGATAAAACAAACGATAGAGATACAGAGATTATGACGTTATCACGTAAATCTATCGTCCGTAAACAGACTTTACAGACAACCAATTTTTTTTGTTTTATATAAGTAACGCGAGCAAACGAGCGGGCGGGTCACCTGATGGTTAGTGATCACTGCCGCCCATGGACATTTGCAGCACCAGAGGAACTGCAAATGCGTTGTCGGCTCTCAAGGAATTTGTTTATCCGCCCCTTGAATAGCCCATAATGTTAATGTTATAGTTTTGGGGGAACACTGTATTTGTACCAAACTCCTCCGAAACAGCTCTACCGATTTGTATGAAATTTTTTATCAACATTCAGTAGGTCGCCGGGTCAGCTAGTTCTATTATGAATGTGACAGTAGTATACTTATGCTACTTTGATATTCAATTTCCCTCCTATTTAAGTTAAAGTAAAATTCGATTCTCCTTATTTCATCCTCTTCAAATTAAAGAAGAAATAATTTTAATTTTTTTTTATGTAATGACATTGGCCCTCTACAATGTACAACTACTCTGTGCAATTTCATGTGGATATTCAGTTAAAGCACGGTCGCGGAACATGAAGAATTTCGTACATTAACCTGTTACTACCTGTCTCTGTCACTCCCGCGTCAAAACAATGCGGTCACGCTCGCACAGGACGGGGTCATTGCATCTGTGCGAGCGTGACCGCATTATTTTGACGCGGGAGTGACAGAGACATGTAGTAACAGGTTAATGTACGAAATTCTTCGTGCTCCGCGACCGGACTTTAGTTAAAATCAGTCTGTCTGAAACAATCCAGTGTGACAAACATACAGACAGATGGACGGATAAAATCACACTATAAGGGCTCCATTTCAACCATTTTGGTATGGAATTCTAAAAAGCCTTGTATTTCCCATCCCTAGAGATGGTGGATTGGCGGTGGCACACACCTGACAGCTATCTCAGCGACCTCGAGGCTGGGGTAGTCGAGCTCCTTGACGAGGCACAGCACGGCCGACAGCAGGTTGGAGTTCTGCAACACGACAACACAACCGCTGGATGATTCCCATTTGTTCCATGGAACAAACCGACATAAAATGACGATAACACCATGTTTTTTTTTTAATACTATATAGGCTAGCGCTTGACTGTGATCACACCTGATGGAAAGTGATGATACAGTCTTAGTTGGAACGCGCTTGCCTAGAAGATGCCTAGTCACTCTTGATTTGAAGGCACCCGTGTTGTAAGTGGCAGGAATGAGGAAAGACACTGCCTGGGAGTGTATTCCAGGCCTTTGCAGTGCGTATCAGGAACGAGGAACCAAACCGCTTCGTACGCGTCTTTGGTACGTCAACTTTGTATGGGTGGAAGTCTATGTTTCTTGTTACTTTTATTATCTACACTAATATTATAGAGAGGAAAGACTAGTAATTTCTCGTGTGCATGCGTGTATGTGTGCGTGCGCGCGTCCGTGTAGGTATGTGTGCGTGCGTGCGTGCGTGTATGTGTGCGTGCGTGTATATGGGCGTGCGTGCGTGCGTGCATGCCGGCTAGTTCTACATATGTGGTGTTCATATTATCTATAATAACTGTAGTCACTTCTCACCCTGGCAACGGGTCTCCTCGTGAAGCCGCGGTGCTCGGCCATCACGGCGGAGGGGTACTCTCTGTCTCGCTCGCGCGCGCTGTCCCGCTCCCTGTCCCTGTCTCGCTCGCGCTCCACCTCGCGCACCGAGTACGTGTCGCTCCTGCAACATATGCAACATAATATACATCAACACAAGAACTATTTGTATACAAACTCTTTCCATTCGTTTATTTTCTCTTTGACACATGAAATAGATATAGCAATAGAGAGGGACCAGAGAGAGATAAAGGTAAAGTGGTCTCTTTCTGGTCCCTCGCTATCGCTATATCCGTTTCATGTGTCAAAGAGAAAATAAACGAATGGAAAGAGTATAGTAATTCAAAAAGTTATCATTTAAAAAATTACAAAGTAACTGTTACACGTTACTTTATCATCTACAGGCCATGTTCACTTGTCACGTGATCGAGGAAGCTACAAGTAGCCGCCACGACGGTCCGATTTCAGACGGCTGCCGCGCGCCGGCTAGGTTGCACGCGTTAGTTCTTGTACGTCCTATTTCACGCGCTGCGTGCGCCCGATTACGAGGCAGCTTTAGTACGTGAAAAGAGATAAAGTTCTTCTACCACTGGGACTTGAGGAGAAGAAGAAGAGACAAAGTCACGCGATAGAAAGAAAGCACAACTTTAGGTGCATAGCGGAGTGGTTATTTGCCGGTTGATAGGGCAATAGGGAAATTTCCCTCCAGGCAGATGTTATGCCTGGGGACCGCTTGTGATCCGAGCGTGTGACGTCAGAACTTGTATATATAGCACGCTCGTCGAAAGCTCCGTCAGCGTGTGCTAGGGTACTGGTTACGCCATCTATCGTCAGCTATCGAAGACCGCTACAGTTACATGTGAGTATAGTACGATTCACGAAAGATGACCACAAATGGCGGGTCTTTTCTTCATGTACACTCATGAAGAAAGACTTAAGCCAAAATAATATTTTAATATTAGTTAAATAAGACCATAAATATTAGTTAAAATAAATGAGACCATAATATTAGTTAGATAAGTCCAAAGAGACCTAAAATAGGCCCGCCATTTGTGGTCATCTTTCGTGAATCGTAGTATACAGTGACGTCACCTGTCTCCTCGCTCGCTGCCGTGGTCGTGGTGCGGCGAGGGCGGCGCGTGGCGCCACTCGCCGTTCGCGGGGTACGTCGAGTACTGCTGCACACACACACACACACACACACAGGGTGAACTATTATGCTATTGCGACAGTCGCTGCCCGTGGGGCAATAGATAGAAATTCAGACAGCCTTTTTTTATACTATATAGGCTAGCGCTCGACTGTGATCACACCTGATGGAAAGTGATGATACAGTCTAAGCTGGAACGCGCTTGCCTAGAAGATGCCTATTCACTCTTGATTTGAAGGCACCCGGGTTGTAAGTGGCAGGAAAGACACTCCCTGGGAGGGTATTCCAGGCCTTTGCAGTGCGTATCAGGAACGAGGAATCAAACCGCTTCGTACGCGTCTTTGGTACGTCGACTATTTATGAGTGGAATCCTTTACGATGCTTTGCCATAATATTGCCTTGCCTATTGCGATCTCTGTCGCACTTACTTTAGGATACTGCCATGTCTGTTTCCCAGTTTATTGCCCCACAGGCAGCAACTGTCTACTACAGGCACTGGCTAAGAATTTTATTCTATCAGCAATTGTAGATGATCCTACAAGAGGATAATGCATTGTATGACGTCTCGGGCGGCTAAGATTAACGATATAAAAGCCGTGTTTAAGCGATTTTGAATGAAGTTTTATGCAAAAACTATAAAGACAATTACTTTCAAATTTACACGTCATGTATTTTGTGTCTTTAATCTAAAATCACTAAGAAGCAGAAACCCGATTGGATAAAATTTTCTCGATAGAAAGTTCTCCCAAAAGTTGCTCCAAAATCTCAGTTTTTCTAGTTTTTATCGGACACATTGGATGTAATTGTAATTTTTGTTTTAAAGTGTCAGTAATAATAATATCCAAAAACGCTTAGAAACAGATTTTTGATAACCAGCTTAGTTTTTGAGTAATAAGATAAAAGGTCGTTTTCCTTATATTCTTCCGCGACGCTGCATGTCGCACCTACCAAATCTCCGTGAGAGTGAGCAAGACAAAAATAAATTCAATAAATCCCCTTAAGACAGCATTACCCTTACGTTGAAACTTTTCACACTTCGGGAGACAACAAAACTGACAGTAATAAAATAAGTAACTAAAATATATATTATTAATTTATTTAGTTCATCGACTACTAAGGTTAGTTATGTTATGTAACAATTTAAGGTAAAATATTACCTATGTCCCTGCGCAAAACCCCATGTGGTTTATGTGGGGACGTTCATTTCATGTTGTTGTATTAAAATTCTGATGTATTTTGAATAATAAAAAAAAAAAAGTTATAGAGCACTAGATACCTTAACACTGGGCGCAGATACTGAGCGTCGCATAGAGGCATCTGGGGATCGCGGCCCGCGCGGCTGAAACAGACAAAATGGTCAATGGTGGTACGAATTTTTTAGGTCTAAAGACATTTATTCTCAAAAAAAAGACGCGTGGCATTCGGACACTGCCGCGGTAAAGCTATTGCATAGCTGTTTTTATCAACTTATGCAATTATTATTGCCAACTATCGATGAATAGCACAACTTTTAATGACTTTTTGAAATATCACGCTTGTCTCTTTAGTTCAGCAACTCGTCTCTAGGTGGCATTGGTTGTATAAAAAGTTCTGCTATTCAGCGATAGATGGCAAAACTAAAAAGTGTTAGGTTATTTTCGTTACGGGATTTCTGGATTCGGTCTCCACGCTCAAGGCCCGCGATAGAAGCTATGCAATAGCTTAAAAACACTTATTGATAAACTGGATGAACATCGAAATGGCACGTATAAACATGTTTCACAGCAATGGCACTGTACGACGACGTGATTATACTGGCAATGGCACAGTATTTGACATGGGTGATACACATCTCAACACTGTATGTTTTATTGAACCCTATATCTTGTATTTCACCCCAAGCGGTTTATGTGGGGACTTCTCAAATTATTTGTAAAGAAAATATATTTTTTGATATCCTGAATAATAAATAAGTAAATAAAAATAAAATCTTCTGTGGGTTCATTTTGTATCGTTAGTTAGCAATTTGCAATGGGTTATTAATTAAAAAAACGGAAGCAAAAATACTATTTTTATACATTTTTGCACAAGTTACCAAATCTATGTTGTTAACGTACCATGTTATATAGTGGCTAACTTGTGCAAAGAGTCATAACCCAGTGCAAGTTGCTAACTATAGATAAACTGCTATAAACTTGACCATCCTGATGGTCTGCGGGACGCGGGGCGGGAGTCACTCAACCAATCAGCTAGTCTGTCACTTACTTAACGAACAAATTAACGTATCATCTTCGCCACTGCTTCGTTTGTTTTCGGGGGTACGAGACCAGCCGAAGTGAGTGGGGCGAACAATAGGATGAGTAATTAGAAAGGGTATATAAGAACGCGTTGCTGACACGAGAGTCACTCTACGATTTCGCATTGTGAAGTCAACATCTCCTGAGGATGTCCCGGTTCGGGACGAAACGTGCGTCGAAGAAAGTGTTGGAAAATTGTGTGTGGTGTTTCATGTGGGCAGTGTTCCTGCATATTGTACCATACAGAATCTTTTCAAGTAGCGGATTACAGCAAAACAAATTAATCTGTCCTGCTAGTCTGTCACTGTCCGCTGACAGCGCTGCCGTATCATTATAGCCAATCGCATCACCCGCCCCGCGTCCCGCAGACCATCAGGAGGGTCAAGTTTATAGCTGTTAAGTTTACCTATAACGATACATAATCAGTGCATAGATTGTTTCTTGTGCCGGGGTTGGTGGCAATAGAGAAATCCCTCCAGGCAGGTGTTATGCCTGGGGACCGCTTGTGATCCGAGCGTGTGACGAACTTGTATATGTATATAGCACGCTCGTCGAAAGCTCCGTCAGCGTGTGCTAGGGTACTGGTTACGCCATCTATCGTCAGCTATCGAAGACCGCTACAGTTGCATTGAGTACAGTAGTGTATATACAGGGTGTGGTGGTACCTCATAGTGTGAGGAGGTCATGGGGTTGGCGGCGGGCGCGTGCTCGAAGCGCTCGTATCGCTCCTCCGCCTCGGGCGACACCTGTGACACCAGAATATCACATTTATATCACTTCACATCACAATATAATATAACTAACTATATATCAGGACATTACACACGTCACAATCTAGCCCCAAAGTAAGCGACAGCTTGTGTTATGGTGCTAGATAACTGCCTGTCTGTCGGTATTCTATACAATTTATTTCAGAGAGTGTGCGCAGGAACTTTTTAATTTGGTTCCCCCGTCACCTTTCTACCATAGAACGGCAAGGCATCGGTAAAGGCTTCCACACATACATAGTCGACGTACCAACGACGCGTACGAAGCGGTTTGATTCCTCGTTCCTGATACGCACTGCAAAAGCCTGGAATACCCTCCCAGGCAGTGTCTTTCCTGCCACTTACAACCCGGATGCCTTCAAATCAAGAGTGAATAGGCATCTTCTAGGCAAGCGCGTTCCACCTTAGACTGTATCATCACTTTCCATCAGGTGTGATCACAGTCGAGCGCTAGCCTATATAGTATTTTTTAAAAAAAAACATAAATATAATATTATATTGAAAAACACACAGACTCTGGAGAACATTCATGCTCATCACACAAACATTTACCAGTAGTGGGAATCGAATCCACGACTTCCGACGCAGACGGCAGGTTCGCTACCGCTACGCCAACCGGTCTCAAAGACACACAAACCAAAGAACAAACCATCACAGACCAAAGAATAAGTTTATATCACAAATTTGCGTGACATGCCTATGATGGGCGCCAAAATTTGTGGTCAAATGTTTGTATACCGACTACGAGATAGTAGGGGATGCCATCTTATACGCCACTTGACAGATTAAACATAGTATCGCTAATTTTGTAGATGGGGCCAGTCCACATTGTTTCCTAAATCCTCTAGGTCTGTGGTTGTAACTGGTGCAATCGGCAGCGATATTGGACCATGCGACTGCGTTACCAGCAGCTGATATATCATCATACTCCGTTACCAAGTAGAAAACCACCTACAACTTGAGCGTCTTCAAATCAAGCTGGGCATCACCTAGGCAAGCACAGTTCACCTTAGACTGTCTCATCACTTTTTATCAGGTGTGGTCTCAATCAAGCGCTAACCTATATAGTAAAAAAACTTCTCAAAACTCTTGATAAAGTGCACTTAATATTTTAGCTGTCGAGGCAAATTAGTCAATCCTAATTGATCAAGCAAGTTAGTCGCAAGTTAGTCAGTCCTAGTTGTTGAAGCAAGTTAGTCGCATGTTCGTCAATTCTAGTTGATCAAGCAAGTTAGTCGCAATTTAGTCAATCCTAGTTGTTCAAGCAAGTCAGTCGCAAGTTAGTCAATCCTTATTGATCAAGCAAGTTAGTCACAAGTGTCGGCAACACTGGCTTAATTAATATCAATATTCAACTATGTATATTGTAATTAATAGCAGCGTTTTACCTGAAAATAAAACGTTTATTAAAATACTTACCTCACTGGAAGCTTTATATTGAGAGTAGCACATCCGTTTCCGTCCGTGTTCCGTTCTTTTAGTGACGTCAGAACCGGCTCTGTGGCGCCACCTGGCGTGTCGCACCGTAGGTTTCCTTAATAGCTTGGTGCGATCTTTGGTTCATTGGCTCAATAATATCACCAGGCAGGAATTACTGAAAGCTTCCAGTGAGGTAAGTATTTTAATAAACGTTTTATTTTCAGGTAAAACGCTGCTATTAAAACACTTGACCGTCACTGGAAGCTTTATATTGAGAGCCTGTTTGTTTTCGCCTGGTGACGCCACATATTAGACGTTTTACGCCAATGTGACAATGTAGGATAATTATTATGTATGAGAAATTTAATGTTTCTCAAATAATTATTCTTCCATAAACCACTTTCATATAACCACTTCAATATGAATATAAAATTAATAACAAATCGGATTGAGAAGTTGGGTGAATCATTACTTATTGTAAATAACTTCATGATTACAAGTATTGGCTGATTGCCAATTTCCACGATCTATCTCATCAAGGGAGTGATTTCTCCATCAGCTCTGGAAAGCTCCATCTACAGACCTAACACTACCAGGAGTAGCAGATATGCCAGCTTCTCTGAACAAGCTCGCGAAAACTGCGCGAGGCGTTTTGGATAACAATGTAATATTGTAATGAATAGATTTACCTACTACAATTTGAAACATTTCTTCTATCATATAATAATGAAGTATTTATCAATAAAATTCAAATAGAGTTTAGTTACGATAATATAAATGTCAGAGTAACTTCCAACCCGACTGCCGTTAAACACTGGTATCAGTTTTTGATGTGAATTACGGCCAGAATATCATAGGTAATAATTATTATCACAATTTATAAAATTCTCGCTATATCTACCGTAAGTAAAGTTAGATCATGTAGGTATAATTCTTTCTGAAAAAGAAGTAATAACATCGCAGTATGACGAGATGTTTAAAAAAGGCTATTTACATCTCTAGATAGATAAGTAAGATTTTAACTTATCTTATCAGATCGGTGGATTCTGAATCTTTATTTTCAGAATGTGTTACAAAAGCATGGTTACTGAGCTAACTAAAATTTTCGGCACTACATAACGTCAAAACCTGATTTGTGTAAAGGAAATATGCATTGAAAATTAATTTATTACTCAAATATAAATCAAAACTGAGGGCCTACCATCAACTTTAATCGCGACTCAACTACAGACCTAAACTGAATTGCATCGCTAATTCGTGACATAAATTCTTTGAATTTGACAAATAGATGACATGAAAAACTGAATCGTAACCGGAACTGCGTCGCTAGAAAAGTTCATAGTATAGGCCCTGGTACTAATTTTGAGCCGGTAGGGATATTAGTAGTAATATATTATTTTCAGACTATAAGACCAACGTAATTCGGAAGTTGTGAGAGTTGAGTTTTGCAATTCTTTAAGTAAGTATGTAATGACACTCTTACGGGGTTTCATGTTTTAATGGTTTCGGACTGGTACCAACCACACATTTCCAAACCTATGAGACGATTTTCTCTAATTTCAGAACTATCAGACCCGCTGTGTCAATTAGAAACTTGTGTTGGTTTCTCGGATTCAACGGAGCAACGAGCGCTCGGACTCTGAGTAGGTACCACGCGCCAAAAACCTTTTTCCCGTGGTATTGTTATTAAAATATTCCCGTTTACTTATTGAGATAAATCAAGTCTCGATATACCAACGTAGTTCTGTACTACGTGTGCATTTTTCGAGGCGAACAGATCGACTACTGGGATTCCCGACTTTGCATTACTAAGTATTTTCATATCGGATAAAATAAGTGCCACCCTGGAGGTTGGCGATAGCGTGACAGAAGGTACGCAATTCGTATGACTATTGAACCTGCCTGGGATGTACTTTTATGTTGTAGTGATTTTGATGTCAATCTAGAAATTTCAGGATTGGAATGTTATTTTCAATATAGGAGTAAGATCTCGTCCCACTTGCTCCTTTTAAATGAGTAATAGTCTTGCTGTCACATTGGATAAAGATCGAACTTTGACGCCGGGTGTGAGTAGTTGAGTACGGCTCTGAAAGGCATATAGTAGGGGCCAACACTTCATTTTAATTAGAAGTAGTATTTGTTCTTATCGTGTACAAGACTACGATAGAGAGAGATGATCCAGTAATGCTCTCCAAACTAAGTACGAGGCACATGTTTACCAAAAACAAAACTGGTGGAAGATAATACAGCGAAGTTAGTAGCTGACAATTCTCCCTCCACTAAGAGAGTTCGTTTATTGCATTCAGCGGATTGGATAAGGCAGTTATCATTCAAGATGAGTCCGGCAGAATGTATTTGAAAGGTATCAAGTGCCGATGATTCAGTCGTCCTCGTGGACAACAAAGCTGGCAAAATTCGGAAGTTCTATATTTATATTTATCTTAATTTCTTTGCATTATTGACATCTAAAATACGAATTACATTATTGAATAAGTACTTCATTTGACTTTTCCTAATAAACTATGCTCTTTTGTGGCAAAAGACCGAATTTATTTGCCAACTTAGGCTCTGTAGTAGCTGCATTGTAATTTTGACATGACCGCAAGTACATTTTGCAAAATAAATCATCTAGGTACGCAAGAACAAGAACTATGAAATTAGGCCTGTGTTAAGTATACCCATTTTGCACAACAAGTCTTGGGGTTGCCGGAATTCCGGAATGCGGTACATGTTTATCAAGTGAAATGATTCTGTCAAAACAATCGTTCAGTGCTTTGAGGTCGAATATCGGTCGAGAGTCGAGACTCGAGACAACCCGTCGCGCGTCGGGTTAAAGAGTGGATGAAAAGCTTGGTGTGTAAGACGCCATGCTTTTCATTTTGAGCGCCATTGCACATATTATATTCTAGAAACAGGAGTGTGAAATATTTTTCCCGTCATGTTGGGAAATACAAAGGTGATTACTTCAAACACAATATTTCTTTCAGTTATGAAAGATGTTATACTAAACTACCCATTGCAAAAGAACAGGTTGAAGTTGAATCCTCTAACTAATTTAATTCATTCGGATGTAGACGTATTTAGGCCCTTCGCACACAGCTAGCTTAGGCGTATCATTATGACGCTACGCATAAAATATATAGTATGACAATTACGTCCTAAAGTTCGATCCAACATCGCTTCGACTGCGGACATGTTTGAACATGTTTGTACTTTTAATGTTTGCGGAACATGTTTGTACTGTTACGTCTATCGTCATACGAATGATGTTACGCTTACGCTTACGTGAAATATACAGCGTATAGATAATTTTTCGTATATCTACTGGTATGCACCTTGCGAGGGTGGTTTATAACGCTCGTGCTGATAAGACTGCGTGCACTATCCAGGCCGAGTATAGGCAATGTTATCAATCCTTTGCTCCCCCGAGGGGCGACGATATGATTGATTAGCATATATGATTGCTTAGTGCGAATATGACTGAGAAGAGGTTAGTTGACCTTAGTGCGCATTATTATTTATACGTTGGTATCCACCTCGCGAAGGTGGGCTGTATGATCATGCTAGCAACATTGCGAGCACTGTCAAGGTCAAGAAGTTCCACACGATGGAACGGCAATGCTTGAATAATAAGTTGCCCCCGCGAGGGGCGACGTTCTTATTGCTATATTAGTATCCACCTATATATATATGCGATATTAGTATCCACCCTGCGAGGGTGGGATGTAATGATCGTGCTAGCATACTGCGAGTCTGTCTGGGCCAAGAAGTTCCACGCGATGGAACGGCTATGCTTGTAACACCTTGCCCCCGCGAGGGGCGACGGTCTCATTGCTTCGCATATTAGTATCCACCCTGCGAGGGTGGGATGTAATGATCGTGCTAGCATACTGCGAGTCTGTCTAGGCCAAGAAGTTCCACGCGATGGAACGGCTATGCTTGTAATACCTTGCCCCTGCGAGGGGCGACGGTCTTATTGTTTCGCATATTAGTATCCACCCTGCGAGGGTGGAATGTATGATCGTCCTAGCATACTGCGAGCCTGTCTAGGCCTAGAAGTTCCACGCGATGGAACGGCTATGCTTGTAATACCTTGCGTTCGCGAGGGGCAACGGTCTGATTGCTTCGCATATTAGTATCCACCCTGCGAGCGTGCGATGATTGTGCTAGCAATACTGCGAACCTGTCTAGGCCAAGAAGTTCCACGCGATGGAAAGGCAATGCTTGTAATACTTTGCCACGGTATGATTGAAAATCTGAATTGAATAGTGTGCAATCGAAGGTAGTATTTTATTCAGCGAAGCTTATACGAAAGAATCACGATCTTGGCTCACGACTCTTCTCGGCGCGCCTCAATACTTTTTGATCGCTTGCCGCATGCTAAGTGCGATAAATCCGAAAATTTAAGAATTATTTTTCTTAAATTTTTTCAGTCAATACTTCAAAATTATTACTATTTTGTACATATGGCCCAAAAAAGCGAAATTTTCAATACTTTATAATTTTAAAATGCAGTATATGATAGCTGCGTTCTTGAATGAACTAGATAGCATAAAGTATCATACATTTTTACCTTCTCGTTTGTTTCTAGGTGCGTATGAAACCTGGAGTATGATTATTTTCTTATGTTTCATTGGAACATATGTTTCGCCACTAACTTGGGTCAGAACTTTATAATAGCAGCGTTTTACCTGAAAATAAAACGTTTATTAAAATACTTACCTCACTGGAAGCTTTATATTGAGAGTAGCACATCCGTTTCCGTTTGTTTTTACGTACTTTTAGTGACGTCAGAACCGGCTCTGTGGCGCCACCTGGCGGTGTCGCACCGTAGGTTTCCTTAATAGCTTGGTGCGACCCTTGGTTCAATGGCTCAATAATATCACCAGGCAGGAATTACTGAAAGCTTCCAGTGAGGTAAGTATTTTAATAAACGTTTTATTTTCAGGTAAAACGCTGCTATTAAAACACTTGACCGTCACTGGAAGCTTTATATTGAGAGCCTGTTTGTTTTCGCCTGGTGACGCCACATATTAGACGTTTTACGCCAATGTGACAATGTAGGATAATTATTATATATGAGAATTTAATGTTTCTCTAATAATTATTCTTAAAAACATAATTTTATACGGTTCTTCAAAATCAGTTAATAACCACTTCTATATGAATATAAAATTAATAACAAATCGGATTGAGAAGTTGGGTGAATCATTACTTATTGTAAATAACTTCATGTTTACAAGTATTGGCTAATTGCCAATTTTCACGATCTATCTCATCAAGGGAGTGATTTCTTCATCAGCTCTGGAAAGCTCCATCTACAGACCTAACACTACCAGGAGTAGCAGATATGCCAGCTTCTCTGAACAAGCTCGCGAAAACTGCGCGAGGCGTTTTGGATAACAATGTAATTGTAATGAATAGATTTACCTAGGTACTACAATTTGAAACATTTCGTCTATCATTTAATAATGAAATTTAATTTATCAATAAAATTCAAATAGATTTTAGTTACGATAATATAAATGTAGGTAATAATTATCTCAATTTATAAAATTCTCGCTATATCTACCGTAAGAAAGGTTAGATCATGTAGGTATAATTCTTTCTGAAAAAAAGAAATAATAACATCGCAGTATGACGAGATGTTTAAAAAAGGCTATTTACATCTATTAAGTAAAGTTACATCTATTCAGTAAGATTTTAACTTATCTTATCAGATAGGTGGATTCTGATTCTTTATTTTCAGAATATTTTACAAAAGCATGGTTACTTAGCTAACTTAAATTTTCGGTACTACATAACGTCAAAACCTGATGTGTGTAAAAGAACAATGCATTGAAAATTAATTTATTACCCAAATATAAATCAAAACTGGTACTAATTGTGAGCCGGTAGGGATATTAGTAGTAATACTTATATTATTTTCAGACTATAAGACCAACGTAAATTCGTAAGTTGTAAGAGTTGAGTTTCGCAATTTTTTAAGTAAGTAAGTAATGACACTCTTACGGGGTTTCATGTTTTAATGGTTTCGGACTGGGACCAACCACACATTTCCAAACCTATGAGTCGATGTTCTCTAATTTCAGAACTACCAGACCCGCTGTGTCAATTAGAAACTTGTGTTGGTTTCTCGGATTCAACGGAGCAACGAGCGCTCGGACTCTGAGTACCACGCGCCAAAAACCTTTTTCCCGTGGTATTGTTATTAAAAATATTCCCGTTTACTTATTGAGATGAATCCAGTCTCGATATACCAACGTAGTTGTGTACTACATGTGCATTCTTCGAGGCGAACGGATCGACTACTGGGATTCCCAACTTTGCATAACTAAGTATTTTCAAATCGGATAAAATAAGTGCCACCGTGGAGGTTGGCGATAGCGTGACAGAAGATACACAATTCGTATGACTATTGAACCTGCCTGGGATGTACGTCTTTTATGTTGTAGTGATTTTGATTTCAACCTAAAAATTTCAGGATTCGAATGTTATTTTCAATAGGAGTAAGATCTCGTCCCACTTGCTCTTTTTAAATGAGTAATAGTCTTGCTGTCACATTGGATAAAGATCGAACTTTGACGCCGGGTGTGAGTAGTTGAGTACGTCTCTGAAAGGCATATAAAAAAAGAAGGGGCCAACACTTCATTTTGATTAGAATTAGTATTTGTTCTTATCGTGTACAAGACTACGATAGAGAGAGATCATCCAGTAATGCTCTCCAAACTAAGTACGAGGCACATGTTTACCAAAAACAAAACTGGTGGAAGATAATACAGCGAAGTTAGTAGCTGACAATTCGTCTTCCACTAAAAGAGTTCGTTTATTGCATTCAGCGGTTTGTATAAGGCACCCATCATTCAAGACAAGTCCGGCAGAATGTATTTGAAAAGTATCAAGTGCCGATGATTCAGTCGTCCTCGTGGAACAACGAAGCTGGCAAAATTCGGAAGTTCTATATTTATATTAATTTCTTTGCATTATAGTCATTTAAAATCCGAATTATATTATTGAATAAGTACTTCATTTGACTTTTCCTAATAAACTCTTTTGTGGCAAAAGACCGAATTTATTTGCCAACTTAGGCTCTGTAGTAGCTGCATTGTAATTTTGACATGACCGCAAGTACATTTTGCAAAAGAAATCATCTAGGTACGCAAGAACAAGAACTATGAAATTAGGCCTGTGTTAAGTATATCCATTTTGCACAACAAGTTTTGGGGTTGCCGGAAATCCGGAATGCGGTACATGTTTATCAAGTGAATTGATTCTGGCAAAACAATCGTTCAGTGCTTTGAGGTCGAATATCGGTCGAGACTCGAGATAACCCGTCGCGCGTCGGGTTAAAGAGTGGATGAAAAGCTTGGTGTGTAAGACGCCATGCTTTTCATTTTGTGCGCCATTGCACATATTATATTCTAGAAACAGGAGTGTGAAATATTTTTCCCGTCATGTTGGGAAATACAAAAGGTGATTACTTCAAACACAACATTTCTTTCAATTATGAAAGATGTTATACTAAACTACCCATTGCAAGAGAACAGGTTCGAGTTGAATCCTCTAACTAATTTAATTCATTCGGATGTAGACGTATTTAGGCCCTTCGCACACAGCTAGCTTAAGCGTATCATTATGACGCTACGCATAACAGTATGACAATTACGTCCTAAAATTCGCTCCAACATCGCTTCAACTGCGGACATGTTTGAACATGTTTGTACTCTTACTGCTGTCGTCGTACGCGCGAATGATGTTACGCTTACGCTTACGTGATATATACAGCGTATAGATAAATTTTCGTATATCTACTGGTATGCACCTTGCGAGGGTGGTTTATAACGCTCGTGCGATAAGACTGCATGCACTATCCAGGCCGAGTATAGGTAATGTTACCAATACTTTGCTTCCCCGAGAGGCGACGATCTGGTTGATTAGCATAATGATTGCTTAATGTATTATTTATACGTTGGTATCTACCCCGCGAAGGTGGGCTGTATAATCATGCTAGCAACATTGCGAGCACTGTCCAGATCAAGAAGTTCCACACGATGGAACGGCAATGCTTGTAATAACTTGCCCCCGCGAGGGGTGACGGTCTTATTGCTTCGCATATTAGTATCCACCCTGCGAGGGTGGGATGTAATTAATGATCGTGCTAGCATACTGCGAGTCTGTCTAGGCCAAGAAGTTCCACGTGATGGAACGGCTATGCTTGTAATACCTTGCCCCCGCGAGGGGCGACGGTCTTATTGCTTCGCATATTAGTATCCACCCTGCGAGGGTGGAATGTAATGATCGTGCTAGCATACTGCGAGCCTGTCTAGGCCAAGAAGTTCCACGCGATGGAACGGCTATGCTAGTAATACCTTGCGTTCGCGAGGGGCAACGATCTGATTGCTTCGCATATTAGTATCCACCCTGCGAGCGTGGGATGATTGTGCTAGCAATACTGCGAACCTGTCTAGGCCAAGAAGTTCATCGCGACGGAACGGTAATGCTTGAAATACTTGCCCCCGCGAGGGGCGACTGTCTGATTGCTTCGCATATTAGTATCTACCCCGCGAGTGTGGGATGTATGATCGTGCTAGCAATACTGTGAGCCTGTCTAGGCCAAGAAGTTCATTGCGATGGAACGGCAATGCTTGAAATACCTTGTCCCCACGAGGGGCGACGGTCTGATTGCTTCGCATATTAGTATCTACTCCGCGAGGGTGGGATATAATGATCGTGCTAGCAATATAGCGAGCCTGTCGTCTAGGCCAAGAAGTTCCACGCGATGGAACGGCAATGCTTGTAATACTTTGCCCCCGCGAGGGGCCATGGTATGATTGAGGTTCCCGAACTAGACGAAAATCTGAATTGAATAGTGTGCAATCGAAGGTAGTATTTTATTCAGCGAAGCTTATACGAAAGAATTACGATCTTGGCTCACGACTCTTCTCGGCGCGCCTCAATACTTTTTGATCGCTTGCCGCACGCTAAGTGCGATAAATCCGAAAGTTTAAGAATTCTTTTTCTTAATTTTTTTCAGTCAATACTTCAAAATTATTACTATTTTGTATGGCCCAAAAAAGCGAAATTTTCAATACTTTATAATTTTAAAATGCAGTATATGATAGCTGCGTTCTTGAATGAACTAGATTGCATAAAGTATCATACATGTTTACCTTCTCGTTTGTTTCTAGGTGCGTATGAAACCTGGAGTATGATTATTTTCTTATATTTCTTTGGAACATATGTTTCGCCACTAACTTGGGTCAGAACTTTATAATCACACTATCAATGTCACTATTTTGTATTTTCTGCATAACTTATCAATTTTGGATGAGCAATGAGAAAGGCTGTATGTGCTTTTGCGAGCCTGCCCGCTTGGGCCAGCCATTTCTTTCATTGCTTTATCCATTACTGAAATAAAATTTACTTAAAACTTGTTAGATTATATTATATCATGCGTCACAAGTACGAATATTTTAACAAAATATACATTTTAAAGTGATCCGAACGGACAAACCGTTAAAAAAATGATCACTTACTTATTAATTCACCGGCGAGGAATCGAACCCCGGTTTCCGCGTGATAGGCGGAGATTTTGATTATAGAAAAACAGAAGACTACTTACTGCGAATTATTCACACAATTCACTTTAAAATTATAAGTAAGTATGCACTTTATACTTTAGTATTCAATAACTTCTTATTGCAATGTTCTATGTGGAACGATTGCAAGTTACTTCGACGGAAACAAAAACGCCAATGAACCAAGGGTCGCACCAAGCTATTAAGGAAACCTACGGTGCGACACCGCCAGGTGGCGCCACAGAGCCGGTTCTGACGTCACTAAAAGTACGTAAAAACAAACGGAAACGGATGTGCTACTCTCAATATAAAGCTTCCAGTGACGGTCAAGTGTTTTAATCACACTATCAATGTCACTATTTTGTATTTTCTGCATAACTTATCAATTTTGGATGAGCAATGAGAAAGGCTGTATGTGCTTTTGCGAGCCTGCCCGCTTGGGCCAGCCATTTCTTTCATTGCTTTATCCATTACTGAAATAAAATACTTAAAAACTAGTAAGATTATATTACATCATGCGTCACAAGTACGAATATTTTAACAAAATATACATTTTAAAGTGATCCGAACGGACAAACCGTTAAAAATATGATCACTTACACACAAGTTAAAACGAGTTAGATTATATTACATCATGCGTCACAAGTACGAACATTTTAACAAAATATACATTTTAAAGTGATCCGAACGGACAAACCGTTAAAAATATGATCACTTACTTATTAACTCACCGGCGAGGAATCGAACCCCGGTTTCCGCGTGATAGGCGGAGATTTTGATTATAGAAAAACAAGAGACTACTTACTGCGAATTATTCACACAATTCACTTTAAAACTATAAGTAAGTATGCACTTTATACTTTAGTATTCAATAACTTCTTATTGCAATGTTCTATGTGGAACGATTGCAAGTTACTTCGACGGAAACTAAAACGCCAATGAACCAAAGATCGCACCAAGCTATTAAGGAAACCTACGGTGCGACACGCCAGGTGGCGCCACAGAGCCGGTTCTGACGTCACTAAAAGAACGGAACACGGACGGAAACGGATGTGCTACTCTCAATATAAAGCTTCCAGTGACGGTCAAGTGTTTTAATAGGAATAAGAATAAAGTAAAAACATAATTAGAATTAGTTGTCGTTAAATTAGTACTTGATTTGACATCCGGCCAGAGCGGGGCGGCTCTCACGACCAATGAGAAACTTTTGCGGGAAAAGGGGTATTTTGAAGAGTGGGGATTTTTGTCGAGAGTCGAGCCGGCCTGCTCCGGCCGAGTTAGTTTCGTTGCGACTCGCAAATCGATAAGGTGAAGTGAAGTGGTTAGTGAAGAGTGTTTGTGAAGAAGTATAGTGCAAGTATATACGTGTTACCTATGGTATAGTGAGAGGTAAGCTGGTGAAAAGTGTATCGAAAGATCGAATATAATAAATACTAAGAGTAAGTTATCTTTTATTTCACTATTCACTACTATAAATAATAATAAAATTGATCACGTGCTTCCCATGAGATCACAAAAATGTAGGTTTGTTGGAGCAATCCGAGATGGCGCCAACACAAGTTACTCAATCCTAGTTGTTCAAGCAAGTCAGTCGCATGTTAGTCAATTCAAGTTGATCAAGCAAGTTAGTCGCAAGTTAATCAATCCTAGTTCTTCAAGCAAGTTAGTCGCAAGTTAGTCAATCCTAGTTGTTCAAGCAAGCCAGTCGAATGTTAGTCAATTCTAGTTGTTAGTCGAAAGTTAGTCAATTCTAGTTGTTAAAGCAAGTTAGTCGCAAGTTAGTCAATCCTTATTGATCAAGCAAGTTAGTCGCAAGTTACTCAATCCTAGTTGTTCAAGCAAGTAAGTCGCAAGTTAGTCAATCCTTATTGTTCAAGCAAGTTAGTCGCAAATTAGTAAATTCTGATTGTTCAAGCAAGTTAGTCGCAAGTTAGTCAACCCTAGTTGTTCAAGCAAGTTAGTCGCACGTTAGTCAACCCTAATTGTTCAAGCAAGTTAGTCGCAAGTTAGTCAATACTAGTTGTTCAAGCAAGTTAGTCGCAAGTTAGACAATCCTAGTTGTTCAAGCAAGTTAGTCGCAAGTTAGTCAATTCTAGTTGTTCAAGCAAGTTAGTCGCAAGTTAGTCGCAAACGCACGTACCTGGGGCTGCGGCGGCGAGCGCGGGGGCTCCGGCGCGGCCTCGGGCTGTCGCTGCCCTGCGCCCACTGCGAGTTAGTACACACAGACAGACAAACACCACCATAACAATAATTCTCTACTTTGTACTGTCTCAAGCAACCGATTTATTGTCATATTATTATTTGTTATTTTCCTCAAAATACTGCATAGGAATGATATAGGGTATTTTAATAAAGCAACATTATAATTGTTTAACGGTATATCCACAAAAAACATATAATATATAACAAGTAAAATGTAATAGAGTAAGTATAACACCCACATTCAAGACAACAAACAACAATATTAGTTACAACAAACAACACATCCCGTTTAAACAGACTAATAGTACTACAAACTTATCTGGCCCACTGTTGACTACTGTTTATTGCTTCAGGCATTAATAACACGACTCACTAAATTAACCGCTTTTAGGTTTAGATTTATAGTTTGGACCACCGTACCATACCATGGTTAACCAAACACTGGGTACCCATGGGGCAATAAAAGGGGGGAAACAGGCCGCCTCTTGCACTCTCTGTCTCTACGGCAGGCATCGTTGGATCAGGTACACAGACAGGTTAAATATAAATTAAATACCATATCGCTCTCGGCCTGTAGTTGTTTGCATTAAAACTTACAACTTTTGCTCTAAGATTTTTTTTAAGTCGTCATTTTGAGAAATTTCAAATATTAGGTCCTTACATATGAAATTGGCGTTTTTTATGGGAGGAACATAAAGTCGATTTTTTTTTAATATAATATATATATTTAATCAAAGTATGTACCATTGCTATCTATGCACTTTTGCCACCTTATAGGTAGTTCATTGATCCCTTTACTAAAAAAGCCATTCGGACGGGAATCAATAAAATCTTTGAAAGCGCTTTGGACTGCCTCATCGGAGTTAAATTTTTTCCCTTGTAAGAAGTTATCCAAATTTCGAAAAAAATGGTAATCTGTTGGAGCAAGGCCCGGGGAGTAAGGTGGATGTCTTAGGCATTCCAATTAAAGCTCCTCTAATTTGGTAGTCGTCTGTTGTGCAGTGTGTGGTCTAGCGTTGTCCTGAAGCAGCAGTGGCCTAGACGATTGACCAGCCTCGGTTGTTTAGCAGCTAGCTTTTCCATCATGGATTGCAGTTGCTGACAATAGATATCTGCCGTAATCGTCTGGCCAGATTTAAGAAAGCTGTAGTGAACGACGCCGGCGCTTGTCCACCAAACGCTCACAAGTAAATTTTCGTTTGGGGCAGGATTTGGCTGGTTCGCCAGGGTTCAACCATTGCGATGAGCGTTTCCGATTATCATACAAGATCCATTTTTCATCACAGGTAATGATTCGATTTAAAATCCCTTCATTACTGTGCCGGTTGAGTAATGTAACACAGCAGTCTACGCGCGTTTGTCGGTTTGCTGCACTCAATTCATGAGGTACCCACCTTTCAAGCTTTTTCACCTTCCCAATTTGCTTCAAGTGAACTAAAACAGTTTTATCACTAACACCGCAGCCTGCAGCTAGCTCGGTCGTGGTTTGCGATGGATCCGCTTCCACAATAACCTTCAATTCTTCATTGTCAACTTTGGTCTCCGGCCGTCCACGGGGCTTGTTCTGCAGGTCGAAATTTCCAGAACGAAAACGTTGGAACCAAAAACGCACTGTGTTTTCTTTTGCGACACCCTCGCCGTACACATCATTAATCCTTCGAGCCGTTTCTGCAGCACTGGTGCCTCGATGGAACTCGTACTCGTAAATAACGCGATATTTCAAGTTTTCCATTTTGTAAACAGAGTGGCGCAAAAAAAAAAACCAAAAGAGAAAAAAACAAATGAATTACGATTTTCAAAACACAAAAGCATGAGTAAATAGCTGTATAAATTTGAAATTGGAATTTCTAACCAAAGAAGAGATATTTGAGATCAAAGTGGCTAGTACGACAACGCCAATTTCATATGTAAGGACCTAATATTTAATACTTAATAGAGACTGTTTAATATTTAACAAAGATTGTTACTACTCTGTAATGTAACATCGGCAAGTGGCAACGGCAGCGGCGCGCGTACTCGCTATGCGAAACCGCGGCAATTTGCTCGCATCGGTTTGGCAACTGGGACACTAGATTGAGGTGACTGTTTCGCTGATCACATGTATATGGCTTCACAGTGCAATGTCACTTTACAGAAATGACCTGTTATTTTTTTTGGATGAAATAAATTAATACCGAATTTTGAAAAATCGTAGAACAAAGTTTGTTAGTTTTAATGTAAATAACTACAGGCCGAGAGCGATTTGGTATTTTTTATATGACCCTATATATATACATAGCTAGTTACCTGGTCGTGCCTCGCGCTCGGGGCTGGAGTCGCAGGAGCGCTGGCGCCGGTACTGCCCGAACGACTCCTGCTGCTGCGGGTAGTCCTCGTCGTGCGAGTTAGCTACAGGTATATAGCTAGTTACCTGGTCGTGCCGGTGCGCGGGGTCTGAGTCAGGGATGTGGACGCCTTTACGCATCGCTTCTTGTACCTGACACATTGAAAGATTACATTAACATAACCTTAGTAGATCAAGATAATACTAGTGAATTACGTATTTCTATCGGGTTCGCTTGTGTGGTCCTGTTGAGTTTGGAGCCAGCTTGAACATTTGATACCCTGACCGCCGCGTTAATTGTTTGCGTGTTGTAACTTGCTGCGCCGGTGCCTTGAGTACTCAACTCACAGGAGGCGAAACGAACTTTGGTGCTGTGCTTCGTGTTTGACGTGTCCGGGGGCTGATTGAAGCAGAGGCCATACGGTTTGCAAGCCCCGTACACACACATACACACACACATTTACACTTTCTCGTCACTGACTTTTCCACACCAACTACATCGGGCCGAAGACTGAGTGTCGTCGCACGCGTCAACCAGGTTAGTGGCCTTCGACATTTCTTTGTTTTGTGTGCGTCTGTTGTCGGCGGCTGTCGCTGCCCGAGTTGACGGTGGCCGTAGCCGTCTAGTAATAGCCGCATGTTATTTCCACTGATCGGCTAGTAATACTCGGATATTACTATCCGACCCGAGACGGACCGCTTACGCCGTCACTTGCAGTATCACTAGTCGGTCCCCCCTCGACCTGTCCGGGCTCGTTCCTCTATGGGCCCGGGAACGTTGCCCTCGTCGGGAGTCGGGACAGGCCAGGGGCCGTAACAGACCTACTACTAGAAAGAGTCATACAAAAGGTGTTGATAGAAAACTCACTTCTTCAGGGTGCACGACGACATTGTCCAGTTTCTCGAGATTTGGCAGGTTCTTCAGCACGGTCATTCTGTATCTGGAACGTCGGAAAGGAAACCGTTAGTTCAGTGAATCCCTCAATATGATTCGATACTTAGTAGGAGAAGCAACTGTTTTGCAGGAACCGTCGTTGGCGCGATGGAGACTATACAGGATTTTTGTGGGCACATCTAACGCCATCTATCATTCAGTAATGGCACTCGTAAGAAAGATGTTTCAGCTTAAGCGCCACCTAGTGACAGGAGCCGGCACTCACTCGGGGTGCAGCGTGCAGGGGTTCTCGTCGAGCCACAGGCTGGTGAGGTCGGGCAGGTGCCGCAGGTGCCTGATCTCGGCCAGGTCTCTGATCTCGTTCTTGCGCACGTACAGCTCGCGCAGGCGCCGGCGGCTCGTATCAGCGCCACCTAGTGACAGGAGCCGGCACTCACTCGGGGTGCAGCGTGCAGGGGTTCTCGTCGAGCCACAGGCTGGTGAGGTCGGGCAGGTGCCGCAGGTGCCTGATCTCGGCCAGGTCTCTGATCTCGTTCTTGCGCACGTACAGCTCGCGCAGGCGCCGGCGGCTCGTATCAGCGCCACCTAGTGACAGGAGCCGGCACTCACTCGGGGTGCAGCGTGCAGGGGTTCTCGTCGAGCCACAGGCTGGTGAGGTCGGGCAGGTGCCGCAGGTGCCTGATCTCGGCCAGGTCTCTGATCTCGTTCTTGCGCACGTACAGCTCGCGCAGGCGCCGGCGGCTCGTATCAGCGCCACCTAGTGACAGGAGCCGGCACTCACTCGGGGTGCAGCGTGCAGGGGTTCTCGTCGAGCCACAGGCTGGTGAGGTCGGGCAGGTGCCGCAGGTGCCTGATCTCGGCCAGGTCTCTGATCTCGTTCTTGCGCACGTACAGCTCGCGCAGGCGCCGGCGGCTCGTATCAGCGCCACCTAGTGACAGGAGCCGGCACTCACTCGGGGTGCAGCGTGCAGGGGTTCTCGTCGAGCCACAGGCTGGTGAGGTCGGGCAGGTGCCGCAGGTGCCTGATCTCGGCCAGGTCTCTGATCTCGTTCTTGCGCACGTACAGCTCGCGCAGGCGCCGGCGGCTCGTATCAGCGCCACCTAGTGACAGGAGCCGGCACTCACTCGGGGTGCAGCGTGCAGGGGTTCTCGTCGAGCCACAGGCTGGTGAGGTCGGGCAGGTGCCGCAGGTGCCTGATCTCGGCCAGGTCTCTGATCTCGTTCTTGCGCACGTACAGCTCGCGCAGGCGCCGGCGGCTCGTATCAGCGCCACCTAGTGACAGGAGCCGGCACTCACTCGGGGTGCAGCGTGCAGGGGTTCTCGTCGAGCCACAGGCTGGTGAGGTCGGGCAGGTGCCGCAGGTGCCTGATCTCGGCCAGGTCTCTGATCTCGTTCTTGCGCACGTACAGCTCGCGCAGGCGCCGGCGGCTCGTATCAGCGCCACCTAGTGACAGGAGCCGGCACTCACTCGGGGTGCAGCGTGCAGGGGTTCTCGTCGAGCCACAGGCTGGTGAGGTCGGGCAGGTGCCGCAGGTGCCTGATCTCGGCCAGGTCTCTGATCTCGTTCTTGCGCACGTACAGCTCGCGCAGGCGCCGGCGGCTCGTATCAGCGCCACCTAGTGACAGGAGCCGGCACTCACTCGGGGTGCAGCGTGCAGGGGTTCTCGTCGAGCCACAGGCTGGTGAGGTCGGGCAGGTGCCGCAGGTGCCTGATCTCGGCCAGGTCTCTGATCTCGTTCTTGCGCACGTACAGCTCGCGCAGGCGCCGGCGGCTCGTATCAGCGCCACCTAGTGACAGGAGCCGGCACTCACTCGGGGTGCAGCGTGCAGGGGTTCTCGTCGAGCCACAGGCTGGTGAGGTCGGGCAGGTGCCGCAGGTGCCTGATCTCGGCCAGGTCTCTGATCTCGTTCTTGCGCACGTACAGCTCGCGCAGGCGCCGGCGGCTCGTATCAGCGCCACCTAGTGACAGGAGCCGGCACTCACTCGGGGTGCAGCGTGCAGGGGTTCTCGTCGAGCCACAGGCTGGTGAGGTCGGGCAGGTGCCGCAGGTGCCTGATCTCGGCCAGGTCTCTGATCTCGTTCTTGCGCACGTACAGCTCGCGCAGGCGCCGGCGGCTCGTATCAGCGCCACCTAGTGACAGGAGCCGGCACTCACTCGGGGTGCAGCGTGCAGGGGTTCTCGTCGAGCCACAGGCTGGTGAGGTCGGGCAGGTGCCGCAGGTGCCTGATCTCGGCCAGGTCTCTGATCTCGTTCTTGCGCACGTACAGCTCGCGCAGGCGCCGGCGGCTCGTATCAGCGCCACCTAGTGACAGGAGCCGGCACTCACTCGGGGTGCAGCGTGCAGGGGTTCTCGTCGAGCCACAGGCTGGTGAGGTCGGGCAGGTGCCGCAGGTGCCTGATCTCGGCCAGGTCTCTGATCTCGTTCTTGCGCACGTACAGCTCGCGCAGGCGCCGGCGGCTCGTATCAGCGCCACCTAGTGACAGGAGCCGGCACTCACTCGGGGTGCAGCGTGCAGGGGTTCTCGTCGAGCCACAGGCTGGTGAGGTCGGGCAGGTGCCGCAGGTGCCTGATCTCGGCCAGGTCTCTGATCTCGTTCTTGCGCACGTACAGCTCGCGCAGGCGCCGGCGGCTCGTATCAGCGCCACCTAGTGACAGGAGCCGGCACTCACTCGGGGTGCAGCGTGCAGGGGTTCTCGTCGAGCCACAGGCTGGTGAGGTCGGGCAGGTGCCGCAGGTGCCTGATCTCGGCCAGGTCTCTGATCTCGTTCTTGCGCACGTACAGCTCGCGCAGGCGCCGGCAGCCCGCGAAGTCGACCAGTGTGCGGATTTTGTTGACGCTGCAAACAGAAAACAAGTATTTCTGAAGGTATCTTCGAAACTGAAGCCGGTAATTTGCCGCAGAAAGATCTGATGTTAGTTCAAAGCCTTCGCCTAAAGATCTTCGCACGCGTCAGTCGCAGGCGTCAATCACAGATTAATGTAGTCTGAGGCGTCAATATTCAGGGCGTCCCTCAACATAGCACAGAAATATCATACGACGTTCATGCTCCTGAGACATTATTACCACACAGGCTCAATTTGCCCAATAATCTCGTCAGCATTCAGAGTCCTTCAAACCTGTACACAGCAACACATGACTGCTTCACGGTAGAACAACTGACGCCGCGGTGGTACCTACCCGGACCAACTCCGCGAGAAGAGTCCTACCACCAGTAGATCAGTATCAAACCTGTACACAGCAACACATGACTGCTTCGTGGTAGAACAACTGACGCCGCGGTGGTACCTGCCCGGACCAACTCCGCGGGAAGAGTCCTACCACCAGTAGATCAGTATCAAACCTGTACACAGCAACACATGACTGCTTCACGGTAGAACAACTGACGCCGCGGTGGTACCTGCCCGGACCAACTCCGCGAGAAGAGTCCTACCACCAGTAGATCAGTATCAAACCTGTACACAGCAACACATGACTGCTTCACGGTAGAACAACTGACGCCGCGGTGGTACCTGCCCGGACCAACTCCGCGAGAAGAGTCCTACCACCAGTAGATCAGTATCAAACCTGTACACAGCAACACATGACTGCTTCACGGTAGAACAACTGACGCCGCGGTGGTACCTACCCGGACCAACTCCGCGAGAAGAGTCCTACCACCAGTAGATCAGTATCAAACCTGTACACAGCAACACATGACTGCTTCACGGTAGAACAACTGACGCCGCGGTGGTACCTACCCGGACCAACTCCGCGAGAAGAGTCCTACCACCAGTAGATCAGTATCAAACCTGTACACAGCAACACATGACTGCTTCACGGTAGAACAACTGACGCCGCGGTGGTACCTACCCGGACCAACTCCGCGAGAAGAGTCCTACCACCAGTAGATCAGTATCAAACCTGTACACAGCAACACAAAGGTTGCCTTTATGATGCAGATAAATAATATTAGATAAGGTCTTGCATCTGAGCGAAGTAGGGGCAATTCTGCAAGTTTATCATAATTCTCTAGTTATCATATTGTGTGAACTTTCTCTAACTCTCGCGTATTGAGGTGCTTTCTCAACCTCCGCATTAGGGTCAGCGCACACCAGCTGCTGCGATGTGGTTATAGATAATGACATGGCAGTGACAAACGATAGGGTCACCGCACACCAGCTACTGACGATGGCGTGAATAATTGTGACAATATGACATGCGTGTTTGATTTATTCACCGTGTTTGAGACACTTTGGGCATCATTCTAATATGACGATGTTTGGAAAGATGAAGCCAACAAAATTCAAAATGTCCAATAGGCTCCCATGAGTAAGGGTTAAAATTTAATTAATTTAAACCAATCGTTGATTTTTGTTACCAATTTTAACCAGTGGTTACTTAACTATGTCCCAAAAAGTCGGAGCTATGTTTTTACATAGCTTACCCTTACTAGGGTTAAATTAAAGTTTATTAGGGTTAAGGCGGTTCATGCGTTAGTATTATGCTTGAGTCAAAATTTACGATTTCCGAAGGGACATAAAATAGTTATGTCTTCAATTATAGATTAGATAATTGAATTCATATTATTTGGCATTTCATAATCTAGAACTTGTCTCAAAAATATTTTAAAATATGTGTAAGTATAACTTTCTCACTAGAACAGTTTTTGTATAGGCTGTTTGCTAAAATAGCGGTCGACGCCATGTTTCTTAACACAAACTTATAACAATGACATATTTAGAAAATTAATAACATTTATATTATTATATAAATGTTATTAATTTTATATAATAATATAAATTTTATGGGTATGGTAAATGTCGATGTATAAATGTAATAGATTGCGATGTGTAAATGTCCCATATATATATTTATTTATTTTTATATTTATTTACTAAAAACTAAAAAGTGTCTCAAAAAAAACACGATTTTCCTAGATTTTCATTCAAAAACCATAAACCAAAAAGTGCCACTTTTAGCATTTTTCGATAAATTAAACGTATTATTTTAGGATAAAATCCAAGATATTTTGTTATTTCTGAATTATAGTAATTTAATTCAATGTCACTGGTTATTTATTATTTTAATAAGTTGTATATTTATTGTTTACGCGAGAGTAGCTGGCGCGAGCGCCGAGCCTATTGTATTGTGTTGAATCGTGTTCTCTCTCTCTAACCCGCGGAAGCCCTCATCGGCGCGTCTCGCTCACGCTTTGGTTACGGCGAGTTTTTTGCTGCATGCGTTTTGTATCGAATCGTGCGCTCCCGCTCCAACTCGCGGAAACGCCAATCTTCCTATCCCGCTCGCGCATCGGTCGCCGAGATTTTTTTTTATGCCTGCGATGACGCGGCGACTTCGGTGCGCGCCAGTATTAAGCACCATTCGGTCTGCTGTCGACCGACGAACTTAGCGGTCCCCCGCGCGTGGCTGACGTAATTTTGATCACGTGTCGTCCTTGAAACGCGTAGTCGCGAGACGCAAATTACTACGTTTGAGTAGCCACGTTTCTATTTGCGCGGGTGTTTAGTCATCGAATAACATCGCAACGGGACGTCCGTTTTTTGATGCGCCTGACTTGTTTTTCGCACTGCGTTTTTTGTCTGTTGCCGCGCCCCCTCTCTCGCGCGCTGGGGCGCTGGTGCGGTCCCTTTCGCACTTCGAACCGGTAGCCGACGGAAGGTGGGTTCCTGCGCGTGTGGTCTTCGTGTTTGGAGGCTGATTTGAAGCGGAGGTCAGACGGCTCTGCCAGTCCCATACACACACGCACCCTTGTACATACCCTTAACACTTTCACGTCACACACTGTCACACATCTACTACAGAGGACTCCGTATCAAGGCCGACGCTTCGGGATCAAGGTCAGTCAATAAGCACCTACTAATTTTAAACTATTTTTATAGTTGGCCGCGTCCGGTGGCGTATTGTATCAGCCGTAGTGGCCGACCTGTTGTCTAGTAAAAGTCGCTGATTACTATTTCCACTGATCGACTAGTGAGACTCGATTGCTATCCGACTCGGATTGGATGCCGTCATCTGACCCGAGACTGATCGTACACTAGTGATCCCGCGTAGTCTCACTAGTCGGTCCCCCCTCGACCTGTCCGGGCTCGTTCCTCTATGGGCCCGGGAACTGAGCCCTCATCTGGACAGGCAAGGGGCCGTAACAATTGGTAGCAGAGCGTGGTTTCGCGCCTTTTGGTTAAGCGGCTTTTACACGTTCGGCGCGTCGATATCGATATTTGTTGCGCGTATTTAATTCGTCGCGTATCTCTGTCGGTCACACGTTTGTAGGCGCGGTACGCCACGTGTCGGACCGATACGCCGCGTTAACGGCCACAGATTATTGTACCGCTACACCACGCGTTTTTGTAGCAACGCCGCGTTATTTACCGCGTGCCGCGCGTTTGTTAACCGCGACCTTGATTAGCGTTCTGCACGTGTTGGTGTTTGCATCTGTGCTTGTTCTACGTCCTTGTTGTTTTATTTTTCGGTTTCGTGCTTCCTTGTAATTATCTTCGCGCAGTCTCGCCATGCCTTCGCATAAGCCTCCGGTGCGCCGTATGCAGGATGAGCTGCGGTGGGCAGCTAGCGCGCATGCGCTTATTACTCGTCCAGACAGGACGGCTAGCTTGCTCCACCGCCTTGAGCAGCTCCCAGCCAGACGAGCCCATTTTGAAGAGGCCTATTCGGAATTCCTTGCTACAGTGGAGGACGACGAGGCGCGAGAATCGGCCCAGAAGGACTACGAGCAGTTCTTCGAGTTCACAGACGATGTGCTCGAGGCTGGGGCCAAAATGAATCGTGAGGCTCGAAAGAGCATTCTGTGCGAGTCGCCTCGCCCGCAGCAGCAGCCCGCCCTATTGGGTCGGCTGCCTACTTTGGACCTTCCACACTTTGGTGGGCGGCTTCAAGACTGGATGGGGTTCATCTCCATCTTCGACAGTCTAGTCCATACCCGCCGCGACCTATCCCCAGGCCAAAAAATGGCCTATTTGCGGACCTCCCTTCAAGGGGAGGCACTTGGGGTAGTCTGCCATTTGAAGTTGTCTGACGCCAGCTACTCCACGGCCAGAGAACTCCTCGAGAGGCGCTACGCCAATGTGCGCCGCCTTGCTGACGCGCACATGATGGAGTTAATATCCCTCCCGGTTTTGAAAGACCTAGCGCGTCTCCGGGAGGTGATCATTGACCCAGTCGTGGTTGCTTGCAACGCCCTTCGACAACTTGACTTACCAGTGGATCAGTGGTCCTTCTGGCTTCTTCACCTGGTTCTGTCCCGCCTGCCTCTCGATCTGCGGATCCGATTTGAAGAGAGGTACGGCGGGGACGGGGCTAATTATATACCCCCGTTCAGTGACCTCTTAAAGTTCCTTGAGGAACAGAGCCGCCAGGTGGAGAATGCCGTGGCCTCGGGAACACCGGCAAAGGAGCCGGCGCGACCGACGCCCGCTTCTAAACCCACGACTTCCACCAGGGGTTTCAAGCAGCCAGTAGTGGCGCAGCAGACTGGTCGCCGCACAATCCCCAACTTTAGTGGCCTTGCTGCGACCGAGGCAACCCCCTGCAACTATTGCCGTGCTTCCACGCACACAACGGCCGATTGCCCTAAATTTTTGGAGAGACCGCCCAAGTACCGTAGGGCCATCGCGAGGGAGCGCCGTTGGTGCTACTCTTGCTTAGGTCGGCACTTGCAACGCAATTGCCAGCACCAACGGCCTTGCACACACTGTCAGGGCAACCACCTTCCTATTCTTTGTCTCGACCGCAATGGTGCCGGCAGGCAGGAGGTGGTTGAACAGACACCCGGCAGGAGTGGAGGCTCCTCCTCGGTCACGTGCCCAGCCGATGGACGGCGTGGGGCGAACACTGTTCGTCCGGCCCCTGGTTTTGATAGGGCTTCACCCCCCCCTCGGGCGGGGGTGCAGCCCTCCAGGGGCGGGGGCGTTCCGCCCTCTGTCAACCCTGAGGGAGGTTTTGCCGTCGCTCAGTCTGAACCAAGGAGGTACTCCCCTCCTCTGGCTGAATACCCCAGGCTGGAGCGATACCCCCCTCAATGGTCTGGACACCCCCCTCCGCACTACGTCGTCCCGCGGCTGTCGTACGTGACCAGACCCCCTCAGCCCATGAGGGACGCTTGGGTGTACCCTGGGGGAACCCCACCTATTGGTGTGGTAGAAGTTCCGCAAGCTGGCCCCTACGAGCGCCCGAGGCTGGAGGAGTCGCCCGAAAGGGGCAACTCCCGTTGACTAGTTGCTGCCCTGGCTCCCACCACCGCCACCTCACCCGACAATTTGAGCGAGCATAAGACGGTCTGCCAGACCGTACTTTTGCCCACGGCTTTGGTCAGGGTGTTTAACCCGAACGGTGAGTGGCTAATGGTACGCGCGCTGCTAGATCTCGGTTCACAGCGCTGCATTGCATCGTCGTGGTTGGTGAGGAAGCTGGGGCTCCCCTGGAGTCCGGACAATCGTCCAATGTTAGGAATAAGAGGATCGGTTCCTCCGACTCCCAGGGGTCGGGCAGAACTTATGTTTGGTCCAGCCGAAGGTCCCCTTCGTATCCTAGTCGATGTGAACGTTCTTGACGATATTGTGGGACACCTCCCGAACGTTCCTATCCATAACTCGGCGGTTCATTGCGCGTCGGGTTTAACCCCGGCGGACCCTTCATGGTCTGAACCTGGCCCCACTGATTTGCTCTTGGGCGCCGATGTGCTGGGCTTGATCATGTCAGGAGAGATTAGGACATTGCAGAAAAATGGTTTGTCGGCCATGTCCACTATCTTTGGGTTTAGTTTTTTCGGTCCGGTTTTATGGACCAACCTGCCTCCTGACGTGGACCATCTCCAAACTATTGGAGTGGCACTTTCCGATGTAGTCCAAAAATTTTGGGAAATTGAAGAGCCCCCTCAAGCGGCTCGGGTAGACCCCCTCCATCAGGAATGCGAGTTATTCTACCAGAATAACACAGGTCGTCGCGTCGATGGCAGGTTTGTAACTCGGCTACCCTTCCTTGCCTCACGCCCCCCCCTTGGTCATTCAAGGGCGTTAGCTGAAAAAAGACTTCTGTCCATGGAACGCCGCATGAAGCGAGACCCTGCATTTCGAGAGAAATATATTGAGTTCATGAGGGAGTACGAGGCGTTGGGGCACATGTCCCCTTCCTCATTTGACTGGCGCTCTCACGAGCACTATTTTCTCCCTCACCACGCGGTCTTGAAGTCTCCAGGCGGTAAAATTCGTGTGGTCTTCGACGGGTCAGCGGCCACGTCTAATGGGGTTTCCTTGAACCAGTGTCTCCACACTGGCCCCAAACTTCTTAAGGATCTATCTGACATCCTCACCAACTTCCGTAGGCACCAGGTGGTTTTTGTGGCCGACATACGAATGATGTTCAGGCAATCGGTAGTGCATCGCGATGATCGTCGTTACCAGCTGATTTTGTGGCGCGAGAATCCCAGTGATCCTGTGCGCGTGTTCGAGCTGAACACTACAACTTATGGCCTTAGGTCTAGTCCTTATATTGCAATGAGGACGCTCTTGGAGCTGGCCAACCGGGAACGACTGAATTATTCGCGAGCAGCGGATGTCCTAGAAACTTCTGTCTATATGGACGACATCTGCGCCGGAGCATCCAGTGTTGAGGAAGCTCGCATCCTGAGGGACGAGTTGATCGCCATCTTGAAATCCGGAGGGTACGAGTTACGTAAATGGCTATCCAACTCACCTCAGGTTTTGCAGGACTTACCTGGAGAGGATCAACAGGATCCTCACCTGTTTGAACACCCGGAGAATCCCAATTTGCTGACGGTGCTTGGTATCCAGTATCAGCCCGTTCAGGATTCTTTTACGTACCGGGTCAAGTTAGATGATCCTCCGAAGTCTTGGACCAAACGACTGGTCCTGTCCACTGTGGCGCGCACCTTTGATCCAAACGGTTGGATAACTCCGGTTGTTTTTCTGGCCAAGTGCTTTCTTCAAAAGCTTTGGGTGTCTGGGTTAGGCTGGGATGAGCCTCTTCTTGGTGCTCTCTTAAGAGAGTGGCTCTCTTTGGTGTCCTCCCTTCCCGACATCAACCAAATCTCTTTACCCAGATGCTTCTTGCCTCCGGGCAAATGTCGTGCAAGCTTACACGGGTTCTGCGATGCCTCTGAGAAGGGATATGCAGCTGTGGTATATCTGCGAACCGTGAGTGCTTCTGGGCAAGTCTCGTTGCACCTTGTCCTAGCTAAGAGCAAGGTTGCACCTATTAGGTCTCGTCTAACAATTCCTAAGTTAGAACTTTCGGGAGCCGCACTCTTGAACCGGTTATTAAACCACGTCCACGCTTCTTTGAAGCCCTTCGTAAACATTTTGGACGTTTTTGCATGGTCGGACAGCGAGACTGTCCTGTGTTGGCTTCGGGCTTCGGTCCATAATCTTGAAGTTTTCGTGGCGAATAGAGTGTCACAAATACAAAGTTCTGTCACACCCTTGAAATGGAGACATGTACCCGGGGAACTAAACCCAGCTGACTGCGCTTCTCGCGGTTGCGAGGCTTCTTTGCTAGTCTACCACCCACTCTGGTGGGGACCGGGCTGGCTATCTGGCCCAGAATCCTCCTGGCCCCCGGACAAATTTGAGGCTCCAGCCGAATTACCCGGCTTGCGATTGAGGGTTGGCGTGGTCAACGATAGGCCCATTTATGACCGCGCCCTCTTGGAGCGGTATAGCTCGTTTGACAAGCTGATCGGCGTAACCGCTTGGCTGCGTCGATTCATGCATAATGTCAGGGATCCCCTCAATAAAAACTTAGACTCGGCGCTCTCGCCCTTGGAACGGCGAGAGGCGTTGATGTACTGGATACGTGTGATCCAAGTGGAACACTTTGAGTCAGCGATTGAGTCTTTGAAACGAGGCTCGCCACTGAAGGGCCACCTTGCTCGCCTGAGTCTATTCTTGGACAGTTCCGGATTACTACGTGTTGGGGGACGCCTTAAAAACTCCAACCTCCCTTATGGAGCGCGACATCCTTTGCTGCTCCCAAAGGATGGCACCTTTGTCAATCTGTTGATAACTCATTATCATATTAAAAATGCTCATGCGGGTTGCAATACCCTCTCAGCCATTTTGCAGCGTGAGTTTTGGATTTTGGCAGGCCGACGAACCATTCGAAGCGTGATCTTCAAATGTATTCCTTGCTATCGTTTGAAGGCATCCATTGCACAGCCTGTGATGGGTGACCTGCCTGCGGACCGCGTAAGGGCTGCTCGACCTTTCGCCGGTGTTGGAACCGATTTTGCCGGTCCTTTTCTAGTTAAGAGCTCTAACCTTAAGAATGCTCGGTCTTTTAAGGCCTACTTGTGCGTCTTTGTTTGCCTCGCAACCAAGGCAGTTCACTTGGAGCTTGTCAGTGCCCTCAGCACGGAGGCGTTCGTGGCCACTCTGGGCCGCTTCGTGAGCCGTCGCGGCCTACCCGACTTGGTTCGGACAGACTGCGGGACCAATTATAAGGGAACCGATCGTTATTTGAAGGAGGTCGTTGACTTCCTTGTTAAGAACAGGCACTGTGTAGGCACCGCCATGTCTAGAATGGGAGTTACTTGGAAATTTGATCCTCCGGCGTGTCCTCACTGGGGCGGAATCTTCGAAGCTGTTGTTAAGGTCGCTAAAACGCATTTGCGTCGCGTTATTGGGGAAACCATCTTAACCTTCGAGGAACTGTCCACGGTATTTTGCAAGATTGAGGCGGTTCTTAACTCTCGGCCTCTCGGTCCCGTCTCCTCCGATCCAAATGATTTGGAGGCTTTAACGCCGGGTCACTTCTTGATTGGTCAGCCTCTTAACGCGCTGCCCGAGTATCCCTATCGGGAGGTCAAGACCTCACGGTTGTCTCGGTTTGAAATGTTGCAGCAAATGACTCAAAATTTTTGGCACCGTTGGTCTCTTGAGTATTTGCACTTGCTGCAGCAGCGCGTCAAGTGGACTGACAAAACTAACCCTCCCCAGGTGGGAGATCTTGTTCTGCTTAAAGAACCTAATCTACTCCCACTATTTTGGCGTCGTGGACGCATTGTTAAACTGCTATTTGGATCGGATGGCGTTCCCCGGGTGGCCGAGGTATTTGTGGGGGACTCAGTATTGCAACGTGCCGTGGCCACGTTGTCCCGACTGCCTATTGATTAGCGAATCTACATTCTTAGATTCGGAGCGGGGGATTGTTTACGCGAGAGTAGCTGGCGCGAGCGCCGAGCCTATTGTATTGTGTTGAATCGTGTTCTCTCTCTCTAACCCGCGGAAGCCCTCATCGGCGCGTCTCGCTCACGCTTTGGTTACGGCGAGTTTTTTGCTGCATGCGTTTTGTATCGAATCGTGCGCTCCCGCTCCAACTCGCGGAAACGCCAATCTTCCTATCCCGCTCGCGCATCGGTCGCCGAGATTTTTTTTTATGCCTGCGATGACGCGGCGACTTCGGTGCGCGCCAGTATTAAGCACCATTCGGTCTGCTGTCGACCGACGAACTTAGCGGTCCCCCGCGCGTGGCTGACGTAATTTTGATCACGTGTCGTCCTTGAAACGCGTAGTCGCGAGACGCAAATTACTACGTTTGAGTAGCCACGTTTCTATTTGCGCGGGTGTTTAGTCATCGAATAACATCGCAACGGGACGTCCGTTTTTTGATGCGCCTGACTTGTTTTTCGCACTGCGTTTTTTGTCTGTTGCCGCGCCCCCTCTCTCGCGCGCTGGGGCGCTGGTGCGGTCCCTTTCGCACTTCGAACCGGTAGCCGACGGAAGGTGGGTTCCTGCGCGTGTGGTCTTCGTGTTTGGAGGCTGATTTGAAGCGGAGGTCAGACGGCTCTGCCAGTCCCATACACACACGCACCCTTGTACATACCCTTAACACTTTCACGTCACACACTGTCACACATCTACTACAGAGGACTCCGTATCAAGGCCGACGCTTCGGGATCAAGGTCAGTCAATAAGCACCTACTAATTTTAAACTATTTTTATAGTTGGCCGCGTCCGGTGGCGTATTGTATCAGCCGTAGTGGCCGACCTGTTGTCTAGTAAAAGTCGCTGATTACTATTTCCACTGATCGACTAGTGAGACTCGATTGCTATCCGACTCGGATTGGATGCCGTCATCTGACCCGAGACTGATCGTACACTAGTGATCCCGCGTAGTCTCACTAGTCGGTCCCCCCTCGACCTGTCCGGGCTCGTTCCTCTATGGGCCCGGGAACTGAGCCCTCATCTGGACAGGCAAGGGGCCGTAACATTTATTTTACTATAAATTTTTTGTAATACCATTTTCCGCGCAAAATTGCGTCAGCGGGAACGAATTCCTTTTTTGTATGGAGCGAAACGCGATTCACACCGTGCCGCATGAACGCTCTTAAAACTAAGTTTACGAGGCTTTTAAGAACTAAAACTAACTTAGTTGTCGGCTTAGTTTGACGAGGGGTAGAACTAAGCCCACAACAAACTCAGTCGGGATTAGTTATTGATTTATGAAAAAATTACATACTTTTTATGATATCATTTGAGGAGATGGAAGCATAACCCTATCATTTCAAGAATCCTGATGACCGTTCATACTAAATATATAAATAAATAAATATATACGGGACATTTTACACATCGCAATCTAGCCCCAAAGTAAGCGATAGCTTGTGTTATGGGTACTGGATAACTGATAAATATACATACATACATACATACATACATAATATACATAAATATACTATATTTAGAAAAACACCCAGACACTGGAAAACATTCATGCTCAACACACAAACATTCACTGGGCACTGGCAGAGATCTCTTATAGAGATAAGTGCATCCTTGTACACAACCATCTGTCCTAATTCTTGTAACATACTATGTATATTGTAGTACTAAATAAATAAAATAAAAATAAAATAAAACATTTACCAGTAGTGGGAATCGAACCCACGACCTCCGGCGCAGACAGCAGGTTCGCTACCACTACGCCATTCGGTCATCAAATAAATGTTTATAGACAGAGAATCGCGTCCCTTGCCAAGGCGTAGGGACAGGGCACAAGGAAACTTTTTTAAAAATTGGTTGTCTGTAAAGTCGGTTTACTGACGATAGTTTAACGTGACAACTCTCGCTTGCACTTCAAGCCTTACATGGAACGCCTCAGAGCGAGGTAACGCCACGGTAACGGTAAATGAATCATATTGTTTTTTGTGCGTGCAGCCGGCTCTATCGAATTATAAGACGTTGTCACGTCAAAAATGATCTCCAGGTTGATAGGATGAGATTGGAGGCTTTTAACGTGCTCTCCGAGGCACGGGGATCAATTACCACAGAACAGAAAAGTAAGTTTATCTGTATGAATCACTGCTAATTTCTTAACCCCAGGCTGGTACTTACTAGGAATTTCTTGAAAAAAAGTCAATAGGTACTTATTGGATCAATTCGTAACTATTTTAGGGCCCTGAGAAGAACTTAGTTTTAACTTTTAATACCAAGTTTAGTTATCACCAAATACACAAAACAAATATCGTATTGACCTTTAACAGGAGCCTTTACGTTAGGCCTATGTGATATAAAGATGCTTTGAATTTTTAACATTTTTTTTTGGTATTGTACCGACCGGGGAATCGAACCCAAGACCTTGTGATATGGAATTTAGCACCACTAGCCCAATGAGAACTTAGCTACACTGTGCAAGTAAACAATACATACATACTTACCTAGATTGAAGTAAAAAACCGACAACCGAATGGCGTAGTGGTAGCGAACCTGCCGTCTGCGCCGGAGGTCGTGGGTTCGATTCCCACTACTGGTAAATGTTTGTGTGATGAGCATGAATGTTTTCCAGTGTCTGGGTGTTTTTCTAGACTAGACGCGATCCAATTAACTATAGTGTCACTGCACGTGATGTTTGTCTGTTTGTTTGTTACCATACGTAACTACACAAGGTTTTGACGACCTCCCTGGCGCAGTGGCGGCGCGCTCGGATTCGAGTGGGAGGTCGCGGGTTCGATTCCCGCCACGGGCCGCTTTGGAATTTTATAATTTCTAAATTGGCTCTGGTCTGGTCTGGTGGGAGGCTTCGGTCGTGGCTAGTTACCACCTTACCAGCAAAGACGCATCGCCAAGCGATTTAGCGTTCCGGTGCGTTGCTAATTGCTATGTAGAAACCGTTGGGATAAATTTACTTACCCTTCCAAGTTAGTACGATAACATATTAGGCTGCATCATCACTTACCATCAGGTGAGATCGCAGTCAAGTACTAACTTGTAAACAGAAAAAAAAGCTGTGCATTGTATTTACTTCTATTAGACTCCGCCCATGTGAAATACGGTTTAACTTTAAGTATACTAATCATATGGGAATCATGAATTTCGCCGAGCAAAATAGCCTGTGTTTTTTTTTACTCTATACAAGTTAGTAGGTACTTGACTGCAATCTCACCTGATGGTAAGTGATGATGCAGCCTAAGATGTTATCATACTAACTTGGAAGGGTAAGTAAATGTACCCCAACGGCTTCTACCAGCATCGCACCGGAACGCTAAATCGCTTGGCGGAGCGTCTTTACTGGTAGGGTGGTAACTAGCCACGGCCGAAGCCTCCCACCAGACCAGACCTAAGCCAATTTAGAAATTATAAAATTCCAAAGTGGCCCGGGGCGGGAATCGAACCCGCGGCCTCCCACTCGAATTCCGAGCGCGCCGCCACTGCGCCAGGGAGGTCGTCAAAATTGCTCTGTGTGCTCATTGTTCCCAGGGTCTTCCGTTCAAACTTCTAATTGAATTGACTTTATAATTACGGTGACACTATCTGTCACAAGTGCAACTACAGCGAACTGCGGACGTTTTCGATGTGCGCAATGTAGGCTAAAGGCGAGTCCACATTTAAATCTTTGCTATAATCCTATTATTGACTCGAGCCGCAGAACACTAAATTAAATTAAAACACGAAATTAGCAGATTGGGCAGCGCGACTGAGGGGGCTCGCGACATATTGTGAGTTCGGCGCTGCCCTCGAAACCAATTTAGTGGATCGATTCGTCCTCGGCCTGGGCTCTGGCCCGGAACGCGACAAATTATTTGAACAAAAGCCTTCCACGCTCACCTTGAGTCGAGCAATAGAAGTGGCGGAGCAGGCGGAGAGCGCCAAAAAGGCTAAGTCTACCAATGAAGAAATACAACTCAAGGAGGAGCCAGTATTTCGCGCCGGCGAGGTCCAAGGCCGCGCGGGCCGTGCGAGCGTGGGCCGTGCGAGCGCGGGCCGTGCGAGCGTGGGCCGTGCGAGCGCGGGCCGTGCGAGCGTGGGCCGTGCGAGCAGCAGCGCGATCGCAAGCGAAGGTCGGAATTCTACGAGTGTCTCCCGGTGCACAGTGTGTGGGCTTAGCCATAATAAAAGTGCGTGTCGTTATAAATTCTACCGCTGCCGACGATGCGGGGTTAAAGGTCATTTGAAGAGAATGTGCAGTGTTAGTGCTAATTCTAGTGCTGGCGGTAGTTCTAATGTGTATCGTGTCGATGATGAGGAGTCGTGCGATGACCAAGAGGTCTGCGAGGAATGTCATAATTTTAGCATAAGGTATGTGAGTGAAAAACCTATTCTACTCGACGTTATATTGGGAAATGTTAAATTATCTATGGAAATCGACTCAGGATCGGGGGTTTGCGTTATTTCTGATACTTTGTATAGGGAAAAGTTTTCTAATTATAAATTAACCAAAAGCAATGTTACAATGTGCATGTATAGTGGACATAAAATCTCGCCCTTAGGGTATTTTTTGATCAAGGCTACATATATAATAACTTAAAAAAATATATTAAAATTTTTGTTATAGAAAATGGAAGGCCTCCTTTACTAGGTAGGGATTTTATGTCTGCTTTTAATTTAATCATAACAACTAATATTAATTCCTTATGCGATGATAAAGATGTGCAAAGTTTACTGGAAAAATTCCCTGACCTATGGCGTGATGAATTGGGTTCGTTCAATAAATTTAAAGTAAAACTTCAGTTAAAGGAAAATTCCGTTCCCAAATTTTTCAAACCGCGTACGGTACCTTTCGCTCTAAGAGATAAGGTAGAAAAAGAACTCAGCCGATTAGTTGATTTAGGTATTTTAGTGCCTATTAACTACTCCCAATATGCAACCCCGATAGTTCCCGTATTAAAGGCGAATGGTCAAGTTAAGATTGCTGGAGATTTTTCAATCACTCTGAATAGGGATATGTTAATTGAAAAATACCCTTTGCCTCGAATCGAAGAAGTATTCACCAAAATTGGAGGAGGCGAACGTTATAGCAAAATTGATTTAAAAAATGCTTACAATCAATTTATACTAGATGAATCGTCACAGGAACTTACGACGATAAACACACACAAGGGGCTTTTTAAGTATACTAGACTAGTGTACGGGTTGGCTAATGCTCCTGCTATCTTTCAAAAGTCGATGGAAACCCTATTGTCAGGGGTAGATGGAGTCAGCGTTTGGCTCGACGATATTTGTATTACGGGACCCGATCGCAATTCTCATTTAAGAAGGTTACATGAAGTACTTAGTAGATTGTGTGACGCCGGGCTTCGTTTAGAAAGGAGTAAATGCGAGTTTTTTAAAGGAAGCGTGAAGTATTTGGGTTACGTCATAAGTAAGGACGGGTTAACCACCTGTCCAGAAAAGGTCGAAGCTATAATCAAAGCACCGGAGCCGAAAAATGTTACTGAGGTTAAACGATTTTTAGGACTCGTGAATTATTATAGGCAGTTTATTCCCAACGCCTCAGCCTTAATGAGACCGCTTCACGATCTACTACGTAAGGACTCGCCGTGTGCGTGGGGCGAGCGGCAGCGCAGCGCGGTGGCGGCCGTGCGCCGGCAGCTGGCGTCGGAGCGCGTGCTGGCACACTTCGAGCCCGGCGCGCAGCTGATCCTGAGCTGCGACGCGGGTCCGAATGAGACCGCTTCACGATCTACTACGTAAGGACTCGCCGTGTGCGTGGGGCGAGCGGCAGCGCAGCGCGGTGGCGGCCGTGCGCCGGCAGCTGGCGTCGGAGCGCGTGCTGGCACACTTCGAGCCCGGCGCGCAGCTGATCCTGAGCTGCGACGCGGGTCCGAATGAGACCGCTTCACGATCTACTACGTAAGGACTCGCCGTGTGCGTGGGGCGAGCGGCAGCGCAGCGCGGTGGCGGCCGTGCGCCGGCAGCTGGCGTCGGAGCGCGTGCTGGCACACTTCGAGCCCGGCGCGCAGCTGATCCTGAGCTGCGACGCGGGTCCGAATGAGACCGCTTCACGATCTACTACGTAAGGACTCGCCGTGTGCGTGGGGCGAGCGGCAGCGCAGCGCGGTGGCGGCCGTGCGCCGGCAGCTGGCGTCGGAGCGCGTGCTGGCACACTTCGAGCCCGGCGCGCAGCTGATCCTGAGCTGCGACGCGGGTCCGAATGAGACCGCTTCACGATCTACTACGTAAGGACTCGCCGTGTGCGTGGGGCGAGCGGCAGCGCAGCGCGGTGGCGGCCGTGCGCCGGCAGCTGGCGTCGGAGCGCGTGCTGGCACACTTCGAGCCCGGCGCGCAGCTGATCCTGAGCTGCGACGCGGGTCCGAATGAGACCGCTTCACGATCTACTACGTAAGGACTCGCCGTGTGCGTGGGGCGAGCGGCAGCGCAGCGCGGTGGCGGCCGTGCGCCGGCAGCTGGCGTCGGAGCGCGTGCTGGCACACTTCGAGCCCGGCGCGCAGCTGATCCTGAGCTGCGACGCGGGTCCGAATGAGACCGCTTCACGATCTACTACGTAAGGACTCGCCGTGTGCGTGGGGCGAGCGGCAGCGCAGCGCGGTGGCGGCCGTGCGCCGGCAGCTGGCGTCGGAGCGCGTGCTGGCACACTTCGAGCCCGGCGCGCAGCTGATCCTGAGCTGCGACGCGGGTCCGAATGAGACCGCTTCACGATCTACTACGTAAGGACTCGCCGTGTGCGTGGGGCGAGCGGCAGCGCAGCGCGGTGGCGGCCGTGCGCCGGCAGCTGGCGTCGGAGCGCGTGCTGGCACACTTCGAGCCCGGCGCGCAGCTGATCCTGAGCTGCGACGCGGGTCCGAATGAGACCGCTTCACGATCTACTACGTAAGGACTCGCCGTGTGCGTGGGGCGAGCGGCAGCGCAGCGCGGTGGCGGCCGTGCGCCGGCAGCTGGCGTCGGAGCGCGTGCTGGCACACTTCGAGCCCGGCGCGCAGCTGATCCTGAGCTGCGACGCGGGTCCGAATGAGACCGCTTCACGATCTACTACGTAAGGACTCGCCGTGTGCGTGGGGCGAGCGGCAGCGCAGCGCGGTGGCGGCCGTGCGCCGGCAGCTGGCGTCGGAGCGCGTGCTGGCACACTTCGAGCCCGGCGCGCAGCTGATCCTGAGCTGCGACGCGGGTCCGAATGAGACCGCTTCACGATCTACTACGTAAGGACTCGCCGTGTGCGTGGGGCGAGCGGCAGCGCAGCGCGGTGGCGGCCGTGCGCCGGCAGCTGGCGTCGGAGCGCGTGCTGGCACACTTCGAGCCCGGCGCGCAGCTGATCCTGAGCTGCGACGCGGGTCCGAATGAGACCGCTTCACGATCTACTACGTAAGGACTCGCCGTGTGCGTGGGGCGAGCGGCAGCGCAGCGCGGTGGCGGCCGTGCGCCGGCAGCTGGCGTCGGAGCGCGTGCTGGCACACTTCGAGCCCGGCGCGCAGCTGATCCTGAGCTGCGACGCGGGTCCGAATGAGACCGCTTCACGATCTACTACGTAAGGACTCGCCGTGTGCGTGGGGCGAGCGGCAGCGCAGCGCGGTGGCGGCCGTGCGCCGGCAGCTGGCGTCGGAGCGCGTGCTGGCACACTTCGAGCCCGGCGCGCAGCTGATCCTGAGCTGCGACGCGGGTCCGAATGAGACCGCTTCACGATCTACTACGTAAGGACTCGCCGTGTGCGTGGGGCGAGCGGCAGCGCAGCGCGGTGGCGGCCGTGCGCCGGCAGCTGGCGTCGGAGCGCGTGCTGGCACACTTCGAGCCCGGCGCGCAGCTGATCCTGAGCTGCGACGCGGGTCCGAATGAGACCGCTTCACGATCTACTACGTAAGGACTCGCCGTGTGCGTGGGGCGAGCGGCAGCGCAGCGCGGTGGCGGCCGTGCGCCGGCAGCTGGCGTCGGAGCGCGTGCTGGCACACTTCGAGCCCGGCGCGCAGCTGATCCTGAGCTGCGACGCGGGTCCGAATGAGACCGCTTCACGATCTACTACGTAAGGACTCGCCGTGTGCGTGGGGCGAGCGGCAGCGCAGCGCGGTGGCGGCCGTGCGCCGGCAGCTGGCGTCGGAGCGCGTGCTGGCACACTTCGAGCCCGGCGCGCAGCTGATCCTGAGCTGCGACGCGGGTCCGAATGAGACCGCTTCACGATCTACTACGTAAGGACTCGCCGTGTGCGTGGGGCGAGCGGCAGCGCAGCGCGGTGGCGGCCGTGCGCCGGCAGCTGGCGTCGGAGCGCGTGCTGGCACACTTCGAGCCCGGCGCGCAGCTGATCCTGAGCTGCGACGCGGGTCCGAATGAGACCGCTTCACGATCTACTACGTAAGGACTCGCCGTGTGCGTGGGGCGAGCGGCAGCGCAGCGCGGTGGCGGCCGTGCGCCGGCAGCTGGCGTCGGAGCGCGTGCTGGCACACTTCGAGCCCGGCGCCACAGATAATATAATACTATACTAGTACAGATACCCCATCACGAAGAAAGAAATGCGACAAGCTTAATTTCTTGGGGTGGGCCACCCGACGGATAAAACTGGAAATAATGGCGCTGTTACTGCGAGTAGCTTCATAGCAGATAATAAGTTTAAAAATAGTTGGCGCTGGCGCTGCTCTACGGAACAGTTTGATCGAACCCCCATAGATGGCGTTGCTTTGGCAATAGTTGCAGTTATGAAAATGCTAATAGATGGCGAATCAGCTGGATTGCGTGTAAGTAAATGCTGCGTTGCCAGTTCGCTGATAAAATAAGACAGCAAGCGATGTTGCCGCTCTTCGTTGTATGCATTTGATACAAAATTAAAACTTTGTTTTCGACGTTTGCGTTGCGTTGGTCAGGTATTGCCAACTGTATGAATTTTCGGAAGAAATTAGGGAAAAATTCTTTTGAAAACATGAACTATATCGCAGTATTATACTAACCCCCTTATTCATAAATGTGAAATAGCTGTGAAATAGTTATACTCTGTTTGTTCTTTTTCCTTCGAATGTCAAATTAGTGTTGACAAACAAAGACAAAACGGACTACCTATTATACAGGTGGTAGGTATACCTATTCCACCGCTATTGCGAGGATGATGATTATGATAAATAAATATACTTTCTTTTATTTGCCTATAGTAGTAGTTTTTGATCTTGTTTTTCCAAATCCAATCCAAAGGCCGCCATCTTGTTTTTCCAAAATTTTCCATTTTCTCTATTAATCGTTTACTTATATCTACAATCGTTGCGAGTTTGAACTAAATCGGTCGGAATACAAAAAAGTTACAGAAATCACGTCGGCCGCCATCTTGTTTTTCGGAAATGTCAGATTTTTCCCATACTCGAATCCCCCACCCGAACACATCCCCCATACATCATTATATCGTTTTCAGACTCCTTCTGGGAGAACAATTATGTCAATGAGTCAGTCAGTGAGTGAGTGAGTGAGTGAGTGAGTGGTAATCGAGCTATATTATAACTAGTTTTTCGCGTGGAGGCGCGGCCCGCTAAAGCGGACCGCGTAACTGCTTGTAGCAATTTACGTGGTCGCTCATACTCGGATTTAGCAAAAACTTTGGATTTTCTTATAGTAGGTACCCAATCGCCATACAATTTAGTATGAAAAAATAAATGTTCCGCCATTTTGATTTTTTTTCCCTTCAATAAATAGAGCTCTTCGTCCAAATCATGTTTTGCTAAGAAACCACTTTTCTATCTATCATACTTTCGGAGATAGACAGAGGAGAAATTTGTATGGCGGCCATCTTTTTTTCGCCATTTTGAAATTTTTTTCAGCGCATTGGCAATTGCATGAGATTTCGAATGACATTTGTTCGAGCACCCCCCACCTATCTTCAATACCCTGGCTGAACCCTTCACCCGTCTCCGAATTCCTCAATCATCAGCTCTCTCCATATTTTCCACCGAGTAATTTCTTGACTTCTATACGAAGCCACAAGTGAAAAATAAATTGTTCATACAAAATTTTACAGGAGGACATTTTGGGGAAAATCTCGAAAACTACCCCAAATGTGGCAACACTGCTTTTATATATCGATACTGCTCATCGAGTTACACAATCGGTTCATACATGTCAACTTTCCGAAATGTTGCCAAATGCCTCAAAAACACGATCAAAATATTCAAAAAAATTCAATGAATACAAAATGGCCGCCACCGCATTTCACAGAAATATTTTACATAGTTTAGTACTTTTCCCAGTAATTACATGATATACCGCTCCTGATGACGTTTCAAGTTTTCATCTCGCTCGCACCCAGGCGACATGATTGCCCCTGAAAAGTGACCATGTCAAAAATCACTTTTTCTTTAATAAATTCCAGTGTCGCCAATCCTCGGCGACAAAAATACCCAAATGTCATTTGTACGAGTAAGACTCGTGATGGCTCATACTCGAATTTCACAAAAAGTCCGTATTTCGATTTTTTGCTTTTTGGGGAAAATCTCGAAATTTCCCGAGAAATGGGGTAATTTTTTTTTCCCCACTCAATACTTCGAGTCTGTACTCACGATCGCCCCGATCGATCGAACGCTCCGAAGTTGCCAAGTGTGTGAAATTTGAATTTTAAAATTGCGTTTTTTCGTACCTCAGACTGATTGGCCGCCAGAACAGCCGCCATCTTGGATTTTGAAAAATTACTCCCGTTCTGTCAAAATTCAGGATAATTGGGGGCAAAGCAAAAAAAATCATCATCCTCGAGTACCCCGTTTAGGATCTGTGGCGCCGCGGTTTGGGGTCGAAAAATGAAAAATTTTAAAAAACCACAGCTCGGCCGCCATCTTGTTTTTCCAAAATTTTCCATTTTTTCTATTAATCGTTTACTAATATCTACAATCGTTGCGAGTTTGAACTAAATCGGTCGGAATACAAAAAAGTTACAGAAATCACGTCGGCCGCCATCTTGTTTTTCGGAAATGTCAGATTTTTCCCATACTCGAATCCCCCACCCGAACACATCCCCCATACATCATTATATCGTTTTCAGACTCCTTCTGGGAGAACAATTATGTCAATGAGTCAGTCAGTGAGTGAGTGAGTGAGTGGTAATCGAGCTATATATAGTATAAATATAATAATAACTAGTTTTTCGCGTGGGGGCGCGGCCCGCTAAAGCGGACCGCGTAACTGCTTGTAGCAATTTACGTGGTCGCTCATACTCGGATTTAGCAAAAATTAGTGGGCAGGTACCCAATTGCCATACAATTTAGTATGAAAAAAAAATTCCGCCATTTTGAATTTTTTTCTTGTCACTAAATAGATATCCCCATTTCGATCATCTTTTGCTATGAAACCACTTTTCCAACTGTCATACCCTTCGAGATAGAGACCAACAAAATTTGTATGGCGGCCATGTTTTTTCCGCCATTTTGAATTTTTTTTCAGCTCATTGGTAATTGGACGAGGTTTCAAATGACATTTGGTCGAGCACCCCCCACCTATCTCCAATACCGTTAGCGTGCTCTTCACCCGTCTCCAAGATCCTCAATCATCAGCTCTCAGCTCTCAGCTGGACAAATACAGGCTATTTAGGTATAAAAATATTATATTACATACTAGCTGTACCTACCCTGCGCGCGTTTCTACGCCACTAACTAAAATATTGGAATGATAGGGGTGTGTGAAGCCCGCCAACCCGTACTAACTCTGAAACCTTCGTGGGCTGATGCACAACACTTTTGCTGAAGATCACCATGATCAATGCATAGTTTACGATTCTATAAAGGACATACACACAGACAAGATAAAAATTCATTTTTATATTTAATATATAATAATAATTTTAAACAATAAAAAAATAAAAAAAGGATTTCAAGTCAGTGAATAGAACCCAGTATACGTAGTCATTGTAGCTAGTGTTTGTACCAATAGGCTAGTGAGTATTTGTCAATAATAACGAAATTAGTAAACAGCTTCGTAACCAACAAACCTTTGAATGTGTGTGTGAAAATTTCTGCTGCTACCACCTCGTAATTGTCGGTACAAATGAAAGTATTTTGACAATTAAAATACATCTGAACTGTAGTTGGATACTTTATAAATATAGTGCTATAACCGGGAACCATATTATTATAAAAAAATATGCACATTTTCATTCATAAAAAAAATAAAATTATCTAATTACAAAATAAACGCCATCTATTGGCGCTGATGTGCCTAGCTGACCGTATCGTACCACATCTTGCAATGTAGTTCAAATTATTATCGCTTGTCGCTAGTGAGCTGACGCTAATTAATAATTTCATTCAAATCGCTACCCCTAATGCCCTCTATGAACATACTCTAGTACTACAATTTTCGATGTATGAGATGGTGCCCCCGTGCCGGCGCGCAGCTGATCCTGAGCTGCGACGCGGGTCCGAATGAGACCGCTTCACGATCTACTACGTAAGGACTCGCCGTGTGCGTGGGGCGAGCGGCAGCGCAGCGCGGTGGCGGCCGTGCGCCGGCAGCTGGCGTCGGAGCGCGTGCTGGCACACTTCGAGCCCGGCGCGCAGCTGATCCTGAGCTGCGACGCGGGTCCGAATGAGACCGCTTCACGATCTACTACGTAAGGACTCGCCGTGTGCGTGGGGCGAGCGGCAGCGCAGCGCGGTGGCGGCCGTGCGCCGGCAGCTGGCGTCGGAGCGCGTGCTGGCACACTTCGAGCCCGGCGCGCAGCTGATCCTGAGCTGCGACGCGGGTCCGAATGAGACCGCTTCACGATCTACTACGTAAGGACTCGCCGTGTGCGTGGGGCGAGCGGCAGCGCAGCGCGGTGGCGGCCGTGCGCCGGCAGCTGGCGTCGGAGCGCGTGCTGGCACACTTCGAGCCCGGCGCGCAGCTGATCCTGAGCTGCGACGCGGGTCCGAATGAGACCGCTTCACGATCTACTACGTAAGGACTCGCCGTGTGCGTGGGGCGAGCGGCAGCGCAGCGCGGTGGCGGCCGTGCGCCGGCAGCTGGCGTCGGAGCGCGTGCTGGCACACTTCGAGCCCGGCGCGCAGCTGATCCTGAGCTGCGACGCGGGTCCGAATGAGACCGCTTCACGATCTACTACGTAAGGACTCGCCGTGTGCGTGGGGCGAGCGGCAGCGCAGCGCGGTGGCGGCCGTGCGCCGGCAGCTGGCGTCGGAGCGCGTGCTGGCACACTTCGAGCCCGGCGCGCAGCTGATCCTGAGCTGCGACGCGGGTCCGAATGAGACCGCTTCACGATCTACTACGTAAGGACTCGCCGTGTGCGTGGGGCGAGCGGCAGCGCAGCGCGGTGGCGGCCGTGCGCCGGCAGCTGGCGTCGGAGCGCGTGCTGGCACACTTCGAGCCCGGCGCGCAGCTGATCCTGAGCTGCGACGCGGGTCCGAATGAGACCGCTTCACGATCTACTACGTAAGGACTCGCCGTGTGCGTGGGGCGAGCGGCAGCGCAGCGCGGTGGCGGCCGTGCGCCGGCAGCTGGCGTCGGAGCGCGTGCTGGCACACTTCGAGCCCGGCGCGCAGCTGATCCTGAGCTGCGACGCGGGTCCGAATGAGACCGCTTCACGATCTACTACGTAAGGACTCGCCGTGTGCGTGGGGCGAGCGGCAGCGCAGCGCGGTGGCGGCCGTGCGCCGGCAGCTGGCGTCGGAGCGCGTGCTGGCACACTTCGAGCCCGGCGCGCAGCTGATCCTGAGCTGCGACGCGGGTCCGAATGAGACCGCTTCACGATCTACTACGTAAGGACTCGCCGTGTGCGTGGGGCGAGCGGCAGCGCAGCGCGGTGGCGGCCGTGCGCCGGCAGCTGGCGTCGGAGCGCGTGCTGGCACACTTCGAGCCCGGCGCGCAGCTGATCCTGAGCTGCGACGCGGGTCCGAATGAGACCGCTTCACGATCTACTACGTAAGGACTCGCCGTGTGCGTGGGGCGAGCGGCAGCGCAGCGCGGTGGCGGCCGTGCGCCGGCAGCTGGCGTCGGAGCGCGTGCTGGCACACTTCGAGCCCGGCGCGCAGCTGATCCTGAGCTGCGACGCGGGTCCGAATGAGACCGCTTCACGATCTACTACGTAAGGACTCGCCGTGTGCGTGGGGCGAGCGGCAGCGCAGCGCGGTGGCGGCCGTGCGCCGGCAGCTGGCGTCGGAGCGCGTGCTGGCACACTTCGAGCCCGGCGCGCAGCTGATCCTGAGCTGCGACGCGGGTCCGAATGGAATCGCCTCGGTTCTTTCGCAACGAACCGGCAGCGACGGGTGTGAACGTCCCTTGGCCTTCGCGTCGCGATCGTTGACGTCGAGTGAGGTGCAATATTCTCAGATTCAAAAAGAAGCGGCCGCTATAATATTCGGCGTGAAGCGTTTCCACCAGTATCTATACGGTTGTAAGGAACCCTTTATACTGAGGACTGACCACAGACCTCTAGTGTCTATTTTTAATAGCAAAACGGGTATTCCGGTAACGACGGCGTTGCGATTGCAGAGGTATGCTATTATTTTGTCAGCGTACAATTATATCGTCCAATACGTGTCTAGCGAAAATAATACGGTAGCAGACTATTTTTCGCGCGCGCCCTTACCTACCGCTCGGATTGATCTATGCGAAGACGCGAACGTAGACCTCGATTATGCGCTAAAGTTTTTGGACGAAACTTCTGCGGCGATCACGGTTCGCGATATAAAACAGCTGACGGAACGCGATGCCACACTGCAGACGGTCATTAGGTATATGATGCGAGGCTGGCCTCGGAAAATACGATGTAAATCAGTCCTCCCATATTTTCAATGTAAGTCAGATTTGCAGCTCGAAAACGGCTGTCTATTTAGGGGCCATAGAATTGTGATTCCCTCTTCATTGAGAGAAAAGATGTTAAGTGAGTTACACGACTCACATCTCGGCATCGTAAAGTGTAAAAGTAATGCACGCCAGCGAATGTGGTGGCCCCACATAGACGAGCACATCGAGCGCTGGGTCGGTTCCTGCGAGACGTGCGCGCAGGTAGAGGTGGGCAAAACGGCTTAAAACAATAAGCAGACTTTTTCATTTTACTGTTTTTCAAAAGTCACTTTTAATTACTGCTTATTTGCTTATTTGCTTATTTTTAGTTTTTCGTTGATTGCTCAACTTAATAATTTAACAGTTTAGGCAATGTTTTCGCCAACGCGGAAAAAACGCAACTGTCAACGGAAAGAAATTAATAAGTTAAAAAACGTATTCGTTATTTCGTTTAATAATCTTGCAAAATGAATCCAACCTTACTGCTCATTAATAAAGATCAGATTCGTACTCACTCCTTTAGAATTGAAGCTGTTATTAATTAAAGTGACATTTTCGTTATTTCGTTTAATAATCTTGCAAAATGAATCCAACCTTACTGCTCATACATAAAGATCAGATTCGTACTCAATCCTTTAGAATTTAAGCTGTTATTAATTAAAGTAAGTTAAATTTCGTTGTTTGGTTGAAAAGGTTGCAAAATAAAACCAACCTTACTGCTCATTAAAAAAGATCAGATTCGTAGCAAATAAAAATCAATCAATTTAAAAAAGCAATCGAATAATAAGTGGACTTTTTCTAAGTAACGCGTTGTTGTGTTTATTTAAAAAAACGACTTATAATTTACGCTTTCGTTTAAATGCCCAACGCTACGCGCAGGTGCGCCCCGCGCCGCCGCGCGACCCCCCCGCGCCCTGGCCCGCCCCCCGCGCGCCCTGGCAGCGCGTGCACATTGATTACATGACCGTCGAGCAAAGAGTGTACCTGATTGTCGTCGATGCTTTTAGTAAATGGGTCGAATGCGTTCACATGCGAAATGGAACTTCGACCCAAGCCTTAATAGGAAAATTAAAAATTATTTTTTCAATTTTTGGCCTTCCTGACGTCATCGTCTCGGACAATGATGTCAAAATTAATTCAAATGAGTTTAGAACCTTTTGTTCGAGCAACGGAATCAAATATATGACGACCCCAATTTATCACCCAGCTAGTAACGGCCAGGCCGAGAACTCCGTTAGAACATGTAAAAAAATGTTAAAATGTATTTTAAAAAATTGTTCGTCTATTCACCGAGCTCATGAATTATTATTAGGATATCTGTTCAATCGCTAAATGAAGTCGCTAGGTGGCGCGCGCAGTATAAACATCAAGCTCCGTATTAAAATTTATTTAAAATAATTAAACATGTAAATTAAGCCTCGGAAAATTGTGAAAGTGTGCAAAAGTTTTTCAAAACTGTGTAGTAGTGATATCTCAAGCAGTTATAAGCAAATTATCAATAAAAGATCGAAAACGTAAGACAGTTTAAACAAGTGGTCAACTGTACGAAAAATCACTACGAAAACTACCAGAACCACATAAAACTATTATTGTAATCAAGTGTTAGTGAAGAATAACTAATAATATAAACTTTTTAACCATCAAACGTTAAGGAGAAGTGTTCTAAAACGAAATTTTAGCGTTGGAAACATGTCAAAAAAACGTTGCATCAAGATTTTTTAAATCAAAAACAAGTGTTTTTATTGGCGGAATGTCAACAAAACAGTGTTTTTACTAACAAAATAACGTATATTAAACGGAATACGACATCAGTGAAGTGTAAAATAAGCAAATTATTAAAGAATTAAAACGTTATTCGAGTGACCTTTAGTGTAAACAACTCAAGCGTTAGTAAAAATCTGTATGTTTCAGAACACTAAATTCGTCATATCAACATTGACACAGTTGGACTAGTGGTGTTTACGAAGTACTCTAAAGTCGTATGTGTAACGAGGGTTCGATCCTTGTCCCGTGATGTTCATTTTTGTTTGTTTCTTTTTTTTCTTTTTATTTTTATTTTTTTAGTAGATATTATTTGCTAGTATTTAAAATGTTATCTTTTCCCAATTTTAAAAGAAATTGAGTAAAAAACAAAATATGTCCTCTACTACATAAGCTGTGCACAAACTGTATCATCGGAACAATCCATCAAGTAAATACGCAGTACATAGGTTCGGTTGGACAAGTGGAGTATACTTTGGGAATTACTTCAACTTTCTTTATTTAGTTAAGTTATAAAAATACAACAGTAGACTATTCTAATATTGAAGAAGACTATTGATGCACAAAATTTCCGGAACTCAACCAACAATAAAGATGGATATTAACATCGATAACTTACAGACTTTGTTCAATCAGATGAAAACTGAAATGGCAAACCAAACCAAAGACATTGTTTCACAAATGGACCAGAAACTAGTGCCATTTACACGGGAAATCGAAGAACTGAAGGAGGAAAACAGAAACCTAAAAGAAAAAGTTAAGTACTTAGAAAGATACCAAAGAGCTAACAATATTATTATCTATGGACAAAAAGAACTCGAACAAACAACAACAGATCTAATGGAGTCTATAATAAGCAAGATAAAAACAGACTTAGATATCACCCTGTCCTGCAATGATATAAACATGATCCGACGCATTGGAAAAAAGGACAAAGAGAGCGTAAAAAATAGACCTATATTGGTATCTTTCGTTAATAATTGGAAGAAAAGTGAAATAATCAACAATAAAAAGAAGCTCAAAGATGTGTATATCTCGGAAGACTTTCCAAAAGAGGTGCTTGATAAGAGGAAAGAACTACAGACAAAAATGATTGAAGAAAGAAACAAAGGAAACTATGCAGTCATAAATTACGACAAATTGATTATCAGAGAAGGATTCCTCGGGAAGGAAAAACGCAAAAGAACCTCGTCAACGTCTCCACATGGTCCCGTTCAGCCAAGAAAACAGCATCATTCATCGAAAACAAGCCGAATCAACGCTTTTGATGTAATGAGAGCCAGAAGCACTTCCCTTTCCAAATGCACACTACCATCAGGAAATAAATTATAGGATGATGCCATCAGCCACCGTAATAAAATAAATAACCAAAAAGACAAAATTAATAGCAAACACCAAACATTCCCCAATCCGACTGGTCCTCGTGGGGAATTAGACCACCACCCTCCACCTAAAACCCATGTATCAACCACCAACCCAAATGAAGATCGACTAAATACTTTATACATTTGCACATATAACGTGAGATCTCTATCTTCTACAGAAAGATACTTGCAACTGACATATGCCCTCGAAAACGTCAAATTCGATATTTTAGGACTTTCAGAAGTAAGGAAAATGGGCTGTAATATTGAAGAATATGAAGATTATATTTTCTGCTACATCGGACAAACAAAAGGACTGCATGGAGTAGGATTCTTAATTAAGAAAAAGCTTAAACATAATATTACTAATTTTGTAGGAATCTCAGAAAGAGTAGCTCTACTACAACTTAAATTTGCGGAACTACATATTACAATTATCCAGGCATACGCACCCACTGAACGTTCAAACGAGGATGAAATAGAAGACTTTTACAGCAATATAGCCAAAGCACAGGCACTAGCAGATAAAAAATTGATAGTTATGGGCGACTTCAATGCAAGAATTGGCTATCCCAGAAAAGAAGAAAGCATAATCATGGGAAATTATGGATATGGAAAACGAAATGAAAGGGGTGAAAAACTTATAGAATTCGCAATAGAAAATAAATTATCAATAATTAATACATTCTTCAATAAAAAAGAAAGTCGTAAATGGACGTGGATCTCTCCTAGCCAAAATACCAAAACCGAAATAGATTATATAATGACGAGCTACCCAAAAGCAGTTAACAACTTTGAAGTTCTCAACAAAATAAATTTTGCGTCTGATCACAGGCTATTGAGAGCAACATTTTCACTACATCAATCCAAAAAGAGCAGAAAAGCCTTTAAATTACAACCTAAAATTCTTAAAACAGAAAACGAAATCAAAAACTACATTGAACACTTAAAAACAAAAACTGTAGACCTAAACATACCGAAAAACGTCCAAGACTTCTATAATTTGCTAGAAAAGATCATCACAGAAAGTCTGAACATAAAAAGTGAAGTACAAAAAAAAGGGCATAAAATACTAAGTGAAGAGACAAGAGAATTAATAAAGAAGCGAACAGAACTAATATTAACAAAAAACAAAGATAAAGCTATGAAGGAACAACTCAGCAAACTATTTAAGCAAACCAATAAATCAATTAGAAAGGACTATAGTAACCACAGAAAAAATGTTATATCAAGAAATTTAATTCAATTCAGAAGTACGAAAAGACCTTTTAAACAACTAAAACTGCATAAAACTTGGATACAAAAACTAGAAATAAAATCGCAAAGTACAAAAACAAGAAACGAGGTCGTAGAATATGCGACTAAATTCTATAGAGAATTGTACAGAAAAAGAGATGACGATATAATTATAGACGATTTACATAGTGATGAAACTATTCCAAATATCAGTAAAGAAATAGACGAACAAGAAGTGTACAAACATATAAAACAGCTAAAAAGCGAAAAATCACCAGGGCCTGATGGTATCAGCAACGAAGCTCTGAAATTTGGCGCACCTGTACTTTTAAATTATCTATCACAACTATTTAATATGGCAATTGACACCGAAACCGTTCCCGTACAATGGTGTACGTCAGACATAATACTGCTGTATAAAAAAGGAAATCCATTAGACGTAGCAAATTACAGGCCGATTAGCCTAATAGCAAGCATTTATAAACTTTTTGCATCTATAATACTAAACAGAATAACCCCTAAAATAGACCAATCACAGCCGATCGAGCAGGCTGGTTTTAGATCAGGATTTAGTACCACAGACCATTTACAGTTAATAGAGCAAGTAATAGAAAAATATAAAGAGTATGATAGACCTTTGTATTTGGGCTTTATTGACTACAGCAAAGCCTTCGACAGTATAAGTCAAAACTCAATATGGGAAGCTTTAGAAGCATGTAACGTAGAAGTTAAATATATTAATATAATAAAAAACATATACGCGAATAGTACTAGCACAGTAAAACTTGAAACTCGAGGAGAACCAATCATAATAGAACGTGGTGTCAGGCAGGGAGACCCTCTTTCCCCTAAATTGTTCATCGCCGTGCTAGAAAATATATTCCGTAAGCTGGACTGGAAACGAAAAGGGATAAGAGTAGGTGATAGATACTTAAACCATTTAAGATTCACAGACGATATTGTCCTACTAGCTGAAACACCGAAAGAATTAGAGGAATTGATAAGAACACTTGACGAAGAAAGTTCTAAAGTAGGTCTAGAAATGAACGCATTGAAAACAAAAGTTATGACCAACAGTTACAATCATAGTGAAGGCAAATAACATAGAGTACGTAGACAACTATATATATTTAGGTAAACAAATATCTTTTGCCAAAATGGCCAATGAAGAAGAAGTTGAGAGAAGGATTAATTTAACCTGGAAAAAATTTTGGGCTTTAAAGGAAATCCTAAAAGGAAATTACTCTTTGAATTTGAAGAAAATTGTAATAGACACGTGCTTACTACCCAGCTTACTATATGGGTGCCAAACATGGGTCCTCACTAATAAAGTAAAACGCAGAATAAGGACGACCCAAAGAGCAATAGAACGGAGTATACTAAAAATAAAAAAGTTACACAAGATTAGATGCTCTATAATTAGACAGAAAACCAAAATAACCGACGCATTGGAGCAAGCACTCAAGTTAAAATGGAAATGGGGAGGACACATCGCACGTTACACAGATAAAAGGTGGACTATAGAAACTACGCGGTGGAAAGGACCAGGAGGAAAAAGGAAGGTTGGTAGGCCAATAAAACGGTGGGCTGATGACATTATAAAAACTGCAGGAAAGGGATGGATGGTTTTAGGGAAAGACAGAGCTGAATGGCAAAGGTTGGAGGAGGCCTTTACCCTAGAGGGTGCTCATATCTCGTAACGAAAGTTCAACCTAAAACTAAAAAGAACACACACACACACATACACACACGCACACACATACAGATACACACACACGATTACTGACGAACTACTATAGTTATATAAGAAACCATTGTTACTAACAAAACTAATGACGAAATAACTAACATAGTTCTCTAAGAAAAATTGTTACTAACCGAACCAAATAATATGTAAACTAGCTCATGAATTACTATAGTTATATAAGAAACCATTGTTACTAACAAAACTAATCACACAATAACTAACATAGTTCTCTAAGAAAAATTGTTACTAACCGAACCAAATAATATGTAATATTTCCTGTAAACTAGCTCATTAAGGAGGTACGAGATTAAAAAGGCTTTTTTTTTTTTTTTTTTTTTTTTATTTATTTATTTTATTTTATCTGTTCAATTATAGGAACAGCGTGCACTGCACCACCGGTCAAACACCGGCCAAGTTAATGTTCAATAGGAACCTTCGGTCTCGTCTCGATCTAGTTTTACCTTCGAATGAAACTCGATCGGATTCTAGTATCGCGCCGGGAAAGAGACGATTTAATATCGGTGATATGGTTCGGGTCAGGTGGTACAGTGCGAGAAATGAATCATGGCAGCTAGGAACGATTAAAGAGAGAGTGGGTAGTAAGATGTATAAGATTTTTATTCATGAATTCCAAGTTTGCTGTATAAGACACGTAGATCAAATATTGAAATATAGTGGCAACGAGCCCCTCGAGAGTCCTATTATTAATAGCGACGAGTCTCATCAGTCTTCGGGGTCCCGGGCACCTATCGCGGCATCCAACGCTAGTCAAATCGTAGAACAGCCCACCTCGCCCGCGAGCGCGCAGCCCGGGGCGGGTCAGCCTTCCATTCGAGTGGGGACTGATGAATCTCGAGCGCCCTTGACGCCTAACGCTGAGCGTGAAGCGGATGTCGGTGATGGGGATGAGTGGGCTGATTGTCAAGACGGAGAGTGTGAGCGAGGGCAAGATGAGGTCGTGAGTGTGGAGGCGTCATTACAACCTACCATGTCATCCGCACAGCGCGAATTCACACCTCCATCGGAACGAGGAACGCCGACGCCGACTCCCACTCCAGCGTCACCCACACTCTCTCGCCCCAAGCGTGTTAGAAAAAAAGTTAAGCCCTATTTTTAATGTTAATTCATATAATTTTTATGTAACGTAACTATAATTAAGTACTGGTAGGTAATACTATTATTTTTGAACAAATAACAATAACGAATGTTATCTTTGTCACCAGGTTCCAAAAATTAAGTGTGGAGAAATGATATGTACGTAGCGTATTCCTATTCCGTTTTCTATAAGTACCTAATTACCTACTTACTATAAATTTGCATCGGCGTTCGAGTGTGTGCGTGCGCGCCGCTGCATCGATTTATTGTACTACCTACTACCATTTTACATTCAGTAATAAACGAGCCGTTTGAAGTGATGGGTGTTTCATTTTTAGTCACATATTCATCAATAGTACCAGAAGTCTCACTTCGCACGATAATTTAAAGAAATAGCGACTCTAGCGCTGACACAAAAAGTGCAATTCAGTTCGCAATAGCGCCTGGCCCCGCCTTCAAAATCGACACGCAATGTTGTGGTCTCTTTCTATCGCCTAACTTTATCTCTTACGACGTACTAGGGCTGCCGTAGTCAGACGGCGCGTAAAATAGACCGCACAGAACTAGCGCGTGCAACTCGGCCCGCGAGCGGTAACCATCTGAAATATTGAGGTCCGGACCCCTACTTGTAGCCGGGACGGTCACGTGACAAGTGAGACTGGCCTGCTCAAGCTATGGTTATGACGTACCTGAACGCTAGCACCTCCACGTTGGGCATCCGGCGCAGCAGGCTCACGTCGTCGAGCTCGGCGCCCCTGCGACAACACAACACTGTTAATATCTTGTTTTCACTAACTTTAAGAAGCATTTACTGCTTAAGGCTTTAAGAGCTGGCAAACTGGCTCTTTTTGACGTGACAACGTCTTATAATTCGATAGAGCCGGTTGCACGCACGAAAAAACATGACTCATCCGGCGTTACCGGCGTTACCTCGCTCATGCGGCGTTACCGGCGTTACCTCGCGAGCGCGGAACGAGCGACAAAGAAGACGTTGTCACGTTCAACTATCGTCAGTAAACCGACTTTTTGACATGACAACGTCTTATAAATCGATAGAGCCGGTTGCACGCACGAAAAAACATGACTCATCCGGCGTTACCTCGCTCATGCGGCGTTACCGGCGTTACTTCGCGAGCGCGGAACGAGCGACAAAGAAGACGTTGTCACGTTCAACTATCGTCAGTAAACCGACTTTACAGGCGACCAATTTTTATTTATATACCTAGTAGACTAGCTGACCAGGCAAACGTTTTGCCATATAAGTAATGGTTTCTCACGTAGTGGCATGAAAAATTGTTTGCATCCTTTTTTCAGACCTACATAATATACACAAAAAATTTAAGAATCGGTCAAGTCATTTTTGACTAGAAATAGGTGTTCTTACAGTGGCATCTCAATACATTTATAATTGCTTACTCTTTGTACGTCAAAACATTAATAATTTTAAGCAACGTATAAATAACAAAATTAGAAATGGCAGACACAAGTTGTAGTACCACACCGTTTACGTAAAGTACAGAAGTCCTTTGTAGGGTTCAGTGTACGCTTCTACAATATGATCCCGAAGTCTGTTTTGGACTTACCTTTACACAGGTTTAAAGTCACTGTCAAAAAACATCTAATAAGTCGGGGTTACTTTACTATTGAAGAATTTTTCAATGACAAGAATTGTTATTTATGATAGGGATATATTTCCATCTCTTCACGAGATATCTTAAAAATTATGTAATAATTATTGATATTATTTACGAAATTGTATATAATGACATTTTTTTTGAAAAGAGCAAGTGCCGAGTTTCTTGCCAGTTCTTCTCGGTGCAAACCTGCTTTCCGAACCTGGCGGTAGAGTTTTGACTTTTCATAAGAGCCTATTAATTGGGCCTATGTGAAAATAAAGATTTTTCATTTTCATTTACATTGACGTGATAACGTCTTATAAATTGATGAACACCAGCAACACACATGAAAAATAGTAACGTTCCGCGTAACGTTCCACCTGAGCCTGTGCGTGCAAGCGAGAGCGCGCAACAAGCGATAGAGAGGCACGATAAAACAAACGATAGAGAGATAGAGATGACGTTATTACGTAAATCTATCGTCCGTAAACCGACTTTACAGACAATCAATTTTTTTTTAATAACATAGGCTAGCATATTGACCTTTGAGAAACTTATGGAGGCAACTCTTACGCATCTCACTAACGTAGTTTTTTAACAACATAGGCTAGCATATTAACCTTTGAGAAACTTATGGAGGCAACTCTTACGCATCTCACTAACGTAGTTTTTTAACAACATAGGCTAGCATATTAACCTTTGAGAAACTTATGGAGACAACTCTTACGCATCTCACTAACGTAGTTTTTTAACAACATAGGCTAGCATATTGACCTTTGAGAAACTTATGGAGACAACTCTTACGCATCTCACTAACGTAGTTTTTTAACAACATAGGCTAGCATATTAACCTTTGAGAAACTTATGGAGACAACTCTTACGCATCTCACTAACGTAGTTTTTTAACAACATAGGCTAGCATATTGACCTTTGAGAAACTTATGGAGACAACTCTTACGCATCTCACTAACGTAGTTTTTTAACAACATAGGCTAGCATATTAACCTTTGAGAAACTTATGGAGACAACTCTTACGCATCTCACTAACGTAGTTTTTTAACAACATAGGCTAGCATATTAACCTTTGAGAAACTTATGGAGGCAACTCTTACGCATCTCACTAACGTAGTTTTTTAACAACATAGGCTAGCATATTAACCTTTGAGAAACTTATGGAGGCAACTCTTACGCATCTCACTAACGTAGTTTTTTAACAACATAGGCTAGCATATTAACCTTTGAGAAACTTATGGAGGCAACTCTTACGCATCTCACTAACGTAGTTTTTTAACAACATAGGCTAGCATATTAACCTTTGAGAAACTTATGGAGACAACTCTTACGCATCTCACTAACGTAGTTTTTTAACAACATAGGCTAGCATATTGACCTTTGAGAAACTTATGGAGACAACTCTTACGCATCTCACTAACGTAGTTTTTTAACAACATAGGCTAGCATATTAACCTTTGAGAAACTTATGGAGACAACTCTTACGCATCTCACTAACGTAGTTTTTTAACAACATAGGCTAGCATATTGACCTTTGAGAAACTTATGGAGACAACTCTTACGCATCTCACTAACGTAGTTTTTTAACAACATAGGCTAGCATATTAACCTTTGAGAAACTTATGGAGACAACTCTTACGCATCTCACTAACGTAGTTTTTTAACAACATAGGCTAGCATATTGACCTTTGAGAAACTTATGGAGGCAACTCTTACGCATCTCACTAACGTAGTTTTTTAACAACATAGGCTAGCATATTAACCTTTGAGAAACTTATGGAGGCAACTCTTACGCATCTCACTAACGTAGTTTTTTAACAACATAGGCTAGCATATTAACCTTTGAGAAACTTATGGAGGCAACTCTTACGCATCTCACTAACGTAGTTTTTTAACAACATAGGCTAGCATATTAACCTTTGAGAAACTTATGGAGACAACTCTTACGCATCTCACTAACGTAGTTTTTTAACAACATAGGCTAGCATATTGACCTTTGAGAAACTTATGGAGGCAACTCTTACGCATCTCACTAACGTAGTTTTTTAACAACATAGGCTAGCATATTAACCTTTGAGAAACTTATGGAGGCAACTCTTACGCATCTCACTAACGTAGTTTTTTAACAACATAGGCTAGCATATTAACCTTTGAGAAACTTATGGAGGCAACTCTTACGCATCTCACTAACGTAGTTTTTTAACAACATAGGCTAGCATATTAACCTTTGAGAAACTTATGGAGACAACTCTTACGCATCTCACTAACGTAGTTTTTTAACAACATAGGCTAGCATATTAACCTTTGAGAAACTTATGGAGGCAACTCTTACGCATCTCACTAACGTAGTTTTTTAACAACATAGGCTAGCATATTAACCTTTGAGAAACTTATGGAGACAACTCTTACGCATCTCACTAACGTAGTTTTTTAACAACATAGGCTAGCATATTAACCTTTGAGAAACTTATGGAGACAACTCTTACGCATTCCACGATGTTCTCATTCAGCCAATAATTATTAACTCTGAATAGTGCTAGATGCGTGTTAGGCAATCGATCCCAACCAAGCTCTAAACCGCTGGCGCTGGCCAGTTTGCTTGCTTTACTTAGGTAATCTTAGGGGCTCATCACACTAATATTATAAAGGCGAAAGTTTGTGTGTAAGTGTGTGTGTAAGTGTGTATGTTTGTTACTCCTTCACGCCGCAACTACTGAACCGATTTGGCTAAAATTTGAAACATAGATAGCTTATAACCTGGATTAAAATATGGGCTACTTTTTATCCCGGAAAAATTCATACTTCCCATGGGATATTTAAAAAACCCTACTTTTCACCGAAATTTACGCGGGCGAAGCTGCGGACAAAAGCTAGTACTGCATAAAGCAGCGCGTACTCAACCATTAAAAAACAAATCCGCCGCAACAAGATCAAGGTTGCGCGAGCGCATCGCCTCATTGGCACGCGGCTCGCGTGTGTGTTACGTCACACACGACGCACACGCACACTCACACACTGCGAGTGCGGCGAGCTTTTGACTGCTGGAGTGTTCTGCAAAATCTTCTAGGTAAGGATAAAGTTTTAACGACCTCCCTGGCGTAGTGGCGGCGCGCTCGGAATTCGAGTGGGAGGTCGCGGATTCGATTCCCGCCACGGGCCACTTCGGAATTTTATAATTTCTAAATTGGCTTAGGTCTGGTCTGGTGGGAGGCTTCGGCCGTGGATAGTTACCACCCTACCAGCAAAGACGCTCCGCCAAGCGATTTAGCGTTCCGGTGCGATGCTGGTAGAAACCGTTGGGGTACATTTATTTACCCTTCCAAGTTAGTACGATAACATCTTAGGCTGCATCATCACTTACCATCAGGTGAGATTGCAGTCAAGTACTAACTTGTATAGAGTAAAAAAAAATCTGGAGCCTGAATTTTTGTTACCAAACTTCTCCGAAACGGCTCGATCGATTGGTATGAAATCTTCTATGTATGTTCGGTAGGTCTGAGAGTAAGTCATAAGCATATCCGTTATCCATCGTATATTATAATAATAATATATACGGGACATTTTACACATCGCAATCCAGCCCCAAAGAAAGCCATAGCTTGTGTTATGGGTACTAGATTAATTATACATACATACTAATATACATATAATATATTGAAAAACACCCAGACACTGGAAAATATTCATGCTCATCACAAACATTTACCAGTAGTGGGAATCGAACCCACGACCTCCGACGCAGACGGCAGGTTCGCTACCTCTACGCCATTCGGTCGTCAAATATTATTTTTTATATCCGTCAATGGCAGAACAACGTTTCGCGGGTCAGTTATAAGTCAAATATATAAAATACTCGTAGTCAATTGTTGTTCTCAAACTCTCCGAAACGACCCGACCGATTGTTTTGAAATTTCCCGTGTAAGGTACGTTCGGTAGGTCTGAGAGTAGGTTGAGCTATTTTTAATATCCTTAGTGGCAAAACAACGTTTGCCGGGTCAGCTAGTTACTTATAAGAATCGACGAAGTAACATCTTGTGCATTGACTGATGCTCAATCCAAATCATCGGTCGAGCCGCGAAGGCATTGATTGCATCAGTTGTGCAACGTAGGTACCGATTGGCAGATAGTTGCGTCGCTGCTGATGGATTTATATACGAGAACAACCCCGCTGTTTCGTTGAAATGCAATAAGTGTAACATCGAACAACCTCTAAGAGCAAATCGAGTACGATTGGTTTGAAGCTTTGATACCATATCCGACAGCATAAATAAATAAATAAATAAAGCGTTTATTTGAAAAACTCCATGTACCTACAATCTTCTTTGGACTCCTGACCCCTAAACTAGGAAAGCCCGTGTCTTAGGGGCCAGTGCCTTCCCATAAGTTGAAAACATAACAAATTATTATTAATACTTAGGCTAACAACTAAAATTTTACAATTAAATCTTTTTTTTTTGGTTAAGTTTAACGGTTTACAAAATGAAAAATCAAATGGTATGAAGAGTAAGTACAAAATTAACAACAATAGCATTGCATGCAGCATTTTACGTATTTCATGGATTACATGTGTGTGTGTATGCGTGTGTGAGCGTGTGCGTGTGTGTGTTTGTGTGTGTGTGTGTATGTGTGTGTATGTGTGTGTTTGTGCATGTGTGTGTGTGTGCGTGTGTGTGTTTGTGTGTGTGTGTATGTGTGTGTTAGTGTGTGTGTATGCGTGTGTGTGCATGTGTGTGTGTGTGTGCGTGTGATTGCGTGTGAGTAATATAATAATATAATATGTTATAAAATATGTCTCAACAATTTTTCTGTATCCTCATAATTATGGTCATAAGATGTATTTTATTTCTAGAAACAGGAAAAATCATGAAATATTCCGCGATAAATATCAATGTAAATAACGCAATTAATATTACCTATGTACTACATAATGGTAATGCAAGGCAGCCATCATCTAAACTGCCGACGCCGGACAACAAATGCGCTGGACATGACGGTGAAATTAAGTTTTTTCTCCGGACAGCAGTAATTGTCGGAAGGCAGGCGCGGTTGAGGGCATTCGGACATTTTGCAGCGACGACGAAGTAAGCTTTTGGAGCTTATCTTTCGATACCATATTGCATTAGGGCGGGCCATATCTGTCGCAGAACCGACGGCCGTTGGGGCAGTCGTGTTCTGGAGTGGATACCGCGTACCGGTAAGCGCAGCGTAAGACGACAGCTCCTGCCCGCTGGACCGACGAACTGATAATGGTCGCTGGTAGCGGGTGGATGAGGAAGTCAGAGGACCGTGTATGGTGGTGCGCAAAGGGCTATGCCTAGCAGTGGACGTCCATAGGCTGATTAAGCAAGTATTATTCGATTAATCGGGATGCCCCTGATACAAGACTTGTTCGGGTCTCGCTCGAAGAATTTTTGACTACCCCTTCCTGACGACCCTCGGAAGCCCTGAAGGGGAAAAATCTGGGAAAACCCGGACGCATAGCAGCCCTGATAAAAGTGTTACTAACAAACAGTTAATTAGGATTCCTCTGACACGAGAATTGTCACTTTTTGACAACCCCGTCCGGAAGACCCCGGACGCCCTCTACAATAAATAAATATACATATACGGGACATTTGACACATCGCAATCAAGCCCCAAAGTAAGCGATAGCTTGTGTTATGGATACTAGATGACTGATAATATACATACATACTAATATACATAAATATAATGTATTGAAAAACACCCAGACACTGGAAAATATTCATGCTCATCACACAAACATTTACCAGTAGTGGGAATCGAATCCACGACCACCGGCGCAGACGGCAGGTTCGCTACCACTACGCCATTCGGTCGACACTAGAACATAATATACCGGGAAAACCGGACGCGTGGCAGCCCTGACAATGTAATTAACAAGCAAACACAAATCGCCTCGTGCGTGCATTCCATATTCGTCGCAGGCGCATGGTCGGACACTGAGCATGCGCTGATACACTTGTGATAACCCGTATACGGCCGAGCGCAGGCGTGCGTTGAATCACTCATTACTGCAGGAGTATATAGCTTGAGCACAGAACACTAAATAGTGCCAGAAGGTTCACTCCGCACGAAAATTTAAAGAAATAGCGACTCTAGCGCTGACACAAAAAGTGCAATTCAGTTCGCAATAGCGCCTGGCCCCGCCCTCAAAATGGACACGCAACAAACGCAATGTTGTGGTCTCTTTGTATCGCCTAACTTTATCTCTTACGACGTACTAGGGCTGCCGTAGTCAGACGGCGCGTAAAATAGACCGTACAGAACTAGCGCGTACAACTCGGTCCGCGAGCGGCAACCATCTGAATTATGGTAGTCCGAAACTCTACTTGTAGCCGGGACGGTCACGTGATAAGTGAGACTGGCCTGGCCTGAGTTCATACTTGCTTCTGGCTGCATGTAACAACTCACACCAAGTGATAACTAAGTGATTAGGTAGTTGTTTTTATCAAAAGAATGTAGAGATTTTTTTTTTCCCCTAGAATACTGAGCGATGCAGATACCTACTCATATTTTGTAAACTGATAATTTTATTTGTTTTTTCTTTGTATAAATTTGCATGCCAATAATATGGTATGATATAGCGAGAACTTGTATTGTATTATATACCATCATTGTAATAATGTACCTATATCAGCAAATAAATAAATTGAAATTGAAATTGAAATTGATGAGCAAGATGTTTACCTGATGTTCTCAGCCGGTTCAGCGCAAGGTGGTATAAATTGCGAAAAACCAAATATATATGCAAATATTTGGTTTTTCCCGGGAAAGATAATATAGCGACTTGTGAGTGGCAACTTCATTTATCATTGCACTATAGATCGTAAGAGCCCAATACGTAAGACTCCACTGACTTTTCTTTTTTTTTGTTTTATTTTACACTAGCTTTTGCCAGCTGCTTCGCCCGCAAGAAGTTATTAAATACGGAGGCAGCAAAGATAAAGTGATGGCTGAAATTGCGATCATAGCCCCTGAGTTATAGATATTTCAATCCACGATGACGCGCCCCACTCTGTCAAACTCCATACGATTTGAATAAAACAAAAGCGATTTTGACAGAATAGGGCGCGTCTTCGTGCATTGAAATATTTTATAAGTCCTATTTTCCCAGTATATCAACTGCTACTCGCCTAAGCCTATATTGTCATAGTCTAGCTCGTAGCTACAGCGACATTACAAACGCACTGGACGCAGGTATATTTCAGTCGTGACACAGATAGTTACTCCCACTGCTGATATTTATACCTTGCAAATGTCAACCATCTCACCCGAGCCCTTTGCTCGCACTAACGCATATTCTGTTCTCGCTTTTATCGCCAGTGTTCTGTACTAAAAAAAAAAAGTCCGGTCGCCGAATAGAAAGAATTTCGTACATTAACCTGTTACTACCTGTCTCTGTCACTCCCGCGTCAAAATAATGCCTCTCGCTCGCACAGGTGCAATGACCGCTGTCCTGTGCGAGCGAGAGGCATTATTTTGACGCGAGAGTGACAGAGACAGGTAGTAACAGGTAAATGTACGAAATTCTTTCTATTCGGCGACCGGACTTTATCAGAAGTATTTCAGCTCCCAGACAATAGATAGTTTGAACTCCCCAATTCACTCCTTTGATCCTCAACACTTTATTAGGATGTAGGTATACCGACATAAACCTGAGGTTTTTTTTTTACTCTATACAAGTTAGTAATTGACTGCGATCTCACCTGATGGTAAGTGATGATGCAGTCTCAGATGTTATCGTACTAACTTGGAAGGGTAAGTAAATTTACCCAACGGTTTCTACAAGCATCGCGCCGGAACGCTAAATCGCTTGGCGGTGCGTCTTTGCTGGTAGGGTGGTAGCTAGCCACGGCCGAAGCCTCCCACCAGTCCAGACCTGAGCCAATTTAGAATGAGCCCACCGGAACTTTTTTTATCCAAGAGTGCAAAGGGGGTTCGTCAAAGGTTACTCGTAGTGTGGGATCTCCTCGTTCGTCAACCTTCATCACTGCAGTTCCTTCGTTATATTCCTAACAATGTCCCTCCATACATTTCGGTATTCAGCTTTTCTGATGGTTGTTGCGAGAGGAACTTCAAGAGCGACTTCACTTGGTCAGCAGGGGCCGAACCACCATCTCTTAAGGGGATTTATTGAATTTATTTTTGTCTTTCTCACTCTCACGGATACGTTGGTAGGTGCAACATGCAGCGTCGCGGCAGAATATAACAGAAAAACGACCTTTTACCTAATTACCCAAAATCTAAGCCAGTTATTACAATTACATTAATTGTAGTTTCCGATAAAAAACAGGAAAACTGAGATTTTTGGAGAACTTTCTATCGAGAAAATTTTATCCAATCGTGTTTCTGCTTCTAAGCGATTTTGGATTAAAGACCCAAAATACATTATGTTTAAATTTGAAAGTAATTGTCTTTATAGTTTTTAAGTAAAACTTCATTCAAAATCACTTAAATACCGCTTCTACGCCGTTAAAGCAGTAATGGTGCAGTATTATTTAGATATTTACATACTATTAAAACATTACTGTAGCTAGACTGCAGCATTACTGCTTTAAGGCGCGGTGAACAGTGGATTCGCGGTCACTGTCTAATTTAATACGAGAGACAAGGATGTCTCACCGCAGTTTTTGTTCGAAAAAACAAGAAAATGTGAAATTAATGACAATGCAGACGTAATATAAAAAATCTAAAATGGCCATTAGATCTGTCACAATAAAACACACAACCTAATTTAATTTCACAAAAATTCATGTAACCATTTCTGAGAATAATGTAGATTTATGTATTTGCCGAGGCAACTTTGGCATTTTTTTCTATCGAGTGAAGTTTGCGAAATCGTGTTTCAGCATCAGCCACCATGTCAGAAATACTTTCAATTGTATCCACATATTTTTTTAACAGTAATAAGATCTGTAGATTTTACATAAAACGATGCTATACGAACGAAATTTGCCAAAGTTGACTGATCACAGCGCCTTAAGAGCCCCCAACGTCCAGTCGTCCAAGGAAAGGTAGAGGGAACCAGACCTCGTGGCAGATCGCCTATGAGATGGAGGGACCAAGTAAAAGCTGCAGTGGACGTCCCTTAACGGTGTAGAAGCCGTATTTAAGCGATTTTGAATGAAGTTTTATTCAAAAACTATAAAGACAATTGCTTTCAAATTTACATGTCATGTATTTTGGGTCTTTAATCTAAAATCGCTAAGAAGCAGAAACACGATTGGATAAAATTTTCTCGATAGAAAGTTCTCCCAAATGTTGCTCCAAAATCTCAGTTTTTCTAGTTTTTATCGGACACTACATTGGATGTAATTGTAATTTTTGTTTTAAAGTGTCGGTAATCATAATATCCAAAAACACTAAGAAACAGATTTTTGATAACTAGCTTAATTTTTGAGTAATTAGGTAAAAGGTCGTTTTTCTGTTATATTCTTCCGCGACGCTGCATGTCGCACCTACCAACGTACCCGTGAGAGTGAGGAAGACAATAATAAATTCAATAAATCCCCCATGTGTGCTCAAGAAAAGCAGCTGTCCGGGAAGAATGGAGACGGATTTTATCAAGCATGTGACTGAAAAATTATGACCACGACCGCTCTGACAAGAGCGTAACGAAAGAGATGATGATACGCACCCAACTGGTAGGTGGCCCACGTGGTCTTTACCGGGGGCTAGTATAGGATATGGTATCAACATTACGCTGGATTAGAGGCCACCACAGAGCACCTTAATCTCTTTTTTTTTCTGTGGAGGCCACAGTGGTAATGTAGGTAACGAAGCAGCCGATGACCTAGCACGACGCGCTGCAACTACGATGGTAATGGGACCTGAACCTATCATCCCAATACCGTTTAGCGAATACAAATCGTGGCTACATAAAAGCATGTACCAGGCACACTCACAATTTTTTTTTTAACTACGGTGCACTGAGTGTCGGATCAACGCGAGACCTACTTGGGCTCCTCAGCAACACTCCAAGATATCCTGTGCGACCTGGGAGGCCTCTTTGGATTTTGGAGTGAGCTCGGCTGGCTGGAGTTATCCAGCGAGGACCCGCATCGGCGACTCCAGGCGCAACGGACGAAGATATTTCGACCAATCGCGGAAAAGTCCCAGGAGCAGAGAAAGAAGGATATGGTATCCCATTTCCAGGTAAGCCAGTGACAATCGGACTGTATGCCAATACTTCGCTATTAGGGGGCGTCGACCCGACACCGTCTGTACTCGGTACCATGCCAGCGGAGCTCTATTAATAGCGTACTACTATTACTAGCAGTTGTAAACACGCGATTAAGAGCCATCCAACCAGGCATTACCAGCACGCGGTTAGCACTCGATACCGCAGTTAACGAGCTAATCAATTTACGATTACGTCACGGATGACCGCTTCGTCCAAACGTTCCTTAGTCAAATGGTTTAGGGGCGAATGTAGTTTTTTTTTAGTACTTGACTGCGATCTCACCTGATGGTAAGTGATGATGCAGTCTTAGATGATATCGTACTAACTTGGAAGGGTAAGTAAATTTACCCCAACGGTTTCTACACAGCATCGCACCGGAACGCTAAATCGCTTGGCGGTTCGTCTTTGCCGGTAGGGTGGTAACTAGCCAGACCAGACCTGGGTCAATTTAGAAATTATAAAATCCCAAAGTGGCCCGTGGTGGGAATCGAACCCGCGACCTCCCACTCGAATTCGAGCGCGCCGCCACTGCGCCAGGGAGGTCGCCAAAAAAGTTTGACTCCGCGTCAGTTTTGCGTTCTGCCTTGGACGTGGAGGGAGGGGGTGAGGGTACACCAGACGATTCTCCACGCTCCTCTGTATCAACGGGACGACAAAATCTATACTAATATTATTAAGCTGTTTGTTTCTTTGTTTGAACGCCCTAGTCTCAGAAACTGCTGGTCCGAATTGAAAAAATTCTTTTTGTGTATAGTCCATTTATCAAGGAAGGCTAAATAGGCTATATGTATATAACATCACGCTATGATCAAAAGGAACGGATCATCAATGATAAATGTTGGACATTGTTCCTTTTGGACAGCTTCCGCTGCGTGCAATGCGTGAATGGTTGAAGTTACGCGGGATGGCGGAAAAATTGTCCTTTAAAAGTAAAAAAAAATCTACGACACTACGTCTTAGATTTTTTAATAATTGACTTATTTTATGGGGAAATGTAAAAATCTAAATTAATGCGGGCGACGCCGCTGGCAACAGAATTATTTAGATAAGTAGATACCTATGATTAAAAATAAAAAAAAAACTTGTTCATACAAAGCGACTGGCTCAACCACTTGGTCAGTGGTGACTGGTGGTCAGTCGTTATCAGCACAGCCGACAGCGCACCCAACTGAATGCGGACTGTGGGATCGGCAATTAACTATAGTGCCGACTGCCGACTGCCGAGTTTCTTGCACGTCCTTCTCGGTGCATGGCGAAGTCCGACATTAAATAATTGCCTGTAAGTTATAGAAGAAAGAAGTGTGAAAGAAGTTATACTGTAAGAAAGACTTATAATTTTTAAGAAAGACATAATTTTCTTTATTTCCTACGATATTGGGCGATACTGACATTATTTTAACAATTTTTATTATGTTCGACATCTTATTGTAATCTTTGAGGCAATCTTTAATACTAATGATTTTCTAAAATATTGAGCGGTGCAGATACCTAATCATATTTTGGAAACTGATAATTTTTTTTTTGTTTGTATAAATTTGCATGCCAATAATATGGTATGATATAGCGAGAACTTGGATAGTATTATGTACCATCATTGTAATAATATTATGTACCGTTATCAGCAAATAAATAAATTGAAATTGAAGAAACAATTTGATTTGGATTCTAAAGACGAATTGGACAGGTACATCGCTGTTCACGTGACCACTCCCTGAGTGATACTGAGGGTGTGTCCCGCCCCTGCGTCGACACAGAAGGGTGTGTGCCACCCCACACCCGCGTCGGCACCAGCGCGTACCATCGCGCGGTGTTTGTAAGTGCTTGTGGTGTACAATTGCATTACAGTTCTCATTTTCATGACCCCACTTTAACAGTACCAGTACCACGTGGTACCACGCGGTACCACGAAGATTACAGTAGTACTACTGCAATAGTAATAGTAGTAATAGTAGCACTCACTGAGTGCCAGAGGTCATTTTTAATACATTTGCTCAAAAAGCTGACATTTCCATGTGTGTTTAGCGTGCGCAAAGTTATTCTTTTCCGCACTAGTGCTTTTGTGTTTTCCTCCTACGCGGCACCGGAGCGGGCGCACCAGGGGCGCATAAACACGAACACGGCATGCAAACACGGAGCAGGCAAACACGTAAAACCAATATTTTTTTTCGCAAATGTATTAAAAAACGTCGTTCAATGCACGTGCGGAATTGTCATTTATACTCGTCTTTATAGTTGACCCTCGCCTTCGGCTTGGGTCAATAAACCGGGACTCGTAAATAAATGACAAACTTTCCGCACTTATATTGAAATGTACTATTTCACAACAGACCCCTGTCTTCAAGGGGATTTATTGAATTTATTTTTGTCTTTCTCACTCTCACGGATACGTTGGTAAGTGCGACATGCAGCGTCGCGGAAGAATATAACAGAAAAACGACATTTTACCTAATTACTCAAAAACTAAGCCAGTTATCAAATATCTGTTTCTAAGCGTTTTTGAACATTATTATTACCTTGCGACCTTGGACTAAAAGTAATGAGCATGCATGTTGAATTTGACTATAGCACAGACTGCGAACAATTAAGTCTCATTGTCAAGATTACACGCTCGATTTGTTAGTGTCGGTGTGAGTCAGTCGAGATATGGTGATGGCGTCATCGTCTCGTGCTAGCAGGCTGCGGTAGTGGGTTCACTTCCCGCGCCGCATCTGCATTCAGGGTCCAACGCACTGATAAAGAAAGAAAGAAAGAAAGAAAGATAGAAAAACTTTATTTCGCAGAAAATTATGCCACATGTAACAAATCAATACACCTACGTACTAAAACGATGCCTGAAAGATTCCCCCACTCGGGCAACAAATACCAATAATTGCCCAAGTGAGGGAAGCACCAGACACCGCCTGTCACATGTGGCACAACCCGGAAAAATCCTTTAATGATCTTTATCCTATGTATTAATCATTCTATACATGAGACAGTTTCTTTTTTGTGCCGATTTGAAGCGCCACCCTCGAACGTCCACGGTACTAAATTGACTTGTTGCTTTAAAGTGACCGTAGTTTTGAATGTCATTTTATTTTAGTTCCATCCACGCGGTATTCTATAGAATATATTTCGGAGTGTGCTCAGGAACTTTTTAATTTGGTTCCCCCGTCACCTTTCTACCATAGAACGGCAAGGCATCGTAAAGGCTTCCACCCATACATAGTCGACGTACCAATGACGCGTACGAAGCGGTTTGATTCCTCGTTCCTGATACGCACTGCAAAGGCCTGGAATACCCTCCCAGGCAGTGTCTTTCCTGCCACTTACAACCCGGGTGCCTTCAAATCAAGACTGAATAGGCATCTTCTAGGCAAACGCGTTCCACCTTAGACTGTATCATCACTTTCCATCAGGTGTGATCACAGTCAAGCGCTAGCCTATATAGTATAAAAAAAAACGCTCACACCAGGTTACGCAACAATCAGCGCCAAAATGGCGAAAGTCAAGCGAGAGAGATCCCTCACGCAGACGTAGATAATGGTTCTGGACCCCCTAACAACCTGGGACCTCGGGCCTGACCCGGATCTTCCCTGGAAGAGGCGAGGCCATTGGGGGTTGCGCAAGAGAGCATCCGATGCGTAAAAGAATCGTAGATTCGTGGACGTATCTTCATTATAATCGTAGCTATATTTAGGCCCCTGCCTTTGTGTTCATTCAAGGTTTACTAATCGTGGCGTGGAGGAATAAAAAACCTGTCAAGTGCGAGTCGGACTCGCGCACTGAGGGTTCCGTACTACAACCGGAGGAATAAAACCATAAAAACCACTTTTCTTATCGAACCACAAAACTAACTTTGTTTTTAGAGGTTTAATGTAAATATCAAAAAAACTAATTATTAGATCTCGTTCATACCAATTTTCGGTGAAAGTTTGCATGGTAATGTACATCATATATTTTTTTTAGTTTTATCATACTCTTATTTTAGAAGTTACAGGGGGGGGGGGGGACACATTTTACCACTTTGGAAGTGTCTCTCGCGCAAGCTATTCATTTTAGAAAAACATGATATAAGAAACCTTAATATCATTTTTGAAGACCTATCCATAGATACCCCACACATATGGGTTTGATGAAAAAAAAATTTTTGAGTTTCAGTTCTAAGTATGGGGCACCCCCAAAATTTATTACTTTTTTTAAAATTTTGTATAAAAACCTTAATGCGGTTCAAATAATACATCTACTTACCAAGTTTCAACAGTATAGCTCTTATAGTTTCGGAAAAAAGTGGCTGTGACATACGGACGGACAGACGGACAGACGGAAAGACGGACAGACAGACATGACGAATTTATAAGGGTTCCGTTTTTTGCCATTCGGCTACGGAACCCTAAAAACCTAAACCATTCACATGTTTAATAATACCACAGATAAGAAACCTCAGGATATGGGCATCCGAACGATTTACGCAAACCTTTTCCGTACAATCAAACATCGCTATCTGTCCAAATTCTATAGTTGGCTGCTTAGAGAATTACTACGTGGCCTTAGTGTTGGTGGCAAAAACAAGCATTTTTGGCACCGATAAACTGGCGAAATTTTTTCGCGTCGTCTGCCTTTTCCAGAGTATATATCTATTAGTAATACCAATAGATTTGCCGCATGTTATTTGTCCGCAGCAAGTTATACGAGCGGCCCTGAACGTATTTGGTCAAGACACGATACCTGCTTTAGACGCATACCGACCGCAGGGCAAGGTCAATCCATATGTACGGTTAACGTCAAATGTCCATATTTATATACAATTTGCAAACAAGGCCCCTTGCATGCACTCTACCACTCATAATACAGAAGTATTACAAATAAATATTTTGAACAAATTAAGAGGCGAACGGAGCCAAAACATGTAGCCAGTTTATCGGTGCCAAAAATGCTTGCTTTGCCACCAACAGTAAGGCCACGATGGAGTTCGATGGCGCTACTGTTTGCTTTTACGAATTTGCGAAAAAGGTTTACGTACCTAAATCGTTCCGATGCCCGTATCCTGAGTTTTCTTATCAGAGTTTGAACCTAATGATGTTGTCTCAAGGTTGATATCGATGACAATTTATGGTAATATGCGCATATTTACACATGGTTTTAGACTTTAGGCTATGTATGGATTTTTGAAGGCAACCGTACATGTACATATTATGCATACAAACATAATCCGCTCACTGCAATGTCCATAATTACTGATATTAATTACTATACCTGATCAAATACGCTGCCATTGGACAATAGAATGGGTAAACAGGAAGGTGTCTGCCTGTCGCAACAGTCTGTTTGCCATTTTATGTCCCTATAGGCAGCAACTCTTCGTAATAATTAAAGTTTACTAGTCTCGTGAACATTGAAGCGAGGGTGTGTGGGAGCGGCATGGTAACTTGGTATGGTCATGGCGGTCCTATGGCGTGAGTTTTTTTTTTCTTTACTCTGTACAAGTTAGTACTTGACTGCGATTTCACCTGATGGTAAGTGATGATGCAGCCTAAGATGTTATCGTACTAACCTGGAAGGGTAAGTAAATTTACACCATGGTTTCTACAAGCATCGCACCGGAACGCTAAATCGCTTGGCGGTGCGTCTTTGCTGGTAGGGTGGTAACTACCCACGGCCGAAGCCTCCCACCAAACCAGACCTGAGCCAATTAAGAAATTATAAAATTCCAAAGAGGCCCGTGGCGGGAATCGAACCCGCGACCTCCCACTCGAATCCGAGCTCGCTACCACTGCGCCAGGGAGGTCGTCTTTCTATGGAGTGGTATGTCAACAAAGTACCTACCATACTCAGCACTGACTGTTTATTATATCTAAGACATAACTTTTTCATGACTATTAAGAAAAAACGAAGTTTACTCCTAGGTGAAGTCCTTTTCGTTTTCATAAGTAAGATACAAAGCATTTACATTTAGGGTCAATTTACACAGCAGCGGAATGAAATGCAAACTACATTTTTTTACATAGCATAATGAACTTAACTTTTATCAATCGTAAAACACGCAAAATAAATATATATTTCTTGAGAAAGCGCGAGGATTCCCCGGAAGACGCACAACCTTTTTTAGCTCCTAGCTATTTAGTTTGTATCTATTTATCCCTTTTAAGTTTGCCTATTTAGTTTGTTTAGTTGTATTGTTTGGGGGTTCACTGTCACCTAGAAAATTTAATGGGGGTAACATAGAACCAAAAAAAATTTTTTTTTATACTATTGTATAGGCTAGCGCTTGACTGTGATCACACCTGATGGAAAGTGATGATACAGTCTAAGGTGGAACGCGCTTGCCTAGAAGATGCCTATTCACTCTTGATTTGAAGGCACCCGGGTTGTAAGTGGCAGGAAAGACACTGCCTGGGAGTGTATTCCAGGCCTTTGCAGTGCGTATCAGGAACGAGGAGTCAAACCGCTTCGTACGCGTCATTGGTACGTCGACTATGTATGGGTGGAAGCCAAAAGTTGTAGAATGGCTGTATTAGACTTAGCAGCTACTCTACGACTTGTTTGCGAGTTGTGACTGTGACTCATGCAGTCGCGGCGACGCACTACTGTTTGTTTGTTCGTTGTTGCGGAATATTACCTCAACCTGGCTGACGGTTGTCGCATACGACGTAGCGTGGGCGACAATTCATTGCGTGATATTATGGAGTAGCACAACTTTGAATGGGTACTAGACATCATGTACTCTTAATATTATAAAGGCGAAAGTTTTGACGTGATAACGTTTAATAAATTGATGAACACCAGCAACACACATGAAAAATAGTAACGTTCCGCGTAACGTTCCACCTGAGCCTGTGCGTGCAAGCGAGAGCGCGCAACAAGCGATAGAGAGGCACGATAAAACAAAGGATAGAGAGGCCAATTATGACGTTATCACGTAAATCTATCCTCCGTAAAGCGACTTTACAGACAACCAATTTGCTTGACGATTGAATGGCGTAGTGGTAGCGAACCTGCTGTTTGCGCCGGAGGTCGTGGGTTCGATTCCCACTACTGGTAAATGTTTGTGTGATGAGCATGAATGTTTTCCAGTGTCTGGGTGTTTTTCAATATATTGTATTTGTGTATATTAGTATGTATGTATATTTATCAGTTATCTAGTACCCATAACACAAGCTATAGCTTACTTTGGGGCTAGATTGCGATGTATAAAATGTGCCGTGTATATTTATTTTTTTTACTTTACAGGCAAGCGTTTCACTGTGATTGTTCGTTCGTTCATTTCAGTCGATGGACGTCCACTGCTGAACTAAGCCCTCCTGCAACGATTTCCAACCGACACGATCCTGCGCGACTTGACCCGCGACTACTTCCCGCTTGACTACTTCCCGCGACCCTCTTAATGTCGTCAGTTCATCTAGTCAGAGGTCTGCCAACACACGCTTTCACTTACCGTCAAATGTGTTGGCAGTCAAGAAGTAAATTGTTTGTAAAAAAAAAAAATTAAAGAAGTGACATTCCAGGAATGGCAACAGAAGTGGAAATATTGCAGTAGCGCTGTCTATTTAAAAAATATATACAGAGGTGTTAGTCACGGTAACAGCATGTGCGGTAACAATAGCACGAGCTGCTCAATGTGACAAGAGAAGATTTCACTTTAAAAATAGTGATTGAGTAATTATTTGTTTACCTACTTAATTAAGATTTTCCTCATGTAATAGCCACTGACTTCTGGTATACACATTTCCATATTTGAAACTCCAAGCTGTACCTAGTGAATTCAGGTTCAATTAACAAAAATGGACATCCGCTGAGATGAGATTTGTAGTTGCACAACTAACCGTTATGAATAATTTGATTAGGTGTACATAATTACGCAACCAACTCATTTTAGTGATAATAGATCTATGAGCAGAGCGCACGAACTTTCTAACAGTGCATCGACCTACTTATTTTGGCGGCGTGTAAGTTGAACCATATGCAGAACACATTTTCGGGTGTCAACTGAGGTGCGGTATAATATAAGGACATCGTGATTGAAAGCAAGTAAAGCGAGGCGCGAGATGTACCTGCACAGATGGCTATCATTCTGGGTCAACTTAATTACCAAGTCTGAAACTCTTAAGAGCTAGGCTATGAATATGCGAATGTGGAGAGTTGTGAATTACCTCAGTAACTCTAAACATTTATCTAAAGTAGTGAATATTTTTAATCAAATTAATGTGGCAATACCACTGAAAATTCCTGCCACATTGGTTCAATACATTGTAAGCTTTGAGCCAGAGGTGTGTATAAACAATTAAGTACCCCTTACGTGTTTATAGACTTATTGTGTGCCTCATTATTAGGTTTTCTTTGTCTTCTGAAAAGAAAGGGCATAGCTTATATGCCCTTCTAGCTTCAAGCCAGCAATATGCTGTATATGAAGGAGTAACAAACACAAGCACACATTTACCTTAAATATATTAGTGTGACAAATGCTTGAATCTTCTATCTCTCAAGGTAAGTTGCTATTGTTGTAAGTGAGTGAGAAATTATGCTAATAACATGTCAGTACAACAATTGTGTATGACTATATGATTGTGTTAGCTTTAACTGAGGAAACTATAATGTTACCATGTTTAAGGTCAACATGTTATATCAAATAAATTATAGGGTTTGCCACAGCTATAGGTTGCTTGTCTGTCAAAATAGTTTTACATGCAAATGATAGAAATGTAAATGTTGATCTACTGCTACGTGCTACACTGTGGCAACGATTACTTCGCTGCTAAGTCGAGCAATCGAAGCCCGAGGGTAGTTTTAAATTTATTTTATCTTTTTGCTAAAAACTATTGTTTCTCAGTAAGTGAATAATTGTATTCTTTTGAGAAATAAAGATCTTCCACAAATGTTTAATCTTTCTCATAGGCATAAAGCCTAATTTACACCATGTTCTAAAATAAGTTTAGCACCGAGAAGAACAAGGAAGAAACTCAGCACTTTCTGTGCTATGTTGTGCATCAAAGGCACCAATAGAATTGCTTGATTTTTAAAGATATGAAATCAAATATTCCTTATTAGATCTGTTTGACACAAATGGAGCTTAGATATGTAGCAAATCTCAGGGTCTAAACATTTAAAATTTTCATTTATAACATGGAATTGAAAATTTTAAATGGAGGAAGGAAACCGTAATTAGCTGTAAGTAACTTTTTATATGTACCTACTTGACTAGAAAGGATGTACCTACCTTCTAGTCAAGTCTAAAAAGTTACTTTTTCGTTATCATAGACAAACAAGTTACCAAATTATAACTTGTTAGGTAAGAACGGATCTTGCCTAACGCAATCCGCGCAAAACTAAGCAACTTATTTGCACAATATACTAGTTTCTTAATCGCGCAATTTACAGCTAAGTAGGTATAATAAGTTCATTACCAATTATCAATAAACAGATAAAAAGATTAATTTCCCACGAACTGATAAACTACAAACCGTGGAAATAGATAATGTCGGAGAAAAAATACGGTCAACGCACCAGAGCCTAGACAAAGCCCTTGATGGTTGAACACCGTATTGTATTTACAGCCTGAGTCATTCTTCCGTGTAGAATACAACTTACCAGCAGTTGAGTTTCTTTATGGCCGACAAATCCGATTGCTTGGATCTAGCGATCACCATCTCCTCCGTCAAGCGAGCCATTTCTAATCACGGTTCGATATCCGATCACAATCACAAATCACTGCACTGGAACAATGAGAATTTAACAATCACCGGGTTACATCGCAGAGAGGCCGCGGCCGCTCATCTTGTAGCTAAATCGCAATAACCAACGCACACGGCAAACGCGTGAAAACAACTGAATTCATTATTCAATGTTGGCCTTTTTAGGGTTCCGTAGCCGAATGGCAAAAAACGGAACCCTTATAAATTCGTCATGTCTGTCTGTCCGTCTGTCCGTCTGTCCGTCTGTCCGTCTGTCCGTCCGTATGTCACAGCCACTTTTTTCCGAAACTATAAGAGCTATACTGTTGGAACTCGGTAAGTAGATGTATTATGTGAACCGCATTAAGGTTTTTATAGAAAATTTAAAAAAAAGTAATAAATTTTGGTAATAATAGTAATCGTGGTAAAAAACTGGAACTCACTGGTTCTGGGTTCACTAAATCTTGAAACAGTAGAGAACTTTATTTACATGGGTTCCAACATCAGCAACACTGGGTCGTGTGAGGCCGAAATTCGAAGGCGCATCGGAATGGCCAAGAGTGCTATGTCTCAGCTGCATAAGACTTGGGGGGACAGGCATATTTCTATTAACGCCAAAATGCGTCTTGTCCGTGCACTGGTCTTCCCGATTTTCCTGTATGCTGCTGAGACATGGACAATTAGGGCAGCTGATCGGCAACGCATTGACGCTTTCGAGACGTGGTGCTGGAGAAGAATGCTCCGGATCCCATGGACAGCACATAGAACCAACGCATCGATCTTGAGTCAACTCAGAATAACAAAAAGGCTATCAACCACCTGCCTACAGAGGATTCTGGAGTACTTCGGTCACATTGCCCGAAGGAAAGGTGGCAACCTGGAGAAGTTGGTTGTCACCGGCAAAGTGGAAGGAAAGAGACCTCGAGGACGGAGCCCGATGCGTTGGTCGGATCAAATCCGCACCGCACTCGACACGAACGTCCACGATGCTCTACACGTCGCAGCGGACAGGGCAACATGGCGCGACATCGTATTAAAGAAAGTCGTCAGTGGAAGGGGTCACGACCCTCAGTAATGAGGAATACGACGCAGAGAGAGAGAATAAATTTTGGGGGTGCCCCATACTTAGAACTGAAACTCAAAAATTTTTTTTTCATCTAACCCATATGTGTGGGGTATCTATGGATAGGTCTTCAAAAATGATACTAAGGTTTCTAATATCATTTTTTTCTAAAATGAATAGCTTGCGCGAGAGACACTTCCAAAGTGGTAAAATGTGTGTCCCCCCCCCTGTAACTTCTAAAATAAGAAAAAAAATATATGATGTACATTACCATGCAAACTTCCACCGAAAATTGGTTTGAACGAGATCTAATAAGTAGTTTTTTTTGATATTTACATTAAACCTCTAAAAACAAAGTTAGTTTTGCGGTTCGATAAGAAAAGTGGTTTTATGGTTTTATTCCTCCGGTTGTAGTACGGAACCCTCAGTGCGCGAGTCCGACTCGCACTTGACAGGTTTTTGTTTATCGAAGCGGCTGCGAAGGCAAAATAAAATGGTTGACAACTAATTGACACTTGACAGCAAAGCTTGACAGTTGACTTTTGTTTGGTTCTCGTTTGGTTAGAAAATACAATCGGATAATTGGACCGAGTAATAAAATTTATACGTCTTTTTATTCAATTACCATTAATATGATTTTTATTCAAAACCTCGAAATAATTTTGCTCAAAATATATCACGTACACAAGATTCAGAATTAGATCAACAATTACATAGCTTTTTTTCTATTATTTTACGTCCACAAAGAAAATGGGTAAAAATTATCATCCGTGTATCCGAACAGCTACAGTGCGTTCAGCGTTATTTTGCCTCTGGCTGTCATATTGGCTAACCTGAGCTCTGTGTTGCCGCTTAAGGTTTATAAGATACCCGGTATGAAACTGCGAAATATTTTCGTAGTTAAATTTCTCAATTAAAGTAAGTTTGGATGTTAGAATTTAAGTTTGTAATCTTTGGTTTGTGGGTATATTTTTATCCCAATATTCATAGGTAGGTACGGGATCAGGACTCATGCGGGTAAAACTACAGGGCGCCGGTACTTTAAAATAATTAGGATAGGTATTTGAATTAGTATTATGTACCTCAAGTTTGCATTTATCTATATACATAGGTAATATATGACTAAATTAAAACAACATTTTTATAGGTTTTATTTATTTTGAATAAGAGTGATCCAAGCGGGTCGCTAGTAGTTCGTCTGCTGACGAACGTGAATCGTCGGAACTGCTGCTGTCCGATTCTGTATCAGACTCGTCATTTAATTCTATAATAAATTTATCGATTTCAGAGTCTATAATTCCATCTGTTTTAATAAACTGTTGTTCAATATGACACACATGTTGACACTGCTTCTGCCAGTCTTCTGCAGTGATCGATTGGAACGCTTCTTCTGTTAATTGTAGTATCTTGTCTGCTTCCTGTCCAACATTTTTAGCAGCTACACGCCTTTTCAACAGGCTCCACATAAATTCTATAGGATTAAGTTCGCAGTGATATGGTGGTAACCTAGCCACTTTGTGTCCATGCGCTTCAAGAAGTTGATCAGCTTCATATTTTGGAGCTTCTTTATGCTCTTTTATAATTTCGTATAATTGAGCTTTCACCATAGTAGGAAGATAAGATAACCCCTTATTTGTGATTTAATTTTGCATATCAGTTTTGGTAGAGCTCATTGTTGGTGCCTTGTTCACCTTTACAGTGTGATAGGGCGCATTATCCATAACAATTAAACTATTAGGCGGTAAATTGGGGATGAGTTTGTCTTCTAACCATTTCATGAAATTCGTCCTGTTCATGTCATCATGGTAATCTCCTGATTTCGACTGCGATTTAAATATTAATTGTGCATTTGGAATAAACCCCATTTCGCCACCTGCATGAACGATGATCCAGCGTGCACCAACTGAATCGCTTTTTAAAACACCTTGTTCATTTTCCATCTGCCAACATTTGTTGACAGAATATGAAGTGTATATAAGTTTCATCAAGATATACGATAGGTCGGCCTTCATTTCGATTTTGTCTTAAAATATTTAAGTATCTGTACCTCCAGGCTACAATGTCATATCGTTCCATTAAAATTTTTCTTTTAGAACCACATTTTTTAAATCTAAATCCAATTTGCCGAATTATTTTCCATAGTGTGGTACGACCTCCATTGAAGTTAAAATATCAATTTTTAATTCAGCCAAAAGCTTGCCCAAAGTAGGCAACTCCTTTCTGACTACGTACATTTGATGTATTTTAGTTCTGATTGCACATAGTTCAAAATCATCTAACTGAATTTTATTCGATTGGCAGCGTTTTTTCCTGGGAGTACATATTTTCTTAGACGTGGAAGCAACAACCTCACACTCCTTGGTAATAGTGGTGACAGTTCTCTCAGAAACGCCTGAAATACAAAACATTACATTAATAACATGCATATTGTACATTTTTTTTATTAATCTTGTTATTAAATAATACATAATGTAACAAAGGTTTGTATTAAAGAAAAAAAATCGATCGGGACTGGCGCGGGTGAAACCGCAGGGCGCAGCTAGTTTATACAATAAGAATCAAATACTATGTTTTTAAAACAAATATAATTATTATTATACATATACCTATGTACGGAATGTATTACAATTAAAACATCGTGCCTACATACAAACAATAATCTATTAGCAAAACAAATAACTTTCGATCCCTAATAACGGGAAACTATTAATAGCAGGTAACACTAATTTACTTACCAGTCATGGCGGCTACACGTTGACGAACATGTTCAAATGGGATTATTGGTCCTCCATTAGCTTTTTCCCGTTCACAAAAATTACGAACTGAGGATACAATTTTTCTGCCGCTACTTTGAATCCTTTTTGGCATGATTAACACGTTTAAAATCAAAAAAAATTAAGAAAAACGCAAGGAGCTTCACACTGTGTTAAAGGTACTTGTCAGCAAGAATGGCGGGTAATGCCAACCTAACAGAAACAGCTGTCAGAGGCAAAATAACGCTGAACGCAGTATACATCAATATAGGTACATACCTACTTAATACATATTTTGTAAATAATTTACTATCTGTCGAACACCACAGATGTCTGAGTTTTTTTAATTAACGTTCAAAAATAGCACTCCAAACGTGGAAGTTACCTATTGTTAGGAGGGTTCTACGTGATTTCTACAATCTCATTAGTTAGTGCGTAGCCGTGGCCTTTCTTTAACACTTGAGAAGAAATGTTAGAATGGGCATTTACACCTTTTTTTGAAAACTGTTTTAAATTAATCCTGTGATCGTAATAAACCAATAGAATTTTTATTTCAATTTTTCAAAACCAATAAAAGCCTTAAAAACGATTTTATAATTACGATTTTTAATTTTCGCGCGGAAACGGCTCGTGACGTCACTCCGTTAGTAACCAATACGACTGTTATAGACCGTCACAAGAAGCCGATACCACAAATACAACCGTCACAAAAAGCCAAGTTGTGCTTATTGCTATAACATAAACTCTAGCCGAACCGAAATAAAATAACACTATTATGTATTTATTTTGTCCATTCGCTACCAAACCATGATGGTTTGGTAGCGAATGGTTTGGTACCAAACCAATCATGATGGTTTGGTACCAAACCATGATGATGATGACTAGAGCTAGACAATCAACACACCACACCACCACCACACAACCACAGATTAATGATACTGTATCTTGAGTAAACCCAAAGAGTAAAACAAATGTCAAACGTCGGATGGTCATGTTCAGAATCCAGTAATAAAATCTTTAAAGTGGACTGAAAAGAAAAAAATTAGTTTTGTAGCAGACTAATGTTAATATTTTAATGAATTTTCTTATAATTTACGTAAAAACATTTTACACATATTGCTAGCGAGTTGGTTCAGTCAGATGTAAGGTCAGATGACTAAGTATTAAAATTTAAAACTTACACTTCTGAACGAACACATAATCTATTTTATCTTTAGCGCAATCATAGATCGAACACAGACTTCTAACAGTACAAGAAACACTTGTTGATTAAAAGCTCCAAGTTTCGTGATCTGTGGCTCCAATACATTGGAAACAGGAAAAAAATAAAAATATTACAACTGTTAGAGCCCTGCAAAAGACGAAGTATAAAATGAGTTCTAAAGTTTATCATTGGTGTCTTGTGCCTGAATGCAAAAATACAAGTGTAAAAACGCCACAAACCTTAAACATGCATTTTTATATTTTTTCTTACATGATGTAAAATACCCTATTGTGGTCTGTGATGTACTCTGTGGCGATAATACCCTTGTAGAATCAAAAAACACAGAGAACAATCTAGGTTGTGTAATATCCATAGAGTAATTTGACATTTGTGTGACACACATTAATAATGTGTACCACAGACCACAAAACTAGATGTGTACTGTCACGATACTGTCGGTGTGACGTCACGTTATGGTGGATGGCGTTTTTGGACAGATAAAAAAAGACGATTTTTAAAATAGAATTATAAAATTCACATTGCAATTTTATGAATAAATAGTGACGTTTCCCGTTTACTTTTTTCAAAATCTATCATAAACATGCATTTTTATATTTTTTCTTACATGATGTAAAATACCCTATTGAGTTATAAGCATGCAATTTTTACCATTAGGTAGCTAATACGATGAGGAATAATTTAAATTAGTAAAAAAGGCACACAATGGGGGCATTTTATTGAGAAATTTTACGATTATTGTAAAAATTCGTGAAAAAAAAACCAGAAATTTTATTAGAAACCCGTATATTTTCCATTGAGGTTAATTTTTTCCACAATTTTCATTTCATGAGGACGGACCATTAACTACTTCGATCATTAATAAGTTTGATTCATCGTGATAGATCATTTAGTTTAAAAGTTACACCGTTTTGTTTACACAAGGGTCATAGTAGCGAACAGAAATTTTAAAAATTCCAAAAAAAAATTTAGATTTTTTTTAATACGTTTTCTGTCGAAAAAATTAAGCATACATAGTTTCCCTCATTTCAATATGAGCGCATTGTGAAGACTCACACTGGCTGTATTATCTATGAGTGTGGTCTTGGTGGTCTGTGCTATTGAGTTTGACGTAGGCCTTAAAGGACTGGTATCCAGGGCCGTAAAATCAACTAAAAAAAAAAATGAGTTTGACGCAAATATTTAGCGGGAAACTAATTAATTAACATACTCTATTCAATATACTCTATGCTAAATAATTTTGGCGTCCTTTTGCAGCAAGTCTGCATTTTCCGATAAACCTACCTATTTGCAAAATTATCGTAAATTAAATGGGTGGTCTTTAGTATTGGACCCGTAGCGGGGGGGGTGGGAGTGGGGGGAGGGGGTGGGGGGAGGGGGGGTCTACCCCCCCCCCCCAAGCCAAATTTTACGAGGCCTAATAGTTTTCGAGAAATATTTTTTTGAAATTAAAAAATCTTCACCCCTTGTAAGGTGATCTTTAGCACCTGAATCGTAACTGGGGGTAGTGGCAGGGGGGAGGGGGGAGGGAGGTTGGAGGAGGAGTCGGTAAGTAGCACCTGACCCGTAGCGGGGGGGGTGCGAGGGGGGGAGGGGGGAGGAAGGTTGGAGGAAGAGTCCAAGTTGAAATTGGTCGCCTTGAATAATCTTTAATCCTCTTAAAACACAGGTCGACTATTTCTGGGTGGTCATAAAAGAAAATAACCACTCGGGTGCCCTCCGACTCGATTTAAAGCCTCACCCAAAATGGGGACCAATTCCGAACTGTGACGTCTCCGGCGCTGCGGGAAGAGCAGCCCCTTCGCCCTAGCGTAGCAAAGCACAGGCACCCACGCTCACCTCCGCAGCCTCGGCATGCTGGTCGCCTTCGGCGACCAGCCTCGGCCGCTCCGGCTCGCCCGGGTGCCTGTGCTGTGCTACGGCGGGCGGGGGCTGCACTCCCTCCGCGCCTCCGGCTTAAAAAAAACACTCTACGGGTAAGACAAACAAGACTGCGTGGTGTCGGGGTTAGGCAGTTCGATTTTATGACATGTTCGGTTCTTTTTGAAATTTGAAATTTGACATTTCAAATTTGAAAATTCAGGCGTTCCGTTTTTGTCAAAATTTGGTAAAAAAACATAATTTTACTTTGTAATTATACACGTTTATGTATCATTAGCATGATAAATGAAATATAACCATTACGGAAAAGTTAATTACGTGTCTATTTATTGTATTTAAATTTAAATGACTTAGTATTATTTTCTAATTTTCTATACTTGCAATAATAGCAATACGTAAAACGAAACGTTTTGGGAAGTCAGGTGTCAAATCGCACCTTTGACAACTTTTTGACAAATGAAACGTCATTTTATGTAGTTGTCATAGGTGATCATAGGTGATAGGTTTTTACGTATTTAAAATTATAAAAATTCAGAAATTAATTTTTCTGGTTAAGGTATAGATGACGTACCGTTACGGAGGGGGGTGGGAGGTGGTGGGAGGGGGAGGGGGGAGGGGGGTAACCCTCCCCCTAAGCCATATTTGTAGGAACGTAATAGTTGCTGAGATATAAATTTTTTAAATTTAAAGATTTCGAGGTTATTTTTACTATGAAAGGGCGACGTACCGTTACGGAGGGGGGTGGGAGGGGGCGGGAGGGGGAGAGGGGGAGGGCGGTAACCCTCCCCCCAAGCCATATTTGTTGGAACGTAATAGTTGCCGAGAAATAAATTTTTTAAATTTAAAAATTTCGAAGTTATTTTTACTATGAAAGGGCTGGTCGACGGAGCCCCGCTTCGCGGGGCTCCTAATTTCTGGGTGGTCATAAAAGAAAATAACCACTCAGAAGGATCCTCTGCGTCACCTAAATTATCCAAGTCGGGGCGCCCTATAGTCCCGAGCTCGCTTCGCTCGCTCTTGGACCCTAAATAGTTACCGAGAAATAAATTTTTTAAATTTAAAAATTTTGAGGTTATTTTTACTATGAAAGGGCTGGTCGACGGAGCCCCGCTTCGCGGGGCTCCTAATTTCTGGGTGGTCATAAAAGAAAATAACCACTCAGAAGGATGGCGGAGCCTTGCAGGCCCCGCCATCCTCTTCGTCACCTAAATTATCCGAGTCGGGGCGCCCTATAGTCCCGAGCTCGCTTCGCTCGCTCTTGGACCCTAACTCGTTTGAGACAAAAATCTTAAAAGTTTTTTTTTTCTTTGCACACTAGAATGTAGTAATAGAAGATATAATGTACACATTTCCGCACCACCTATGAGGTAGTATACCTGGCGCGATTTTTTTTATCCAACTCTTGCGCATTACTCAAATTCAACGATGAATTTGAAGACGACATAGCAATAAAATAAAATAACTCGAAATTACTCACCAGTAGCAATGTACGTTTTGGAAAGAAAACAAATAACGACCATAGACAACCACAGCAGAGAGACCACTTTTTTTTTTAATGTCAAACGTTTCGTTTTCGTTTCAATATTTCAAGTGAAATATATTTCACTAAATTATAATTATTTACTTTAACATAACTCAAATATTAATACATAATAATGAAGTATACTTTTGTGGGAAAACTAACCAAATGCTAATTAAATGTATTTATATTTAACTATTAATGTTTTTCTATCGTTTGTATTTCATAGTATAAACAAATCGTAACGTAAGACGAAACATTTTGACGAATCAAATGTGTCAAATTGCGTAATGACATATGAAACGTCATTTTTCTAGTTGTCAGATGCCATAGACTACTGTCAGATGCTATGGCTCTCGTTAGAGAGTATATGTGTTCTGTGTGCTATGGTCAGATGCTTGTCTTGAATTTTACTCCGAGGTTGTGAATTTTCAGTAATAAATTTTTCTTAAAATTTTCGTCTAATTTAAGTGATAATACGAAAGTTAGAGGCAGTATAAAAGGTTACGTGATAAAACTTTGGTGAAAATGTGAATAGATTGTCCGGAAAATAACGGTACGTGAGCTACACCTGAGCCATTTTTCTTATTAAGTCTCGAAAATTAAAGTGATTTATCAAAGAAGACAATAATGTGAAGTGTATTACATAAAAAACTTTCGTGAAAATATAAGTTAAGTGGCAAAAATGCGAAACGGGTCCGATTCTAAAGCAGAGCCAATTAAATAGCTGTTCCAGCAAAATTAAAGAAATGTTTTATCCCGTGGATTCATTGAAGAGAGGTGGCAGATTTTATTTGTGTTGGATCGCAGATTCATGGCCTTTGCAGTTCGAAAAGATAACTCACCGCAATCAACGACTTTGGTCGCAAGATATTCGCGAAACTTTCATTAAAATGCTATTTTATCCAAGCAAATATCACTAGCTTTGAGATGTTTGCCATTTGTAATACCAAACTTACAAGTTACATAACTCGGTTTCTGCTTAGTTTCGAAGAATGGTAAGTACCTACAAAAGTTAGAATGGTAGTCCGAAATTGTAGTATTTTCGGTAAAAACCTGCAACCTGCTATGGAAGTAATGTGGGGAGTATAAGCTATTGGGAATTCACCAGTTTTAAAGTACAAAGTTCCATCACCTAGTTAGTAGTTACCTAGTTCAGTATTTCCATGTTGGGCGGAATTAGGAATATCTTGGAGTGTTATTGAGGAAGCAGAGTTGCTTTGACATTAGTCTGTCACTTCAGTACATCTAAGATGTACATGTGCCAGGGTTTCATTCTCCTCTGACCTGCTTCAGCTTTTTTTGTATGGCATACACTACCGTTGTTTGTGTAAAGTGTGTCTGTATAGTTTTTTTTTACTTAACCCTAGACACCTAACCTTTGAATATATCCCTTTTAACCTAACCATTCGTCGATTTGACGAACAGTTTTTGGCGCCGTGTAATTTTATATAAATATGTATTTGTTCGGTAGTTTTAATAGTTAAATAAGTAAATGATACATTATTTTAGTAAAATAAAAAAAATAAATTGTAGTTTGGTAAGAAAATATTTATTTTATACTAAAGTTACAAAACATTAGACTTTTTGAGATCAATTATAAAGACACTTACTTATATATAAAATTTTAAAAAAACATAACAAAAATAGCCTTCTTTTCTTTGGCAAACATAAATAATAATAGTCTTATTACTTTGTAAAACACAAAAAAACTAATTATTTTGAAGCACACTGTACACAAAATCAACTTTATGCTCACCACAAATTGCGGTATTGCATTTTGAGCAGTAACATTTTGTCATGCGTCTTTTCTTGTATGAACATAGGCCACAGATTTTTATTTTTCTGTTCGCAGCCTCGACTGGCTGAAGATCATTATTAGATGATGATGGCTGACCTTGACCTTCCTCGATGGACACTCCTAACACATTTTTTATCTTGTCCTTCACGTGTCTTGGCATAGTAGGAATTTCCAGACGGATTTTGAGCCACGATTCTACCAGTTGCATATGCAGCTTCTTCATAAAATCACGTCGAGTCATTACTTTTTGTCCTATTACACAAGTATTATGGCAGTAAATTATATAGCTGTTAATACATGATATGTTCAACATACCGTAGAAAACACACAATGGCCACCGATTAGTTTTTCTGCTGCAAGACATTACTGAGCACATTTGGTCAAACGTATCCACGCCACCTTTTGTGCTATTATAAAATTGAACCATGTGGGGCTTCTTTGTGTGAGGGTCAACTGTGCCGTCCTCATCACACGAAGAAAGTAAGTAAACCATTTTTGATGGTTTTACCTTGTAAGAAAGAAGCGTAAGGGGACCATCGTAACAGAACATCGATGTATTGACGGCTCTTGATCGATTGTTCTTCATTTCTTCAGGGATTTCCTTTTTATTGGCTCGTAGAGTCCCCACAAGCGTCATTTTATAAGGTTGCTGGAGTAACTGCTTCGCCAATGGTACTGATGTGAACCAGTTATCCATGGTTACATTCCGGTTTGTACCATGAATACTGCGAGTAAGTTCTTTTACAAAATACTCCCCCAATGGCATACCTCTAGTATTGGTTCCTTTCCCGAGATATGGTGTACTATCAATCATATATCTTGTGCCGCTATCACAAAGCATCTCTAACTTGACCCCATATTTCGCAGGTTTATTCGGAATATACATTCTGAACTTACATCTCCCACGGAAAGCCAATAGCTGCTCATCAATGGTGACATTTGTTCCAGGCACATAATTTTGGCGGCATTGAACCATAAGCATCTCCCATAGGTCTCGTATAGGTGTAAAGGGATCGTCCTTTTGTCGTTGCAAGCGGAATGTCTTGTCATCGAAACGCAGACATCGTAGGAGGAAATCGCATCTTTCTTTACTCATGCATGACACATACCTTGAGCCAGAAAACTCGGTGTTGAACAATTCATCTAGAGACAGATGATTGTCTTTGAGAGCTGCAGATAAGACAAGAATACCTATGAGAGCTCTAATCTCTTCTTTGGTTGTATCATTCTGAGTTGATGTATTTTGGTCATAGTTTTGCCTTTTTATTGTAATTTCAGCGTTTGTTCATTTTACAATATCGTCTTGTATCTGATTAGTTATAAAATGTTCAAACAACAGCAAAGGATCCCCTATACCCCTTAGACCACGAGTAGGTCCTCTGGCAACACGCACTATATTTATTGCAGCTGCTCTACTCGAAGTACGACCTTTGCTCGTAGTCCAAATATGACGGGACCGACTTCGAATATTTCGTTGGGGTAAGGTCAAGATAACTGAATTATTACCTGAGCCTTCTTCAGATAGAGTCGGAGGTATTTCTGGCTCCGGTACATTGTCGTGCAGGTCAAGCGACGAAATATTTTCATGGTCGGAAACCTCATCTTGAGCGTCACTTTGTGCATCATCCACCTCTAAATAATCTTCTGTTTCGCTGTTCGATGACTCCTCTAACGCACTGGGATCTTCCCAGTCCTCTTCCTCATCCATTAGTTATATTTTCCTCAGTCAACAATCGTTTGGAAGCCATGGTAAAAGCTGCAAAAAAGAGCAAGCACTATGAACAAACAAAAGCAAACACTATAAAAATATTATACACAAACCATAACCATTCGTCAAAACGACGACTATTTTCGTAATATTTCGAAAAGAGAAGTACTTACCCGCCAGGCGCGGTCGCCACCCTGAAGAGCTCGGCGAACACTGAATTGACAAGTGAAGACTCGGTGATCGGCGCGCGTGCCGAAAAGATATAGCGATATTAATGCGGCGTACTCGTCGATTCGACGAAGGTTAGGTGTCTAGGGTTAAGTATCCACATAAATCTTCAGATGATATGTAATTTAAAACTATTTAAATCTCAATGATTTCAATATCTATTAAATAACTATATCTATTTAAAACTCAATGATTTCAATGAACAGCAATTTAAGTATTGCTCTGACAAATCTAAATTAAATAATATAAATTAACTAGCTGACCCAGCAAACGTTGTTTTGCCATATACATTTTTTTCTCACTTAGGGACATAAAATATAGATAACAACCTGCTCCCGGGCCCAGAGATCATACCCTGAAAATTTCATACAGTCGGTCCAGATATAACATAAAAACCCACTTCAAACTACTGTTGGATACATCCTTTCCAATAAAAAAATTAGGATTTATATGGTTTTCTCATGTATACCATTATCAGAACTTGACTAAATTAAAATGGGACCACACGGGAAGCGTCAGCTTTAACATTAACAAACACAAAAATACATACAGTCACAATTACAGTACACAAATATTAAGAAGGCAAAAGTTTGGATATGCATGTGTGTGTGTTTATGTTTCTTCTTCATGCCATAGCTACTGAACCGATTTGGGCGAATTTTCCAGAAAAATCAATGGGTTCCTAAAAAACAATAACTATGGCAATACCTTAGGGTCAGGTTTGCTCTCCACAAAAGTTAATGATGTCTATTTATGGGAATGTAATGCATAGGACTTATACTTATAACTTATTTAATTTATAAATAGTACCCAGTTGGTATAACAATAAGCCATTAATTAAATGAAAAATCAATGACTAAAATTGGTTTAAATCTTGGTCTAAACTCTAAATGTTTTCAGTGAGCACTTGCGAGAGCTGATGATGAGTGAGTCTGGTCGCCCATCTCACAGGTTCTCCCTCCGGCTGAGCTCCCAGCTGATGAGAGGGCTAACACGGATTTACCAGAAGAAAGTCGAACTATTTATCCGTAAGTGTACCACCTAATCATAGACTGACCCATATTCTATTATCATTTTTTTTTGTACAAAAATATTAACTAAAATTATAAAAATGTTTTCTTGAAAAAAATGACAGGAAAAAACATGTGTTGGGTGCACTAAAACAACTGCAAATAAAACACAAGCTTAAGTCTCGAGGCAGAACTTGTGTCTCAAACACAAGCTCTGTAAAGTTCTTGCATAAGACTGCACAGTAAGTGGAATGCTGACAACATCAACATAGGTTGCATCCCATATCAAGGCATGCCCAACCAACCATGGAACTGTTGTCATCCCGTCAGGCCTCTTACAGCCATCTAATTATATCATTTGGTTTGTATATTTAATTAATGTACTGGATATATTTTTTTCTTTTAATTTCAGGAGATGTATGGAGGATTAACAATGATGTTGTACTGCGGAATAGGTAATTACCAAATAAATCTTTTGAGAAGAATGGTCCAGGATATCAGCTACTTCCCTTCCCAACAACTTGGATCTAGGAAATATATTTGATGTTGTGACAATTTTTGTAGTAGCAATCTGTCAAAATGTCAAGTTTATTCGTTAGATAAAGTTTATCTAGTGATTGCGAAACAGCCCTCAGATTAATTTTTTGACATGGATACTTTAAGCAACGATTTTAATTAAACCATACTGAAGACGACCAGGAACTGCTGGGTCAGCCATTCCTAAAATTTTACTGTCATAAACGTATCAGCCGTTGGTACAAGCTGATATTCTGAGAAGCTGATGTGGCGAAATTAATATTCTTCACAGGCCCCATGAGCCAAGCGGTCGTCCTGGGGGTCACCGAAGACGAACCGTCACCGGCGCCGTCGATCGACCGAGGCTTGTCATCGAGGAGATGCCGGAGGAAGTCAATGTGGAGCGAATTATGGAGGTAAGAACCTTGTAAACACCATCGCAAAGATTTTAAAATGAGAGGATTTTTTTTTACATACAAGTTAGTACTTGACTGCAATCTCACCTGATGGTAAGTGATGATGCAGCCTAAGATGTTATCGTACTAACTTGGAAGGGTAAGTAAATTTACCCCAACGGTTTCTACAAGCATCACACCGGAACGCTAAATCGCTTGGCGGTGCGTCTTTGCTGGTAGGGTGGTAACTAGCCACGGCCAAAGCCTCCCACCAGACCAGACCTGAGCCAATTTAGAAATTATAAAATTCCAAAGTGGCTCGTGGCGGGAATCGAACCCGCGACCTCCCACTCGAATCCGAACGCGCCGTCACTGCGAAAGTAGGGATGGTCTCATCTGAATATTTTACGTTTTCCATACAAGGAGGAAGGTTCGCTATAAAGCGCTATCTGTCAAAATTCCTATGAACTACGACAGAGTCACTGTAGAGTGAACTACAGCGTGAAATTTTGATTTGTAATTAAATTTATAGGAATTATATCCTAAGTGTGTTAAACACAAATCAAAAAAAATAATTAGTTAAAAACGGCAATGTGTCATCTCTCGTTCGAAGCTTGCTTCATATGAAATTATGAGCCTTCGAAATTAGTTTGAAACTGTGTCCGTGTCGCGGGAAAATCGCAATCTTGAACAGTACCGAGTGTTCAAGATTGCGATTTTCCTGCGACACGGTCACTTATTAAAGTATCTAATCGGGCAGACATTGTTTTGCGAATTTTGGGATATAAAAACGACCTGTAACGAATGTAGACAAACATTTCAGAAAAATCAGATGAACCGTTTTGGAGGAGTTTGGTTACAAACACTGTGACACGAGGATTTTATGAATGAAATTAAATGAAATGAATTTATTTGCTGAATATATATTACTAGCTGACCCGGAAAACGTTGTTTTGCCATAAATTTTTTTGTCACTTAGGGATATAAAAAATAGATAACCTGCTCCCCGACCCAGAGAATATACACTGAAAATTTCATAACAGTCGGTCCAGCCGTTTCGGAGGAGTTTGGTAACAAATAAAAGCGAGAGAATTGTATATATTAGAAGGTGGCGGTAATATGAGAGAGTGCCTATATATTTTTTTTTTTATAGTTAGACTGACATCATATTTATTACGATTTATTTGCTGTAGTACAATGGTTAATTTCTATTACAATTACTCCAAATTTAATGCGTGCAAGCCAAGGGCAGTAATGAATGAATCAAAAATACTGGATCGATTTTAATCATGTTTTCATTGAGTGACATAGGCATATAGTATATTTTAGTCTGTTAAGTAAGTCAGTTTACCTGGGTAAATTAAAAGTTAGTTGAAAAGTGGTATAGAGCAACACTGTAAAATAGTTATGGATGGATCGAATAATTTTGATACTTTGCATAAAAAATTTACTTTCTAATTTTTCTTACAAAATACATTAAAAAATAAGAATTTCTTACTTTCCCTCTTTATATTTTTTCTTCTGTAAATTTTCCTTTTCTTTTAACTCCAAATTAGATTTATGGCGCCCGTGACTCGCAAAGTTTCTCTTGTTTCGTTATTTTAAAAAACCACACAATGTTAGTTTTATTTTTATTGTTTACTTATTTATATACATTCAATAATATTAATTTTTAACATACTATTCATAATATTATTACTATGTACTGACAAAACAGAAATAAAGTTATAATCAAGTATCAAACAAGGTTCGACGCTCTGTAGAAACAGGAAGTATAATGTTGCCCGATTGCGATTATTGAATTTACTCAAAATTATCAAAGTAAACTACATAACAGACTATAAAAATGTTTGATCCACAGATTGATAAAAGGAGTGTTTCGCAACGCCAGCGCATTACGCGCTCGTCGACTAGGGGTGAGCACACATTTTATTTCTTAATATCTGACCGGGTGAACGTTGTTTTGCCATTTATACTCTTTCCATTGGTTTACTTTCTCTTTGACACATGAAACAGATATAGCAATAACAAGGGACCAGAAAGAGACCACTATACCTTTATGTCTCTCTGGTCCCTAGTGATTGCTATATATGTTTCATGTGTCAAAGAAAAAATAAAAGAATGGAATGAGTATAGGGGTATAAAAAAGCTTACGATTGTCAGGCCTACCGAACGTAGAAAAAAAATATCATAAGTATGGGTTTATCCGTTTTGGAAGAGTTTGGTTACAAACACTGCAAAACGAGAATTTTAGTCAGAATATGAAGAGATTAGTCGGTATACTTAGCAGTGAATCGAAGAGTGAATATTTTCAAATGGAAGCCGAATAATAAAAAATTGGTCAAGTGCGAGTCGGGCTCGCGCACTGAGGGTTCCGTACTATCAAGACTCATTCTCAATAGTACGTATAAAGTAAACTAAACACCCCTGCCCATAGAATTTAAAAACCGGACAAGTGCGACTCTGACGTGCAACGCCATCTGTCGTCATCAAAGTTAAACAAAATATTAGACTTGTTGAATATCAATTCAACACGTATTAAAAAAAAACATCTCACTAGATCTCGTTCAAACCAATTTTCGGTGGAAGTTTGCATGGTAATGTACATCATATATTTTTTTTAGGTTTATCATACTCTTATTTTAGAAGTTACAGGGGGGGGGACACACACATTTTACCACTTTGGAAGTGTCTCTCGCGCAAGCTATTCATTTTAGAAAAAAATGATAGTAGAAACCTTAGTATCATTTTTGAAGACCTATCCATAGATACCCCACACATATGGGTTTGATGAAAAAAAATTTTTGAGTTTCAGTTCTAAGTATGGGGCACCCCCAAAATTTATTACTTTTTTTTAAATTTTGTGTGAAAACCTTAATGCGGTTCACAGAATACATCTACTTACCAAGTTTCAACAGTATAGCTCTTATAGTTTCGAAAAAAAAGTGGCTGTGACATGCGGACGCACAGACGGACAGACAGACATGACGAATTTATAAGGGTTCCGTTTTTTGCCATTCGGCTACGGAACCCTAAAAACACGGTTAGAAACCATTCGCCACGTACTCGGGTGTGGGTAATATAAAGCAAATAACCAATATATAATAAATAACAAGCAATCAATAACACAAGTTTGTTAACTACTAAAAGGCTAAATTAATGTAAAAACCCAAAGGTCCAATGCCTCATTTCCCGCTTACAGCGAACTTACTTCAAGTTTTAACTTTAAATAAACTGTGGTTCTCTTATTTTCAGCAGCTGATAAGGAGAATATCCCTGTTGAAATAAACATACAAGGCACAGAAAACATGGAAGGTAAAAACTACTTTATAAGCACTGACACAGAACACTATAATATATTATATAGTACAAGTACAGATGGCTCACTCCGCACGATGATTTAAAGAAATAGCGACTCTAGCGCTGACACAAAAAGTGCAATTCAGTTCGCAATAGCGCCTGGCCCCGCCCTCTAAATCGACACGCAACAAACGCAATGTTGTGGTCTCTTTCTACCGCCTAACTTTATTTCTTACGACGTACTAGGACTGCCGTAGTCAGACGGCGCGTAAAATAGACCGTACAGAACTAGCGCGTGCAACTCGGCCCGCGAGCGGCAACCATCTGAAATATTGAGGTCCGGACCCCTACTTGTAGCCGGGATAAGTGAGACTGGCCTGGTTCTATACAAATTTTCATTTTTCATTTAAAATGCATGTAACTTATTTGATTTTTAATTTTATTTTTAGTGGACATCGTTATAGTTTTATTGTCGTTCATAAAAACGTCTTAAAAAAAATACCCAATTCCATGGTCCCCACGCTTGCACTATCACATTCATAGAAACTATTCGATTGTTTGTCAGTGCGTCCGCAGGCGAGTCGCGCTTCCGACGTACCAACACGCGCGGGGCGGTACGCATGGACGACCAGAGACGCGGGGCGGTACGTAGCCGCGACCAGCTGCATGAATACGACTCTGCGCCGACGAAGGTACGATATTTATTTAACGCCGAGTTTCTTGATCGCTCTTCTCAGTGCAAAAGTTTTCCAGAGTTTGACATTTCACAAGTGCTGCATGTCAGCTAGCTTCTCTCATCCCTTGAATCGTGATAGGCTTGAAATTTTCGCAGATGATGTGTTTCTGTTGCCGGGAGCTCCCATACAAAAAGCATGTTTTTAAATTTAATGGATAGGGGTGTTTAACTTACTTTGATACTAATGTAAATGGGTCTTGATAGTACGAAACCCTGAAAAGTGCGCGAGCCAGACTCGCACTTGACCAATTTTTTATAAAAGCATGGGATTAACGGTGTACAAGCCGTATTTAAGTGATTTTTACTGAAGTTTTACGTAAAAACTATAACGATAATTGTTTTCAAATTTATACGTCATGTATTTTGGGTCTTTAATCTTAAATCGCTGAGAAGCAGAAACACGATTGAATAAAAGTTCTCCCTAAAGTTGCTCCAAAATCTCAGTTTTCCTGTTTTTTATCGGAAACTACAACTGATGTAACTGTATTTTTTGTTACAATGTGTCGGTAATAATCAATATCCAAAAACGCTTAGAAACAGATTTTTGATAACTGGCTTAGTTTTTGTGTAATTAGGTAAAAAGTCGTTTTAGTTTTTGTGTAATTAGGTAAATAGTCGTTTTTCTGTTATATCCTTCCGCGACGCATGTCGCACCTACCGACGTATCCGTGACAGTGAGAAAGACAAAATGAATTGGTTGTCTGTAAAGTCGGTTTACTGACGATAGTTGAACGTGACAACGTCAAAATTTAATGAATCCCCTTAAAGCAGTTTCTTCATCTTCAGGAGCTGGACAACCAGTTGGACGCTGATGAGGCGGCGGACAAGCGTCGCGCGGTGAAGCTGATGATGAAGAGCAACCTCACCTTCAACCTGGGCGATGAGTTCTTCCGCTGGCGACCGCGCAGCGCTGATGACGTGGCGTGAGTGTCACCACCCTCCACCAGGGGGCTCCACTGATACAGCGCGGTGAATACGAAAGTGAATCCCGTACTCCCGCCAGCAGGTCCGCCGTGGAAACAGACAGTTTTTTAGTGGGTGCAAGCCCCACATAACCCATCCCCCCCTGGAGGGGTATGCGTTAGGCATTTTCTGTCTATAAAAAAAGGGGGGGCTCCACTGACACTAGGAACATAGGCTACAAGTACATGCCGCCGACCGCCCAGCGGTTTTTTAAAGAACCTATCATGGAAGGCGATCCGGTCATGGCGATTATATATCTACATTAATAATAATAATTTATTGCTTTTAATACATGACATTATGCAAACATATGAATGCTCTAGCCTCTGCAGAAGGAAAACCTGTGTTACAGAGGGTAGATCCTTCCTGGATGTTAATTTAGACATTATTTATTCCTATTTTAAACCTAATAATTACACTTACTGTTACAATTTAGAAAACTTGCTTAGCTTATAAATTACTTGTGTGCGTTTGTGTGTGTGCGTGAGTGAGCATGTGTGAGGGTGTGTGAGCGAGTAGGCATTGGCAGATAATATCATGGACAGAGGACTATTTCCTCCCCGGGGAAAGAAACACACCGTCAATTTCTAAACACCGCTAGTACTAAGAATTTCATGATAGAAAAACCCAATACTAAATTTTATTCGCCTGACCTGGGAATCGAATCCAGGACTCCGTGACCTGCAGTCGAACATGCTCACGACTAGACCAACCAGGCGTATATTATATGAATACTTGCTGACTGGGCAAACGTTGTTTTGCCATTTGACGACCGAATGGCGTAGTGGTAGCGAACCTGCCGTCTGCGCCGGAGGTCGTGGGTTCGATTCCCACTACTGGTAAATGTTTGTGTGATGAGAACGAATATTTTCCAGTGTCTGGGTGTTTTTCAATATATTGTATGTATGTACAGTAGAATCCCGATTATCCGGATCAATTAAAACCAGGGGTATTCCCACAGAAAAAAGAAAAAGGGATAGAAGTGCGAAGCGGGCGTGCCAAGCGCGCCACAGTCCTGTTTAAATGCACATAAACCATCAAAAACAGACCTCAGTCGGCAGCGGACTGCCTTGCAAATACTTAGTGCAAAAAAACAGTGTAAAATGCCGAGTTGCGCGATAATTACATGCAGAGCAAGAAGCGGGACAGCCAGAGTCACTAATGAAAGGATTTCTTTTCACTGGGAAGTTCATTAAACCTTGATTTTTAATTATTTTAACGAAAACATTTAAAACATTATGTTTTCTTGCAAAAGTGTGAATGGATCACTGCTGATAACCATGGCTGCTGATGTACCTATACGAATCAACAAGTTGAGTACGCAAGCAGCAATGTAATGTGTAGTGCGAACGAACGATCAATCCCCAATGTTACCGGTTTTACGTAATATGAGTAACTTATCGATAGGGATTGGTAGCATTTCTATCGAATCGATAAAATTAGTGTATTTGTTTCTGAGTTTATTATTATTTTAATTGTGAGTTTTAATGATAGTACTACCGTTAACACATGATGTTTTTTTAGTAAATTTAAACTATTTTAGATGCATATTTGAATGATGTTGTTTTTACTTATAGTACCTACCTAAATTAATTCCAACTTTCCTAAAGATCCTATTATAAAAGAACAGTGGATTGATTGACGTCACCGGCAGAGAAAATTGGATGCCCACTAAAACAAGCACAATATGCTCAAAACACTTTAGAGACAGACTTCATAAAATAAATCAGAATATAAATACTTAAAGTGTGGTGCAATACCGCAAGAAAAAGTTGTCCGCATACATTTCATTGTATGTATACATTTATTCTTATCAAAATTCATTTAATATGACATTATAATATTATATCGTAAATGATTAATGTAACACCTATTGTTGTATAGTATGTATTAGGTATAATATGTTATTGATTTATTTAAATAAAACTATATATAAACATATGGTTTATAGATATTTCTTTTATTTATATATCTTATAAAGAGATAAATATTATAATCATAATTAATATAATGTCTACATATATCTTTCATGTTAAAATTAAATTAGTAAAATCACAGGTTATATGCCTTTTTCAATTATGATTTTTTGAACCATAAACATTTAAGACATAGAATAGGTACAACTCGAATTAACAATTGAGGGGTCATTTGGAAAAACAGCCAATGTCAATAAAAACTGAAAACGAGATTTTGATGTCTATGGTTTGCTTGATATGTTCCTCACAAAATCCAAATTAAGGTTTTCGACAAAACAGCCTTTGTCAGAAGATATTCAAGGAAACAAAGTCAATGGTATACGGAAAAACAACCAATGTCCAAACGTTTTTGGAAGAACTGCCAATGTCAGTTGAAATTGGTTTTTTTCTGGCAATACTCAGTGTTAGCATGACATGTTAGCGAAGGATGTGAATAGTTTTAACTTTAAGAACCTAAGTTTAATGTTATTATTGAAACTACAAGTGTTTTACTATGAAAAATCTATTCCCATGTTTTGATGTCATTGGAAAAATAACCAATGTCAAATGTATTGTAAACAGTTTTTTAAGCCTCCTGTAAAATTTACTAAAATTGACAAAGGTCGTTTTTCCAAATGACCCCTCAATTACTATACGATTAGGTATAATAAATAAGATCGAATTGCCGTCGACTGCATAAAAAATAAACATCGATAAAAAAATATTGTATTCAAACCCCTAGCGTAAAGTGCTATTTTACACGTAACACATCCAAGTGGATGTTGTGTTGGTGTGAGTTAGCTTGGCCAATCGTAGCGCTTTTTTCAGCCTCACGCATACATCGGAACTCTCGTGCGTATTTGTTAGATTAGTAGTAGTGAAGTATGGTGGGGATCAACACGGCGACAGCGGTTCCGGTACAAAATTTGCACGAGGCCGCCTCTAACCTAGTTATTATGTGCTCTGTGGGTATTCCGTATAATCGAAAATCCGGATAACCGATTTCAAAGCAAATCAAATAATATTTATGTTTTATAATAATTTTTTATTATATGTAATGGGTTTTACTTAGATAATAATACGATATATGTATAAAAAACGAGCTATAACGATAGATAATGAATTACATAATACCTATGTAATTTAAAATTTTGGTTGGAAATAACTTGTTATAGATCGCATTGTATACAAAATCTAAATCGTATTTTTTTTCATCAAGAAATTCTTTTAACTCGTCTACAAAAGAGTCGGCTGATGCAACATTAGCAGACAGTTTTTCTCCTTGAATCTCCAGTTCTCGAAATCCATGTCTGGATTTGAATCTTGCTAACCATCCACAGAATTGAAAGAAGTATCACCACCAAGTTTTTGATTAAAATCCAATGCTTTTTCACATAAAAGAGGTCCAGATATGGGCTGACCGCATGCTCTCTTTTTTGCATTTGCAAAACTGCATTCTCCAGAATTTAATTTTGAGATTTTTTCATGACTTTACTTGTCGTAACATGCTCGTTGCGCCGTCAAAACATTTTTAAATTAATAATTAGAGCCGAGACGAATGAGTCCGGATTAATACAGTAGGCTTTTATGGCAATGAGCCTAATTGGTTCTTGTAACATAATTTTCTGGAGTTTCTCAGATTTAAAGCTATTGGAAAATGAGTATAAAAATACTCAAAAAACATGTAGATGCATAAATTGCAAAACTCATGGTCATAAGCCTACCATGTTTAGCCTGTAATCTCAGACTACATTCCATACAATCCTATAATTTGCAAAAACGAAATAAAAGTTGAATTTTGACGGACAAGATTTTCATTAAAATGTAAAGAACTCTTTCTCACATTTTCTCCATCTCTATTTATTTTTCTTGTACAAGAGAGTGAGAAAGGAAAAAGTAAGTAATTCCAGACAGTCAGTGGACGGACTTTAAAATATCTTTTCTTTTGGTTCATATAGAGATCTTTTCTTACAAACTATAAAATATAAAAAAATAGGCGAACCTTCTCTCAATACTAAATAAGACAAACCTCTGAAATCGCAAAAAAATATCAGCTGTTTCATACAAAAGGTAAAATTTTTATTTTTATATGATATATACCACAACTCGGCATTTGGTTTTCTAAATTGAAATTTTTTAAAAATGGAATCTAATACGATCGTCACATAGGATCGCTGGCTAGCACAACTACTACCTCCGGCAAACTCGCGTCAATGCTCAATGCAAAACAAAGCAGTTTCGAATTGACGTTGCTTCGAAAAGTATAGTATATATAAGTATTATTAAACCTATTTAATCAGGTACAAAAACAAAACTTAATTGTTTTTTGTTCGAGAATAAATTGACATTCCACATCACTATTGTAATGTGTCAAACCGGCCATCATAGCGTGCCGCTAGTGTAATAGTTTTAATAATTCGTGAAATAATGTATTTCCCGAATAACCGCATAAAACTTCAGTACCTATCAAAACATTCTGCGACATTCGGTCCCACCTTTACATTTGTTTTAGGAGCAACATTAAAAACTATAATTTAAATACAACCTTTGGAAGAACTTTGTACTTTTATTATAGAAGTAGGTAACATGGTATATGTTACATACACCTACTAAAAATACTATAAAAATCAACACGTCGATTTTAACAGAGTTATGTACAATGAAGTCTGTTGGGAGGTAGTTTCTCGACTTACATTTAACTAATTTTTCATATAACTGCCGAATAAACTTTATCTGACGAAATATTTACATATTTTACTAGTGGTAGGACTCCTCTACCGTGAAGCAGTCACGTGTTGCTGTGTACAGGTTTGAAGCGCACTGTACGACGACGTGATTACTGGACACAATGAGACCTAACAACTGATGTCTCAGGGGGATGAGCGCAGTGCAGTGTGTGACGTGTCATGTGATATTGCAATGCAAAATTATGGGACGCACTGCATCTGACATGGGCAGACGACGTGTCGCAGCGACACTACTGTAATAAGCATAGGACGTGTGGCTTTTCGTCTTTTTCTGTATAATAAAAACAAGTCATCATCGTCTTCTTCCTCTTCCATTAAAAGATATAAAAAAATGCGATCACTATTCTCGAACACGTCAGACATCTTGTTTCACGGAGCACTCGGAACCAACTTGATGCCATCTGCTGTTGCCGTCTGCAGTCGGGTTCGAATTCATGACTGCAGCGACATGACGCGACAACGTGTAGCGACGACATGAAGCGACGACATGTCTGTTAAGGTCAGAACCGACCACCAGCCCCTGAGATGGCTGATGTCGACGAAGTCACCAAGTGGAAAACTAGCCAGGTGGGCTCTTACTCTACAAGAATTTGACCTGCATATCGAGTATACACCTGGAAAGTCAAACGTCATAGCTGACATGTTATCGCGTCCACCCTGCGACGAGGGGGAGCGAACTCGTTGCGATCTTTGCTACTGGTACGGGAGCTAGCAACGTTTGAAAAGTAAGAATTTTAGAAGAGCTGATTTTGTGATATGTCGTTCTTCTTGCACTTTCGGTTAGAGTCGGGGCCATCTGGCAGCCGAAAGCCGTTGCGTTCATTAATGCGCATCCTTGGTCTGTCCAGGTGTTGCAGCTTACGCCTCCATAATGTTTATACCAATGTTGACGGGGCTACTAATTGCCCTTAAAATTATTACAGGCGCACTACCATTTATGATGACGTTTCATATGTTAACTCGTATGTGGTTGACAATTGACTAATACAAAAATGAAACGTCATCATAAATGATAGTACGCCTGTAGTAATTTTAAGGGCAATTAGTAGTCCCGACAACATTGGTATAAACATTGTGGACGCGTAAGCTGCAAATAGGATGCGCAGTAATAAACGCAACGGCTTCCGCCAGCCAGATAGCCCAGACTCTAACCGAAAGTGCAAGAAAGACAACATATCACAAAATCAGCTCACCTGAAATTCTTTCTCGAAAACGTTGCTAGCTCCTATACCATACGCCGTTGCGGATTTCCCAGCGCGTGCTGCCAGTGAGATCCGCGACAACCAACTGAAGGACCCTGAGATAAGTAAGATTATCAACGACCTGGAAGCCGAGTGCCGACGACCCACCATTTAGAGGGAGACAGATCGGCCCGATCGTGGATACATCCTCTCAGACGGAGTCCTGTACCGATACACACCCGAGACCGACGGCGACGACGCGTGTCTGGTGGTCCCAGAGCACGAACGCGCCAAGGTAATGACAGAGTATCATGACGCTCCTACCGCCGGTCACTTCGGCGTAGAGCGTACTCTACAGCGCATCTCCACGAAGTATTATTGGCCTGGTATGCGCTCCTTCGTAGCTAACTACATCAAAGGCTGCGTCGCATGCCAACGTTACAAAGTAGACACAAGGAAACCGGCGGGGCTGGTGCAAACGCCCGCCCCGGCCAGAAGATTTGAGGTTCTAGCGGTGGACCTCTATGGTCCATTACCGGAAACAGAACGGGGAAACAGATGGATCCTCATCGCTGAGGACGTGTGTTCACGTTGGGTGGAGGTGTTTCCCCTGCGTGAAGCAACCAGCCTTGAGTGTGCCAAAACGCTCATCTCCGAAGTCTATCTTCGATATGGCGTCGCCAGGCGCCTGATCAGCGATCAAGGAGTTCAATTTGTCTCCGAAGTCATGCAGCAGGTCTGCCATGTGTTAGGCGTGAAGCAATCGCTGACCAGTGTACCACCCAGAGGCTAATCCTACAGAGAGAAAAAACCGAGATCTTAAACCCCAACTGGCTATTTTGGTAGGCCGTGACCACGCCACTTGGGATGTATTTTTACCCGCTGCCCGTTTCCCAATGAATTCTGCGGTAACTTCTAGTACTGGTTACTCGCCCGCTTTCTTAACTTTCGGCAGAGAGCTACGCGCACCTGCGGACGCAGCGTGCGACCTACGTGCCATCGTCGACAGCGACACCTTCGTGGCGAGCGTGACACCTTACCTGCGTCAACTGGGAGGTGCTCTCCCAGCGGCCCGTGATACACACGAGCGCTCGCAGAACGCCAGCAAGGTACACGCCGACGCTGCACGGCGCGAGGCCCCAGACTACGAGGCCGGGAGCCTCGTGCTGCTGAAAACGCAAGGACTCAACGATACCGGTAGGGGGCAGACGGCCAAGTTCATTCCGCGGAGAGACGGACCTTATCGCATCCGCAGAGCCGTAAGCGCCGTCACTTACCTCCTAGAGAGGGTAAGCAACGGTGAGCTGCTAGGGAAGTACCATGTGTCACAGCTCACTCCGTTCGTAGGCGACCTCCAACCTCCTTTACAGCAAAAACGTAAACGTGGTAGGCCACGACGTAATTAGGTGATTACCGCGAATGCGAGGACGCTTTATTCGCGCTAATGGGGGAGCCTGTAAGACCTCTAAGGTCATGTGTGTAGATTTGTATAATATAATATAGTCTGTAAGAATAACTCGTCTATGGCGCGACGCTATGTAATCTGTGGTCGCGCCCTTGAACTTTATGATTTGCATTCTGTCACTGGAATTCTTCCCGGTGCCGCGATGTCTAACCTCTTGTTACGCTGTATTACACTGTAAAAGTATTTTCTTGCTAATTAAACAACCGCTATTCTGTTAAAGTGTTTTCATCATTTTGTAAGCCCCATCCCGCTTATAAAAGTCATTTACTTTTTTTTTATAAATTTTTTAAGATGGTCATGTCGAAATTCCTCAAAATATCGAAAAAAAATCATAACTCCTAAACTATAAGAAATCGCGGAACATACATGGGGGTGATTTGGATACCCCACAACATACCGGACCTTAATTTTTTTTAATAACGTCAACTGACCGGCCACCCTGTATACCAATAATAATTAAAATAAGATTAAAATTAAAATTATCACTTTAGGTTTGTAAACCATGTTTCTGTAAAATAGATAAAAAAAGGTGTAAAAGAGTCTTGAAATGGTAATCTTTTTGTCATAACTACGATGTTATTCAATAAACTTGTAAGATTTTATGGTCCATGTTGCATAATTTTAGTGTGATTTGGAATAAAAAATAAATACATTTTGTTGATTTCCAGGTACTAAACTTCGTGTCAAGAGTAACCCATCCGCCTTCTGGAAGATACCTCGAACTGTACAGCGACCAACCCGGTGTTCAGTTATACACAAGCAATTTTCTGCCTTCCCCAGACGAGCCGGCTTTAATAGGAAAATCTGGGGTGGGCTATAGACGTCATGGTGCCTTCTGCCTTGAAACTCAGAACTACCCAGATGCCGTCCATCACCCAGGGTTCCCCAGCGCGATTCTTAAACCTGGAGACGTTTATAGACATCGAGTGAACTATCGCTTTGGTGTGACAAATGACGTTGGTCCTGAAGTTGTTATTTCCTAACGATATGTGAACCAAATTTCAGTTCAAAATCTGTAAACCAAATTGACTGGAATATACCTACCCTATTGTTTTTTTCGCTATCTGTTCAAAGTCTCTGTCGGAGACAGTGTCAAAAAACCGAGTTTATTTCACCGCAGTTGGCTGCCTCACCTTAGCTAAGGGTTGTAGTGTATTTAATATAACGATAAGCCTAATTGTTCAGCCTAAAAATATAGCCTCTTCTATTCTTGTCACCATTCTACGGAGGCTTTACTTATACCGTTATAGTAGTGTCAGGAAGATCTTGCAGATATTCTTAAAGAAAACCGTTTCTACAATGCATAATATTGTCCATTTAGTTCAGAGATTTTGTATAAGTACCTAAGTAAAACAGATTTCGCAATGATAAATGTTTTGACATTGGGCCCGAGCTATGTGACATATTGCGGTTGTGTGAGAATTATATTCGAAAACTGTTTATTTAAACTGAAAAAACTGGTCATAACTGCTTGAAGCAGTCCGTGTACGGGACTGCTTCAAGCAGTTATGACCGACTGCTTGAAGCCGCGACCGCGCGGTGAACTATAGCCATTCATTCGCTGCCGTACACACGACTGCTCGAGCAGTCGCGACCGCTTCGAGCCGTCAACTACATGATGAAATTCCATCGTGCTGTCGACCGCTCGCGAGCAGTCGCGAGGCATACACGGACTGCTCGAGCCGTCGGCGGCTCTAGAGCAGTCGACAGCTCTGACCTCCCCCTCCCTTCCCTTCTGGCCTCGCGGCGTCTAGTGTCTCTCTGTCTCGTCTCATTTGTCGACTGATCTTTGAAAATCATGATTGTGTCTTCACGTTTAATTTTAGACCTTAGTATATTATATCATTTCATCAAACGAAGACACTGACATCCTAAAATAGTTGAAAAATTTTTCTTCATCACTTCTAAGTTCCATAAACAAATGATGGAATTGTCCATGTTGTTCTCTTAATTCCAAAATTGGATGAACCCAAAATTTTCTCTTTTGACGTCGCCGCCGTCGTCTCCGCTTGAGCAGAAGCAGCACAAGCAGTGCTTCCTCGTCAGAATCCATGACTGGACTGCGGTAGAAATTCAACTGCTCGAGCGGTTGGTAGAGACAGCTCGAGCAGTCAACAACCGACTGCTCAAGCAGTCAACGCCGGCCGCTCGAGCGGTCAGCCGTTAACTGCTCGAGCAGTCCGTGTACGCCCGCCCAAAGAAACATGTCACATGGCTATGGCTGCAACGTTGCTTACACGTAGCAAGGATACTCTTTAAAACTTGGACAATCCCCTTTTGTTCTTATGGAACATGACGTCATAGATGCAGAATTATGTGTTCAATGACGTCTCGTTCCATGGAATAGAAAAAGAGAACCTTGATTTCTCCAAAAAAAGTTCAAGATTTATTTTTACGTAATGTAATAATTTATATCCAAAATTTATATAATTTAACAGAACACTAAGTCCAAAACCTACGAAAATAAATATACCCATTATTATACTCTTTCTAATCTTTTTATTTTCTCTTTGACACCTGAAACAGATATAGCAATAGCGAGGGAACAGAGAGAGATAACGGTAAAGTGGTCTCTTCAGTTCTACGCTTACTTCTGAAAATGAAATACTAATATTTATCAGTACTCATCGTTTTATTTGTCAGCACAAATTTTTTTTACATAATATAATATAGAGTAAAAAAATCATGAATTCACGTTTTTAAACACTTTTTTTAGCAATTTAATCAAGCTTGTTGGTGGGTGACTCATGACTGGAACGACTATACTTAATCCACAGATTAATATAATATTAAATATAACCCCTATCGGTAATTATAAGTTAACTTGGCACACAAAATCGTTAATTCCTTGACATGGGCAGTATGTAGGCATTAACCTTGGAAGCCTCTCACCAGAGCAGACCTGAACCAATTTAGATAATACCTTTAGTAAACAGCATGCCCGAACTGAGAATCGAAAACGAGGTCTTCCGCTTAAACGTGCTGAAATCGTGTACCTACAGATGAGGAAACCGTTAAGTTATAAATGAGTAGCAGGTATTTCGAGTACCTGCAAAACTTTACACGTTATCTATCCACGTAATCAAATACTCGTGTCATACTATAAAAAAATCGTAACTGTTGATTTTGACAACTTACAATTATTATATTTATAACAGTTTCATAAAGTATAATGGCCACATACAATAACTATAAATACACTGTTATGACGTGGTATCATTCAACGTCAGATCGGAAAACTGATCCAAGCCATTTTGATGAGTGTCACCATTTTTCTCGGCGTGTCCATTTTCCTTGATGTGATCTCCCCATGTGAGGCTGAGGTCCTTTTTGATAGCGTCATCGAGTGGCGGGATGAGGGAACGTGGTAGGAGGAACGTCTACAAGTTGAAGAGGTCCAGAAACACTTTGTAGCGGTCACTGTAAAATATAAAGGCATTTAAAAATAACGAAATCAGTGTCGCAAGTCTCATAGAGATTGGATTCATGGCACGAAACGTGACGTCACTCATAGTATTGTGATGGTCGTTTGCAACTTTGTAGCGTTCACTGTGAAACATGAAGAAATTTTAAATCAACGAAGTTAATTACACAAGTCGCAAAGAGATGCCAGTCATGGCACGAAACATGACGTCACTCATAGAGTCGTGATAATCTTTCGCAAATTAACGGCCTAAAAGCCTGATTTAGGTGATTTTGAACGAAGTTTTATGCAAAAACTATAAAGACAATTAATTTCAAATTTACACGTCATGTATTTTGGGTCTTTAATCTAAAATCGCTAAGAAGCAGAAACACGATTGGATAAAATTTTCTCGATAGAAAGTTCTCCCAAAAGTTGCTCCAAAATCTCAGTTTTTCTATATTTTATCGGAAACTACAATTGATGTCATTGTAATTTTTGTTTTAATGTATCGGTAATAATAATATCCTAAAACGCTTAGAACAGATTTTTGATAACTGGCTTAGTTTTTGAGTAATTAGGTAAAACGTCGTTTTTCTGCTATATTCTTCCGCGACGCTGCATGTCGCACCTACCAAATCTCCGTGAGAGTGAGAAAGACAAAAATAAATTCAATAAATCCCCTTAATAAAGAAACACTTAGTAGCGGTCACTGTGAAACATGAAGATATTTAAAAATCAAAGAAATAGTGTTGCAACTCGCATAGAAGTGCGAATCTAGGCATGAAACGTGACGTCACTTATATTTTTGTAAAAAATTTAATCGTTTGTAAACCCCTGTAGATATTAACGTACCTTAAGGTCGAACGAAGATACTGGTAACCGGAAGAGCCGCCGGTGCCGAGTTGCTGTGATCCGATCATGCGCTGCACCATTATTACGTGGTTATCTGCAAATTGCGTAATAAAATAATCATTTCCATCTCATAAATCAATTTAATCTGCAGATAAATCTAGATTTTACCTATACTAGCTGACCCATCAAACGTTGTTTTGCCATATAAAAGATTCCTCTTAAGGGTATGAAATAGTTTAGATCCTATTCTGAATTCTCAGGCCTCGGCAGGAGAAAAATCCATCCAATCGGTCAAGCCGGTGCTTTTTTACAAACCATGTCACATGAGAATTACATACAATAGGCATATCTAAATCGATAGAGATAGATTTATCTCCGAATTAGCTGGTTTTCAATTACTTGACGACCGAATGGCGTAGTGGTAGCGAACATGCTGTCTGCGCCGTAGATCGTGGGTTCGATTTTCACTACTGGTAAATGTTTGTGTGATGAGCATGAATGTTTTCCAGTGTCTGGGTGTTTTTCAATATATTATATTTATGTATATTAGTATGTATGTATATTTATCAGTTATCTAGCACCCATAACACAAGCTATCGCTTACTTTGGGGCTAGATTGCGATGTGTAAAATGTCCCGTATATATTTATTTATTTATTTATTTATATTTACTTCTAAACAATGTCATGATACTCAACGCCACTTGGTTGAGACTGTCCATGTCCATGAGCATATCTCGCGACGATTCTCCGCGTCTTGAAGACGATGACGGCGCACTGTTTCGTTTGGTTCGCGCTGGAAACAATATTTATTTGGAAGGAAGGAATAATAACAATGATTTATTTGGAAGAAATACTCTGGCAGAAACAATATTTTTATCTAGGTACATGTTAAAAGACATAAAAACTTTACACATCCTCGCTGCCTGGACAAATTTTAGTGCTTTACGTGAAAATCGAGAAATCCTTACTTATCCCCTGTGTAAATTATGTTACCTAATCTTGCTGCAACAGCAAAATTTCAGATTTCTGAGGCCAAGTTTGACTAGGAATGAGTGAGTGGACTACGAATGAATGAATGAATGTGGACTCTTCTTTGTAGCGAGTAAAAAATAACGGAGGAGATTCTCAAATCGACGCGTATATTTTTTTATGTATCTATGATCATAACCTTTTACAGAGTACTTAGTCCGATTTTCAAAATTGTTATTTTGTTTGAAACGGTACTACACATACTCCCGAAGTGGTCCCATATAAGTACCTACCTATATTATGATGTGACCTAAGATAACAGAGCTAAGTTACAATTTTTTTGCGGAAAATATACCTAACTTGTTTTTATACACTATTAATTATTTGTTGGTATTTAATACATACATATAAACATCAGTGTGTATTTGCATACCATGGCTTCTCCGACGGCTTCTCCGATCACCTTGTTGACGGCGGCCTGGAACTTGCCCCAGAAGTCGAACCCGCGCGTGACGAGGCCGGGCGTGCGCTCCAACCACCGCTCTGTGAGCGCCAGCAGCGCGGGCTCTTGCTCAGATCTGCACATATAATAGAATAGATTATCTTTATTTATCGACACAACACAAACTGAATTGCAAAATAACTTAACCTAAAGTCCGGTCGCGGAGCACGAAGAATTTCGTACATTAACCTGTTACTACCTGTCTCTGTCACTCCCGCGTCAAAATAATGCGGTCACGCTCGCACAGATGCAATGACCCCGTCTTGTGCGAGCGTGACCGCATTATTTTGACGCGGGAGTGACAGAGACAGGTAGTAGATAACAGGTAAATGTACGAAATTCTTCGTGCTCCGCGACCGTGCTTTAGTAAGTTCCACAAGGAACTCAGTAAACGCCTTAGGGAGGCAACAGGCGACCCTCGAGCTGGTAGCTTTCTCGCGCAACGAATTTTTATTGCTATTCAGGGGGAATGCTGCCTGCATAATGGCCACCCTACCTAGGGGACGATATTTTACTAATTAACAAAAACACAGCTTAGGTGAATAATAATTGTATGTTGAGCATTAGATAGATTAAAAAGTTAGGTTAGGTTAAATTTTATACAGCTGCCCCTGAACTAGGTTAACCTGTATTAAATTAACACACAACTCATTCTATATACAACAATTCATATACCAACATAAATTAACACTGGTGCCTATTGAGGTTTACTACTAAAAGTTATATGATAGGTCTCAAAATAGTTTCTGCTCTTTTCAAAATATAACTTGTACATATAGGTCTACTTGAAGAAATGGTCAAATTAGTGTGGAATTGAAATTTTTTAAACCACACACCATACCAAAGGACTGAAGGCATGAAAGAGTTATCAGAACCCTAGATATTAGTGATAGACTCATGCATACTAAAGACACATTCAGGAAGCCTATATCCAGCAGTGGATAATCATCAGAACACCATCATCAAAGGCAATAGCATACACACTATTACATCAGTATCTTATGGCAGCTGTACACTCTTGTCAAGGGACTGCAAGGCTTGACGAGGGCGAGAGTGGACACATATCACTTTCATCGTCTTGCTAAATCTCACCTCGCCTTTTGTGCTCTATCCTTAAAGGTGAGAAGAGACTTAACAAGACGGTGTGGCCTTGCAAGGATTACAGATGCAACACATTTCTGTACACTTTCACATAGTCCAGTTTGCAGTATCGTGCATTAACATTGAAGAAGCCCATATTCATCAGTGTTCGCAACGAGTCATTCTGGCTTTCCACGTGAGTGCACTCAGCAAAACATGCCACAAGCACTCATGGAGAGTACTGACACCATTACAAAAAAGGTGCAATATCCCAAGGGCGACCTATGAATACATAATAGACATTAATTGTTAAGGGTAATGACATCCCGGTACATTTCTTTGCTATGTCATATGTTGTGCTATGCTTGTCATCTTGAAACATCAGTTCCATATTGTCAGCTTAATAATGTTACTGGCGACAGTAACCCAAAATACAGTAATACATTGCAGATATGGCTCTATGACAGAAAAACAGATACCTTCTTATCAGGTTAGTCTAAAAATAAGGTATATTACCTATATCCGGATGCCTTTGGATGGGTTTCAATGGACTGTCTTCTATGGTAATTTCAAAATATTTTGTTGTATCTGGCTCCTTATTATTTTTTTCTTCCATAGATGGTTCTGTACTGTCAACTTGCATACTGGGCTCATCCTTGTTTTTGTCTTTAGCTTCTTTGGGCTTTTTTTTATTGTTCCTCAGGCCTCAAATACCACTGGGGACTTGCTGTGGCAGATTCGGGCGTGTCATCGTCATCTAGTTCCACAGTCAACACTTCACTTTGTTCTTTTCTTTTTGGACCAATTCTTCGTTTTTTAAGCGTAACTACAGATCCAGGAACTATCTGCACAGGTTTAAATGTTACACCAGTAGATACAGGCTTAATAGTAACAGATGGTGGTAAACCAGTCAGCACATTTGGCCGTTTTATTTCCACAGCAGTCCTAGGTCGTTTAAGTGGAACCACCTTCTTTAGGACTCGAGTTTTACTTAAATTTTGAGCAATACTTGGTATCGGATTGATTGTGATCGCTTTGTTTGGACTTGGAACAATTTTCGCATTGTTTTTAAATAGTATCTTGTTTTGAATTGGCACTTTAACTGCAGTGATTGAAGCATTGGATTTGTTTAGTGGGTTTACTTTCAAATTGGTCTTTATGATGACCGGCTTCATCGGCGGCGGCGCTTTGTTGTTAGAGGGGGTCGGTTTGGTAGGTTTTATAGTTAAGCCTGGCAGCTTCGAAAGGATATGCACCATAGCATTTGGAATGGGTTTTTTCTGAAAATAAACATATGGTACCATGAATCAAAAACAATAAATCAAATTTTTAACAGATCATACACAAACGAAGCTAACGGGACACTACCTTCTTCGGTGCTGGCTCGGTATCATCGTCGGAGGAACCTAACTCAATCACAATATCCTCGCTAGCCATTTTTCACTGCACCGTTGTGTCGACCTATTTTCGGAATTAAATCTATATTCAATATACTCTATGAATTAAATAACCACGACTCTGCTGTGTTTCTGAGACCCCTGTCATAGAGTAGGTTGGTAATTAGACCCCTGTCTCTCTGCTGTGGTTGTCTATGGACCCCTGTGCTAGTAATTTTTTTTAATTTATTTTACGGCCCTGGATACCAGTCTTTTAAGGCCTGTGCTAGTAAAATAAAAGAACAAGCATTGAGATTTGTTCAAAGACATTATAATATAACAAGACTGAGCACTATGATGAAAAAAACGGTCCGCGTGAGAGGGCACCTCAGGTAGTGCGTCCCTTTCTTATTTAAGGTGACGATTTATACTAAGGCTACTTTTTATCCCGGAAAAATCCATGGTTCAGTGAAAAACACATATTCAACCGGGAGAAATACTCCTTCACGCCGTAACTACTGAACTGATTTGGCTGAAATGCGGAATGGAGATAGATTTTATACTGGATTAATACAAAGGCTACTTTTTATCCCGAAAAAATCCATGGTTTTTATGTTAGAAGTGAAAAACAGATATCCACGCGGGAAAAATATTCCTTCACGCCGTAATTGCTGAACTGATTTGGCTGAAATGCGGAATGGAGATAGATTTTATGCTGGAATAATAAATCTGCTATTTATTATCCCAGGAAAATCAGTGGTTATTTCTCTCGCGTGAATATTTGTTTTTCACTGTCATTCCAGCGGGAGAAATACTCATTCACGCTGCAACTATTGAAAGTTTTTGGCTGAAAGTTAAAATGGAGATAGAATTCGCTCTAAATTAACACAAAGGTTACTTTTATTCCGGAAAAATCGATGGTTCCCGTGAGAATAGGGAAAACTAAAATATACGCGGGCGAAGCCGTGGGTATCTGCTAGTGAAAAATAGTAACGTTCCGTGTAACGTTACGCATAACGTTACCAAGCGATAGAGAGGCACGATAAAAATTACATAAAATAATGATTATGATTATGATTCTGATTATGATTACGATTACGATAACGATTATGATTATGATAACGATTATGATTACGGTTACGATTATGATGACGATTACGATGTTATCACGTAAATCTATCGTCCGTAAACCGACTTTACAGACAACAAATTTTTTTACCCATGACGGAACGGAGTACGGGTATGTGAGTTTAGGATGAGTGACCGTTTGTACATTACATTATTAATGAGATGTTATGTTTGTTTGTATGTTAAATTGTTCACAAAAACCAATAATGCAAAAATATTTTTGTTTGTTTGTTTGTTTGTGTTTTCGTTTGTGCACATAAATGTTCCCATTTATTTCAAAAACGGCTTGACCGATTTAGATGCAGTTTATTGTATAATGTTTGGTGTTCAGCGGCAATGGTTCTTAGATAGTTGTTACGAACATCGATCACCAGGGGGCGCCATAAAATACATTTATATTGCAAACGAATGTTCCCAATTATTACAAAAACTACTGAACCGATTTGGATACAGTTTTGTATAAAATATTAGTGAGTCATTGGCAATGTTTCGTAGATAAATGTTCTTGTGATTGAACAGCAGGGGGTGCCACAATAAACGTCTCTTTATGACTTGAAAAGAAATTCTTTGTTTTAATGTTATTTTTCTAGTAAATTCCTTGTGTAAGGGATAGAGTTTGTTTTAATTAGTTGTTGCGGCCGTCGAGACACCATGTTTTGAACTTTCGCGCCATCTTTGCAAAATTCAGTTGTCACTTGTACTCACTGTCTGTGTTCATAGTTCGTACTTACTGCATAGTCTGTGTTACTTTGTGGTCTATGATTTTCAACCCTCTCAAGCACAGACCTACTACACTCTCAAGTCTCAAGCAAATAGGTCGCACAGCGAGAGTTGAGGCGAACAACACAAGCAAAGTTTGTATCTGTATACGCCGATGCGCTGACATTTGACAGAGAATGATACAGAGTGTTATATGAAAAAAATGGGTATACTTAATACCGGATACTCCACATATTATTAGAAAATTATTTTGTGCTTAGGTATATATTATTAGAATTTTTTTAGGGTATGTTTTTTGAAGGCGGTAAACTTTTTTAAATTGAAATTGAGTTATAATGTTGTTTTGATTGTGATTTTGCTTTTATAACAATACAACGTTAGATTTATATATTACTTATTATTAAATACTTGTTATTTGTACCTATTGACACAGAATACCATTTTATACCTTACGCTAAGTCTTCTGTCAATCAGTCAATCAAACTACAAGCGATCAAGGGATACATTTCGGATAAGAAGTGCAAAATAAAATGGTCATCAAGTGTTTTCATTCCAATCTTCAAACCCCAGCACGTAACAATATTTTGTGGCGGTATTACTATAACATCTTCTTCTACAACAGGATGCAAAAACAACATCGACAAAGTCGTGAAATTGTATTTAATGTGTTCAATTATTTTAAAGAAAACGTAAAAAAGACAGATCTAATGTAATTATGACTGAATTGTATAAACTGATGTCCCGTCTTACATCTTACAAAAATGAAACACCTTGTATGCAAATATTACGTTAGTGTGAGTGCCGTGTTCGCCTCAACTTTCGTTGTGCGACCTTATACTGAGCACTATGATGAAAAAAACGGACCGCGTGAGAGGGCACCTCAGGTAGGGCGTCCCTTTCTAATTTAAGGTGACCATGATGAAAAAAAATTCACAGGACAAATTATTTTTAAAAACGATTGTGTATTATATTAATATAACATGTATCTAGATGCTTGTGCTGATTTACCCACTGATTGACTGCTGACTCATTTATCACTTCGCCCGGGAATTTCGAATAATATTTTTTTCCACAATATCACCTGACAATATCATACACAATAAAAAAATGAAATATCCAATTTGGTGAAGTCGATCGGAAGTTAGGTAGGTATGTGCTTACACATAAACATGGGAGATTTGTTTTTATTGTAATAGTAGACTATTATTATACATCTGCAATTAAAGTCCTACTACAAGAAAAATCTTTGATCTACGTAATTCATGGTTACCCTACAGAACAGCAGTGAACAAAGCGCCATCTTACTTTTAGTAATACCAGTCCCAAGGACATAAATACTACTTTAACTCAATTATAATATTTTTTTTTAATACAACGAAATAATTATCATTTAAAATAATTATAATAACTGTAGAAACTTATTAAAATAAGTTTCAGAGTTTAAAGATGTTTCGTTTTGGTATATTATAAAAAACAAAAATAAAAAATCTACCGTTTCTACCAAACATAATATTTCGTTGAGATGGCAAGATGTCAGACAAGGACCCGACGACCAAATCTATCCGTCTCGCTCAGGACCGCTTTTAGCTAGCTACTGCTTGTAAGATAATAGCTCCTTTAATTAGGTAGCAATAAGTGTCAATTTAGCTTAGCAACAATGGTTAGTACTCAATCTTGCTAGTGTACAATATCTTTGGTCTCGAGAGGCTCAGAATCAGAAGGGCTGGAACCCAGAGCCGTAATGCCAGTTATTAAAAAAAAAATCAAGTCTCAAGCAACGAAAATGAGGGGTGGTCTTTAGTATTGGACCCGTAGCGGGGGGGGATGGGAGTGGGGGGGGGGGGGGGGGTGAAATTTGAAATTGGTCGCCTTGAATAATCTTTAATCCTCTTAAAACACAGGTCGACTATTTCTGGGTGGTCATAAAAGAAAATAACCACTCGGGTGCCCTCCGACTCAATTCCGAACTGTGACGTCTCCGGCGCTGCGGGAAGAGCAGCCCCTTCGCCCTAGCGTAGCAAAGCACAGGCACCCACGCTCACCTCCGCAGCCTCGGCATGCTGGTCGCCTTCGGCGACCAGCCTCGGCCGCTCCGGCTCGCCCGGGTGCCTGTGCTGTGCTACGGCGGGCGGGGGCTGCACTCCCTCCGCGCCTCCGGCTTAAAAAAAACACTCTAGGGGTAAGACAAACAAGACTGCGTGGTGTCGGGGTTAGGCAGTTCCATTTTATGACATGTTCGGTTCTTTTTGAAATTTTAAATTTGACATTTCAAATTTGAAAATTCAGGCGTTCCGTTTTTGTCAAAATTTGGTAAAAAAAAACATAACTTAGCATAATAAATGAAATATAACCACGGAAAAGTTAATTACGTGTCTATTTATTGTATTTAAATTTAAATGACTTAGTATTATTTTCTAATTTTCTATACTTCTAATAATAGCAATACGTAAAACGAAACGTTTTGGGAAGTCAGGTGTCAAATCGCACCTTTGACAACTTTTTGACAAATGAAACGTCATTTTATGTAGTTGTCATAGGTGATCTTATGTTTTTACGTATTTAAAATTATAAAAATTCAGAAATTAATTTTTCTTATTATGTCTCGAAAATTAAAGTGATTTATCAAAGAAGACAATAATGTGAAGTGTATTACATAAAAAACTTTCGTGAAAATATAAGTTAAGTGGCAAAAATGCGAAACGGGTCCGATTCTAAAGCAGAGCCAAAAACACCGCATCCTCAAAGCTTTTACTGGGGTGCCACAAAAGACTAAGAACAATATCGAAAACAAACAATGTAACATTACGCTGGATTAGAGGCCACAGTGGTAATGTAGGTAACGACGCAGCCGATGACCTAGCACGACGTGCTGCAACTACGACGGTAATGGGACCTGAACCCATTGTCCCAATACCGTTTAGCGAATACAAATCCTGGCTACACAAAAGCACATACCAGGCACACTCACAAATATGGGAACGCACTACAGACTGTAGACAAGCAAAAACAGCAATAACACATTTAGACAAACGCCTAACAGCAAAACTCTTACGACTCAGTAAAGACAAACTAAGAATAGTAGTAGGCATGATAACAGGACATTGCCCGCTAAATAAACACTTTTCCACTCTAGGAATCACGGACAGCCCTCTGTGCAGAGCCTGCATGAAGGAGGACGAAACGCCGGCACACGTGCTACTACGGTGCACCGAAGTGTCGGATCAACGCGAGACCTACTTGGGCTCCTCAGCAACACTCCAAGAAATTCTGTGCGACCTGGGAGGCCTCTTCGGATTCTGGAGTGAGCTCGGCTGGCTGGAGTGATCCGGCGAGGACCCGAATCGGCGACTCCACGCGCAACGGACGAAGAGATTTCGGCCAATCGCGGAAAAGTCCCAGGAGAAGAAAGAAAGAAAGAATACACTGAAAATTTCATAACGATCGGTCCAGCCGTTTGGAGAAGTTTGGTAACAAAGAAAAGCGAGATTTTGAAGTTAATTAATGGTTATTGCCTTAAGGTTGATATAGTTAAATAGGAACTTGCAGTTTAGCTTTTCAGCTATATATGGTTTCCTGAAATTGACTATACCTACAGGCTACAGTACTAAAGTGACATGCTATGATCATTGTTTTGACTGAACCAGTTCTATGGAAATGACATCTAGCAGGACAGATTACTCTTATCTATTGACAATGTGAAGTTCTAGTCATTGTGAAGTCAACATCTCCTTAGGATATCCCGGTGTGGGTACAAAACGTGTGTCAAAGAAATTGTTGGAAGAATTGTGTGTGGTGTTTCATGTGGGCAGTGTTCCTGAATATTGGACCATACCGATTCTTTTCAAGAAGCAGATTATAGCAAAACAAATTAATCTATCTGTCCTGCTAATTATGGATTTCTGCAAAATAACACTTGCATCCATTCAATATTCAATTGACATCTGTTAAAACTGCTATCATCACATTCCACTACTATGCAATTTGAAATACTTTAGGACTGTTGTTGTATTTGCTTTTTTCTCGCAAATATAATGACAGTCAAGACAGAGAGCAGCAAATATAATGACAGTCCCAAAGTATTCTAAATCTCATAGTACGTAATAGTAAGTAGTTTAATAAGTGCAAACAGTAAAACAAACTTAGATTGTTAGGTGGTATGCATACAAAAGTTTAAGCTGGTTCTCTACCAAAGAAAGGCAAATTTTGTTATTAAAAAGTTTTTGTAGCAAAAGTCTGTAAAACAAGAAGAACTTGACTTTTATTTGTGATTGCATGATAAAAAATTTCAGTGGAACATATAAAGGCCATAAGACTGTGCTGGCCTTGCTTTGCCCTCATCAACATTATCTATTGTAACAATACTCCTTTATCAAATTGTAAACGTGACCTTAACATGCTCTCTAAGTATGCTTCCATCTCCTGCGAGATTTTAAAAATATTATGTAATAAGAAAACTTGTTGCAATTGCATTCTTGAAAACAGCAAGTGCAGAGTTTCTTTCCAGTTCTTCTTGGTGCGAACCTACCTTAAGAGTTTACGACGAGTTTTGACTTTTTGAGCTTATAATGTGGCCTAAATTATGTGAAAAATAAAGATTTTCCTTTTCATCCACACTGATCCAATGTGAATTTGGCGCATTAAAATACTTTAATTTTACTGTGATTTAACATGACTTTATTTCTAGGACCTTAAACCTTCAAACATTGCTGTCAATGAGGATTGTGAGTTAAAGATCTTAGATTTTGGCTTAGCACGGCCAACTGAAATTGAAATGACAGGATATGTTGCCACAAGGTATGTCTCTAGCATATAAGTTCGTTTTTATACTGAAAAATCCACAGCAGTATCAGATATTCAGTATTCTACAGTACTGCCAAGTCACCAAGTGGGGAAGAAAACTCTTATTTTGGTTATTTTGTGTTTACATCATAAATTGAAACTTCTGTACAGAATTTCATCATTTTAAGATCAAGCTGCTGAATTAGCTGGGTTATGGTTATAATGTTAGTGAGTGAATCAGGACTTCTTTTTGTAGTCAAATGATGGTGCAATCAGTTAAGAATAAGAACAGGCCTGACATTGCAATAGATTCTCTCTCACACACTTATCGCTGCTTGAAAGGGGGCAGGCAAGATTTATAAGGATGATAATTCTGCTTGTATTTTTTTTTAAAAGGTTCAAATCCTTGTATTGTTGTTAGATGGTACAGAGCACCAGAGATCATGCTTAACTGGATGCACTATAACCAAACTGTAGATATCTGGTCAGTTGGTTGCATCATGGCAGAACTACTGACTGGCAGGACACTCTTCCCTGGTACAGATCGTATCCTTTTTGACTCTTTACTATTACATCATTGGTTTTATTATAATTTATTAGGCATAGTGCATAGATTTTTGTAGTTTTGATGTTTAGATAATTCTAAACACATAGTTTATTATAGTATTTTGTCAGGTGTTTTGCTTTAAAAATCATTAGGAAAGGTAAGGTTATTTGCATATCTATTGCATGAACATGTAATTCTAGCATTTTTTTTGCCTTTGTTATATTCAATACCTCATCCAGGTAATACAATATTCAATTTCGTAATTCCATATTTTTTTAGCAACTCTTAAGATGATGGCCAAGAAATATTTCACACAGGATTACCCATAAAATGTGCTTAGCACTTAGCATTAATTCAATATTCATGATTCAAATGTTTTCGGGTGAAATGATGATTGCTTATTCATTATATTGTGTGTTCATTAACAACATGTATATATTTTAAACAAACTTCAAAGTTTTATTTAACAGTTTGAAAATCTGTGAAATATTTACTAAAATGTTATTTACTGAAATAAAATCTGTGACCATGCTTAGCCAGCATCGAAATACTAAATTGGAAGCCGTCGTTATTAGCAAATTATCTTTCAAAAGTAAAGCAACTGGCAACTGCACACGTAACTTAATCACCAAAGGCTCACGATTGGTTCGTGCTGTGTCATGCTAGCTGTGATTGGCCGACTGACACAGTCTGTAAACCGGTTGGATCAACCAGCCAACCAGACCACAGTAAAATTACACCAAGGTGGAATTTTAATACGGTCATAATGTTCAATATAGTTCCACGCTTCAGTATTTTGCTGTTAGCATTATCTTGTTTGATTTGTCCATTAAACGCTTGTGTGGTAACATTGTCTGTTAGCTTATTTGATTACACTCTGTATGCTTTTCAACCTTAAACGAGGAAACAGATATAGGTACCATACCATACAATGGTAACTGACTCCACGAGTACCTGTCGCAGTACGCCGACCCCACGGACGAGCCCGTGTCGGCGCCCTACGACCAGAGCTTCGAGGACATGGACCTGCCCGTCGACAAGTGGAAAGGTAACTGACTCCACGAGTACCTGTCGCAGTACGCCGACCCCACGGACGAGCCCGTGTCGGCGCCCTACGACCAGAGCTTCGAGGACATGGACCTGCCCGTCGACAAGTGGAAAGGTAACTGACTCCACGAGTACCTGTCGCAGTACGCCGACCCCACGGACGAGCCCGTGTCGGCGCCCTACGACCAGAGCTTCGAGGACATGGACCTGCCCGTCGACAAGTGGAAAGGTAACTGACTCCACGAGTACCTGTCGCAGTACGCCGACCCCACGGACGAGCCCGTGTCGGCGCCCTACGACCAGAGCTTCGAGGACATGGACCTGCCCGTCGACAAGTGGAAAGGTAACTGACTCCACGAGTACCTGTCGCAGTACGCCGACCCCACGGACGAGCCCGTGTCGGCGCCCTACGACCAGAGCTTCGAGGACATGGACCTGCCCGTCGACAAGTGGAAAGGTAACTGACTCCACGAGTACCTGTCGCAGTACGCCGACCCCACGGACGAGCCCGTGTCGGCGCCCTACGACCAGAGCTAACCCTGACCGCCGTACTATTATTTGCCGACACCGATTTTTGAAATAAATGGGCTAGCGTTTGTCTTATCGAAAAAAGCATCGAAACGTTGAGATTTATTTAACACATTTTTTAAACAATACTCAATTCAATAATAAATAAAATTTTGAAAAAAACAAATGAAATCTAGCCAATAAACGAAAAAGTTATTAGAATTTCATAATTCTGCTAAGAAACAGTGTCGTCACTATCACCAACGCCATAGTAACTCCATAAAAATTTTCGTTTTGCAAGAACGGACAGAACAACTACGAGAGTAGTAACATTCTCATCAAGTCAGCAATAAACACTGTAGGTTTAAAAAGTTTTAAAATAATGACATTTTTTAATTTTTCAAATTTTTACATTCCAGAGCTCGTGTGGCAAGAGGTCGTTGAATTCAAGCCTCATCCGCAACACACGAATACAGTCATCGAAGTTAACCCTTCGTAATTGTTTATGAATAGCCAGTAGTTTAACCTAATCGCGTATATTATATTATACGTATAAAACATTATATCAAAGGCAATATTTTTACACGGATACTATATTGTATAGTTATCGCCCACAGATGAATTATTAGCAACCTGTTAAAAACGTGTGTGGCTTATATATTATTATATATCTAGATAACGCCTTAGGTTATACATAAACGGGCTATAAGTTCTAAAGTCAATTTTATAATATGTTAGGTATTAACATAGGCTAGGTTTGTGGTAAAATTTAATTGGTCAGTATGCCATAGTTATTTTAAAAAGTATTGTTTTTACTGCATACGAAGCAGCGTTAAGTAAACACTAGAAACGTTTATAGTTTATATTTCAAGCGCATCTACTATTTAATTGATTGCTTTTTCTAGGTAAGTGTTTTAAGAGACTACTTTTGGAAATCTTGCGTATGCGTTCTATAATCATTATTTAGCTTCGTATAAATATGTTTTTCTTGTATTAATGGTTATTGGCCTGTTAAAGTTATTTGGGAAAATAAGAATTATTTTTTAAATCTGAGCTAACTTTTAAAGTATTATGAATTGAAATATGATGAAAGGGTATCAAATTACCTGAGCAAAATTATTTCCCATCATTAGTGAAGCTGTGTGGCTTTAACACTAAATATTTTGGTAAGCTATATATAGTAAACACAATAAAGTAAGATTTACTTTAAAATAAAATATGTAGGTTTTATTTGGCGCTTTATTTAACATCGAAAAGCTAATATTTTTACAGCAATCTTGCGACAGCTTGCCTATTGTTCAACGTTCCTCTATGTAAGAGTCGATCATATACCTACAGGGTTATATAAAAAATACCAAATCGCTCTCGGCTTGAATTTGTTTACATTAAAATTAACAACTTTTATTCTACGACTTTTAATCGATATTTTGAGATATTATATCAAATATTCAATATTTTACAGAGATACTCTACTTGTTCCTACTCTGTAATGTAACATCGGCGCGGCGGCAGGCGCACGAACTCGCGGCGCGAAACTACAACAGTGTAATGTCACTTTACAGAATAAACATTTTTTTTGTATGAAATAAATTAAGTTTATTCAATTTTGAAAAGTCGTAGAATAAAAGTTATTAGTGTTAATGTAAACAACTACAGGCCGACAGCGATTTCGTGTTTTTTTATATAACCCTGTATAGCTGGTCAAATAAAAATATAAAATCGACTTCATAAAAAATAACCGTCCATTTCGATGCGACAACCATTGCTCATGTTTTTAGAGGTTTATTGTAAATATCAAAAAAACTACTTATTAGATCTCGTTCAAACCAATTTTCGGTGGAAGTTTGCATAGTAATGTACATCATATATTTTTTTTAGTTTTATCATACTCTTATTTTAGAAGTTACGGGGGGGGGGGGGGGACACACATTTTACCACTTTGGAAGTGTCTCTCGCGCAAGCTATTCATTTTAGAAAAAAATGATATTAGAAACCTTTGTATCATTTTTGAACACCTATCCATAGATACCCCACACATATGGGTTTGATGAAAAAAAATTTTTTGAGTTTCAGTTCTAAGTATGGGGCACCCCCAAAATTTATTACTTTTTTTTAAAATTTGTGTGAAAACCTTAATGCGGTTCACAGAATACATCTACTTACCAAGTTTCAACAGTATAGCTCTTATAGTTTCGGAAAAAAGTGGCTGTGACATACGGACGGACAGACGGACAGACAGACATGACGAATTTATAAGGGTTCCGTTTTTTGCCATTCGGCTACGGAACCCTAAAAAGGCGAAATACTGAGATTTTGGAGCAACTTTTAGGAGAACTTTGAAAATTTTATCCAATCGTGTTTCTGCTTCTAAGCGATTTTAGATTAAAGACCCAAAATAAACGTTTAAATTTGAAAGTAATTGTCTATAGTTTTTAAACAAAACCTCATTCAAAATCGCTTAAATATGGCTTCTAGGCCGTTAAATAACCAATCTGATTTCGTCATTTCCACATTTCCTCTGCGCTTAGCTTCGGTGGAAATTGATCGAGCGGAGAGATGACTCAATTTTCTATAGAATTTTGGACCGCGAGCAGAGCAGAGAGATGTGTATCGTCGAGCGTCGCCACTGGTCATCGCGCAGCCGAAAACTCCATTCGATTGACGCTAAACTCTGCTTACATCTCCGCTACGCACAACTCACATTTCCTTATTGGTGGAAATAACCAGACAGCTTCGTAGCACAACTCTTCTCGTTTCCGCTTTGGTGGAAACCGGGCAGCTAAGTATCTACCAAGCGATTCTGCTGACGCGCTTGACACGAAATACCTTTACTGATCTTTAGTGGTCGGAGAGGTAAGGGATATTTACACTGATCAGAAAAGTACGTATGTATTGAGGTAGATGTTGTACCTATTATTATAGCCCTTCTTGTCACTAACTGCTATGACCGACGGCTAGCCGGACGGTTGTCATTCGCACTACGATGCGGCTGCCAGCCGACCGCTCCGGTAGTTCTGCGCGCTGCGGCCTCACCGACGGCTAGCCGGACGGTTGTCATTCGCACTACGCGGTTAGTGTTATTTTGCGGTTGCCCGCCATTGACCATGATCGTGTTCACCGATGCTGGCGCATGTGACTGATAATATATGACTATGGATTTTCATGCAGAAAAAATTATATAATTGAGATAAAAATTGGCCATTAATCTGGAATACAAAATTCCCAAAATATGAGCCGAGTAGGAAATGAGTTTATCTAACCGCAAACCACGACAGTTTCTAAACACACATTCCAGTTGGGGTTTCGACTATCCGCAATCCAGCTAACCGCAAGCGCCACCGCGTCCTGCGGTTGCCGTACGGCTGACCGCATTCCGGCTAACCGCATAGTGCGTAGGTGCCCTTAGAGTCACTGAGATTAAAAAAAGTCAATATAGGTTTTCTTAGCGATTTTAGATTAAAGACCCAAAATACATGACGTGCAAATTTGAAAGTAATTGTCTTCATAGTTTTTGCATAAAACTTCACTCAAAATCACCTAAATACGGCTTGTAGGCCGTTAATATTCAAAGCCAAGCCAAATGAAAATGTCGAGGAAAAACTTGTTTTGTTAAACTAAGATTGTATATAATTCCTTGTTTCATAACTTTCCAGTAACACCCTAAGCTCTTATAAACTAACTCAAAAAAAAAAACGCACCAATTTTACTATTTTTATTCATTTCAAAATTCAACAATGTAAATCGACAAATATGACAAAAAAACCACAAGATAACGATTTTATTGCATGAAACATTATTTGTACGTACTTTCTAAGATGACTACTAAATATATTCACGTTTCTTACGTTTTCTTGACCCTCGAAGATTCATTAATTAACATAATTCATTCATTCAAAAAAACACATATTGTAATTATTAATTTTAAAATTATGTCCTAAATGTGACCCAACAAACAATATACGATCCTTCAGCCCTACTCGTATTCGTATTTCGAATAAAATGTATTTATTACCCAATCACAGACTAATTTTCTTCACTGGAGGAATTCCAAGAAGCAAAAATATTTTTACAGGCTGATACTACATTTCCCGAAATTATATTGTCATAAACTAACAGTGTTTACATAATTAAGATTGCAAACTGAGCACAAAAAAATCGCACTGAACCTAATTTAAACATTGTAATGTTGCCCCTTTTTGGCTCACTGATGACTGACATATTATGTCAAATACTTGGTATGTGATAGTTGCAAAGCTTTTTTTCACATTGAGAAAACATAGTTTGGTTTCAATAGTTTTGAATGGCTCCGAGTGTCAATATGAGCTCACTAAAAGTCGCGTAATACGACGAGCAAAACAGTTAGCCCCTTTGCACACAGGTCGTAAGCGTAGTCGTATCTTAATATTTAATATAAAATATTTTTTCCTTATGGCTAATTATACAGTTTGCGGAGAAACTCAATACTTCTATCCAATACTAAAAATATGGGTTACCATGTTTATCTTTGAAAAACACTGTTTTTACACTCAAAACTAAAAAAACCTTATCAAAGTCGAGCAACATAACAAAGTTTTACGTAAACTATTTGCGACCCGGCAGCGGTATCCTCGGTCCCAGCTCAATATGTTTTATTTCGTTGGTGTCAGCATCTTTTATAATTTTGATGAAACGTTGAGATGACAGCTCTGAAAAAGAGAACAGAAATTAAGTAACAAGAACGCGTTCCAAATTTTACTGGACTGGATATAAGCCATAATGTCAGATTCGGGACGAGTTCGGGACATAATTCAATGACAATGATTATTATTATTCTATTATTTTATGACGAAAAGGCGTCATTGGGAAATTTTGAAAGGACCAATAAAAATATGTCATTGCGTGAGGTTTATTTTGTTTATTTTTTTTAATGTCTTTTTTCAACAAATTATCATTAGTCTGTAAGTTATATTGCATGCCATGCGGTGGAACTTGAATGTACCTATAATTTGTATGAAGACCCAACTTTTGTGACCAAGTTCGCAATAAAGAATTTTGAATTGAATTGAATTGAATATCCGGACGTCAGACATCAATGACATTACACGCAATGATGAATGAATTATCAACTCCACGTTCCACGGTAATGTGGGCACGCAGTGGAGTATACCTATAGTTACTTATAACAACAAGGGAGGTGTCACAGGCTCACTAACTACTTTGAGAGAGCCACCAAACACCCGAAACCTCTTATAGTTCAGGCGTCATCTTACGTCCCCGAACTTATGGTATAGGAGCTAGCAACGTTTTCGAGAAAGAATTTTAGGTGAGCTGGTTTTGTGATATGTTGTCTTTCTTGCACTTTCGGTTAGAGTCTGGGCTATCTGGCTGGCAGAAGCTGTTGCGTTTATTACTGCGCATCCTATTTGCAGCTTACGCGTCCACAATGTTTATACCAATGTTGTCGGGGCTACTGATTGCCCTTAAAATAACTACAGGCGCACTATCATTTATGATGACGTTTCATTTTTGTTTAAGTCAATTGTCAACCACATATGAGTTAACATATGAAACGTCATCATAAATGGTAGTGCGCCTGTAATAATTTTAAGGGCAATTAGTAGCACCAACAACATTGGTATAAACATTATGGAGGCGTAAGCTGCAACACCTGGACAGACCAAGGATGCGCATTAATGAACGCAACGGCTTTCGGCTTCCAGATGGCCCCGACTATAACCGAAAGTGCAAGAAGGACGACATATCACAAAATCAGCTCTTCTAAAATTCTTACTTTTCAAACGTTGCTAGCTCCCGTACCATTACCGGTCTTTGTCCTTCACGACCCAGACGATTAGAGAACTCGACTAGGGCATCATACACCCACACATCTTGTACAGCGTCTTCGCCGGCGAAGACGAAGGCTCCGACTTCATTCGTCACCCGGACGTGGATCACATCCAAGGTCTCGGGGGCGTGCGGACTAGTCGCTGGTCCAACGATTACCCTCCCTAGCGTCACAACGTCGACCTAAGCCTAGGTCCGAGCCTCACAGGAGGCGCGCTTAGGTGGACGTTGCCCCCCGATCTTCTCGAGCCCTAGGGATCTTTTCACGTCCTGGCGGTGCTTCTACGCCCGCCCAACTCACCCGGCAACGCTGTCGCGGTCGCTACGGCCAAGCAGCTTACTCAATCCGAAGAAAAGTCACAGGCTCTCTTGAGTATACTCACGTCAGCACTTGTGGGACATCGCGCCATTTGCCAGGGGCCTGCCACGTGACCTGACGTCATAGACGCAACACCGCTTCCTCGCCGCTGGCTGACGATCGCCCACCGGGGCATCATGCTGGGACACCGAGACTCGCTGGCGGGTTGCAACCCACTCCATGGACTTACCTCCACTCCGCTGCGCTCGCCCATCGCGCGCGAATCCACGCGGACTCGCAGCGGAGTCACCAATGATGACACCATGGACCAGAAATGGTCCCACACAGTACCCCTGTAGTTGCAGGCGGCGTCGAGACCACTGGGCCATCGCCCCGACCAAATACCCCGGGACCCTCAAGGACCCCGACGGCGAGGCCACACACTCACTGAGTATGGAGGTGAAGCACCGCGCCGCGATGCGTCGCCGGCAGCCCTCGAGCACGGGCCCGCGCTGCACCAGCAGCTCCACGGTGATGTCGGGCACGCCGACAAGCGCGCAGCGGATTATCTTGAGCATGGTCCCGCGCGTGCCCCACTCTTCACTGTAACAAATATTCGCAGCGAGCTTATACAGGGGGCCTACCACCAACGCATAAACTAATATTATTGTAATATTGTTTTGACATTTTCATACAATATCAGTATGAAAATTTTAAAACAATATTACAATAATATTACTTTAAGCGTTGGTGGTGGTAGGCCCCCTGGTGACGCAAACGGCAAAATGTATTACGTACGTGCTTTCCGTACAAAAATGGTAAAAATGAAAACTTATACTTGAGTATAACAGTCTATCTTTCGGTTATTTTCGCCTGTTACGGCGAGTGAATGCTGGTCAAGATTGATTAGTTGAGAATCAGTAAAACATACGGTACGTAATTTTTACAATGCAGATTAAAATAATTATTTAATTTTTTTAGGGGGCCTAAATCTGCAAAGTCTCTCCCTACAAAATATTAACTCAGTCAAAAGTTTAGCTAAATTTTTTAATCCGAATTTCCTTTTGACACAAACCCCAATTATACTTACTCGATGAACCTCTGCGAGTCCGTCGTCTTGTCGGTGTCGCCCAGGGACACTTTGGTCCTGTCGAGACTCCCCAGCGGCGTCTCCGAGCTGCGCCCGTCCCGCGCGCGCTGAGCGTCGGAAGTCCGGGGTTCGACGTCCGGCGGCCTTGGCGTCACAGTGAAATCGAAACAAGGTATCACTACGGAAGCTGTTGCTAAATAAATATTATGAACTAGCTTTTTAACACGCTAAAAATAGAAGATTTAAGGGGTCATAATTATAAATACGAGACCGGTTTAAAACCAACTAAGCGAATTATACGTGATAGCACGTGTGCTCATTTTCTTGACAAGTAAGAGAAACTTCAATTCTAGATTTTCGAAAATTTTCGTAATTTTCTTCGTGACAGGATTTTCGTCACGCAAATACGTTTTCTTTCGCCTAGCCCCTTGCGCCATCCGAAAATAAACATTGTTTCAATAAACTCACGGCTCCTGAACGACGTCGGCTGAGCCAGCCTGCTGCAGCATGACATTGAGATACTCCTGTGTACTTTGCGGCGGCATCACTAGAAAAAAAAATCACAATTATAATTTTTCATAGCACCCTTACTTATGAAAATAGACATTTTATACCCTGGATAGGACGGACGGCGAGAAAAACTGTCGCCAGTTTATTGGTGCCAAAAATAAATAAATATAATATACGGAACATTTTTTTACACATCGCAATCTAGCCCCAAAGTAAGCGATAGCTTGTGTTATGGGTACTAGATAACTGATAAATATACATAAATATAATATATTGAAAAACACCCAGACACTGGAAAACATTCATGCTCATCACACAAACATTTACCAGTAGTGGGAATCGAACCCACGACCTCCGGCGCAGACGGCAGGTTCGCTATCACTACGCCATTCGGTCGTCAAATGCTTGTTTTTCAAGGCCACGCTGTAGTGCACTCAGCGGCCACCTATACAATTTTGACAGATGTCGCTACTGTTTGCTTATACGAAAAAGGTTTTGTAAATATTTCGTTTGCCCATATCCTGAATTTTCTTAGCAGTGCTAGTTTTTACCTTCCATGTTTTCAGTGCCTTGAATGTTTATTTCAACAGGGATATTCTCCTTATCAGCTGCTGAAAATAAGAGAACCACAGTTTATTTAAAGCTGAAAGTTGAAGTAAATTCGCTGTAAGAGGGAAATGAGACATTGGTCCTTTGGGATTTTACATTAATTTAGCTTTTTAGTAATTATATCAAATTTGTGTGTTATTGAATGCTTGATATTTGTTATATATTGGTACTTTGCTTTGTATTACCCACACCCGAGTATGTGGCAAATGGTTTTTAATCGTGTTTTTTTTTATTCGGCTTCCATTTTAAAATATTCACTCTACGATTCACTGCTAAGAATACGGATTGATCTCTAATACATATACAATTCTCGTTTTGCAGTGTTTGTAAGTTTTTTTAGCATCCTACAAGTTGACTTGACTGCGATCTCACCTGATGGTAAGCGATGACGCAGCCGAAAGTTATATCGTACTACCTTAGAGGGGGTAAGTAGCTCACCGCTAACAGTTTCTACACAGCATCGCTTAGGAACGGTACTAGCTCGGCTTAGGCTTCCCCTAGACCAGAACTAAGCTAATTTAGAAATTCTAGAGTGACCCGTGGCGGGACTCGAACCTGTTTCCACAACAACAAAACGGCAAAACAAGTTCTCCCGGTCAGATATTAACAAATAAAATGTGTGCTCACCCCTAGCCGACGAGCGCGTATGGCGCTGGCGCTGCGCTGGCGTCCTTTTATCAATCTGTGAATCAAACATTTTTAATTATATAATTGTACTAAAGTAAATTCTTCTCAGTCGTTCACTCTTCACAGAGTGCTCGTGGTTATACTTTTTACGATGTTCAATGGCGTGCCACTGCTGCTTTAGCGATAGTTCTCCAACGGCCCCTGTGTGCTTATTCCGAGTTTTTCACTTAATCGACAGTGAAAGCGTAAACGCGAATTTGTATAGGATTGTTGTAGCGACATCTATTGACACAATTCGTAAACTATTCCAATTCCATACAAATCGGCGATAACTCTCTCACGATCGAATAAGTAAGCATATTTTAAAAAATTCGGAATCAGCACACTGATGGCGGCATTGCGAGAGCACTCAATAATAGAGGAACTTGTAGCACTCCGGGTTAGATCTGTCCACCTCGCTGGGCATCGACCACGTGGACGCGTGCCTTCCACTCGCCCTTGAACCACCAGATGTTCGATGGTATCTGCCCCTCTTGATATATGGCCAAAAAACTTGAGGATTCGCAATTGTACATAGAGGAACTTGTAGCACTCCGGGTTAGATCTGTCCACCTCGCTGGGCATCGACCACGTGGACGCGTGCCTTCCACTCGCCCTTGAACCACCAGATGTTCGATGGTATCGATGGTAAAAATGTTTGAGATAGGAAAAAAACAATCTCGCGACACAGTAGCGCTAACGTTAGCGACGTCAAACTTCTTTAGGCGCATTGGTCGGCACTTCCGAAAGTGTTATCCTAACTTAGAAGGGGTAAGTAACTCATCTCTAAACGTGTACAAAACAGCATCGCTCCAGAACTAAAATAGCAGTTCATTCACTCCCAAGGATTCAATTCATGTAATTAATCCTCAATACTATAGTAAGCTTTATTCATAAGCTTACTTTAGGTTAGATTTTATTATAGTGACTCTTTCTAGGCTGCGCCTGGTGCTTACCTCCAGATCACTCTCAGCAGTCGATTTCCTGATACGGTCGGCCAAGCGGTCGATAAAGATGTCGCCAAGCTTGGAGCTAAATCTGTTCAACGTCGTCCGCCCTGTACTCCATCTTCAGCAGCTACTTGTGCCCTGGACGAAGCAACGAAGAAGTACAAGACTCACCAAGTCAACCAGAGCGTCGGTTTCCTCCTCGAGTGCCTGTTTCAGCAGCGGGTCCGCGATGTCGTACACGGAGCCGACGTCGTCCGCCCTGTACTCCATCTTCAGCAGCTACTTGTGCCCTGGACGAAGCAACGAAGAAGTACAAGACTCACCAAGTCAACCAGAGCGTCGGTTTCCTCCTCGAGTGCCTGTTTCAGCAGCGGGTCCGCGATGTCGTACACGGAGCCGACGTCGTCCGCCCTGTACTCCATCTTCAGCCGCTGCTTGTGCCCTGGACATAACAACGGACAAGTTATTGACTTCTAAAGTGCTCCGCAGGTTGAGCCATGTGATAAATAGCATTACGCCAGGACGTATAGAAACAGATGAAAATTCAAAAAATGTATGCGAATTGCGAACTAACGCTAGATTAAAAAAAAACATTTCTCGCTAACGATTATCATCGATGTACAGATTATAAATTGGTCGTCCCTCGCGAGACCTTTATGAGTTGATGTGACATTGACATAATTTTGACATTAGCTATCGCTAACCATACACATATATTGTTTTTTTTTATACAAGTTATAGAATGAGCGATCGTCAACGTTTCTACACGGATCGACGCTAAGTCGTATGGCTACAGCTGAAAGGCGCTGCCTTCAATTAGCTCGTGTTAACGAGTTCAATACCAAATAGTTCGTAATTGCATGCGTGCCCTTTATTTTGACTAGTAAAAGATTTGATTCTAGACTTTCGTAGATTTCATCACGAAAAAAATCCATTTTCTGTCGCCTAGCACCCGGCGCGAGACCCTCCGAAAAGAAACTTTGTTTCAATAAAAATTGTCACGTCATTCAGTGAATGGGTCATTCAGGACATTTATTTTTAAATTATATGTATATTTATATGTACTAACTTTTCTATTAATATAATCAAAGATATTTACTGATGGCCTCCTTTTTTGCTGAAAACAAAAGAAAAATATTTATAAATTTTCAAGCGAGTATAGCTGGAAAAGCCTACTAGTAAAATATAAAAAAAATAGGCTAAAAGTTAAAAAATAAAGTTACTAATACAATGTAAGTAAACCAAAAAATGGAGATAAATTATGAAGGGTGCATAAGTGTACTTAATCACTCTGTAAAAATATTAAATAAATAGAAATAAGCGTTTTTATTTTTCCATAATGTCTGGAAAAATGGTTAGTATGCTTATTTTACTTTTCTATAGGTACATTATGAAAAAATTAATATGCTTATTTGATGTAATATTTTTATAGGATGTTTCCTTATCATGTACACTTATAAACCCTTCAATACTATTTCCATTTTTCGCAACACGTTGTTTAAATGGGAGTAATTTTTGATTGGGTTGACATAAAGGGTTGAATTGTTCATACATCCTATAACCTTATTAATATTAAGGCATCAATTCCATCTTAATACTTATACCCGTTCCTGCGAGAAACAGAATAACAAGTGGCGGACAAATAAAAAAAGAGATTCTAAAAGGTTTTCGCCATTCAAAATTCGGTTAAAAAATAAAAATCAACTTACTCAATTTATGGGATGTCGAAGTGGGAGGAACATTTTGTTCTGTTTTGTTAGTTTGGAATTGGGGTGCTTGTGGCCTGTTTTGGAATTGGGGAGCTTGCGGCCTGTTCTGGAACTGGGGAGTCGGTGTTAGCTGTATGTTCTGGAGATTCGGGTTCAGATTCGGTGGTGCAATCTTGGAAAACGGATTAGGGAATAGATTGCTTTTCTCGACTGCCGGAGTTGGCGCACTGTTCTGGAAACTCGGAACAGCTGTTCCTGAAATAATTGGAAAAGAAAACTCAATAAAGGAAATTGTTAAATAAGATGTTTCATCAATGTATGAGCCCTGGGCCAGGTCTATGTACGGTATACTTAGGTATAACCCAGAGCATATAAAGCAGTTTTTACAAATATATTTTCTTTAAAAATGGCTTGTTTGGTTGTACAAAATAAGTTTTCTGCTTATAATTGCAAAGCGTTCAAAGATTCATCATGGTGGTAACATGTCTTTCATTGCGAATTGACAGTTGACTTTGACAGAAATGTCAATTATTTACAGATTGTGTTGTGGTTAATTCTGGCAAAATCCTCCTATTTAGTTTGTATCTTATACAGTTGACGTAAAGTGCATTATGCTATGTAAAAAAAGTCGCTTCCATTCCGTTCTGCTATATAAATTGACCCTAACACTGACCTGGAATGTTCCCTGTAGCAGCTACAAACGCTGGAGGCGGCAGTTTATCAGGCTCCGCCGTGGTCACGTCACTCTGGTCTGTGCCGCTAGCACTGCTCTCTGGAACAACAAACAGCATAACAACGGTTATCACTTGTCTTCGCAGCATCATCGATTACACTATCATCGTCCCACATGTAATAACCGGCCTCGTAGGAAGGGGTACAAGTCCAACTCAAGTCCGACCGTTTATCTCTGACATTCTTTTATTTGGCTTTAAACTGGTAGTCTAATATCTCGCTATACAACGACATTTATGGCGGATCCCAATATTCAATCTACCTACGGTTTGCTTCACTAAAGATAGAAATTTGACATAACTTCTATGGAGCTTATGTCACATTGATATATGTAGTAGGGCAAATGGAAGATAGAATATTGGGAACCGGCATTAATGGATGAAAACTATTGTAAAATCAATTAAATAAGTCAATAAATATATTAAACTGTGATGTGAACGAAACTCTAACAAATAAAAATTTCAGTCCAGAACCATTGGAACATGAATGTTACAATGTTTCTGTACTGAAATTTTTAGGCAACCCTTTATTAATACGTTCAGAAACATATTTTAAATGATAAAATATATTTTTTTAAACCGATAATCAAATGGGTGAAAGTCGACCTTCCTTGGGATCCCCTACTATGACTATTTGGGACTATTGGAACAAGCAAGACGTTCACACAGTTTTAAGTGATACGCCTGCATATTTCAGATGCAGTCCCAGGACATACATACATAATTATCAACATATTTTTCCACACGAATCCGTCATAATATATAGTCTTGAACTCGTGTGTGTGTGTGTGAAGGTCAAATGTATTCACTTACAACAGTAATAATTTAATTATAATTAAAAATTAATGATTCTGGCGAAATCGCGTCATCCATCTTCGCTCTTCGACGGATTTAATGAAAAATGCAATGAAATGAGGGTATTATTGTGCATCATTATGAAAGCCCAGCCTCCACACAAAACTGAGACATATCCTATTGCAGTATATATTATAAATCTCTATCTCTATATCAAGACTATCTCTCCCGACCTTATAAAACATATAAAGCATCAGCACTTAGTGACGTAACGCATTTATTTTTAGGCTCCGCCCTGAAGCATCATTTTCAATTTGTCAAAACTGTAAAATGGCGCTAATGTAAGCGACAACACCATGTACTGTCAGCGGTACCAAAATGTTGCGGGCTATAACGACGCCATATTTGAGAAATTTTTGTCTTAAACATACGTCACATTTTTTTTACGTCCTCTAAGCGTATTTTGGCATTGCTTCCGACGCTCTACCAACGAGATTCGGGAAAGCCCTACGAACTTATATGCTACTTGTAATTTCTCTAAACTCTGTCTATTCGTTTATTTATTTTTGACTCATGATACAGATATAGCAAAAGTGCGAGGGATAGAGAGAGACAAACGTAACGTGGTCTGTATCCGTCACTATTGCTATATCTGTTTCGTGTGTCAAAAAAAAAAATGTACACAGAGTATATAGCCTTAAAATGCGCCTAGCCTGTCTTTACGAACTACGCGTTCGAAATTCGTGTTATTGTTGTTATGAAAACGCTCACGACACGCTGTGGCACTCACGGAAATTCCCGTTGTGGCTGTGTCGCCACAACGTATTGTCCGCAATGATTTGTGTTCAACATAGTATGTATATTGTATACCCATGCATGTATATTGTATGTATGTAGAGCGAGAACCAACTTCTAGTAGGGAGTCCAGAAAACGCCCCATAAGCATATAGGGATAAGAACATAGGGATAAGAGGAGGAAACTTTTATAGTATGGAGGCAAAAAAACCGCTCTATATGCACGTAGAGATATGGAGCGAGAGGAATCTTTCGTAAGGAATCAAAAAGACGCCCTTTATCCACATGGGGTAAAGCAACGAGAGGAATTTTCTATTAGGGTGTCAAGAAGACGACATATAAGCACATTGGGATAAGAAGCGAGAGGAAATTTCTTGTTGGGTATCAAACATACGCCCTTTAAGCACATAGGGGTAAAGAGTGTTCTTTTGAATGCAACCGGAGTATAATTAGCAGTGAACACGGAAGCTGAAAGGGCTTCCATACAATCTTAATGGTATGTTTCAGAAACGCGAAGACGAAGAGGCATATCGTGCAAGTTAATCAGATTTTTAACTGCATAAGACACCACTCCCGGCTTCTGTAGCAGAAAGCTGAAAAGAAGGTTTATTACGCGGCAACTATTTGACCCAAAATGGCAGCTGTCAAGTATACATCTACTCGTCCCTCGCCTCACACACTTTTATTCGCGGTGCCCTCATACCGCAACTCAGTTGATACCCAGAAATGTGTTCTACCGTCTGCGCAGGGTTCAACTTACATGCCACCTCCTATTCAAAGTTGTGTCATCATCGGCAGCCAAAATCTCATTTAAATTAAGATTTTGGCTAAGGTTGATCGGAATCCTTTATAAAGGACTCCAAAGTTAAATTTTCCTCGATATTTTTCAATCTAAGGCAGCGTTCTTACCAAACGTTTTGTCTACCGCCGACTGCAAATCTCACAAATCACACCGCTAATCACTCATCCAGTCCCCTAACCCATGGGGTGAAAATTTTACCCCCCAATTTTATCCTGTGGGATAAAATATTTTCTCCGCCGGCTAAAGCACGGCAAAGGGGGAAAGGAAAAGTCACTCCCCAATTTATCCACGAGGAATATATTTTCACCCGTGCACTCCGAGGAGAGTGGAACAAAAGTGATGCGAGCTACGTATCCAATCAGATACGCAACGCGTGGTGGCGTAGTGTCGCGCGCTCTTACTGTTAGTTTCAGTCATCGGCACATGCGTTTCATTCATCGCAATCGTAAACACATTCTGTCATCCGATTGGCTGGAAGATGTCTACAAAAGATTTGGCCAATTAGTGGGCATAATTTGCTGCGGCGGCTGACAAAGTTGGCGAGAACGCAGCCTTAAAAATCCGATTCCGAACTTACCTCCCTTGTTTTCGGCTTCATCTCGCTTGAGCTGAACAACATACTTCTCGACGGGTTCGAACAGGGCGATATCGCCGTCAATAGGGTACTTCGTGCGGTACAAATGCAGCAACTCCTCGTTCGTACTGGCGATCTTGTCGCCCAAGATCACATCGATGCGTGCGGCGATGCAATCCCTCAACTTCTTGCGTATGGCGTTTTCAAAGTCGATCGGGTTCAGTTCGGATCGGGTTCGATGCCCCGTGTCCTCGTCGCGCCGAAAGCCGCGATTATCGTCGCGTCTAGAATCGCGATTATCGTCACGTCTAGAATCGCGGTAGTCGCGGCCGCGCGCGGGCGAGCGTTCGCGTCTTCCGTCGGATTCGTTACATTTAGATGTTCTGGATCGCGACGACCCGTTGTCGGATCCCTCGTGATCCGGTTCGCCCCTTTCGGTTTGTTCTCCGTGACCGCGCCACGGTTCGTCGTCTCGTCTAGGGGAGCCACTTTGTCTCTCCCACAGAGCTCCGCTGTTATTGGCAGCACTGACGGCGTTATTGGCGGGTTGTTGCGGGTAGGACGAGTATGCGGGTAGTTTCGGGCTCTTCCATTGGCTCACGCTGGGCTGCGGTTGTTGGTACGCTGCTTGGTAGGCGGGCTGCGGCAGCGGTTTCGGCGTTGGAGTTTGCGCAGCTTGATTCTCGTAGTTGGGATATCCCGTCTGCGAACAAATATCGGAGAATACGCTATAGTTCAAACACATATATGAAGCCATGTGAAAGAACCCATAAGCTTATAGTATAAATATTAGGAGGTTCATCCACTTTGTGCAATGTGCATATTCAAAGTTGCCATTTGTATGGCTAAATTTAATCTGTAAAGAATCTTAATTATACATATCATAGTTTTAAATTATTATGTGAAGATCTAATCGTCACAAGTTGATATTGTTAGTATTGGTATTACTCCCTGATTACCGATGGGGGCTATCATTTGTGCAAATAACCCATGAGGTCCAAACCTTCACAGCGCACAAACGGTTAAATATGCATCTGCATGGTAAGACCACTAGATTCTTTATAGTGCAAGAAACCGAAGGACAAAGTACAATAAGTATGTAAAGTGGCTAAAATACGCAAAACGCGGTCTTATTGCCACGGGCAATCTTTTCCAGGCCAACTGTTCTTGATGCGTGAGTTTTTAAACTTCTTCCATACAACATAACTCCAACTTAGAAATGAGTTAATCCAACCGCAAACCACAACGGTATCCAAACGCACATTACGGTTGCAGTTGTGGCTATCCGCCACCCGGCTAACCGTAAGTGTAACTTCCTGTGGCTAGCTGTACGGATTCTTTAAAGTTGCTTGCCTAACAAATACGTATTCTCAAAATATGGGATTCCCATTGTGAAACATTTCACCATAAATGGGAATGGAATATAAATTGTAGTGTACCTTATTTACAAGTCTTGTCAGCATGGAATGGTGCCAAGAATACTGGCTGCATTTCCACGTTGAACAGCTAGGTTGATTTGTTGCACAAAACATGAGGATCTTGTTACGCGAGCATAATTTAACATAGATCTTGTAATAAATTCAAACAAGTACTTACCTTGGGTGACATGTAGAATGGCAGATTACTGTACGCAACTGTTGGCGTTTGCATACGATGTTGCATGGTAGGTTGCGTCATTGGTTGAATGGTTGGCTGCATGGTTTGTTGCATGGTATGCTGCATAGTTGGTGGCCTCATATGTTGCATAGCTGGCATGGGTGGGACAGCATTTTTGGGATTGTTTTGCGGCAATGTGGGTACAGTTGTAGGCTTTCTATGAGGGACGTGTGGATTTTCTATAGGCCGGTAGGGCTGTTCTGACATCTGGAAATAGGATAAAACAATACAACCTGCAGGTTACTTGCCATAATTAGCCGAAAGCCTTAAATAAGGGATGATGTGTAGATGCATGAAAAAATATCTCAAAAAGTCTAGCTCCATATCCAATAGGGAGTTGAAAAATGTAACATAAATCTTAAGTCACATCCCTAAAACAGTATAATGTTTCAAAATTAAATAATAAGTTTTGTATTGAAATTAAAACAAAATAATTGGGTCTTCTTGTCTCCATTAATGTATTTCTAGGATCAAGTAAAAAGGTTAGCTACCAGCACACTATACAAATTACCTTGTATATCATCAAATTATTTACATATATTATATCAATGTAATGTGTCAAATAAGTATTTTATCAATGACTAGAGGTGTGTAACTCCGTAGTAAGTCACTACAGGGATCCGTAGTTGTTGCCGAAAGCCTTATCAACTTGGTGCTCACACAAATGATTCAGATTCCTCTAAATTAGTCCAGAGTCTGGTTTGAGGAATATTTTGCTGCAATCTCTTTCTCGTCACCTCGTGTCACTCCTACATTAAGTGGATTCTAAGGAAGTTTAACTTATGATTTTGTACAATTCCTAGATCAAAAGATCTAAGAATTCAGAAGCAATAGTCAGTCTGTATGTTTATTTATAAGTCGACGCTCCCGGCTCGACACAACATTCCTCCGAGTCTAAAACTTAATAAAGGTATTGTTAGGAATAATTCGATCTTTAGACTGAGACTTAAGAGGAGTCAAACAAGAGTCGGACTCAATAAGAAGAGTTGGAATTGATAAGAGGACCGGGTTTCCTATTGATGGTTGTAAGTTGGCAGTCCATTTTTTTTTCACACATAGTTCATAATATATTAAACCTAGCACTGAAATATTTTAGTGCGATTCTCAGTAATTTACGAGAAATAAATTTTCAAAAATCACAATATTTTGTATGAAAATTCAAAATATTGTGATTGCAAGCATGGATATACCTTTTTCTGGCGGACATCTTCAACATACAGCTGGCACCCTCCTATATAAAGTCCATTGATCTGTCTAACCAAAAACGCCGCATCGCCTTCATCCGCCAGGACGACTGTAACACGCTTATTTTCACCCTCGGGGACAAAGTTGTCCAATATCACCTCGTTTATACCGCATTTGGATTTTATCAAGGCTTTTATGTCGATATAACGTATCTGTAATAAAATAATTTGTAATTTAAACTTTAAATAATGACTGTAAAACTGAAAAATGCCAAATCAGTAAAGCATGGGAAATAATAATATTACGTACATCTTTCGGTAGGTTGTGGATGACCAAAAGCATCTTGGACACATAAATTATCCAATTCGTGATTTGCACTTGTACAAATAAATAATTGTATTTTATTTGTATTATTACTTTTTTGATGAATTATAATCAGTGTTGCCATTGGCGGCTGGGTATCTGAAAAGGAACGAAATTCGAGGTGAGGGAACGAAGAACATAATATAAGTTTTTAAATCAATTTTTTTCCAGAAAATTTAATTGTGCAAGACTTTAGGTTTATTGCGTTTATATTCATTTAAGTTATATCTATGTATTGTCACCAAAGACACCTATACTATAGAGTATAGACCCGGCGGACCGCGCGAAAAAATGTCGCCAGTTTATGGGAGCAAAAATGTTCAGCAAAAATGCCTATTTTCAATCACCACAGAACATCACACACACAGTCACCGGAACGGCGGCACTCGGCAGTCGTCTCGCTCGCCACAGACTAAAGAAGCGGATTGTTTTGTTATGGCTGCGTTCCTTTGGTCTTAGCTGCGTTCGTACCTACTTGCTTAGGAAAGGGCGGCAGTTTTGGGCCGGATGGAGAAATGAAACGCAATTTTTTGCTCTTGATTCTTGAACACAGATTATGTGGTCTTGACTTCCATTATTATTTTCTAATTTTGTTTTCGTAAAAGAACGAAAAGAACGGTTGAAGTAAGGGAACGCCGAGGGAACGCTTGATCATAAAATAGAACGCTTTTCGTTCCATAAGGAACGATCTGGCATCGCTGATTATAATAATTATTAACAGTGTGACCGTTTCAAAATTGGCGAATCTGCCGAACACCGGCAAAAAATCTGCCAAAATCTGCCAACTCGATTCTGTATAAGTACTGAACATACAAGTGCAGTTTGCAATGATAGCCTAGTAGTTTTGACGTCAGAATATCCCCGTTCCATCGACACAAGACAAAAGTTCCAGTTTAGTACCTATGTAAGATTTCCATCTAGCTTAATCATGTTAGAGAAGTAACTTGTACTGGCTGTTATTTAAGAAGATATTAATTTGTATAGAATAAGAGTTCTATTTTTGTTTTTCACTCAATAAACTGATGTCAACATGGCAGCAGAGCGCTGAATTAAGAAAATTTTTATTTTTCAAATTTTTCTTGAAAAACGGAAAAAATTTTCGGAATGTTTCCACATCAAATCAGTTTTGAGAAAATGGACGGCCAGTCGAATTATTTCACATGGAAAATTCAAATGCAGTTGCTCCTCATATCGGAAGACTTGTGGCAGTATGTACTTAAGACGCCTTCAGAAACGGATACGGCGGGCCTAAAGAACGATGATAAGGCGAGAGCAAAGATATTATCCGAACATGTTTCTTCATGTTTCTTTCGGAACATGTTTCTACGCCTAAGTGTCCGTACAGAGAAAGTGGAAGGAGGAATAACCTCAAATAGCTCCTCAGAGCACTCCCCATTGAACAATCGATAGAACACACATAGGGAGCTTACGTCCCTACGGTGTTATAAAGATTCCAGTTTGTTATAAAGACTGGGATCGTCAACAAGTCTTACTGCCCGCTTTTGTATCCGGTCAAATGGAAGTAGTTGGTAACGAGGTGCTCCAGCTCAGTTGGGAGCAGTACTCTATGTGCGGCCGCACTTGCGCTTTATATAGTTGGAGCCTGTGCTTAGGTGTAAAATAGCGCTTAGCTCTGTTGAGCACTCCGAGTTTTTGGAGGCTAACTTAGCTTTACTTTCCAAATGGTTGCGGAACTGGACATCGCTCGAGACGTTGACGCCAAGGATATTGATACTATTGGCACATGTAAGGGGGTGTTCTGAAATATAGCTTAAAGCAGAACTGTTCATTAAGTAGGTACCTATTAAGCTTAGAGCAGAACTGTTCTATAAGTAGGTACTTATTAATACAATATTAATTTTCATGGTATCTATGCAGTAGGTACTTTAATAATATGCAATGTACGCGGGGACTGGAGTGCAGAAGGCGGTGCAAGGGGAAAGAACACAGGATAGGTAGCGCGGCGCCGTCGCATGGTCGGCGCTGAGGTCGGCGCTCTACGCAACTGACGTGTCCAATATAATAATACCTACCTATTCTACAACTTGGTTTTTTTCTGTATTTTTAGGATTTAGTTAGGTTATAACATAGGTGTTAACAGGGGTTTTTCGTTAGGTATACCATGGGCATACCTAATATTATATAAAAGAAAGTCGTGTTAGTTACACTATTTATAAATCAGGAACGGCTTTACCGATATGGCTGAAAATTGGTGAGGAGGTAGCTTAGAGCCAGGAGACGGACAGAGGATACTATTTATTCCGTTCCAGAGAAAAAAAATTATATGGCAAAACAACGTTTGCCGGGTCAGCTAGTACTATTATAAAGTCGAGGATGATTGAAAAACTTACTTTGCACCACTCCTCCCAAGACTTTTTTGCCCCCGTTAACGAATTTAATTGTTCGCTGATATCTATCCACCTACTTTTTGCTTCGTTTTTGCTAAAGGTGGAGGAAAATTTCCCACTTTTGAGCTGTGGGTCAGTCTCGACTAATTTCACTAGGCGGCACTTTTGCTCCGCACTAGCAAATCTTTTATGTGTTTTTTTTTTCCATCGTTATTTAAAGTTTTAGCATCGAAAGTTTTATTTACCTATAATCAACACCAGAAAAAACACAAACATGTATGACAATGACAGTAGACAGGGCGGCCTTGGTACGTTCCGTTTTATAGAAAGCGCGTTACGTAACATTTAAAATTGACTCAAAGAACATTGTGTTTTATTCTAACACGTATTAGTTTTAGTTTAATTAATGTATCTCATATTAAGAATGAGCCTTATAATCAAAATTTACAAAAATAAACTAGGACTAGGTGGGTCCACAAAGTTTGCAACAGCGTTTTAAAAACTCCTAAATGGAACGTAAGATCCGTATCTATAGTCATGATCACGTTGTGATCGAATTGATAGTACGAATGGTAAATTGTTCTATGAGTACTCCAGAATACGAGTTATACGAAACATTCGAACTTTTCATTCGAATGGACAATCCGCATACGAATTTACCACACGAAAAAAGTACTACTGCACTAGAATCGGCCCCCTGGACAGGGCGGATCGCGCGAAAAAATGTCGCTAGTTAACCGGTGGCCAAAATGCTTGTTTTGTCACCAACAGTAAGGCCACGTTGTAGCTCGCTCAAAAATGTGGCTATACCACAAAAAACAGATCGAGTTTGTCCCCAGTGAATGCGTCATACGCACAAAGAGCGTATCCGTCATCATATATAGATGACGTCACGAATTCAAGGAAGCTCTTACGCATTAGATTAATCCATTCATGACTGGTTGCATGAACTGAGATGAATATTTAATAATAATTCAATTCAAAATTCTTTATTGCGAACTTGGTTACAAAAGTTGGGTCTTCATAAAAATTATAGGTACTTAGGTACATTCAAGTTCCACCGCATGGCATGCAATATAACTTACAGACTAATGATAATTTATTGAAAAAAGACAATAAAAATAAACCTCACGCAATGACATATTTTTATTGGTCCTTTCAAAATTTCCCAATGACGCCTTTTCGTCATAAAATAATAGAACAATAATAATAATATTTTAATAATTTTATGTATTACTAAAATAGTTAAATGTTAATTACTAAATGTTTATAGCTGACCTGGCAAACGTTGTTTTGCCATTTAATTTGAATGTCATAGCTTGTGGTAGAGTTTTCACTTTTCATAACATAACATTATTAGGCCTATGTGAAAAATAAAGATTTTCATTTTCATACACGGTTTGAGATGATGATGATGACGGAGTGTTCGGCCACCAATCAGCATATTTCCGGCCCGGCCGCCAGTGGGCGCGCCCACAACTCGCCAAAGGGCTTTAGGAAAGTTGCTCAATGTCGCAACGCTGTTATAAACTTATACGGACCATTATAAAAGTTGAAAAGGCAGTGGGCTGATACACTTTCGACTTCCGAAACAACGGTCAACTGCGAGACGGGCCGCTTATCTTGCCAGCTCTTCTCGGTGCAAATCGTGGCGGTAGAGTCATTTCATAAGTGCCTGTGTGATATAAACATATAAAACTCAAAAAACTCAAAACTCAAAATATATTTATTTCACATAGGCCTAACTTACAAGGCACTTGTAAAACGTCAACAATATTTGTTACATAATATTATGTACGATGATAACTACAACTAAGTTTACGAGGGTTCCAACGCACCCTGCACTGAGAAGAAGCCCACAACAAACTCAGCCGGGTTTTGTTTTCGGTTATCACCACTTCACAAAAGCTCTTAAAAACTAGTTGAGCTAGTAATTATAATACAGCAGTTCATTCACTCCCAAGGATTTGATTCATGTAAATAATCCTTAATACTATAGTAAGCTTTATTAACAAGCTTTCGTTTTACAGCGACTTTGAACTTATTGAGGGCTACTATTTATCCCGGCAAAATGTGTCATTCCCGCGGGATTCTATGGTAAAAGCTGGTGGTTGATGTGAAATAGTAATACACCCATGTTTTTTCATGAGATGTAATCATGTAACTACAAATAAAGATCTTTGAATTATTTTCCTTTACTTGCAAGATAAAAGAGACCAAGCTCCTTGCTACATTTTACCTCAACTGGAAACACTCTACGACTAAATATGAATATTATGTTTTGATAATAAGTGGTCTTGATTCTTGTGGTCTCTTGAACTTCTAGAGACCACGCCATTTCTGATTTCTTGATTTTTGACACTGCTCAAGGTTGAATAGTGTTTTTTGTTATTCAGAAATAGTGTTTCTTGAAATCATCAGGTTTGATGTAGTCACATTATTTAGTCGTCTAGAACCGGTTTTCGTCCTCGTTTGCATTGGTCATACAGTGGTCATGACCCACATTCTATAGTAAGAATTCATTAGATCACCACTTCTTAGTACATACACAATATACATCTTTCATTAAAGTATTATAATTTACCAGATGCTGATGAGGATCCGAAATGGTCACTGACTATGGGCCTCATAAGAAGGCTCGGAGTCAGCGAGCTACGATCGGAGTATCTTTGTTACTACTAAATCATGGTTACTATACCATTGAAGAATTTCTTAACGACAAAGATTTTTGGAATGATAGAAATATGCTTCCATCTCCTCACGAGATATCTTAAAAATATTATGTTATAATTTTTCATACTTTATAAGAAATCTTGTATTATAACAATGACATTTTTGAAAAGAGCAAGTGCCGAGTTTCTTGCCAGTTCTTCTCGGTGCAAACCTGCTTTCCGAACCTGGCGGTAGAGTTTTGACTTTTCATAAGAGCCTATTATTTAGGCCTATGTGAAAATAAATATTTTCATTTTCATTTTGCGCGAAATAATCATAAACGAGATCCCTAAAAGAACAATGTGGGTCGACATAGCTCAACGTTATAGCAAATGGAACATAGCTCGTAGAACATCAGGGTCCCAAGGTGCTAGAAAGGCGTCGAAGCACCAGAAAGCGTAGTGTTGGCAGACTCCCCACTAGAGCCGAATACGACATCAAGAGAGTTGTGGGTAGTCGCTGGCTTCAAGCGGCACAAGATCGTGGTATTTGGCGGTGATTTCAGGAGGCCTATGCCTAATGCCAACATAGGACATCCATCGGTAAAACGACGAGGACTTTGCCGCAATGTCAGATAGTTTGCCGTAAAGCAGTCATCGGGAAGCGTTACTGACTACTGACATAATGAGACTTAACGACGACAAAGTCCTTTACGCACTGTATGATGTATCCAATACAGGCATTGCGCAGGGGAATCACTTAACACCAGCTACACAATCCGGAATCGAACCTGTGATCTAGTACAGCATTCTCACCACTATACCAACGAGGTAGTTGTAATAGTATGTAGAGTAGGGACAGGAAGACATGACACGGTTTTTCATCCGCTTTGTGTTGTGAGCGACCTACTGAGACTTGGCGGAGCGCCAAGCCAACGTTTGATCAAGTGCTCATTTGCCATGCGCCTTGGTCAAACTAGGCGCCACCCATTGTCTTATGCTTTTTACTAGGTTCTATAAGTATAAGCTACTGGCAGCTTCGCAGACTTTCTGTTTTTTACAAATCACACCAGAATAGCTGCCCCAGAATGGGGAGAGTGAGCCCATAGGGACAAGGAGCGAGAGGAAACTCAAACAACTTGTCTAGAAGGCGCCCCGGGAACACGCCAAGAGCAAGTACCGAACGGGCGCCCTCCCGCGTTTCGACCCCCATAACCGCGAGGTTGATTGGGCCATGGGTGGTGGAGGGTTGTCCTTACACTAGAATAGTCGTTGTCTGACAAAAGTACCTACCGTACGTATTATTTTGAGTACATACAGGCTATATCCACTGTCCTCATTATAGAAGAGAGAGACAGATGAAGGAGACCAAAATCTACAAATGGTTCTATGGCCAATTATTATTTAATCTATGGCCAATCAATTATTTTTGAGGTTTCCGTACCCAAAGGGTAAAAAGTGCCGTCCATCTATCACCATAGGGTGTTTATGTAAACAGTGATAGTTACGCCAGTTGAAATTTTCGTTTTTTTTAACTTCCGATTTTCCGGAGTTAGGTATAATAATAACCTGAGGCAAGCTGTGGCACACATAGCATCCGACATAGGCAGGCCTTGTAAACATCCCTACCTTTTCGATGATTCGATCATTTAACAAATATTTAGACATCAATTCCTATAGGTAACCCGCTACCGCCTACATTTTACACACAGGCACAAATTACATCAACTTTCGATTTAGGGATGGTCGGACTCGCGCTTGACCCAAATCCGGACATCGCCACAAAAACACGCTTTTTGCGAGACTAGTTTTTACCGATTACTCTAATATTGGTCCTAACAGGTATAACTTCGTCGCGTCAACATCTCGTGATGTTGCTCCGGTGTTAGAGCGAAACATACGTAAAAAAGTTTTTAGACGGTACGCTACGTCGCTTGAGCTTGTCGCTCGCGCACTTTTATTCAATTTTTTAGTATTTGTTGTTATATCGGCAACAGAAATACATAATCTGTGAAAATTTCAAGTGTCTATCTATCATGGTTCAAGAGATACAGCCTGATGAAAGACGCACGGACGGACGGATGGCGAAGTCTTAATAAGAGGGTCCCATTTTTACACTTTGGGTACGGAACCCTAAATATGTATAAGAACGACAGCTGTTGTGTTTGAAAAGCCACATGATCATTGTCATTGTCGATTGCATAGTATGTAATTCCCATACATCTTTTGAAGTTCGTTCAATTTAAATATGGATCGATAGGTTTGTTAGACGATCCTAGATAAAACATATTATAACTAAGGTGTGTGCGTGTGTGTGTAATGGCCTTATGAGACTCTGAGCTCTGCTTCTAGAGGTTTGGAGCCCGGATATGCACCTCTAAATTTTTAGAATTATGTGAGTTTGTGAAAGTGTCGAAACTAAATATTACTTCTTATCAGTGAAGGAGCACATAGGGGGCAAACCTACATGCCTTGTCACCCCCCACCTTGTCCCCAGCAATGCAGCAATAGGAAAAAAATCTCGATGATGAAGATGTTTTCAATCTGCCTACATTAACTATTTATGTAGGAAGTGTTGTTCATATAAAGTTCTCTAGCTGATATTGACGATACCTGTTATGTATTAAATAATTAACATAAAGTGTAACTCATATTGCCTTATTTGTACATAAACCAACTCTACTAAACTAATCTGTCTATACATTTATGTGCATGTTAAATCATAATAAACTGACAACCCAGCCTGTAGCAGGACACATTAATTTGTTTTGCTATAATCCGCTACTTGAAAAGACTCTGTATGGTACAATATGCAGGAACACTGCCCACATGAAACACCACACACAACTTTCCAACACTTTCTTCATCCTCAGACATCCTCAAGAGATTTTGACTTCACAATGTGAAATCATAGTTACTACGATTATAGCAAAACAAATTTATCTGACCTGCTAATTATGGATTTCCACAAAATAACACCTGCTTTTATTCAATAACCAAACCTATCTTCGCTCAGGTAATAAAGCATAAATGCCTATTAGTTTTGTCCGTTGTAGGATAGCATTGGTCTGATTGGTTAGGTATATCACGGGACTAGCTTTTCACCCATGGCTCTGCTCGCATTAATTGCATTTTATAATGCCCAGCAGTGGGATAAAAAGTAGCCTAAATCCTCAGTAAATGGGCTGTCTAAATCTGGGGTTTAGTTTAGCAATGAAACTTGCAGAAGTTGACTTCTTCAAGCTATGTCTATTGTGTAAACAGTCCCGTCAAACTCACTTCCTGAAGTTTTTTACCTTGCAGGACTTGCCACGAGTTGCAAATGTAAACACAATCTTGGAGCTTCTGGCGAGACTTGCCGTTTACTTGTGGACAGAGATAGCCTTAGAGTAATGTAATGTCATCGTATTGTAACCTCATAGACCATAGACTGTAGAATATACGAGTATAATTGTCACAGATACTTATCAACAGAATTGACAACAGACAATCAGTCTCCATTTGATGAACTCTACTCTGGCTTCATCCAATTCAATGAGAAATTATCTCTATTCAATGTGTTTTCACTTTTCTCTGAGATGTGTTTATAATATTGTATTACAAAGCACATTACTAGAATGATAACTGACTTTAGGTTCTATGATGAATAAGCGAGAGTTGTAAAGCAAATACCTATGAAGGAATTTCTCACTCAAAGTTATTTGTTGGTATCCAAGATTCTTACCACTACTTTAATTAAAATATTATTATATATTCCATCAAAGGCTACACTAAATATAAACTCAATATTTATGCTAATAATTGAAAATAACCTTTGAATGTAAGTCAGACAAAGACCAAAAAAAATTATTCATCTAATTGTAGGAGCTATAAAAAACAGTCAAAAACAAAGTTAGTTTAGCTATAAATTTTGGTGTTTGATGCATAGTGGATTCTTTTTAAAATTTCTGATGTCATACTAATGTAAGCGAATACTACAACCACGAAAAATTATCGACTATAGTCAGTAATTAAAAACCTTGACTGTGTTTTGTCAGTGAACGTATTTTTAAGAGATTGAATAGAACCGTAATTTTCCTAAGAACTTTTGAGTTTGGAAATTATAAAAATAAAATAAAGTTTAATAGTGTCAACAAAGGCAGTGACTCATAGACACAGCCAGAATGAATGAACTTAAAGTTTAACCTGATCAAGTATTATATTATCTGTGACCTGATTTTATTCTAGAGCTATTAAATCAACAAGAACAGAAATTATATCAAAATTAGGTTACAGCTTGCGATCGATAAAATATATTTAGACAAAATCCTGAAAGCTCAAGTCACAAGATGGCGGGAGTATAACCCGGCTGAATAGAGTTAAACGGAAGCAATAGGAAGCGCTGGACTAAAGACGCGACCTCAATTCGGTCGGGTAACGGGTTATACGTTTGATCCGACAGATGTACGGATTCTTCTTTCTTATCAGTTTGTAGCGCAATTTGGAGCCGACTTATTCTGCTAGATAGTTTCTAGATTAGTTCTAGATGTATACTCACCAATTTAGCTGTCCATTAGCACTTGATTTAACACGAAACACTTAATTTTTTACATAAGCACTCTGCGCCCTTACAGAAACAACATCACGAGTACACTGGCGCTCAGTGTTGCCAGAGTATACTCAGCCGGAGCGTTGGGCATTTAAACGAAAGCGTAAATTATAAGTCGTTTTTTTAAATAAACACAACAACGCGTTACTTAGAAAAAGTCCATTTATTATTCGATTGCTTTTTTAAATTGATTGATTTTTATTTGCTACGAATCTGATCTTTTTTAATGAGCAGTAAGGTTGGTTTTATTTTGCAAGATTTTTAACCAAACAACGAAATTTAACTTACTTTAATTAATAACAGCTTCAATTCTAAAGAAGTGAGTACGAATCTGATCTTTTTTGATGAGCAGTAAGGTTGGATTCATGTTGCAAGATTATTAAACGAAATAACGAAAATGTATTTGCTTAAAATATTTTAATTTTTTTGTTTACGTTTTTAACTTATTAATTTCTTTCCGTTGACAGTTGCGTTTTTTCCGCGTTGGCGAAAACATTGCCTAAACTGTTAAATTATTAAGTTGAGCAAATAACGAAAAACTAAAAATAAGCAAATAAGCAATTATGCAGTAATTAAAAGTGACTTTTGAAAAACAGTAAAATGAAAAAGTCTGCTTATTGTTTTAAGCCGTTTTGCCCACCTCTAGTTGCATGTCCTGATGGGGGCTGCCATTAAAATAATATATTTTGACGAATACTATTTTAAATTTAATAAAAAAATATTGTCATAGTGCATTTTTAGAGCATAATATTTAATTTTGTTTATCGTTTATGCAGCTATTTTATTGTAAATGACGATTTTTTTTTTCTTTTTTTTTAAACTGGCACCACAGTGATTAACTCTTTAAATGTTGGTGGTAAAATGTCCCGATGGCCATACAATTTTTTTTTATAGGGGACGTTACTGGGCACTATACCAATGATGAAAGACTAGGTATACTGCGTTCAGCGTTATTTTGCCTCTGACAGCTGTTTCTGTTAGGTTGGCATTACCCGCCATTCTTGCTGACAAGTACCTTTAACACAGTGTGAAGCTCCTTGCGTTTTCTTAATTTTTTTTGATTTTAAACGTGTTAATCATGCCAAAAAGGATTCAAAGTAGCGGCAGAAAAATTGTATCCTCAGTTCGTAATTTTTGTGAACGGGAAAAAGCTAATGGAGGACCAATAATCCCATTTGAACATGTTCGTCAACGTGTAGCCGCCATGACTGGTAAGTAAATTAGTGTTACCTGCTTTTCATAGTTTCCCGTTATTAGGGATCGAAAGTTATTTGTTTTGCTAATTAAAAAATTATTGTTTGTATGTAGGCACGATGTTTTAATTGTAATACATTCCGTACATAGGTATATGTATAATAATTATATTTGTTTTAAAAACATAGTATTTGATTCTTATTGTATAAACTAGCTGCGCCCTGCGGTTTCACCCGCGCAAGTCCCGATCGGTTTTTTTTCTTTAATACAAACCTTTGTTACATTATGTATTATTTAATAACAAGATTAATTAAAAAAATGTACAATATGCATGTTATTAATGTAATGTTTTGTATTTCAGGCGTTTCTGAGAGAACTGTCACCACTATTACCAAAGAGTGTGAGGTTGCTGCTTCCACGTCTAAGAAAATATGTACTCCCAGGAAAAAACGCTGCCAATCGAATAAAATTCAGTTAGATGATTTTGAACTATGTGCAATCAGAACTAAAATACATCAAATGTACGTAGTCAGAAAGGAGTTGCCTACTTTGGGCAAGCTTTTGGCTGAATTAAAAATTGATATTAACTTCAATGGAGGTCGTACCACACTATGGAAAATAATTCGGCAAATTGGATTTAGATTTAAAAAATGTGGTTCTAAAAGAAAAATTTTAATGGAACGATATGACATTGTAGCCTGGAGGTAGGTACAGATACTTAAATATTTTAAGACAAAATCGAAATGAAGGCCGACCTATCGTATATCTTGATGAAACTTATATACACGCTTCATATTCTGTCAACAAATGTTGGCAGATGGAAAATGAACAAGGTGTTTTAAAAAGCGATTCAGTTGGTGCACGCTGGATCATCGTTCATGCAGGTGGCGAAATGGGGTTTATTCCAAATGCACAATTAATATTTAAATCGCAGTCGAAATCAGGAGATTACCATGATGACATGAACAGGACGAATTTCAATAAATGGTTAGAAGACAAACTCATCCCCAATTTACCGCCTAATAGTTTAATTGTTATGGATAATGCGCCCTATCACACTGTAAAGGTGAACAAGGCACCAACAATGAGCTCTACCAAAACTGATATGCAAAATTGGATCACAAATAAGGGGTTATCTTATCTTCCTACTATGGTGAAAGCTCAATGATACGAAATTATAAAAGAGCATAAAGAAGCTCCAAAATATGAAGCTGATCAACTTCTTGAAGCGCATGGACACAAAGTTGCTAGGTTACCACCATACCACTGCGAACTTAATCCTATAGAATTTATGTGGAGCCTGTTGAAAAGGCGTGTAGCTGCTAAAAATGTTGGACAGGAAGCAGACAAGATACTACAATTAACAGAAGAAGCGTTCCAATCGATCACTGCAGAAGACTGGCAGAAGCAGTGTCAACATGTGTGCCATATTGAACAACAGTTTATTAAAACAGATGGAATTATAGACTCTGAAATCGATAAATTTATTATAGAATTAAATGACGAGTCTGATACAGAATCGGACAGCAGCAGTTCCGACGATTCACGTTCATCAGCAGACAGTGACGAACCACTAGCGACCCGCTTGGATCACTCTTATTCAAAATAAATAAAACCTATAAAAATGTTGTTTTAATTTAGTCATATATTACCTATGTATATAGATAAATGCAAACTTGAGGTACATAATACTAATTGAAATACCTATTCTAATTATTTTAAAGTACCGGCGCCGCACCGGCGCCCTGCAGTTTTACCCGCATGAGTCCTGATCCCGTACCTATGAATATTGGGATAAAAATATACCCACAAACCAAATCCAAAGATTACAAACTTAAATTCTAACATCCAAACTTACTTTAATTTAGAAATTTAACTACGAAAATATTTCGCAGTTTCATACCGGGTATCTTCCAAACCTTAAGCGGCAACACAGAGCTCAGGTTAGGCAATATGACAGCCAGAGGCAAAATAACGCTGAACGCACTATACTCAGACGAGAATTCGCGCAGAATTACATGCTTTGAGAGTTGGGTTGAGTCATGGTTATTTTTACTCTTTTACAATGAAACGATTTCAGTTGGTTATCTGTATTCTCTTGTTCACACATAACTCTGCAATGTATCAGGCATCCCTTAGATGGATGGGATGTTGTAAATGACTCGATTTGGCAAATTGTAGAGTTTTTGAAGCGTTAGACCCACGCTTCAAAAACTGCAAATGGCTTTGAAATTATGAAGGCGTACACTATATTATCTAAACTGTATTAGGCAGTGTTAGTTTAACTCTAGACATATAAAAATGTAGGCTAGATAGGTAAATTCGTCTCCGCGCCTTGAAGAGCATGTTATGCCATTCATCCTACTAACCTATCTATCTATTCCTACCTATATAGGTACCTACCTTATGCACTGGTGTTTCGAAGACATGAAAATAACTGGGCTGATTTGACACACTTTAGTATATTTTTGTCCATTGAAGATTTACTATCGAACGCTACTTTTGTTTCTCAAAGTAAAGCAGCAATGTATATCTATCTAGCATGATTAATTTTAATTTAGTAAGCTAGTAGAGAAAAAGAAGTGTAGTACCATGCTAGTTTCGAGCATCTTTACCTAACTAGCATATGTACGAAATGTCTGCTAGTAATGAGTATGCATAATCCGCATGCAAGTCATTTTGAGCATGCTCTATTAGCATGTTTTTTTAAGCAACGTGGACAGTGCAACAGTCTTCACTCTTCATCCGCGTCACAGTCTTCATCTAAAGTAGGCTTAGGCCCACTTGTGGGATATAAAACAGTTACAATGAATCACGTGGAGAATATACGGGAGGTCAATAAAGACCAAAAAAAATTCATCGATGAAGCTTCTTAATTTTTAAACGCCTGATAAAATTCTCATGGCAATGTTGAAGCTGTGCCTAAATTATTATACTCGCTTACCGCAAATTGAAACTTTGGTCCCGTGAAATCTATATTTTGCTCCCCAAATCTACAGCAGTCCCAGCTTTGTTTATAAGTGATATATTTCATTCACCAAACAACATATTTTAATAAAACAAACCTATATGTAGCTTTAATAACGTGACGCTCTATTTTACCTTAGGGGGAGAATTAAACCCTTTCTTAGAGATTGCCTACGTCATAAAAGTTATCAGCCAATCCTGTCAAGTGGTTTGTATTTTTTGCACTTAGTCAGTGAGTCAACTTTAAATTTTATTAGATGAATAATTTATAAACAATCTCTTTGGAAAGATCGTGGGCTCGATTCCTCTTAAAAATTTTATAATTTCTAAATTGGCTCAGGTCTAGTCTGGTGGGAGCACAGAACACTATATTCCTATTTCTGTGGGTGGGAGGCTTCGGGTGTGTCTAGTTACCACCCTTCCAGCAAACACGCACAGCTAAGTGATTTAGCGTTCCGGCGTGAAGCTGTGTAGTAACCTTTAAGAATGAGGTTGCTTATACTGTCAAGGGAACCTGCGGTTTCACCTGTTTGCCACGGAACCCTACAACAAAGATCTCTTTCAATCAGTGTAGCCACTTAGTAAGATCAACTGGCTAGTCAATATTTGCGCTGCGAAACCCCAATACAAGGGGCTCAGTCGTTGACAGTAATCCTTACATACCCTCACTTAACCTAAGTTTCCTCGCACACAGGCCACTTGCCACAACCGCAAAACACCGCCACCGGGGTATTATTTCTTATAGTTTTCATACATTCGCCGCACACCGCAAACGGTGACGCCGGTGGCGCCACTCCCGCGATTCTAGCAACAGAATGGGCATGCCTGCAATCAGGTATAGAGATTGGTAGGTATGACGAGTCTCGGTATGAGGGATCGTTATCGCGAGGAAGACACCTATCGAGCGATAGGTGAAATAACACATCTTCTTCTAATATTAAAATTCTCTCGCTTTTCTTTGTAACCAAACTCCTTCGAAACGGCTGGACCGATTGTTATGAAATTTTCAAGGTATGATCTCTGGGTCCGGGAGCGGGTTGTTATCTATATTTGATGTCCCTAAACGGCAAAACGAAGTTTGCCGGGTCAGCTAGTCTAATATAATGTATAAAATTCTTATGCCAACTTTTGTTACCAAACTCGTCTGAAACGGCTTGACCGATCGTCATGAAACTTTCAGGGTAGGTATGATCACTAGGTCTGAGAGTTATCTATTAGGTTGTTATTTATTTTTTATATCCCTAATAGCAAAACAACGTTTGCCGGGTCAGCTAGTCTAATATATAAAATGGAGTTTTGTTGTTGTTTTGAAACGATTTTACTGGAAATAGATTTTTCCACAGAACAAAGAAAAATAAAGTTATTCCTTGGTCTGTGGATTTTTCCATCGATTGACACAAAAGCTTACGTTTTATACTTACCGGAAAAGTCGTGGTCTAAGTGGGATTTATGAAAACCCGAATAATAAAAAACCACTACAGACCCTTATAAAACTTATTTTAACAACAATCATTATTATAATGAGCCAGCGCGAAAAACAACACGTTTTATTGAGAGACAATAAAAACATTACAATTAAGTTCTTTTGTCATCCCACCCTCAACTCTGTCTTCGCCGCGGAGTTGATTCGCGTTAAATTAATTATATCTACTGTTATAATTTATAACAAAGCGAATATTTCGCGACCATGGATAAAATTCCAAAAATATAAAATGGCAAGTTCTGCAAGAGTGTATTCCACTTAATGTAAGTGCATTCGATGAAAACAACACTGGGAAAATGTTTTTCGTCTAATCACAAAAGATTATATTTTTTTAAAGTTTTGACACAGGTTTACTTCGAATCAATACAAGCAACCTCTTTTTGAAGTGAAAATTTCTTTAGCCGCGTAAAAATTCCCAATTCTTGAGACGGGAAAACCCATTGAAGTTGCAATACCGTTACCATAACCGAAAGTTCAAGTTTTCAATTCTGTTGGCACTCCTGGAGTGCAACGTCTGCACTGTGGAATTATCGGAAGATAATTCCAGGCAATTGATTTATTACCAGTGTCAATATATCTGATTGTTAATAATCTGTGGTTATAGAACTTTCTAACAGCAAGATTTTCTACCAAAATTTTTTCGCATTACTCACCGATAAGAAACCTCAGAATATGGGAATCCGAACGATTTTCGTAAACTATTTTCGTACAAGCAAACAGTAGCGCCAGTAACATTTATCAAAAATCTAAATTCTAAAAAAATAGGTGGCTGCTGAGCGAACAGCGAGGCTTGTTGGTGGAAAAACGAGTATTTTTGGCACTGATAAACTAGCGATATTTTTTCGCGCTGTCTGCCCTGTCTAGACTATATCTTGTAAGAGGCTCTTTGCTTCAACTCTATATACAGGGTGTAAGTGACACCGTAACGAAAACTTTGAGATAAAGTTGCATTAAATATCTTCTGTAAAGTTACTGAATTAATTGAACTCGAAAGTTAATGATTCCAGATATTGACATTTTTGAGCGCGCAATGGATTGTGTACAACGCGATCACACCGCTCGGAATATTTCATCGAAACTCAAAAGTGCCGCGCTCACGCCGCGCCGCTCGCAGTGTGTCGCGTCGTCTACTTTGTAGGTACGCAAGTACCTACAAAGAACGTACCTACGAACCTACGAACGTACCTACTCTCAAATTACACTGCGTTGCGTAGGTATAGCGAAGAGAACAGAAATTGAAACCAACCTCATAAATTAATAGCTACAGTAATGTCTCTTCTAGTGTAAAAAATAGCTTACCTTAATCTTTCTCACTTCTGATCAAATAGGGTTCAAAATGTCCACCGCCGACTTGCTAGTAGATCCTAGTCCGGCGCAAAGTTTCAGCGTGAACTCGAGGCATAATAATTAATGTGGGATCACGGTCACTTTCTGCGCGCAGGGCCGCGAACGCATTTGCAATACGACCCGCATTTCTGTTGCTGTATTGCACTCGGTTACGAAAACCCTATCTTTGATGTAGCCCCAGAGAAAAAGTCGAGAGGAGTCAGGTCCGGAGAGCGGGGCGGCCAAGCTTGAGGACCAAATCTCCCAATCCAGCAGTCGCCGAAAGTACGGGGAGCGTGACGTGTGGAGGGGCGCCGTCGTGTTGGAATCATGCGTCGCGAAGATGGGCAAGCGGCATCTCTTCGAGTATTTCTGCAAACGTTGTTCGCAGAAACTCATGATACCGTGGACCGTTCACTCGCTCCAGAAGGAAAATGGGTCCAACTACATTGTTTTTAAAAATGCCAGCCCACACGTTCATCGACCAACGTGTTTGGTGCCCCGTCTGCTGCAGCGCGTACGGATTCGTATGAGCCCGCGGATGTGCGAATTGCGCCGGTTCCACATTCCATTTCTCGTAAATGTGGACTCATCCGTCCAAATCACGTTCGACGCAAAGTTAGGAATATCGACGTGTAAAGTTACTAAGTTACTAAACACTATCTAATCACCTATCAGCACACACACATCACCTAGTTCACAATGCTATCACACACAAATTATTGTAATTTTATTAATTAACGAATTAATAAAAACGAAACGTAAAAAATTAAAACTAATAGAACAAAATCACACGTAACACGACCGCTCTCAAAAAACAAATTCTGCGAACTGCCGAAAATAACTAAAATTTGTAGGTATTTTATACAAACTAACTACAAAAATAGAATAGGTAATACCTACTAGTCGCATCGAAAGTATCGTATCGACCAGCCATGCCTCGTTATCGATAGAAAAAATGATACACAGGTGTCTTGAAATCCTAGTTTAGTAACCATCATAATACGGTTGCGGATAATTGATGTTTTTTACACACTACAAGTTAGTACTTGACTGGGATGTCATCTGATGTTAAGTGACGATGCAGCCGGAGATGATATCGTACTAACTTGGACGGGTAATAAACCCATAACGGTTTCTACGCAGAATCGCGCCGGTGCGCTAAACCGCTTGGCGGTACGTCTTTGCCGGTAGGGTGGTATTACTAGCCGAGGCCGAAGACTCCCACCAGACCCGACCTGAATTAGAAATTCTCTGAAGCAAATTCTTCAAAAAGCAATCACATTAGTTGACTTATGGTTGTTACGATTATCGTGCATTAATATCCAAACACGATTAAGTACTTGTTATTAATTTCGCCAATGTAATCAGAAACCATGATAACATTTTATCCATGTCTGTCTATCTCATCCACAGTAAAAAATGACCTTACTTTTAGTAATTTAGCTATGGTAATGTATTAATAGATAAATAAATAAGTGCGTTAGTAATTACCGACGCACTTGAGTGCACTCATAGTACATAAATCGTGGCTCCAATTAAATAATGTTGGTAACTGAATAGTAACATTCCCATAAAATCAGTGATCAACTTTTAATAGCCAATAGTATCACTGATTTTATGGGCCAGCTATCGATAAGCGTATTTATCGATAGCTTGAAAACACTAGTCGGAAACGCACAAAAGAAGCCTATTATACTGATAAGAAAGTATTGCCAGGTAGCTAAATCTTAAATTACCCTGTTCAGTGGGCAGTGTTTAGTTTTTGGCAGCGAGTTCGGATTTGAGTAGGAGGTCCCGGATTCGATTCCCGGCACGAACCAGTTGGAAATTTTATTTCTAAATTGGCTCAGATCTGGTCTGGTGGGAGTAATTGGCCGCGGCTAGCAACCACACTACCGGCAGAAAAAGGAAAGTCCCAAGTGCGTGTTGAACTTGCGCCAACCAGAAGAAAACAAACTCAAACACAAGGCTAGAAAATCAAAAACTCATAAAAAGATAAGTGGCTTTCAAAAATAAACTTAGAAGCGTTAAAGAATAGTGTAAGAGTGAATAGGCATTTTCTAGGCAAGCGCGCTCCATCCTAGACCTCATCATTGCTTTCCATCAGGCATGATTGTCGTCAAGCGCAAGCCTATCTACAATAAAAAAAAAAAAAAAAAAAAAAAAAGAATAATCTCACTGTCTAATATCTCGAATTAAAGTTTCTCACTTCATGCACTTTCACAGCTAATAAGAAAATTTAGACGATAAGTACCTACCTAACAAAAGGCGATTCACACTTTTTTGGACCCGACTGATTATTTTGTCCTATGAACGACTGAATTATTCCTAAATAAAAAACTAGCGACATACCAGAAAAATTTCGTACATTTGGCAAGGCAATGGAAGTTTTGCCTAATTACCGGTAAACTCGACCATTTGGACAACACTAACGTAAAGCGCTCGCCGTGACGTCAGCGCGTCGGTTTCTTTTGTCGGCGCGTAGGTACCTATGCGAGCGAGTGGTCAGTGACCTCAAGCAAGTAAACAGCTGATCGATCGATCGATCGAATCTAAATTTTCTTTACATTACAGCTTTTTGAAAAATCAGTGAAATAACAGTATTTTTATTTATTTTTACGTTTAGTCACATAGTTAAAATGATTTTATTACAGTATTAGGTAAAAAGGAGGTAAGAAAAATTGGAAAATTCATGAAAATCCCGATGAAAAATTTCACCACTAGGGAAGCTAGAATCATGTACTGAATCCGTGGTACGAGTTTTCGTTAAGCTGTCACTTACACCCTTTATATAACAAAGTAGTTAGAATTCATTGAGAAGTATGACGTGGACGCTGCGGGCAACAGACGGAGTGGGTCGAATATCCAAACATCAACGGGAGTTCCTCAACCCTCCGCCCATCCCATCGCAAATACCCCTCAAGGGAGGAATTACATTTGTTATTTTAACCATTAACAGCGTTTTAATTGTCGCCGGGGGTCGCCGCGACCGCACAAACGAACACGATATTGTTTTAACGGAGTGCTGACATAACTCGCGTCATCCGCCTATCTGTAAGGACAAGCTGGCCCGGCAAACGTTGTCTTGCCATGTAAATTATTTCTCAATCAGGCATCGTAAAGGCTTCCACCCATACATGGTCGACGTACCAAAGACGCGTACGAAGCGGTTTGATTCCTCGTTCCTGATACGCACTGCAAAGGCCTGGAATACACTCCCGCAGGCAGTGTCTTTCCTGCCACTTACAACCCGGGTGCCTTCAAATCAAGAGTGAATAGGCATCTTCTAGGCAAGCGCGTTCCACCTTAGACTGTATCATCACTTTCCATCAGGTGTGATCACAGTCAAGCGCTAGCCTATATAGTATAAAAAAAAAATGAAAAATAGTTGAGACTAATTGACATCTACCCTGGACAGGGCGGACCGCGCGAAAAAATGTCACTAGTTAACCGGTGGCAAAAATGCTTGTTTTGTCACCAACAGTAAGGCCACGTTGTAGCTCGCTCCGCAGCCACGTATAGAATTTTGACAGATGGCGCTACTGTTTGCTTGTATGAAAAAGGTTTACGTAAATTGTTCGGATGCCTATATCCTGAGGTTTCTTATCAGTTTTTACGCCATATTCTCTACCGAATGTACACAAAAAATTATAAAAGTTTTCGGAGGAATTTTGTTACAAACACTGACACGAGAATTTTTATTAGTGAAGATGAGAAAGTATGTGATTATTCCAGGCTGCAATTTTCCTGGGGCTGTTTAGATGAAAATTTCTAATGTCTCAATTTGCTTGACGGTTTAGCCGTTTAGTAACGGATCAAAATTACAGATAGGTATAGATTCTATCCACACTCAAATTGTCTCAGAGACCGTGGAAAAAGTACCTACCTTGATTCAAAGCTATTGCTTAAAAAACCTGTCAAGTGCGAGTCGGACTCGCGCACTGAGGGTTCCGTACTACAACCGGAGGAATAAAACCATAAAAACCACTTTTCTTATCGAACCGCAAAACTAACTTTGTTTTTAGAGGTTTATTATAAATATCAAAAAAACTACTTATTAGATCTCGTTCAAACCAATTTTCGGTGGAAGTTTGCATGGTAATGTACATCATATATTTTTTTTAGTTTTATCATACTCTTATTTTAGAAGTTACAGGGGGGGGGGGACACACATTTTACCACTTTGGAAGTGTCTCTCGCGCAAACTATTCATTTTAGAAAAAAATGATATTAGAAACCTTAGTATCATTTTTAAAGACCTATCCATAGATACCCCACACATATGGGTTTGATGAAAAAAAATATTATTAGTTTTATCAAGATTTGGTTGCATTAGTGTTGCGAGTTTTCCTGCTATGTACCGAGAGATGGGAGACTGTTACAGGGGTTGAAAACACGCCTTGTAGGTACCTATCTACTTCAACTTCAATTGGGAGATAAAACCATTTCGTATAAAAAGGTATAAAATGAGATTTAACACAAACAACGAATATAAAAAATCGAGTCCATCTTTGTTCAAATAATTTCCTTTTTGTATCAATAATAATTGACAATATTAAGAGTAAAGACAAAATACAATAATATTAGAATAAAATAATTGTTACAGTAAGGCGAGCAAATAATTATTCAATTAATCATATTATTTATCTACGCTCATTGCTTAAAGTTCGAATTATAAAATCGAAATGTGTCAAATAATTACCTACTTTATTCACAGACTTCTATAATTATTAAAAAGTTATTCATAATAACATCGCTCTACTATGGAAATATTTAAAGAAAGTTGTATAATATCCACTAATCAATTTTATAAATAGTACAATCAATTTATCAACAAGACAATAATATAAACAATAAACGTAGTAAATTATCGAAAAAAACTTAATACAATACAATATTATAATAGTTTGAGCAGCGTTAGTTCTAATTAACCTAAGTCCAGAAAGTTTGAGTTATAGCGTCAACAAAAACTAACGTTGTACAAAAGTTTGTAAAGTATGCCTCCAACAGATTAGCCTCGACCGATTAATTTAACCATTTCATATCACAGAGGCTGGTCGGTATTTGAGCAAACATTTGCCATACGAAGCTAACCAGCACACATACGATAAGGTGTTCGGGCAAAAGCAGTCTGACAAATTCAAACTTTATTTCAATTTTTTCTGAGTAATTTATGTTGTTTGACTTAAATTTTTTAGTCTATAAATATTTAAAAAAATATTCTAGATTCAAAGAATTAAAAAAGAAAAACAATACTTTGATTGAAAAATAAAAACAATTTTTTGCAAAAATTTAAATTAAATTTGTATTGCCGGGCTAGTTTTGCCCATACACCTGAAAATACATTGTTGTATAAAACGATAAAAGGCGCAGTTACTATTATAAAGCTCTTTAGTACATTGCAACTTGTTATCTAATTATCTAATACAAAAGTTATCACATACAAATTTAATATCCTATTTTACTCCCTAGAGTTTAAAGCTGAAAGTCTACAGATATCGTCATCCGGTTATTATATCTTGACGTAATTTGTCTTTAATGACATAATATTATTATGTTGTCTTTAACGATATATTTAAGTGTAACTCAAAAAAGTATACAGTTTCTGGGTTCACAACTTTTTTCTTGACCAAACCTGAGCAAATCCTAAAAAAAAACAAATTGGAATCATGAATCGAACACAGGACTATTGATATAATTTGCGGATGACGTCATCAGCAGAACTGTAATGTTTAAGTTTTAATCGCTTTAAGCTAATATTAATTAGTGGGGCCGATATTAATTGATATTTTAGTACCAACTTCCAACATTTGTTCAAACACACCATCAATACAACAATTAACAAACATTTGTTCCAACCAAATAATTTTAAAGTCCGTTCAAAAATCAACCTTGATGAGTCAATCAAAAATCATATTTGCTGTCTCTCTCACACAACATATTGCTAACTATGCGTGAGTGAGACGAAACTATATAATCATACCACAAACACTTTATTTCCATGCAAAAACCGTCTTTATTCCTTTGTTGTTAAGTTTATAATCTCTTTAATATGTCTACATTATTTAGAAACACAATACAGTTTTATTTTAATACTCAGATGAATATTGGTCTGAGTTTTAATACCTTGTCAAATGAAGGCGTTTAATTTACTTACATTTGTTATAGAATACATTATTATATTACTGTGATATGGTTCTAAATAGTATGTATATATTATGTGTAACTAAAAATGTACTTCTACGCGCTCTCCATTTTTATGCAAACTATACTCTATGGCTATTGCATTAAGATCCATTTTCATTAGAGTCGTTTTTAAAACTTGAGTATTTCTTCTTAAATCCACAAGTGGGCAAGACATAAAGGCCAACTATACAGGTTTATATAAAAATACCAAATCGCTCTGAGCCTGTATTTGTTACATTAAAACTAACAACTTTTGTTCTACGACTTTAGTTTTTAATCGATATTTTGAGAAATATCAAATATCGTCGTTGCGCCTGCCAAATTCCATATGTGCATTTTTTCATTTTTTCACTAAAAATAATCTCCGTTTCGTTCTGCATGTGCTGATAAAATCCTTTTTGTGATATTCCATTTAGAAAGAAGTATGACAAATACAGTATGTATTTTGGCCGTTTAGAAAAATTAGTATGTGCAGAAATGCACATAAAGGATTTGCGTTCCGTCTTCAGTCACCCACAACTGTGCGCGCCGAAAGGGCGCGATGTGGTGTAAACAACATTATAAAAAAAAATAGTTTTATTGTGTTATAACTAAATAAAAGTGATAAGTACGTACTGAATTTACTTAAATTGTGTTGTTTTTATATTTTTATATAATACCGTAAGCCATTCATCAGTAACTTGTCAATTTAAGTTCTTAAACAATATTTTAACCTATAAAATAGTCTTGTATACCTATCGTATACTGTTCAGTTATCAGTGGATTTATTTCTAAAATATTATTACAATAAATAAAAATACTGTAAGTGATAAAAGCTGTAAAAGCTTCTGAGTAAGCGTGTGTGATTGTTTTAGAATTTTTGCTATTACTTCACGTTACTTTTGAGCGTTTGCAAATACAACGCTTATATTTACGCATTATACCTACGTGCCCTAAAGTGAGGGCTACGTAGTGAATGTGCATATTGTGTTAATGTAATTATGTTTGTTTGTATGTTGGGTAATTACGTATATGTACCTACCCTTTTTGTTTTTTTTCAGGCGATATGTCGTTTAACCAATATGCACGCAAACCAGCTTCTCGGGGTCAGATGCTAGTCAATTTAGCTATAAAAGGAATTGACAATAATAATACAAATGAAGATTTAAATGTGCCTGATTTGTTTATGTCGGAGAGGCAGGTGGGATGCCAGCACGGGGCGTAGGAGGCCTCGCATGGCGCGCGACTGCGCAACCACGTTCTTCACGTGGGGTCGCATCGAGAGCTTCCTGTCGATGGTCACGCCGAGGTATTTAGCTGTCGGGGTCCATTCGACAGGTTCTCCCAAGAGCGACACCCGGGGCGGCAGGGTGACGGTCCGCCCGATGGAGATCGCCTGAGTCTTCGCCACGTTGACCTTCAGTCTCCAGTCCTTCAGCCATGTGGGAAGTGCGTCCAGTGCACGCTGCATCTTGATGGCTGCGTGTGGGGCGTTCAGCGAGGTGGTGATGAATGCAGCGTCGTCGGCGTACAGCGCCAGCATGGCGCCGCCGACCACTGGGATGTCGTCCGTGTATCTGCTGTAGCAGACGGGCGACAGGCAGCTTCCCTGAGGCACGCCGGCACGGATGGGTCGTTCCGTGGACAGCACGTTTTCAACCGCCACTTGAAAACGTCTGTCTTGCAGGAAGGTGGCCACAGTCTTAACTACTCGACGTGGAGTAGTAGACGTGGACAGCTTGTAGACCAGGCCGGCATGCCAGACGCGATCAAACGCCTTCTCCATGTCCAGGAATACCGCAACAGAATGCTCCCGCTTATTATAAGCGGCAGCGAGGTGGTGCAGTACTCTCGTGACTTGGAGCGTGGTGGAGTGTTCGGCACGGAAGCCGAACTGCTCGTCGCGTGGCTGAAGGTGGGGCGTGATGTGCAGCAGCAGCAACTTCTCGAAGACTTTCGATATCGTCGACAGCAGCGTGATGGGACGGTAGCTCCCAGGTAGCAGAATGTTCTTCCCCTGTTTCGGTATCATGATGACTCGGCCGAGCTTCCACGAACTCGGGAAGTTCCCGGTGCGGAGGATGCCGTTGAATAACCGCGCCATCGCCGCGATTGATCGCTGTGGTAGATGGCGCAGGGCTTCGTTGGTGATGCGGTCGGGACCGGGCGCTTTCCGTAGTTTAGTCCGCCGAGTCATCCGGTGGACCTGCCCAGGGGAAAACACGACTGGGTCTTCCGTCGGCGCTGTCGGCGACTCGAAGTAAGCCTCCAGGTGTCGCTCGATGGTGTCAACGTGCTGCACATCAGTGGTCGGGTTCGGAGTAAACTGCGTCTCCAGGAAGTCGGCGAAAATCTCCGCTCGGTCTTCGGCACGGTAACGTGGGGTTCCGTCACCGGCCAGAAGAGGCCTAATCGGAGTAGGCTTCCCGGAGAGGTGGCGATGAAGCTAATGACGTGAAACTTCGCTTATATAGTGGGCAGATGTCGCTCAAGCAGTGACCTACCGGATGAGTAAATAGTACGACTGCAAGTACCTTAGGCTCAGAACTTTTCAGCCGCCCTGGTACAATGATGCAAGTGGATAGTGTCCACTCAAGTTTAGAGAAAAAGTTTCGTCCCCCTATCTATACACCAACTAATTATATTAGTCGCATGAGAGAAGCACGTCCTAAGCAACCGTACCACGTTCATCATGTTGATTATACTTTTTTTAAGAATTATGAAGATGACATTTGCATTGATTCCATTCGTCCAGGTAAAAAAGCTGGAGACCCGACCGTAAATGACATACGAGCTCTTTTATATAAAGATGGCAGTATCTTCTACAAGTTACGTCATCCCGATGAATGGAAAATCCTACCTCAGCGACTTCGTGCCAACAACCCATCATCTGTTGTTAGTCGACTTTACAACGAGCCCCGTAAAATTGATAAAACCAAATATGATAGTCTCCAGTCTTTAAAACCTTTTATGCATCGCGACTATCATGCGTTCTATGACAACCTTCATTACAAGGAGTAAGAAACTATGTATGTACCTCAATTACCTAATTTAGGAATTAAGCTTATTTTGTTTAATTTTCATAGAAGTATTTGATTTGTTTTTTGTTAAAGAGATTTTATTTGTTTTCTAAAGATAATTTTAATATAATGCTGTGATAATGATTGCAATGAGTGTGATCTTAAAATAATAACTCAAAGTTAAATAGGTATAAAACTGATCTCATAATATTGAATACAATAATTGTGAATTATTCTATATAAGTAAACTAAAATATGTAAGTTTATAATAGTTCCTACTCATTTCGTTGTATTTTTTTACTTATGATAACGTAAAGATCACATAATGTTACCTAAAAACCTCAGATGAATGATCCAATAGATGGACAGTTAAAATAGCAAGGACATGCACTATTTTTGTACTATTTTTACTTATGTGCTTGGTAGGTTGCTAAAAAGAGACAATTCCATAATGCCTCTTTCGAAAATTAGTAGGTTGTCACAAGGTTCGATTATGCTAGTGATGAGCTGGAGTCGATTAGATTCGACGATTAACATTAACTAGTTGGGTGACTGAACTTTCCTCGTTATTTTTTTTGGTAAATACATTTTCTAAAAATGAATCCTAGCTAGATCAATTTATCGCCCTCAAAACCTCCCGTATACTCATGAAAATCGTTCGAGCCGTTTTCGAGATTCAGATTATATAGAAATATAATATATAGTTATATACCTATACAAAAATTGCTCGTTTAAAGGTATAAATAAATAATAATATATAATAAATATAAAAGATAAAATATTGTTTACCCAACCATTATTATAGTTTCTTCAGCAAGAGGAAGTGACACTATTCTTGGCTAGCAAAAGCCACTATTAATTATCCGGAAAAAACATCGCGTGATTCGCGGATAAATTAAAAACAGCGTAACCCAAAATTTTGGGTTATGAGAATTTTACACTACTGCCTACAAACCACCATAACTTCTGAAGAGACTTTTTTTTTTTTTTTATAATTGATAGGCTTGCGCTTGACTACAATCAAGTCCGATGTACAGAAATGATGAGGTCTAGGATGGAGCGCGCTTGCCTAGAAAATGCCTATTCACTCTTCTCTTGAAGGCACCCAGATTGTATTTGGCTGGGAACACGGAAGCTGGAAGGGTGTTCCACACCTTAGCGGTTCGAATCAGAAACGTAGAAGAAAAGCGTTTCGTCCGAGTACGCTGGACATCAACCACATAAGGATGCCAATTCTCTCGACGTCTCGCGGTTCTATGGTAGAAAGGTGAAGGTGGCACAAGGTTGTGGAGTTCTTGAGCACACTCTCCAAAATATATCCTGTAAAAAACCGCTAAACAGGCAACACTGCGTCGGTGTTCTAAACTGAGCAGTTTCGCCCGTGTTAGCGATTCCTTGCCGATTATTCTGCGTGCGCGGCGATCAACCGAGTCCAATGCATCGAGCTGGTATTTGGCAGATCCATCCCATAGGTGACTGCAGTACTCCATGCCGGAGCGAACTTGAGCTTCATATAGCGTCAAAAGCTGTTCGGGCTTGAAGTACCGCTTAACCTTGTTCAGGATGCCAAGTTTTTTGGCCGCTGTTTTTGCCTTTTCCTCGATGCATTTCCCAAAATTGAGATTGGGTGAGATGTTAATACCCAGGAGGTCGATATGATCGCTAATCGGAACGGATACATTTTGAAAAGTGGGAGCCAAGGTGAAGGGGCTCTTTTTTGCGGTGAATAAGCACGCTTGCGTTTTGGTAGCGTTAAACTTGACTAGATTAGCGTCACCCCACTCAGACACTTCTTTTAGAGTCAAGTTAACGCGATCTACCAATGCCTCTCTTAGCTCTAGTATCTCAGCACCGCTGGCTTTTGGACTAGACATGTATCTCTCCGAAACAGTGCTGTCATCAGCGTAACCAAATAAACCTGGTTTAAGCAAATCGTTGATGTGCAGCAGGAATAATGTCGCGGATAGAACAGATCCCTGAGGTACACCGGCATTGACAGCCATTAGGTCTGAAGAGTGACCGTCAACGACCACTCGAAAACACCGTTCTGAGAGAAATCAGATATCCAGTTACAAAAGCCAGCGGGTATTCCATAAGCTGGGAGTTTGCTGAGTAGGCTGCCGTGCCAGACTCGGTCAAAAGCCTTAGAGATGTCGAGTGAGACGGCGAGCGCCTCACCGTATTTCTCTATGGCTTCGCCCCATGTATGCGTGGCATACACAAGAAGATCGCCAGTGCTCCGGTTGGAACGGAAGCCGTACTGACGGTCCGACAAAAGGTCATTTTCTTCAAGGTATGCTAGGAGCTTGTGATTGAGTACACGTTCCATACTTTTACAAAGGATGGACGTGATGGCAATCGGTCTATAGTTGGCCGGGTCGGCACGACAACCCTTCTTGGGCACCGGCTGCACGTTGGCAACCTTCCAAGAAAGTGGGATTCGAGCGGTGGAGAGAGAGAGGCGGAACAAGCGTGTTAGTACAGGAGATAACTCGGGAGCACAATTACGCAGGACAATTGCAGGTATGCCGTCTGGGCCACTGGCCTTGCTCACGTCTAGGTCACGAAGAGTTTTTAGGACCTCGTGCTGGTGAATGCGGATCTCCGGCATAACAGAGCCGCACTTGGACATATCTAGACTTTTTATTACTGGATATGAAAGAAAACTTCATTTTATTTTTAAAATAGTTTATTATAATAAGAAATCTGACTGAGCTAACATTGTTTTGCCATTTGAAATATAAAAAATAGCTTACAACCTATACTTACATCTAAAGAATGTACCCAAAAAACTTCAGAGAAATCGCTCAAGCAGTTTCGAAGGGGTTTGGTTACAAACATACAAACACTGACACGACAATGTTATATATTACGACGACTAGTTAACGCCTCAAACGTTGTTTTGCCATATATTTTTCATTCAGTCGCGTTACTCTTTTTGTGAGGGTATTGATTTTCTTAAGGCGGCGTTTCGAAACATTTTTAAAATATTCTACTTTTTTTCTAATATTTGTATACTTTTATAAGACTCATCTTCAGTATTAGTGCCACATGTACACGAAAGTTTTCTTTTCAAAATATTTGGCTCAGCCATATTGTTCAACACCTCTCTGGGGTTTGGTGATGGTGTTTCCTATAACAAACAACAACTATTAAAAAATGTTCGTACACGAAAGTTTAAAAAATTTCGTCCTCAAATCTTCATCCTTAGGAAATCTAGAGTATTTATTTATTCTAATTACAGATATATTGACACTATCGATATAGTGAAATTTCACTACACTAATAACCTAAAACTGCATTTTCCGAAATATTCAAAAAATATTTTAATTACCGTAAACCATCTTGTAATTGGGTGTTTACCCGGACGTTTACTAAATTGCGCTTCTTCTTTGCATCTTTCTGAGCAAAATACTTACTTCTATAATATGAAAAAAAAGCTTAAAACGTACCGATGCAATCCAACTGATTTATTTTCGTTTTCTTTCTGTGAGATACGTGTTTTGCAACCCTCTACCGAATAAGACATTTTTAATCATCTCACATTATACTTAAATTTATATACAAATCTCAATTTTTTCACATTTTTTCACAAGAAAATCTAAATAATCTTTTCAGCACTTCTCACGAAACATCAACAAATATTATGAGACAAAATTAAATATATACGACGACTGAGGTAATTCGACCAGAAACGCGAATACTTTTTAAATTGGCAGTATTAAAAGGTTGCAAATGGTTGCAAAATATTTGGACCTTGTGACATGTCAAAAAAAATAAAAACTGACACCTGATTTTTGTCTCACTCACACTAATACTGATACTATTTAGAAACTTGAATAAGATATACGTTTACTTTGTTTTATTTTAGCCTTGTGTCTATGGGATTATTGGTCTGAGCTAAAAACTGTCATAAGTGTCACATTGCCAAAGCTGTTATGTGTAATAACGCACATCCGTCATTATTTTATACGATTGTAAACCAGTTAAGTGCACTTCTGTGCTAAAAAAAATTCTAGCCCCTTAAATGACTGATAGTTTTGGCAACTTTTGTATTTTTATGATATATTAAATAAACGTCCATGTTTTAGTATCAATGATTTTGCCGAGTTTTTAATTTTCAATTCAATAAAATGTTTTTTATTGTTTCCCAAAACCTTACAAAAATCACTTATGGAACTTGGTAGGCGCAACGACGGTATACACGTTGGCTGTGTGTGTGTGTGTGTGTGTGTGTGTGTGTGTGTGTGTGTGTGTGTGTCGCCGTCGGGTTGCCGTCAGTGGGTGTTCGCTAGCTCGTCCATCCGACATCTGTGAAACAACAAACGAAATACATTAGTATTAAGTCTAATATACAAAATACTTGTTCCACAGTATTTTTTGACGTGATAACGTGTTATAAATTGATGAACACCAGCAGCACACATGAAAAATAGTAACGTTCCGCGTAACGTTCCACCTGAGCCTGTGCGTGCAAGCGAGAGCGCGCAACAAGCGATAGAGAGGCACGATAAAACAAACGATAGAGAGACAGAGATTATGACGTTATCACGTAAATCTATCGTCCGTAAACAGACTTTACAGACAACCAATTTTTTTTGTTTTATATAAGTAACGCGAGCAAACGAGCGGGCGGGTCACCTGATGGTTAGTGATCACTGCCGCCCATGGACATTTGCAGCACCAGAGGAACTGCAAATGCGTTGTCGGCTCTCAAGGAATTTGTTTATCCGCCCCTTGAATAGCCCATAATGTTAATGTTATAGTTTTGGGGGAACACTGTATTTGTACCAAACTCCTCCGAAACAGCTCTACCGATTTGTATGAAATTTTTTATCAACATTCAGTAGGTCGCCGGGTCAGCTAGTTCTATTATGAATGTGACAGTAGTACAGCTACTTTGATATTCAATTTCCCTCCTATTTAAGTTAAAGTAAAATTCGATTCTCCTTATTTCATCCTCTTCAAATTAAAGAAGAAATAATTTTAATTTTTTTTATGTAATGACATTGGCCCTCTACAATGTACAACTACTCTGTGCAATTTCATGTGGATATTCAGTTAAAGCACGGTCGCGGAACATGAAGAATTTCGTACATTAACCTGTTACTACCTGTCTCTGTCACTCCCGCGTCAAAACAATGCGGTCACGCTCGCACAGGACGGGGTCATTGCATCTGCGCCGCCGCGAACCGCGACTCCGCGAACTGTACAACACCACACACCCTTCGCTTGCGGCTCGGAGTCGGGCGGGTACTCAGTACTCACGGTTGCGGCGCGCGTAGTGCTTGCGCGCGGGCGGCGCGCGCTCCTCGGGCGCGTCGGTGAGCAGCGACTGGCGGTAGGCCAGCAGCGGCGCCCACTCCTCGCCCCACGTCGCCGCCGCGAACCGCGACTCCGCGAACTGTACAACACCACACACCCTTCGCTTGCGGCTCGGAGTCGGGCGGGTACTCAGTACTCACGGTTGCGGCGCGCGTAGTGCTTGCGCGCGGGCGGCGCGCGCTCCTCGGGCGCGTCGGTGAGCAGCGACTGGCGGTAGGCCAGCAGCGGCGCCCACTCCTCGCCCCACGTCGCCGCCGCGAACCGCGACTCCGCGAACTGTACAACACCACACACCCTTCGCTTGCGGCTCGGAGTCGGGCGGGTACTCAGTACTCACGGTTGCGGCGCGCGTAGTGCTTGCGCGCGGGCGGCGCGCGCTCCTCGGGCGCGTCGGTGAGCAGCGACTGGCGGTAGGCCAGCAGCGGCGCCCACTCCTCGCCCCACGTCGCCGCCGCGAACCGCGACTCCGCGAACTGTACAACACCACACACCCTTCGCTTGCGGCTCGGAGTCGGGCGGGTACTCAGTACTCACGGTTGCGGCGCGCGTAGTGCTTGCGCGCGGGCGGCGCGCGCTCCTCGGGCGCGTCGGTGAGCAGCGACTGGCGGTAGGCCAGCAGCGGCGCCCACTCCTCGCCCCACGTCGCCGCCGCGAACCGCGACTCCGCGAACTGTACAACACCACACACCCTTCGCTTGCGGCTCGGAGTCGGGCGGGTACTCAGTACTCACGGTTGCGGCGCGCGTAGTGCTTGCGCGCGGGCGGCGCGCGCTCCTCGGGCGCGTCGGTGAGCAGCGACTGGCGGTAGGCCAGCAGCGGCGCCCACTCCTCGCCCCACGTCGCCGCCGCGAACCGCGACTCCGCGAACTGTACAACACCACACACCCTTCGCTTGCGGCTCGGAGTCGGGCGGGTACTCAGTACTCACGGTTGCGGCGCGCGTAGTGCTTGCGCGCGGGCGGCGCGCGCTCCTCGGGCGCGTCGGTGAGCAGCGACTGGCGGTAGGCCAGCAGCGGCGCCCACTCCTCGCCCCACGTCGCCGCCGCGAACCGCGACTCCGCGAACTGTACAACACCACACACCCTTCGCTTGCGGCTCGGAGTCGGGCGGGTACTCAGTACTCACGGTTGCGGCGCGCGTAGTGCTTGCGCGCGGGCGGCGCGCGCTCCTCGGGCGCGTCGGTGAGCAGCGACTGGCGGTAGGCCAGCAGCGGCGCCCACTCCTCGCCCCACGTCGCCGCCGCGAACCGCGACTCCGCGAACTGTACAACACCACACACCCTTCGCTTGCGGCTCGGAGTCGGGCGGGTACTCAGTACTCACGGTTGCGGCGCGCGTAGTGCTTGCGCGCGGGCGGCGCGCGCTCCTCGGGCGCGTCGGTGAGCAGCGACTGGCGGTAGGCCAGCAGCGGCGCCCACTCCTCGCCCCACGTCGCCGCCGCGAACCGCGACTCCGCGAACTGTACAACACCACACACCCTTCGCTTGCGGCTCGGAGTCGGGCGGGTACTCAGTACTCACGGTTGCGGCGCGCGTAGTGCTTGCGCGCGGGCGGCGCGCGCTCCTCGGGCGCGTCGGTGAGCAGCGACTGGCGGTAGGCCAGCAGCGGCGCCCACTCCTCGCCCCACGTCGCCGCCGCGAACCGCGACTCCGCGAACTGTACAACACCACACACCCTTCGCTTGCGGCTCGGAGTCGGGCGGGTACTCAGTACTCACGGTTGCGGCGCGCGTAGTGCTTGCGCGCGGGCGGCGCGCGCTCCTCGGGCGCGTCGGTGAGCAGCGACTGGCGGTAGGCCAGCAGCGGCGCCCACTCCTCGCCCCACGTCGCCGCCGCGAACCGCGACTCCGCGAACTGTACAACACCACACACCCTTCGCTTGCGGCTCGGAGTCGGGCGGGTACTCAGTACTCACGGTTGCGGCGCGCGTAGTGCTTGCGCGCGGGCGGCGCGCGCTCCTCGGGCGCGTCGGTGAGCAGCGACTGGCGGTAGGCCAGCAGCGGCGCCCACTCCTCGCCCCACGTCGCCGCCGCGAACCGCGACTCCGCGAACTGTACAACACCACACACCCTTCGCTTGCGGCTCGGAGTCGGGCGGGTACTCAGTACTCACGGTTGCGGCGCGCGTAGTGCTTGCGCGCGGGCGGCGCGCGCTCCTCGGGCGCGTCGGTGAGCAGCGACTGGCGGTAGGCCAGCAGCGGCGCCCACTCCTCGCCCCACGTCGCCGCCGCGAACCGCGACTCCGCGAACTGTACAACACCACACACCCTCCGTTAGCGGTTATCGTAACAGCGTCAAGGGTCACACTAGTTAGAAGTGTGGCCAAGAAAGCTATAAATAATATCCTTTATGGGCTAATACCTAAAATAGTTTATTTGCCGAAAAATATATAATCCCACACATTTATGACAATGGCCACCACGCCAACGCCAAACGTGTGACGCAAAATTATGCCGGTTGGATTTCTCTTCGAGAGGCCTGTGTCTATCGGCTGTCATAAAGTACGGTGCGGAGCGTACCTTGAGCACGGTGCGCTTGTCCTGGCGCAGCAGCTTGCCCGAGAACTCGGCGAGCGGCTCCAGGAACAGCAGGTGCGGCGGCGGCGTGAGCGCGGCGCCCGGCTCCAGCGCCGCGAACGACGGTGTAGAGTGTAGCGTACCTTGAGCACGGTGCGCTTGTCCTGGCGCAGCAGCTTGCCCGAGAACTCGGCGAGCGGCTCCAGGAACAGCAGGTGCGGCGGCGGCGTGAGCGCGGCGCCCGGCTCCAGCGCCGCGAACGACGGTGTAGAGTGTAGCGTACCTTGAGCACGGTGCGCTTGTCCTGGCGCAGCAGCTTGCCCGAGAACTCGGCGAGCGGCTCCAGGAACAGCAGGTGCGGCGGCGGCGTGAGCGCGGCGCCCGGCTCCAGCGCCGCGAACGACGGTGTAGAGTGTAGCGTACCTTGAGCACGGTGCGCTTGTCCTGGCGCAGCAGCTTGCCCGAGAACTCGGCGAGCGGCTCCAGGAACAGCAGGTGCGGCGGCGGCGTGAGCGCGGCGCCCGGCTCCAGCGCCGCGAACGACGGTGTAGAGTGTAGCGTACCTTGAGCACGGTGCGCTTGTCCTGGCGCAGCAGCTTGCCCGAGAACTCGGCGAGCGGCTCCAGGAACAGCAGGTGCGGCGGCGGCGTGAGCGCGGCGCCCGGCTCCAGCGCCGCGAACGACGGTGTAGAGTGTAGCGTACCTTGAGCACGGTGCGCTTGTCCTGGCGCAGCAGCTTGCCCGAGAACTCGGCGAGCGGCTCCAGGAACAGCAGGTGCGGCGGCGGCGTGAGCGCGCCGCTCGGGTCCAGCGCCGCGAACGACGGTGTAGAGTGTAGCGTACCTTGAGCACGGTGCGCTTGTCCTGGCGCAGCAGCTTGCCCGAGAACTCGGCGAGCGGCTCCAGGAACAGCAGGTGCGGCGGCGGCGTGAGCGCGGCGCCCGGCTCCAGCGCCGCGAACGACGGTGTAGAGTGTAGCGTACCTTGAGCACGGTGCGCTTGTCCTGGCGCAGCAGCTTGCCCGAGAACTCGGCGAGCGGCTCCAGGAACAGCAGGTGCGGCGGCGGCGTGAGCGCGCCGCTCGGGTCCAGCGCCGCGAACGCCACGCCGGCGCGGTGCAGCGCCGTCAACGCCTCGCGGTCCGCGTCCAGCCCGAACATCACCGAGAACCGCTTCGCCAGCTCCTGCACACCGAGTACGACCCATCAATGTCAACAGTTCCACAACGAGAGCGCAGGCTCGCTCGTCTCGCGCGCTCACCTTGAGCTCCAGGAACTCGGGCAGCTGGCGGTGCGGCGTGGGGTGCTTGTGCAGCAGGTCGGTGAACAGCGCCTGCATGGCCAGCTGCATGGTGAGCGCGCAGTTCAGCTTGCTGATCTCGCACGCCTTGCTCAGCGTCGCCTCGATGATGTCGCCGTAGTCGTTGTAGCACTGTCGAAGACGCGCGTCACATCAACTATAGTGCACGAGAGTTAACGGATACTAGACGCTTCTACAGAAGGCTCGGACGAATGAGACCAGATATCGACACGATGTCGTGTGTCCCGTGTGAACTAAGTAGCACGGATCGCTTCAGTGGAAGCCTTGATATAGGTCACAGAGGCAAGATTATCGGGAAGAGTGCGGAGGTCGCGTTACCTTGATGTAGTGTTTGAAGACGTCGGCGGCGCGGCAGACGGGCGCCACGTTGTACACGATGAGCTTGCAGTAGGCCGCCAGGAGGTTGCGTCGCTTGTGCAGCTCCTCGATGCGTCTCTCGTCTTGACCGTCTGCAAGAACACGCGCGGTCAGCACGCGCCGCGCACCGCCGGCTGCGCACCGCGGCACCGCGACCGCCCTCGGAGCCGTCCCTCCGCCGGATGTCGACCGAGCGTGCTAACTGCCGAAACTCAGAACGCTAGGCTGACGTCTGACAGCTCGAAATTTAATGCCTCATGAAAAGAACGACTCCGGGAGCGGCCGACTGAGATGTTAGCGGTGTTCAAGCCAGCGAGCAGTGCGCCAAGGTGACAAGCGAGAGATCGGTGTCGAGCGACACGCGCTAGTCGCGAGCGTGCGCATGCGGGCCGCGCGCTGCGGCGAACTACTTCACAGGAACAGCAAGCGAACACGTCGGCCGGTTGTCATGGCGCGCTGCGGCCGAGGCGGGTGTTATTCCCAAGCTTTAGTGGCGAGGCCGCGGAGTATGACAAACCTCAACCGGTGTTAAAAAGAAATGCAGAAAACAAATACGATGATGTCATTCGCAACGAAAATTAATCATCCATCGCAATGGACGAAACATGCTCATAAACCACGAAACTCGTCAAGATTGTTAATAAAATAAATAGGGCGAGCCGAAACCGGCGGCGAACCGTCGCGCCGGCGCCCGCGCTCGCGGCCGCCGGCCCCGGTCGGTCGCGACCGGTCCGCGGTCGATTTCGGATCGCTACGAATAAGCGGGCGCGACAATTTTCCCTTAGTAATGTTAGGCGGGTCGCACGCGGGCGACGACGCGCGGCGGTCGGTCGGATCGAGACAAAAATATGCATTATCGTCGGCGCGGCGCGACCACCCTCGCCGGCCGCGCCGGGCATCGGCGGGGCTGCGGGGCGGGGCGGGCCTGCGCGGCGCGGGCGGGGGTGGTCGCGGCATTACTAAGGCAAAATGCGCGCACGTAGAGTGCGAGCGAGAGCGACTGCTTACCGGCGAGGTCCGCGACGCGCCGCACGAGCGAGCGCGACATGCAACCAAACAACGCACGTTACGCGCCGCCCCCGCCCGCTCGCGCGCGCGTGCCCCGCACCAGGGGGCGCGCGCGCGCGAGCTTCGGCGCCTCTACCGCTAGGGGCCGCGACGATCGAAACGCGCGTTCGGTTCGGTCAGCCCGTACCTGCTGTCGTTCGTTTTTAACGAAAATAATGCATATTTTTTCTCGTCGTTGCATTCTCCTATCGCACTATCAGTGGCAAGCGGTAGCGACGAGAATCTCCTCACGTATCGAACGAAACAGAAAGCGTCCTAGAGGCTTATCGGAAGGGACTCGACAGTGATATGATGCAGTTACGACTTTCCGGAATTTACCGCTGATTCTATGCAGACGATGTAAAGACCAAAATGAATCAAAACAATCGAAGGATGATGGAAATATGAATCAGTAGGTACAATGTTATTTACATATAAATATGCTAAGTATTTGTTACACCAGAGCAGCTGAGGTCACTAACCCGTGTAACCATGGATCATTTTATATTTGTATATTCTTTATTTACCTAGGCGAAAACTATCGTAACGGTCGTGGATGCTTCGCTGTCTGTAGACTCTAGTATATAAGAAATAATATCTATACTGTGAAGAATATTATGGAGAGGACTAGAGTTTTCAATAAGGATTGCTATAGAAAAAGAGCGGACTGCGATGAAGGGCAACTCGCTAAGACTGAGCGGTCGCCAATAATTTTATAATATAGTCTGCGCCAGGCGATGGGGCATGGGATTTGAGTACATATACTTCCATTTTACATGATTTTTACACTATAACTTGCGTAAAAGTGTTATAAACACGTTTCAAACACCTTAACCCAAAAACAGAATCCCAAAACAAAAATTATTCATATTTACAAACAAATTTAGTTACCTTTTTAAAAGATACGCCTACATAAGGAAGCGGGTGTCAAGGGCAGTATTTACCTCCCTTCCAACCACCAGACTTGATCATTTCATGATATGGCTGTCCAGAATCCAATAATTCATGTCTTAAAATAATTTCATTATATGTATTTAGAATTTCTGAGAGACCCAAAGTGATGTCTAATTATTTCTCTACTATTTATTTGGCCATTTCATAAAATAGAAACATTTAATGAAGTGGTTAATTCTAAGGTCTTTTCACGACATAGTGAGTAGCATCATGAAATAATCAATGTTAAAATCTGGCTACAATTACAGACGAATCTCTCCCATCTTTTACTGTCCCACGGCGGGGGGCTTACGACACATGTACCTGGTTGTTGTTATCGATGCAATCATCTAGTGCCATCTTCAAATCTAAGTTTGGCGGTCAACATTCGAAAAGCCTCTCTATCTTTTGCCGTCTCTTTCAATTGTGGGTAGCTTAGACCCCTCCACCCTCTTATGTCGTCCAGCCATTTACGTCGCTGGCGACCTAGAGATCTTTTCCCAGCAATTATTCCCGCCCAGGCTAACCTTGGAAAGGAATAGTGATCTCCTCGTTGTAATAACAAACAACGCCAGTTTTCTGCATAAAATGGTGGTCATGAGTACTCTCTTTTTATTAACCATTTCCAGTACCCTGCTGTTAGGTGTAAAACTGTAGTACGAGATCTTAAGCATCCTTCTGTATGTAATACCCTAACTTATAAGCCAACATGTCAATTCAAACAATATGCACTGGTTCCGTAGTGAGTGTAGGTGTGTGCGCGTGCGCGGCGGGGCGCGTGTTACCGTAGTTGTGGTGCACGAAGACGAACTCCTGCACGAAGGCGTTGAGCAGGTCGCACAGCGCCGCGTCGGCCTCCAGCGCCAGCCGCCGCGCCGCGCCGCCGCCGCCGCCGCCCGGCGCCTCCGCGAAGAAGATCAGCAGGTCGCAGATGCTCGTGTACGTAGTGAGTGTAGGTGTGTGCGCGTGCGCGGCGGGGCGCGTGTTACCGTAGTTGTGGTGCACGAAGACGAACTCCTGCACGAAGGCGTTGAGCAGGTCGCACAGCGCCGCGTCGGCCTCCAGCGCCAGCCGCCGCGCCGCGCCGCCGCCGCCGCCGCCCGGCGCCTCCGCGAAGAAGATCAGCAGGTCGCAGATGCTCGTGTACGTAGTGAGTGTAGGTGTGTGCGCGTGCGCGGCGGGGCGCGTGTTACCGTAGTTGTGGTGCACGAAGACGAACTCCTGCACGAAGGCGTTGAGCAGGTCGCACAGCGCCGCGTCGGCCTCCAGCGCCAGCCGCCGCGCCGCGCCGCCGCCGCCGCCGCCCGGCGCCTCCGCGAAGAAGATCAGCAGGTCGCAGATGCTCGTGTACGTAGTGAGTGTAGGTGTGTGCGCGTGCGCGGCGGGGCGCGTGTTACCGTAGTTGTGGTGCACGAAGACGAACTCCTGCACGAAGGCGTTGAGCAGGTCGCACAGCGCCGCGTCGGCCTCCAGCGCCAGCCGCCGCGCCGCGCCCGCGCCCGGCGCCTCCGCGAAGAAGATCAGCAGGTCGCAGATGCTCGTGTACGCCTGCGGGACAGCGGGGTTCGTCATCGTCATCGCAGTATGGCTCGGCGACAGTGGCGGGCTACGGCAAATATTTGTATTGACACGTTGTAACGCGGTTGTGTTCCGGCGGTAAACCGGCGCGCAACGAATGGATTTGGCGCGACAATATTCGTTTGCGTGGCTACACCTACGTCTCCACGTACACCAGCGCCTGTCCGCACCACACGCACAGTTACCTCCTCCCGCAGCTCGGGCGTGACGCCGTGCGCGACGATGTCGCGGCAGTGCTGCGTGTAGGCGTGCAGGCGCTCGCGCAGCACGCCCGCCGCCTCCTCGCCGGCGCCGCGCTCCTGCAGCTCGTGCAGCGACCACAGCACCGAGTAGAAGCAGGCGCGCACCACGTACACCAGCGCCTGTCCGCACCACACGCACACTTAGTTACAACTAGTGGTTCCACCTGAACCAAGGCAATACACGATCCATTCTGTCGTCCGATCGGTACACTAGCTTAATTACGCCTGCTTCCACAGTACTACGTCCTACGGAATCTCGATGTGGATCAAAGCTGCTAATATCGCAACCATATTTAAATTGCAAAAAAAAAATTGCGTCACGTAGGCGGCCCTCTTTTTTGCCATTCTGACATCGTAAAAAACTCTAAATTTTAAAAAGAAAACCGTAAATCTTGCGATTTTGAACAGTAAGTAGGTACCGATACCGAGTTTCCGAACTTGGCGGTAGAGTACAAGACTTAACTTTTCATACGTTAGGCCTATGTGGATAATAAAGATCGTTATTTTCAAATCACACCGCTACGCTCACCTGTGTGGGCATTTGAGTCTCGTTCTGCTTGACACACTTGGGCAGGTCCTCGAACAGCGAGTCCCAAATGTTGGTGTCGTTGAGGTTGTGGCACTTATACATGATGGACACCTTGCGCAGCGAGTTGATCACGTTGAACACCTCGTCGGCGTCCGGCGTCTCGCCCTGCACAGGAACAAACACATCCATAAATCAACAACTGCTCGAGGGTTCCTTTAAATGATGACATTATTTGAGTAGTTCCCCTCATGTGGTGATTAATTTGCCGCTCGACTCACCCCCTCGATGAGGCTGCGGTACTCGTCGATGGCCTCCTTGTAGCGGTTGACGCACATGTCGGTGACGGTGGCGCGCGCCACGTTGCAGCGCGTGTACACGGCGTGCCGCTCGCTGCACAGGTACTCCAGCGACGCTCGCTCGACTCACCCCCTCGATGAGGCTGCGGTACTCGTCGATGGCCTCCTTGTAGCGGTTGACGCACATGTCGGTGACGGTGGCGCGCGCCACGTTGCAGCGCGTGTACACGGCGTGCCGCTCGCTGCACAGGTACTCCAGCGACGCTCGCTCGACTCACCCCCTCGATGAGGCTGCGGTACTCGTCGATGGCCTCCTTGTAGCGGTTGACGCACATGTCGGTGACGGTGGCGCGCGCCACGTTGCAGCGCGTGTACACGGCGTGCCGCTCGCTGCACAGGTACTCCAGCGACGCTCGCTCGACTCACCCCCTCGATGAGGCTGCGGTACTCGTCGATGGCCTCCTTGTAGCGGTTGACGCACATGTCGGTGACGGTGGCGCGCGCCACGTTGCAGCGCGTGTACACGGCGTGCCGCTCGCTGCACAGGTACTCCAGCGACGCTCGCTCGACTCACCCCCTCGATGAGGCTGCGGTACTCGTCGATGGCCTCCTTGTAGCGGTTGACGCACATGTCGGTGACGGTGGCGCGCGCCACGTTGCAGCGCGTGTACACGGCGTGCCGCTCGCTGCACAGGTACTCCAGCGACGCTCGCTCGACTCACCCCCTCGATGAGGCTGCGGTACTCGTCGATGGCCTCCTTGTAGCGGTTGACGCACATGTCGGTGACGGTGGCGCGCGCCACGTTGCAGCGCGTGTACACGGCGTGCCGCTCGCTGCACAGGTACTCCAGCGACGCTCGCTCGACTCACCCCCTCGATGAGGCTGCGGTACTCGTCGATGGCCTCCTTGTAGCGGTTGACGCACATGTCGGTGACGGTGGCGCGCGCCACGTTGCAGCGCGTGTACACGGCGTGCCGCTCGCTGCACAGGTACTCCAGCGACGCTCGCTCGACTCACCCCCTCGATGAGGCTGCGGTACTCGTCGATGGCCTCCTTGTAGCGGTTGACGCACATGTCGGTGACGGTGGCGCGCGCCACGTTGCAGCGCGTGTACACGGCGTGCCGCTCGCTGCACAGGTACTCCAGCGACGCTCGCTCGACTCACCCCCTCGATGAGGCTGCGGTACTCGTCGATGGCCTCCTTGTAGCGGTTGACGCACATGTCGGTGACGGTGGCGCGCGCCACGTTGCAGCGCGTGTACACGGCGTGCCGCTCGCTGCACAGGTACTCCAGCGACGCTCGCTCGACTCACCCCCTCGATGAGGCTGCGGTACTCGTCGATGGCCTCCTTGTAGCGGTTGACGCACATGTCGGTGACGGTGGCGCGCGCCACGTTGCAGCGCGTGTACACGGCGTGCCGCTCGCTGCACAGGTACTCCAGCGACGCTCGCTCGACTCACCCCCTCGATGAGGCTGCGGTACTCGTCGATGGCCTCCTTGTAGCGGTTGACGCACATGTCGGTGACGGTGGCGCGCGCCACGTTGCAGCGCGTGTACACGGCGTGCCGCTCGCTGCACAGGTACTCCAGCGACGCTCGCTCGACTCACCCCCTCGATGAGGCTGCGGTACTCGTCGATGGCCTCCTTGTAGCGGTTGACGCACATGTCGGTGACGGTGGCGCGCGCCACGTTGCAGCGCGTGTACACGGCGTGCCGCTCGCTGCACAGGTACTCCAGCGACGCTCGCTCGACTCACCCCCTCGATGAGGCTGCGGTACTCGTCGATGGCCTCCTTGTAGCGGTTGACGCACATGTCGGTGACGGTGGCGCGCGCCACGTTGCAGCGCGTGTACACGGCGTGCCGCTCGCTGCACAGGTACTCCAGCGACGCTCGCTCGACTCACCCCCTCGATGAGGCTGCGGTACTCGTCGATGGCCTCCTTGTAGCGGTTGACGCACATGTCGGTGACGGTGGCGCGCGCCACGTTGCAGCGCGTGTACACGGCGTGCCGCTCGCTGCACAGGTACTCCAGCGACGCTCGCTCGACTCACCCCCTCGATGAGGCTGCGGTACTCGTCGATGGCCTCCTTGTAGCGGTTGACGCACATGTCGGTGACGGTGGCGCGCGCCACGTTGCAGCGCGTGTACACGGCGTGCCGCTCGCTGCACAGGTACTCCAGCGACGCTCGCTCGACTCACCCCCTCGATGAGGCTGCGGTACTCGTCGATGGCCTCCTTGTAGCGGTTGACGCACATGTCGGTGACGGTGGCGCGCGCCACGTTGCAGCGCGTGTACACGGCGTGCCGCTCGCTGCACAGGTACTCCAGCGACGCTCGCTCGACTCACCCCCTCGATGAGGCTGCGGTACTCGTCGATGGCCTCCTTGTAGCGGTTGACGCACATGTCGGTGACGGTGGCGCGCGCCACGTTGCAGCGCGTGTACACGGCGTGCCGCTCGCTGCACAGGTACTCCAGCGACGCTCGCTCGACTCACCCCCTCGATGAGGCTGCGGTACTCGTCGATGGCCTCCTTGTAGCGGTTGACGCACATGTCGGTGACGGTGGCGCGCGCCACGTTGCAGCGCGTGTACACGGCGTGCCGCTCGCTGCACAGGTACTCCAGCGACGCTCGCTCGACTCACCCCCTCGATGAGGCTGCGGTACTCGTCGATGGCCTCCTTGTAGCGGTTGACGCACATGTCGGTGACGGTGGCGCGCGCCACGTTGCAGCGCGTGTACACGGCGTGCCGCTCGCTGCACAGGTACTCCAGCGACGCTCGCTCGACTCACCCCCTCGATGAGGCTGCGGTACTCGTCGATGGCCTCCTTGTAGCGGTTGACGCACATGTCGGTGACGGTGGCGCGCGCCACGTTGCAGCGCGTGTACACGGCGTGCCGCTCGCTGCACAGGTACTCCAGCGACGCTCGCTCGACTCACCCCCTCGATGAGGCTGCGGTACTCGTCGATGGCCTCCTTGTAGCGGTTGACGCACATGTCGGTGACAGTGGCGCGCGCCACGTTGCAGCGCGTGTACACGGCGTGCTGCTCGCTGCACAGGTACTCCAGCGTGCGCCCGCACGTCTCTAGCACCTCCGCCTCCGTTTGCACCTTTACTATCTCGCGGATCTTGGAAAGCAGCGATTGCAGGTTCTGCAACAACGACATACATGTCAAAGCTGTATATGTAGTTTCACATAAGTAACTGCCGGCTCCCAAATATGATCGAAGTGGGGATTATGTCTACGAATATGTTTGAATATTGCTTGTAAGCACTTCAGTAAACTGGTTTGTACTATAGGTTACGACATGCAATGATCAAACAAGATGAAAAAATAACACTGTAATAATAGTGTCACTTTGCATTATTTTTCCGCCACTGAACTAGTGGGCGGCAGGTTCCTCACCCCCTCCTGGCGCTGCGTGGTGTACAGCTCCAGGTCGAAGTACTGCGGGATGGACACGAGGTTGGTGAGCTTCTCGGGGTCCGCGCCGAACTTGTCCAGCAGCGCCGGCAGCGTCGCGATGAAGTGCGCCGTCATCTTGGCGCGGTCGTCGCTCACCATCTGCGTTAACATATCAGATTGTAAATAAACTGAATAAATAAATTATCATCGGAATAGGAACATCTGTAACAGTGCTGAATTTGACAGCCAGCTTACCTTGGCTTGTTCCACCTGATGATGTTTCCGTGGAGCGTCGCGGCCGACCGGCGGCTCGCCCGTGCTGGCTTGTCGCACGCAGCACACCATCAGCTCTATCAGCGACGACTCCTGACGGACAAATAGTAAGCTGTCAGTGAAAGTTTTTGGCCAAAAGAAAGGCATGAGGAAACTGGCTATTACTTACTTGTCTATTATCCAGGGCCTCCTCCCCCGGGCCCGCCTCTTCCAGCAGCAGGTCAGTCATACACTCCCAGTCCTTCATCATCGGGTTGGACTCTATCAGTGAATCCACCAGGTATGCTCCATGTTCATGTAGCTGTCAAATTGAGACAATTTGTTATAAAATAGGACTAGCTCCTATTACCATTACACATTGTTTTTTTTTAGTAAATTGCTATTTAATGCAACAGCTAAAAAATATATAATGTAAGCACTGTACACTCACTATGGCTCCACGGAAGACCAGCACTTTGCATGTGGTCCCTCCCACAGGCCACATGCTTAGTAAACGCTGTGTGGATACCATTTTGGGACCACATCCACATTTATTTTAGTTTTTTATTCTTTTGATGTTGTTGGTTTTTTCTAGCATGTTTTGTATTTTTTGTATGTTATGTTTTATGGTCCTAAATAAACTCGTTTTCTTTCTTTCTTTCTTTTTTTTCTTTATAATTTTATTGAGAAATTTAAGAATGAACAACTGCCCAACAATAAACATCAGAGACTATCTATCTTGTATCTTTGATTTCAAAAGCAATATGCAGGAACAAAGAAAAAGAAGTGGTTCTATGTCGCCCTGAACTAACTGCTAAGTTCCTATCATCAATTCCAGAGTGGATCAGTGGGTAGGGGTACTGGCACCCACCTCGGACTCGATGAAGAACTGCACCAGGTCGCGCACGAGCGGCGTGTTGGGCAGGCGCTGCTTGCCGCGGCGCGAGCGCGCGGGCGGCGCGGCGTCGTCGCAGCGGAACAGGCGCACGTTGAGGAACTCGCCCGCCGCCGCCGCCACGCCGCGCCACGACGAGTACACCAGCTCGTACACGTGCTCGCAGTCCTTGTCACTGGATAGACAGTGGACAGTGGACACCCACCTCGGACTCGATGAAGAACTGCACCAGGTCGCGCACGAGCGGCGTGTTGGGCAGGCGCTGCTTGCCGCGGCGCGAGCGCGCGGGCGGCGCGGCGTCGTCGCAGCGGAACAGGCGCACGTTGAGGAACTCGCCCGCCGCCGCCGCCACGCCGCGCCACGACGAGTACACCAGCTCGTACATGTGCTCGCAGTCCTTGTCCGTCAGCATGTCCGGGTGGGTAGGGGTACTGGCACCCACCTCGGACTCGATGAAGAACTGCAGCAGGTCGCGCACGAGCGGCGTGTTGGGCAGGCGCTGCTTGCCGCGGCGCGAGCGCGCGGGCGGCGCGGCGGCGTCTTCGCAGCGGGACAGGCGCACGTTGAGGAACTCGCCCGCCGCCGCCGCCACGCCGCGCCACGACGAGTACACCAGCTCGTACATGTGCTCGCAGTCCTTGTCCGTCAGCATGTCCGGGTGCGTCTTGAGGATGGCGACGACGAGCCGCACCGCGTGCACCGCCACCTCCGGCTCCTTGTCCAGCGACATGGACACGATGCGGTCCTTGAACTTGCACGTGAACAGCTCCAACTTTCCCTTCAGCTGCTCGCGCTCGTACAGCGGCTGCAGCGCCTGCAGGCAGCGAAGCCGCACCTCGCCCACCTGGTGAGGACGGCACGGTGACTATCATTTATGCTACTTACGTATATACCATGCGATTTGCAATTCACCTCAGTACCAAGAGGTGCTTGTGTTAAGAATTAAAATTTGTAAAGAACAAATGTAAAATATAGATTTTGATCCAAATAAATAAATCCAATAATGCAATATAGGTATTTTGTTCTTCAAATGTATAAATTATTTGAGGTTGGATTCCAACATGGCGTCAATTCGACTGTAACTAAAGTGGGGAAAAAACTTGTAAAGTAAAGAAAAATATTGGCTGGCCTGTCTTAAATTAACTAAGTTGATATTATACAAAATTCTCTATTGAAGAATCAAACTCTGCAATTACTAGATCATTTCAAAGTCACCTTGTCGTAAAGTGTCCAGCCTATGTACTTGAGGTAGGGGTCATCCAGGAAGTGGGCGGGGAACTTTTCCATCCAGTGGCCTATCTCCGACATGGTCATAGCCCTTATGTCTGGCAGCGTGTCTCTGCGGAATATTGTATACTAGTTTAAATGGACATTTTGTTTCATTTATCACCAGTGGCAGATATTCAGCTGTGAAATAGTTAATACATTACTGCCTTATAGTTTTGAGTTAGCTGTAGCTACAGAACAGAATTAAATCTCATGTGACTAGCTCAGTACTGTGCATTGTATGACATTGCAACCTGTCCTGACAGGTAGAGAATGCACAGTGCATCTCTATCTACCATTGTGACATGGGCAGGCATTATTGATAGTTAGATTTGATAGCATTAGACACAAAGTTACATGCATCTAGCCATTTCTGCAATACTTAACAATTTAATACAATTCTAGGAAGTTTACAAAACGATGTCAGTAATATCACCTTTGTCTACTCTATATTATTCTCTTCAAGCTCCTGGTGATTGGCCACTGGCACTTTGAAATGCTCTTGTCACGCCACGCTTTGTGGCAGTTCATTACCTGTATCGGTGCACGAAGACAGACTTGAACATGTAGGTGAGCGTGTTCTTGATCTCCTCCATGTTCTCCTCCAGCTCCTGGCGCTGGGCCACCAGCACCTCGAGGACGCTGTCGCTCCGCTCCGCCTCGTAATGGCGCAAGAAGTTGTCGCAGTTCACGCTGGTGAGCAGCGCCACGTCCACCAGCGCCGTCATCAGCTTCATCACTGACAGGAATGTAAATATTTTACTACAAAAATTCCCAATTGTAATCCTACAGTTAATAAAACTCTTCAATGGGAAAGTCGCCTCTGAAGCCCTGTCCCTCAACAGGAAAAACTTGTGTATATAACTAGTCTAGGCACTTTCATGGCACTGTGGACTGAATCGACACATGAACAACCTGAAACTGAGAGATGTAGCCATGCCGACTCTAATGAGGCAGCGGAAATGCTGATGCATATGATCTGTTCCTGCCCAGTACTGATGCATAAGCGTAGCAACCTTCTGGGGAAATTCATATTAGACCCTGATGATGCTTAACTTCTTTCAACTAAGAATTTGCTGCTGCAGCAACAAGCATTGGCATCAAACGCAGTAGATGCAGGCTCTGTTGCATCATCAAATTCGGATGAACATATTAACTTTAAAATATAGACCCTGTCCCGTTTTAAAAACTTTTAAGATGGAAAAGCGGTGAAGGTGTGGTGGTGTGAAGTGGTGGTAAAATGAAACGGCATAAATAAACTAAAAATATTTATTTGCCGTAAGTGCCTGACTCACACAATCACCGCACTAGCTCAGGGAGCACACAATTTGTAGGGCGTGGGGGAAGCCTTTCTGTATTTCACTTAAGTCGCACTGGTTAGCACTTCCCTTGGTTTGAAAGCGGGAGTGAAAGGATCGCTCGGCGACGGCGGTGAGGCGGGCGCTGGCTCAGGAAGCTGCAACCCGTAGTCTGGACGTCCAGGAGTTGACTGCCGGCTTTAATTTAAGCCCAGCTCCAGCGTAAAAACCCGAACGTTGATCCCCTAACGCGGGATATCCATTTTTATATTGAACGTAATTGTGTTTATAGGTATTGAAATTTTAATAATATTTAAATAATCGGGCCTAACCTAAATGCGGTCGGCCCGAAAAATACTAGCGCGCGGCCGCGCGCGCGGCGCGCGGTCGCGATCTCCAACCCGCTGTGAGCGCTGTGTTGCCACTCGCCATCGTCAATCGCGACCCACATGGAAGTTATAAGAACTCCAGTGTGGCCATTAATAAAAAATGAATACACAATATAAAGAATAAATTTGATAAATATTACTAAATATTATTTTACGTACATAATAGTATATGTATTAAGATAATAATATAATATTAAGAAAAAATATTAATAAACTTACATACTTTGTAACGTTTCGTTACAACCACAGAGCAAGGAATGACTTTATATTGGCTAATAGAGTTAGCATGATGACGATCTTCTTAGGAAACCAGTGTCGCTAAACTCACATATTTACAAGTCACGCACACCATAGTCCTCCACATTAGATTGGTCAAAAAAATGACGTGATTTTCAAAATATATTTCCATTAAAGTCAACCTTATTAACACAGCTACACAATTTATATTGCAAAAATTTACTTCAAATATGTTTAGTTCCGCTATTGCCCGCATCGGCAGTAGTAGATTCGTTTTATAAAGATTTTTTTGAGAAACTCTGTATATATGGCGTTAAGATTAAAATTTGAATGGCAAAGAACAAACTTCAATATTTGATAACTGTCAAAGTTTAGTGATGCATCTTAACCGTGAATCGTAAAATTATCGATAAAGTTGAAATAAAAAGCAATGTTATATTAATATGTACAGAAAAAAAACCAATTTAATTAATTTCCGTCTAGTCATAATAAATCACATAAAATAACACATTATGGTAAAAAAATAAATAATATTTAATGAATAAATAATATTTAATAATATAATATTTAATGAATTCCGTCCTGTTAGCGTTCCGCCTTCTGACTGTACATTAGATGTTTCATTTTTGGAGACTTCAACCTAAGTACAGGAAGTAATAGCTGTTGTAATAATGATTATCGATTTATTAAGCAAATATAAAGGAGTAATCGTATTTAGAAAGAATCTACGTGACCATATCAAAATGATTAACATAGCCCAATAGCTAGCTAAAATAGCAGTGGCCAAGCTATAATTATCATAGAACTGAGGGCCGCATACCCCACACGTACTTATGTTTACTTTGAAGTAAAAACCGCGTAGGGCACAACAAGAACCACATCGTACGACAGGCTACAGAACTTGCGATCTGAAGATAGTTGCTAGTGGCAAGAGATATCCCGTACGTGGAGGTCTAAGTTTAGAAAAGCCTTCACCTAGCTCAGCGGTGGACGTCTAAAGGCTTATCATGTCATGTCATACTTTCTATATATTTTTGCGAGTAAATTACTTAGTTACGACTGAATTTGTGACGTGTATAGACGTACCAGTGCACGATGAATTAAAAAAATTTTTTACGTCGTTCTGCTCCAGTTTTAATGTATTTATTACCACTTTTCTTAACAATAAAATCCTCTTCCAAAAAATGATCGGAGCAGATTGTACTTGCTTTTGAAGGGAACCAATTAAACCTTCCAGTAGCTTTGATCCATTTTTCTTTTACAAATGGCTCCCTAGGGAAACTGAAATAGTAATATTTTTAACTCTTAATTTTCTTCTTACAGCCTATTATCGTAAAGAAAAACCAATTTTTTTTCCTAATATGGATATTTGATAAGCGTGCGCGAACAGTAGTGGTGAATTTCTTAACTCTTGAGATTGCACTGAACAGATACGGCAATACGCGAAAGTTTTAATAAAAGTCGATAATATTTTATCGATATGTTGACAGTCGACATGATACAGTACTGGCTGAGTAGCGAAAGTTGAATGACAACGTTCTAGAAGAAAATTATTTGTAAATGTGAAATCAACCGTAAAGTTCTTAATTTAAGGATCATTTTAAAATGTCTTGAAGCCCTATAGAAATTTAACACAATTTTTCACGTATTTATACTTAAAACTAGTAAAATTCAAGTTACCGATGGTAAGTTATCCCTCCAAGTAAACGATTATAGGTCTTGCTACGATTTTTACACACTAATACAGCGCATTGAGCCATTTTAATATTTTTTTATAGCACTTTATTGTATGCATTTTTGACAGCGACTGAGTGTGCATGTCGAGCAAGTAAGGTAAATTACACTACTTGTGGCGACACGGGTAACACCCACATGCTACTTCTAGTGTCTTTTGTTTTCTGTGGTTACAACCCTAAGATGATAACTGAATGTTTTAATGACTTTACATACCTATTAGGTATTATACATACTAGTTCACTCAATACATACCAGCCAGTGTTGCTGTATGCCTGAAGGCTCGTACTTGAGAGTCCGACAGCCCCGTGAGCAGGGATATGATATTGTCCATCAGGTATTGGTCATAGATGATGGTATATTGACCCATCTTCACCAAGGTCTGGATGAACTCACAGAAGTTGGATCGAAACTTCTTCCATGTCTGGCCTGACATTATCAGAGGGTACTCCCCACTTTCCTGTCAACAATAATTGCAATGATCTAGAATTTCCCATTCACTCATCACAGTTCCAAAAATTGTAGTGGGATCCAAGCTAGTGAATAATATAAATATTATAACATAGAGCAACTATGAACATACAAACCTCATCAAACTCCTGTGTCATCTTCTTGATGATGAGGGTGCGGTCCATCTGAGCCATGTCAGGTGTGACCTTGCCCCGGCAGCCCGAAGAGTTGATGAAGAACTGCATCAGCTGCAGCAGTGCACTCTCCCGGTTGCTGTTGTACTCCTCCATCCACATATCCACCACTTCCTGCAATTATACCTAATTTTTTTAGCATCTCAAATTCTCTCTATTCCATTCAAAACATGATTAGAATATAATCAAATAAATAAATAAATAAATAAATTGTTTATTGGTGAACAGAAAATAAATACAGTTATCTTATAATTACCCTGGACCCCCAAACTAGGAAACCCGTGACTTGGGGGTCGGTTTCTAAACTTAAACTAAAAAAACAATTTTTAACATGGACGGACAACACTAAATGTAACATAACAATTTATATTTGGGCGATTCTCTGTAAGGATGAAATTCGTTGTCCTGACTGATTTTCTTTAAAAGTAATTAAATTATCTAAACAAAAACCACTCCTAATAAAACTTTAACCCCAAAACTTTACGGGCCGTATGTTTTTAGAACCATAACTATTTTAGTTTTTTTTCTAGACATGATGGAAGCTCTAAAAACACAGTCCCCTGGCTGTCCCCATCACTGTATTTGCGCCTAGAAAAGAGATTTACAAAGAAGTTATTGAAATTATATACATTTGGCATTTAATATTATAAAGAAAAATAATTATACTATATTATTTTCGTATAACAAAGTCTCAATACGAATTTCATTTATTTAGTAAACTCCTGTAAACTTTGTCCCTAAAATTTTTATACAGTACCCTGCCAAAAATTTAAATCCATACTAAAAAAGAACCATAATGTTTACAAACGTTCTTTTGGGTGAAACGAAACGCAATTGGTGTGAAGTTGGCAACCTTGCCGAATGCGGCGACGAGACGCCATTTTGTTTAGTGTCAGAGCGTCATTAGTGAGACGAACACGCGTTTGGACTCATACCACACACAGTCCTCTGGTAAGTGATAACATGTTAGTTATTTACTTTAATTATTTCTACATAACGTCTTTTATATAATATATGACTGAATTTATCCTTATACAAAACCTACCTATACCTTATAAAAAAACAACTTTACATCAGTTTTGAATATATTGTGAAATCTAACCGAAATACACAGTCCCCTGGCAACAGTCCTCTGCCTGAAAATAATGCAGGGGACTGTTCAACACAACAGGGGACTGTGGATTTTGCGTACTGGTTAATGTTTTTATGTATTGTTTGTAAGTTTATCCGCTAATTGGTTTTAATAATGTAGCAATTATCAAAGCATCATATGCTTTGCATTATTTTCCTGAATAAACTTTTGATTTTTTACACAGGCTGATTGAACGCACATGAAATGGCTCCTACAAAGAAAAAGTTATCCCGAGAGGAATTACTACAGAAAAAGAGAGAAGCAGAGCGACTAAGATACCAAAGAAGAAAAAATGACCGTCTTAAGAGGCAAGAAATGAGAGAAAAGGAGAAGTTGAAGTACCAAAAAAAGAAAGATAAAGGTTTGCGGAAGTTAGTAAAGGATATGACACCTCGTGAGCACAGAGCTGCCTTAAAGAAGTGGAAAGAACACTGTACCGTATACCGAGCAAAAAGACTAAGACTGAAAAGCATCACAAATACTTTTGTTAGAGAAAATACGCCGTTATCAGATCCAGAAGAAACTACTCCGCCTTCAAGACCCGCCACTCCAGTTCCAGTTCAGATACATCCAGTTCCGAGCCCCGCAATTTCGAGTGCTAGTCTAGAGCAAAGAAAAAGAGAAGCCAAAAAGCGACGAAAGAAGTTTAACAGAGAAAGAAATGAAAAGATCGCACGTTTAGAGAAGAAACTTGAGAAGTACAAAAAAGATTAGCGAGATTTGAAAGAAAAGTCAAAAAGAACGTTAAAGATACGCCTAAAACAAAGATGTTGAAAATGTTAGACATGCCTGATCAAAAAAAAGAAGTAGTCAAGAAAGCGTTGTTTGGTGACGTCATTAGTGAGCAGTTGAAAGAAAACTACTCTACATTGATACATACCAAAGAGAGACAAATCTTTAAGAAAGTTGTTACTGGCAATGTTGTTCAAAAGTACAAGCACTGGATACCTAAAGAAATGAAGACGTTGTCTAGACCCGGAAAAAAATCTAATATCAATGGCTTAGATGTACCTGCTGCTAAACGATGTAAAATACCTGATAGTTATAAAATAGCTGTTCAGAATTTTTTCGAAGATGATAGTAACAGTCGTATGACAGCAGGTAAAAAAGAATTTATAACCAGAAAAACCGTGAAAAAACAGAAGAGATATCTTTCTAACACAGTTTTAAATCTTTACAAAAAGTTTATTACTGGGAACTTAAAAATTAGCTACCAAACATTTTGCCGACTCCGTCCATTTTGGGTTGTGAAACCAAACGCTCAAAACCGCGATACATGCCTTTGCATAGTTCACAGCAACATAGACATGAAGCTCAGCGCACTTCATGCTGCTAACATACTGACTTACAACAATTACCAGAAGTTGCTGGAAGATCTATGTTGTGACCAGTATAATGTGGATTGTTTGGCGAGATTGTGTCATACTTGTTTAAATAAAACCCCGAAATATAAAGAATTTGATAAATGTCATAAAATATAAAAAATGGGTTTCTGAAAGGCAAAAAATCCAAGATTTTAAAACTAAAAAGCCTCGACTGGTAACTAAATGTTTGAAAAAAACATTTGAACTACATCCTAAACAGCTCATAATACATTTGCAGAAGGATTTACACAAATTTTTGGATCACCAACGAAATATTGTTCACCAATATAAAGCCATGAATGATTTGAAGTCAAACTTACAAGATGATGAAGTACTGATCCACGTAGATTTCAGTGAAAATTATTGCACCAAGTACTCGGAAGAAATACAGGCCTTTCATTTTGGTGGATCTCGAGCACAACTAAGTCTGCATACTGTAGTGGTTTACCTACGAGATTCTATCCATTCTTTTTGCACAGTCTCTGAGAACATAACACATTCACCTGCTGCCATTTGGACACATTTACAACCAATTTTCAAGACTCTTCCACGTGGTATCAAACGAGTGCATTTCTTAATTGATGGTCCTGTTACACAGTACCGCAATAAAACGATGTTTTTTATAATGGCAACAAAGTTTTCTGAAGAAATTCCATGTATTGAAAGCTTTACATGGAACTACACCGAAAGTGGTCCTGGGAAAGGTGCACCCGATGGTATCGGCGCAACGTGCAAAAGAACGGCTGATTTTGTTGTTAATTCTGGAGGTGACATTAACAATATTGATCAGTTTGTTAAAGTAATTCAAGAGCGATGTCCTGGCATCAGATGTATCGCGATTGACGGTAAAGACATTCAGGAAATGGTCGATAAAATTGAAAAGGAATCAGCCGATCAAAAGGGTTTTAAAGGCACTTTAAAAGTGCATCAGGTTGCAGGTGTCTATTCCTTCATCCTCGGCCTTCCAAAGAAGTGTAAAACAATTACAATGAAGTCTCTCAGCTGCTTTTGCAACATTTCTTGTGAGCATAATAAGATTGGCAATATCTCAACTATACTGTAAAACGTAAATGGACAGTAGAAGAAGTGTTTACGGAGTCAGAACCCGAAGATCTAAAATCTGTTAAACCTGAATTAAAGCTAACACCAAACAAGTACCCTCAAAGATCGGATAGTGATGAAGCAGAAACAAGCGGTATTCGGCATTCTTCTTACAATACTGGAGATTACGTTCTTGTGAAATTTCCAACTAAAAATGTAGAATACCGTTATGCTGCTGTAATTAATGACATTGACGAAGATGAAAACGAGTTGCGCGTTACTTTCCTCAAGATTTGTAACCAAAAAGTGCAGACCTTCAGAATAGACGAGCAGGACATTTCGGACGTGTCATTTGATCAGATTATCCAAAAGTTGGATTATCCTGACCTGGTTGTAAAGGGAAGACGGGAATTTTATCAGTTTTCTACGCTAGTTGACGTTTTCGAGCGCTAATATTGTTGTAATTATATTAAGTTCAATTTTTTTAATGTGATTTATCTTCATAATCTAACATGATTGAGAGAAAATACTTGAATAATTATTATTTTTATATTAGTAAGTATTTTAATGAATACTGCAAGCATTTAAATATTGATATTTTAATAATAATAAGACGACTATGTTGATCTCAGCGAGTACAAACTGATTTAGCACTTAATTTTTGATAAAGAGTTTTAAAAAAGTTATGTTTTCTGTTCATTTTTTATAAAGAAATTTCGTATATTATTGATGCAAAAATATGCCATAGAAATAAAAAATGATTGATTTATCTAACATGGCTTTTTTTTAGGACATCAGCCCTCCGTTCATATTAAAAGTTCCTTTGAAAACAGTCTTCTGATGTATAAAACAGTCCCCTGATGTCTAAAACAGTCCCCTGTCAGGAATTTTTAGAAAATCGCTAATAACTCGTAAAATATAAATAAAATCAGAGGGCCACCTAATCTAAGTAAAATAATAGTTAATTTTCTGCAAAATTGATCACAGTTTTTTGGCAAATACTAAAAATAATTGCCAGGACAGCATTTGTATGAGACCTGTACGAGCTTACAGAGAAATGCCCATTTAGGTGGTTGCGAGTGTAAAGTTTGTGTGTATACGTGCGTGCATGTAATAGTGTGTGTGTGTGTGTGTGTGTTCGTGTGAATGTGTGTTCATGTAAATCCAAGCAAGATACTTATAATATCCTACTAATTCCCCTAATGCAATACTTCATGTAATTGAGGCCCGTTTGAGGCATGCTACTTACATTGATCGCAGTCTCGTTGAATCGAAGTATATTATACAAGCTATTTTCGTCATCTCCAGGCAGCAGCACCGGCGGCGGCGACTCGGCCAGCCGCCCCACGTAGGCTCCGTCACCGCCTCGACCTCGACTGCGCTTTATCCGCTTGGTCGGGGCCGGCGAAGGGGAACGCGCTTCCTCCTCCGGAGTCTCTTCCGGTTCATCGCGCTGTCCCTCGGGCGAAGTGAAAGTAGCCGCTGCATTGAGTGCTCTTGTAGCGGGAGGATTAGCCGGCGCCGCTGGCTCGGGTTCAGGTGGAGCCCCATAGTCTGCGATAGGCGTCGCAGGAGTCATAGGATTAACATACTCCGGAGGAGGATCATCCATACGAATGCGTTTCCCGCCTCGACGATGCATCTTTCTGGCACTGCTTTTACTCCAGTTAAACAACACTTTTTAAAGTTTACATGACTTCGACGACTTTGTTACTTGCATAAGTCCCAAAAATGGACCAACACTCAGTAGGTACCTATTGATCTTTATTCTTTATTTCTACAATTTCAGAAAACCAATGGAAATTGAAAAATGGAGTCGCTTGACGCCACAGAACGCTTCGCTCCTCTGATTTTGACCATAGACAATCCCAGCAGAGACCACAGACCACACAGCCAAAGACTATATAATCACTACGTTGTACACACAGCTAGATATTTTGATATTAACCGTAGACTATATTATCAAAGGTTTTATTGGCTTGTGAGTTGGTATAAACCAAAGATATACAACACAGATTACTTTTTATACCGTACTCGTAAAGTAAAATGTCTTTGGTATAAACCAAACAACTTCACAAAGAGTCGCAAAGTTGAAGCCATAGACAACAAAACCGCTAACTAAAAACCGCGAATAGTCCATGTTGTCTATGATTGAGCTGAGGCTGCTAAGTTAATAAAATCTGTGGTTGAAAAAGCGCGGGAAACTTCTGATTTGGTGGACGTGTTTTTTGGTTTATTGATTTTAATTGTTTTATAAAGTGGATCAGTGGAGGTTTTTTTGTGTAAAATAGTAGTTAGTTAATAGTTTTTACATATTTTTATTGATATTTCATATAAATAGTGTATATAGGTACTACTTATCTGGTAAGCGTATAGTTTTCTACTATGGGCCCGGGGGTTGACCCACCCCCGGATAACCCCGGACTGGGGGGTCCAGGGCCAGACACTGGCCCTCCTAGTCCTGTAGCTTATAATGTAGTTATTGACGACTCATCGATGGACACTGAGGATGGTCTTATTCCTCTCTCAGAACGGAAAAGAGTCAAACCACAAAAAAGGTGCCGAATTTGCAAAACAAAGAGAAGTAGAAGTAGGAACGGTAAACAGATTTCTCATGAATGCCAATGTGACGATTCAGACGAGAAGTTGGTCCCTGTTGTGAATAATGCTCAAGGCGAAAAAACTGTGCCTGTTGAAACTCATGTCCCTCCTTTCAATAATAGTGTCTCCGCTACACAACCCACTGGTGCAGGTCCCTCACAACCGCAGTTAGTAAGGAAATATGTAAGCACAGATTCAGGGCCGTTCACTGTTCACATTCAAAGGATAACCACATCTCCGAATGATCCTGTTACGCTGCATCCTATTCAATTTGGTAAAGATTTAAAAAAATATAATATCAATAATATAGTTAATGGTAGCTTAAAACGTATTGGCAGAAATAGAGTTTCTATGGCATTTACCAACTACGAAGATGCTAATTTGTTCACAGATAACCCACTAATTGCTAATCTCTCATACAAGGTTTTCATACCTAGTTTTATTGTCACTAGAGTAGGTATTGTAAAGGGTGTACCCCAAGACTGGTCTGAGGACGAGATTCAGGAAAACATTACTGTTCCTATGGGTTGTGGAAAAATTATAAAGGTTAGGCGTATTAAAAGAAAAACACCGAAAGATGATGGTACTAGTTTATTTATTAATACCAACATGGTTGTATTGACGTTCGATGGTCAAATATTACCAAAAAGAGTTTACATGTGCTATACAGCGCTCCCTGTTGAATTGTACATATTTCCAACTATACAGTGCTACAACTGCTGCAAATTTGGTCATACTAAATTGCAGTGCAGGTCAAAGCCTCGTTGTTTTAAATGCGGGGACGAACATGTCTCAGACACTTGTAACATTATCTTGGAAAATGCTTATTGTCTCCATTGCACTGGTCGCCACTTTGCCACTAGCAAACTTTGTCCCGAGTTCTTGAGACAACAAAAAATTAAAATTTCTATGGCCCAGAGCTGTATATCTTACGCAGAGGCAGCCAAAATCCATCCCCCTTCTTCAAAACCTTATACCGATGTTGCAGCCTCGTCGCCTCAGTTCGAAAATAAAAATATTACACTAACAAGACCATCTTCGCCCAATACAAATTCTCATAAAAAAACAGTGTATATTCAGCGCGGTGTACCCCCAAAACAAACTGGAGGTTACGACCGCACCATACATGACGAAATTATAAAGGAATACAATAATAATAATTCTCAAACACCTAATGGAAATGTACTAAAACATAAATCAAATACGACAATACCTCAACAATCTATAGGTCAATTAATTTTGGAACTTATTAAATTACTTTCAAATACCAGTAATCTATTTCCGAGCGATAGCTCTTCACCGTCCAACGCCGCCGAATCATTATTGACAGCTTTAAACAATTTTTTTAAGTATGGATCACAACATACTTCAATGGAATTGTAGAAGTGCAATAAGCAAAAAAACTGACATTATTTACTTATTAAATAAATATAAGCCCATGGCTATGTGTCTCTCTGAGACATGGTTAAAACCAGAGTTTTCCTTCAGGATCTCTGGTTTCGTTACTGTGAGAAGTGATAGACATGATGGGTATGGTGGAGTGGCCATACTCATTAATAAAGCCTTCTCACATAAGATTATTTCACTCCCTCCCCTCAGTGATGGTATTAATGCCATTGCTGTAATTGTAAATAAAATTTGTATAATTTCTGTGTATATACCTCATCCTTCTTCTTCCTTATACAATGAATTTAGTCAGTTGCTTACTACCTTGCCTAGCCCATTTTTAGTACTTGGGGACTTTAACTGCCAAAATCGATCATGGGGTAGTGTTAGCACTAATTGTTATGGTGAAATGATGGCAGATATATTAGACTATCAAAATGTATGTATATTGAACAACGGCACTCCAACTCGACGTACTGGTCCCACAGAAATTCTTAGTGCTCCTGACTTGTCCCTTTGCTCCCCAAGTCTGGCATCTCTGATATCCTGGAGTGTACTTGATAATTCTTTTGGCAGTGATCATATTCCAATTCTTCTTTCATTACCGATATCCTGCCCTCCTCGTAACCTACAACACAAACCTAGATTAAAACATAAATTGCCAGATGACTGGAGTACATTTAAACATTATGTGGAAAAAAACTATCTAGCCTTCCTATTGCTAACAGTGGTAATGAAACAGTATGTGCCGATGAGTTTACTAAAGTCTTGATTGATGCCGCTAACGCTTTATTTCCATTAAAAGGCAATAGATCTAGTAAAATACCATTTCCTCCCTGGTGGGATAGTGAGTGCACTAAAGCTATAAAGCAGCGGAAGGAGGCAGAGAAAAGGTATTGTTCCATGATGACTACAGAGAATTTTGAAATTTATACCCAAACAGCGCATTCCACTCGCAAGCTACTTAAAAAGAAAAAATTCGAGGGTTGGAGACGATTTTGTGAGTCCTTGAATCCAGATATATGCCCATCGATAGTTTGGAAAAATATAAAAAGATTTAAATCAGCTTTCTGTTCATCTTCATCAAGTACATTACCTATTGAGCTAGCTGACCAATTTATGGATAAGTTGGCTCCTTCATCTGCTCCCAATTTCATAAATACCCAGTGTTGTATTCCCTTCTCTATAGCATGTAGCTATACAGACCTTAATGCCCCTTTTTCTTTGTCTGAACTAAAAGGAGTACTCTCTTATGTAAAAGACTCATCACCAGGCGAAGACGGCATCACATACTCTTTCATGATAAACTGCAGTGACTCTACCTTGAACTATTACTTGAGTATTTTAAATGCTATCATGTTGTCTGGAAATATACCTTCTTCTTGGAAAGCTCAAGACGTAATTCCCATATTAAAACCAAACAAACCAGCTTCTGATGTTTCTTCTTTTCGTCCAATAGCCTTATCATCTGTTCTTGCCAAAATAGCTGAGCATCTTGTTAAGAACAGGTTAGAATTTTTCGTTGAAAATAATAATATTTTGACAGCTAATCAGTTGGGATTCAGAAGGGGCCGTAGCACCATAGACAATATAAGTATTCTTACTTTGGACATTCGGTTAGCTTTCTCAAAAAATAAGTCGGTTATTGCGGCTTTTCTTGATATTAGCTCAGCGTATGATAATGATCTCAGTATTACATAAAAAATTACATGATTTACATGTACCACAATTATTGATTACGTTTATCATCAATATGCTTTCTGAAAGATGTATTAAATTAGACCTAAACAATGGTACTCAACTATCAAGGCTAGTATGGAGAGGCTTGCCCCAGGGGTCAGTCCTTAGTCCATTACTGTACAACGTTTATACCTATGATTTAGAAACATCTTTAAACTCAGATATAAATATTCTGCAATATGCTGATGATCTGCTTATATACAACTTAGACAATTCTATAGAAAATGCTAGTAACCGCTTATCTAATACTCTTAATAAGCTAAATGACTGGTTAGATGTAAATGGACTAGAATTGTCTGTTAGTAAAAGCACTGTGGTTGTATTCTCTAGACGAAGAAGGATTCCGGATTTCAATGTACTTTACAGGGATAAACCTATACCTGTAAAGTCTGAAGTTAAATTTTTAGGAGTAGTTCTAGATTCAAAACTTACTGGAATACCTCATTGTGAATATATTGTAAATAAATGTGAAAAAAATTTAAATATGATGAGGTGTTTAACCGGCGTCTGGTGGGGTGCCCACTCTTTTTGTTTGCGTCTTATTTATAATGCTCTCATCCGTAGCTTACTAGATTATGCTACTTTTATTATAGAGCCCTGTAGTGCCATTGCTCTTAGCAAATTAGATTGCGTGCAAGCCAAAGCTTTAAGGATCATCCTTGGAGCTATGAAATCTAGCCCTATCAATGCTATGCAAATAGAGTGCGTTGAACCACCTTTACGTTTAAGACGTCAATATTTATCTGATAGGTATCTATTCAAAGCTATGCAATTTTCTCATCATCCTCTTCGTGATAAACTTCATCTTCTTTCGGAATGTATAGACACCTGTTCTTACTGGTCCCATAAATCACCGCCCCGTCTTATCAAGAGTTATCGAATATTTTGCTCCATACAAGCGCCGATGTATAGTACATATTGTTACCCAACGTTTAATTCTAAATATAAGGCACTGACAATCATTCCGGATGTTAGGATCAATCCAGATATTCCAAGAAATCAATTGGAAGCTCCTCGGTATGTGAACATATTAAAAGCAAATGAATTTTTGGATTTTCATTATATATATAGTGATGCTTCGAAACATTCACCAGATGGCATAGTTGGAGTGGGAGTTTTCCATTTCCAGTATAATATTGTCCAGAAAACAAAACTTCCGCCTGAATCATCTGTATTTACTGGAGAATGTCTTGGCCTGTTTAAATCTGTTGAATATATTCTTCTTGCTAAACTTAAGAAATCCGTTATATTTACTGACTCTATGAGTGCTCTGCAAGCTTTATCTAGGTTCCCATTCAAATCTAAGTCTGGTCAGATCAACCATGTTATTATTAAAATTAGAAACCTACTAGTTACATGTAATGAAAAAGGCTATACAGTGGTGTTTTCCTGGGTACCAGGTCACTCCGGCATTTCGGGAAATGAACGCGCTGATCAGCTTGCCAATGAGGCTATTTTATGCGGAGATATGGCAGACTATTGCAATGATGCCCATGATTTGTGTACATTGCCAAAGAATTCACTTCAAGAATCTTGGAGAGTGACTTGGTCGATTTCCAGCCAATCAAAAGGCAAAAAATTTGCTAGGATTCAAAGCTCTATTCCATCGAAGCCATGGTTCTCAAGTTTGAAGTTGAGCAGGAGAGTGACGTGTATCTTGACGCGTATGCGTCTGGGCCACGTTTGCTCTCCAGTTCATCTGGCTAGATTTCGTATTGTGAACAGTGATTTGTGCGAGTGTGGTGAGGTGGGTGACCTGAATCATATATTTTTATCTTGCCCAAAATATAACCGGGATCCATTTTACCAGGGTCTTATTCAGTGTAATATACCACTTCCTACTTCCGTTGACATCCTCTTGTCCTCCGATATATCCTGTGTATATAAACTGTTTTCTTCATTCATTCTATTAAATGATATTAAGTTGTAAATATGTAGTATAAGTCTTAAATAAGTATTCCATTATATTTTTATCTATCCTTTTCTGATCCTTTTGCTAAATTCCGTTGTATATTTCAAAATTTTGGTTTAAATTTATAAACAAGTTTCCTCGTTTTATTAATATAAAAAAAAAAAAAAAAGAAAGAAAGAAAATAACAAAAATTTGACAATGGCTCAATCGCTCAACGCGCGGAGCCAATTCCTCAAAAAGAAGAAGAAGAAAATCTGTGGTTTTGTCAGTCACTTGTCATAGTCAATCAGTCATAGTTTTCAATTTTTCATCGAAATTGAATAAAATTTTGAAAAGTAGCTACTTTACCAATTTTTGAGCATAAAATATAAATTATTAAAATGACCAAGAAAACTTATGACCTATTGTTCAAACTTCTCCTGATTGGTGATTCTGGTGTTGGCAAAACTTGTATACTGTTTAGGTTTTCAGACATTGAGTTAAATATATATAGAGGCGCAAACATAGATAAATATGTGTAGGTATATACCTGAAATAAATATGTGTATATACCGGAAGCTGACAGAAGAATTCAGCTGGGATGGGCAGCATTTGGAAAACTGCGTCAAGTCTTTAACTCGCCGATACCCCAATGCCTAAAGACAAAAGTCTTCAACGCCTGCGTCTTGCCGGTCATGACATACGGAGCAGAAACGTGGACACTCACAGTAGGCCTTGTCCACAAGTTCAAAGTCGCTCAGCGTGCTATGGAGAGGGCTATGCTGGGTGTTTCTCTGAAGGATAGAATCCGCAACGAGGACATCCGTAGGAGAACCAAGGTTACCGACATAGCCCAACGGATTAGCAAGCTGAAGTGGCAGTGGGCGGGCCATATCTGTCGCAGAACCGACGGCCGTTGGGGCAGACGTGTTCTCGAGTGGAGACCACGTACCGGCAAGCGCAGCGTAGGACGACCTCCTGCCCGCTGGACCGATGACCTAAAGAAGGTCGCTGGTAGCGGGTGGATGAGGAAGGCGGAGGACCGTGTGTGGTGGCGCGCTCTCGGAAAGGCCTATGTCCAGCAGTGGATATCTATAGGCTGATTAGTTAGTTAGTTAGTTATATACCTGAAATAGATGTACGTCTCAAGCCGATTTATGGTTCTTGGAATAACGCCATCTAGTGGTCATAGTTAATACGCGACGTACCTAAATACGTAGTAGGTACCTACATACTATACTACCAGACCACTATTTTTATTTTTATTTATTTTTAGGAATTTAAAAGAAAAACAATACATAAAAATTGTCATAATTTATTTTACAATGAAATTAATAAATCATGCTTTTCACAATTTCTTTTTGTTTTTATTTTTTTCATAATAATGAATTGCTGCTTTTTGAATTCGATCATTATGATCCCAATTTAATTCTTTGCCTGCTAATATTTTATTAACCGTTTTACACAGCATAAATAAATTAAATGTTATGCTTTTATGCACCAAAAATTTCGTGACTTCGTCTCTGTGAATGCTGCATTTTATAAATGACGTATCCATATTTATTGCACAAACTAACTTTATGTACTCACAGATATATTTTTTCGTCGGACTTGTTGTAAAAACTTGTTTTGAGATATTTTCAATTTGTACAAAAAAATCAAAAGCTTCTTTAGTGGGATATGTAAGCCAGGCTTTTTCGGAATATTCAGAAACTTTTATAAATTTGTGAAAGCTTTCCATTTTTTCACTTTCTAAGCAAATTTTGCAGTGTGGACATCTTTTAAAAATCTTTTTTGCTTTTTTTACAAGCCAACCACTGCAGTATCCCAAGGCTGCACATCGTTCCACATCTGTGGGTGATTGGCTTTTAATTAAATTTTCTGTTTCAACAGGATTTATAAGTAAATGAGTTTCAGATACTGTTACCTCATTAGAATTTTGAGAATGTTCAGATTTGTTTTTAAAAAAATTTTGTAAGTTGTCCAATAAACATGGACTTTTGTCATTTTCACAGTTTGCTCCTACCGAGTGAGACGATGTCATGTTGTTGACCACTAGTGTCTTGTAAGCCGATTGAAATTGGGCAGCATTCGGCATAACATTTTGGCAGCCTTGTGATCTTATAGCTCCAAAAAAATTTTCTATCGGGTCCTGGTTGAAGTAACGCAGCAAAACTGAATAAATTTTTTGACTATTCAAGTATGTTATGATAGCTTTGAATGCTTCAATTGTTTTCACCCAACTTGAGAGTGACGGAACCACTGTAAATTTTCCACTGCTTGTCTCAAATTTCATCGATTTCAATACTGGAATGCATTCTTCCCATAATTTGTGATGCGGTGAGTTTGGTGTAACAGCACTTCTGTATTCTTTTCCGCCTTCTATTTTGCTGGAGCTGCCATTGACCGAGTCGAAAAGATTATCAAAAAATATGAGCAAATTCGCAGTATCCTTGCTCTCTTCTGGTAATTTACCATTATCTGTAAAGTATAAAACACAGGTAAACAAAAACTTGGTATAATTATATTTTGACTGCCATTGATGTAGTTAATGTAAAAGTGAAAAGATAATAATATAATATTTCATGTTTTTAGGTTTGGTTTTAACCTATAACACAAAAATTGATCATTTCACTAATTTCAGTGTATTTTATGAAATTGTGTGAAAAGCATTAAAAATATATATATATATATTTTTTAATTAAACCATCTATCAACAACTATGTACACTCTATTGAAAGTTGGATTTTCAATATTTTTTTTATTGCTGTCATTTCAGTCTATGAAATTGGGCATAGTTTCTCCCTAATTTTGTACTCAATGAAGACTTACTCGAAACTAGCTGACCCGGCCACGCGTTGCTGTGGCTAAAGTTTTTGTTATATTAATAAATTAAAATTGCGACTATAATTTGAGATTTAAACTATCCTATCTCTCAAGTTGGACCAAATGACAGACATTCACGAAGTTTGAACTAAATCGGTTCAGTAGTTTAGGAGTCCATCGCGGACAAACATTGTGACACGAGATTTATATATATTAAGATTTATACTAACCTGCCATGTATCCCATTGTTACTCCAACACTTCTACTAAAAACTTGAGTGCAGTGTTTGACCCTCATTTTTGGAATTAAATTTGGCAGGACATGGTGAGCTGTGAGCTTAGGTACCAATCTATACCCACTATAGTTCGGGTTTCTTTGATAAAGATCAGCTATATGCTGCCATTTCGCTGTACATTCTTTGTTTTTATATGTATATTTTAAATTTTTTGTCAATAAATTATTTCTGACACCTTTCATTAAATGAGGAGGGTCAAATATAGGCACAATTTCTTGAGAATTCATGTGAAAAAATCCACCTTTCCACTCTTTTCCTTCTTTTAGATAACTTTCTCTTGTTTGTTTTAGTAAAATGTTAATTGCGGACATGTTGGTTGTGCCTTGGTCACAAACCACTGCAACCACTTTAAGTCCTGTCTGCTGAACTTTGCTTATTACTAATTTAATTAATTTAACCAACTCCCATGACTTCGACTTGCTACTTTTGTAAATATAAGTTACGGGTTGTTTAAATTTTTTTATAACCCCACGCACCATAAATACTAAAGCATGGTTTGCGAATTCCAATTTTTTTTCCTCCCCATCATCACTGAAGCCAATGATTTCATCATTTCTTTGATCGTATGTCAAATTTGCCGCTATGGACATTTCATCGAAAATAATTGTGCAGAATCTGTGATGTTCAGGTAATTTCTGGACTTTCTTTTTCATGTCCAAAAACATGTGATTGTTAATGCCTGGTTCCAGTTTAATTTCTTGAAGGAGTTTCAGCAGTGTTGTCCTTTTTGGTAATATGCATATTTCACTGAATAAGCGATATGCCTTAGGACTAGACATAAATAAAGATAAAGACAGTACTTTTTCTTCCAATGTAAATCGCCTTCCCTTAATTTTTTTACCTGCCTGTTTCAATTGCATTTGAATAAATGTTTTAGCTGACTTTGTCAAAGTTCTATTCATATAACTGATTGCAACATGTTTAGCACTTTTCTTAGCCAAATTTAACCGTTGCCTGAATGACTTATTTGTCAACTTGGTTCTGCGCACTTGCTTCTTTAAATGTGTAATTATTTCCTTAAGCTTCAGTTCATAAGGCGTCATAGAAACTGTAAAAAAATAAAATACATCACATTTAATTTTTGCATACAAAATTGTTAACCAAATATTATTACGTATGTAACTATATTAGGGTTAAAACATACTTTCACCTAATGATAAGTCAAGATGCTGCCAAAGCGTTTATAATATTAATTTGGCTAATTAATGGTTACTCTATCAGTTGGAGATGCGTTTTAACCGGTAAGATGATAACCAACCGCAGCCAAAGAAGCCTCCCACCAGACCAGATCTAACCGAAATTAGATACTATGAAATTCTGAAGTAGGCTACGCTGGGAATTGAACCCAGGACCTCTTGCTTGAATGCAAGTGTCTCATACTGTGCCATAATTTTAAAATAAAAATGTTGGCAGTTATCTACAAAAGCCTTCTTAGGAACTCTGGATCTATTTGAAATGTTTTTACGTGCATAAGTTTTGAATGGAAGCAGGCGTTATTTTGCGGAAATCCATAATTAGCAGGACTGATTAATTTGTTTTGCTACTATCCGCTACTTGAAAGGATTCTGTATGGTGCAATATGCAGGAACACCATCCACATGAAACACCACACACAATTTTCTATCACTTTCTTCGACGCACGTTTCGTCCCGACACCGGGACATCCTCTGGATGTTGACTTCACAATGCGAAATCGTAGAGACGAAATCTGCATCGAAGAAAGTGATAGAAAATTGTGTGTGGTGTTTCATGTGGATGGTGTTCCTGCATATTGCACCATACATATTGTTGCCCAAATGCAAGAACAAGACGAGACTCAGCCAGTCTTGGTCTTGGTCTTGCGCCAGTACATCTGGTCTTGGTCTTGGTCTTGTTCTTGCACCCCTAGTCTTGGTCTTGGTCTTGGTCTTGCAGCAAGAGTCTCGCAAGTCTCGCAATTACCTGTTAGCCTATTGCTATTTATTAAACGGTAATTTAGATGAGAGGCAAACAAAACTAAAATTAGTAGAGTTAACTATTTCGACAAAACGAGATCACTCTCATTTTGTGGAACTAGCAGCATGAATTAGCAATCAAACAACACCAGCAGCAAACGGAAAACTAAAAAATCACAAACAGGATATAACAGAACAATAAGTAAAGGTCCCAACCAGGCTGGTCACCTTGGGACGTCAGACCACCACCCTCTAGAAGACAAGCAACAAGTAGGAAAAACATTAAAACCCAGACACTTACTAAACTCAACGAAAAATAAAACTCAAAACAAATTATTTATAGCTACCCTAAATACAAGGACTCTCAGAACAGACGATAGACTAACAGAATTAGAACATGCATTAAAAGGCATAAATTGGGACGTTATAGGATTGAGCGAAATACGACGATTAGGAGAAGAAGTGAGAGAGTACAAAGATTATATATTCTACTACAAAGGAGAAACTAAGGGTCTACATGGTGTAGGCTTCATTATTAAAAAACACCTTAAGGAATCGATCATACAATTTAAAAGTAAATCAGAAAGAATCGCAATCTTAGATTTGACTCTCCAAGAAGGACAAAGGCCATGGTCCATAATACAAATATATGCGCCCACAGAGCAAGCGAATGAGGAAGAAAAGAACGCATTCTATACATTATTACAAGAGGCCATTGAAGAAACCAACAAAAACAAGATTGTGATGGGAGATTTCAACAGTAAAATAGGTTGTCAACAAGACGGAGAAAATAACATTATCGGACTCTACAGCCAAGGCAAACGTAACAAAAATGGTCAAAAATTAATCGACCTTGCTCTAGAATGCAATTTGAAGATAATGAACACATATTATAAGAAGAAAACAAACAGAAAATGGACATGGATCGCACCTGATGGTAAAACTAAAAATGAAATCGATTTTATATTAACAAACACCCCAGGTTTCTTCAACGATGTAAGCATAGTAAACCAACTTAACTTCAGTACAAACCATCGAATGGTCAGAGCTACTTTAGAAATCACAAACAAACCAAAAACAAGGAAACATATAAAGAACACCAACGTTCAAATTGCGACAAAGATACCAGAAATCATTCTTAATAAAGTAAAGGAACAAGCAAACAAAATTTTAAATATCCACTCAACTCAAGAAAAGTACAACAAACTCGAAAAAATATTAACCAATTTAGGCACAGAACTGAGGCACATGAGCAAGATCAACAAATTTGACAAAATAGGACAAAACGCAAGAACTATGATAAAAGAAAGAGAAAAATTGTTTGCAGACAGGAAAAAGAACCGCAAAAAAATAGAAGTACTAAGTAAAAAGATAACATCAAGTATAAGAGGATATAAGAAAGAAATACGTCTTAAAAGAATTCAAGATGAAATTGAAAAAACCGGAGGAATCAAAAGAGCACTGAAAAAACTTAAGGACCATTCGTCCTGGATACCGAAAATGAAGAAGAAAAGCAAAGGAAACAAAGAATATACAACATCAAAAAGATCGACGATCAGTAAAATTGCTACTAATTTCTACAAAAACCTATACAATTCATCCGAATCACCAATAGTAATCAAAGGCCCAACCACGGAAGAAGAAGTCCCATACATATTGGAAAGTGAAACAAAACAAGCTATTCTAACACAAAAGAATGATAAAGCCCCAGGAGAAGATAGAATAAATAACGAACTACTAAAAGGATCACTGGATGCAATACTACAACCATTAACTAGTCTATTTAACGAAATCTTAGATAGCGAAGTTATTCCGGAACAATGGACTAAATCCACAATAATACTGATTTATAAAAAAGGTGATAAAGACAGAATAGACAACTATAGACCAATAAGTCTCATGACGAATATTTACAAAATTTTTTCAAAAATTATCCTAAGTAGACTCACTAAACAACTAGACGCAGAACAACCAAGAGAACAGGCGGGTTTCAGAGCCGATTTCTCAACAGTAGACCACATGCATGTAGTGAAACAAGTAGTGGAAAAGTATAACGAGTACAGAAAACCATACTATATCTCATTTGTAGATTATAATAAGGCATTCGACTCCCTTTCTCATAACTACATATATAAGGCTTTGGTCAATCAAGGAATACAAAAAAATCTCATTTGTAGATTATAATAAGGCATTCGACTCCCTTTCTCATAACTACATATATAAGGCTTTGGTCAATCAAGGAATACAAAAAAAGTACATTAGGATTATAAAAAATATATACAGCAACAGCACAGCAAAAGTTAGATTAGAAAAAACTGGAGAGGAATTTAAAGTCCAAAAAGGCGTCAGACAGGGGGATCCTATGTCTCCCAAGCTTTTTTCGGCGGTACTGGAGGAAATATTTAGAAATTTGGACTGGGAAAGGTTTGGACTAAACATTAATGGATGTAGGCTGTCACACTTGCGATTTGCAGATGACCTTGTATTGTTTGCCGAAGATCCAGTTACTCTACAAGAAATGCTTGAACAACTAGCAATAGAGAGCCAAAAAGCAGGTCTGACAATGAACACCACCAAAACAAAGGTCATGACCAACAGACATCAACAAACTATTCATGTTAACAACCAGGCCATAGAGTATGTGAATGAATACATCTACTTAGGTCAAATTATTGCACCTGACTTGCAGATGGACAAAGAACTGCAAAGGCGAGTAAATAACACCTGGAATCGCTATTGGTCTCTGAAATAAATATTAAAGAACAAAGACATTCCAATGGCAACTAAGCGCAAAGTATTCAACACTTGCATCCTGCCAATACTTACTTATGGATGCCAAACGTGGGGCCTGACAAAGGCACACTGCCAAAAACTAAAAGTTTGCCAACAGGGGATAGAGAGAAGCATGCTGCACATTAAATTAAAAGACAAGTGGAGATTGACAAAAATTAGAAAGATCACGGGTGTGACAGATGTGTCAAAGAAGATTAAGAGACTAAAATGGCGTTGGATTGGACACATAGCCAGATCTCCAAAAGAAAAATGGACCAAACAGGTTATGTTCTGGTACCCTAGGGACGGTAAGAGAACAAGAGGACGACCAAGAATCAGATGGGAAGATGACTTGCCAAGGGGATGGCGCAGATGGACATTGGATAGGAAAAAATGGCAAAATCTAGAGGAGGCCTATGTCCAAGGACAGCCCGATCTTTAAATGTATTTATAATTTGTAAACTGCTGGTGTTGATCGGAGAAATAAAGGCTATTTTTATTTTATTTTTTATTTATTTAATTTAGATGAGAGAACAATGTAACATTTTGAGTAAGTATACATTTTGAGTTTGAATTAACATAGCTTTTTTTACTCACTACAAGTTAGTAGGTACTTGACTGCGATCTCACCTGATGGTAAGTGACAATGCAGCCGAAGATGTTATCGTACTAACTTGGACGGGGTAAGCAAACCCTAACGGATTCTACACAGCATCGCGCCGGAACGCCAAATCGCTTGGCGGTGCGTCTTTGCTGGTAGGGTGGTAACTAGCCACGGCCTTTCAAGTACCTAAACATTTTTATATAAAACTGTGAAGAAGATACTTTTATTTTCGCAAAATGAATTCCATAAGCCTACTTCGTTGGATTTGTTAAATAATTGCGAAAAACAAAATAAAATTTGAATTTCGCGGGCGGAGGGTGTGATTTCACGTTAACTGCAAGACGCAAGAGTCTCGCAGGCTTAGTCTTGTTCTTGCTCAAATCTTGCACTGCCAGTCTTGTTCTTGGTCTTGCTAAAATTAGGCAGTCTTGGTCTTGGTCTTGTTCTTGCAAAAACGCAAGAACAAGACCAAGACTGCAAGACCAAGACTGATTTTGGGCAACACTAACCATACAGATACAGAATCCTTTCAAGTAGCGGATAATAGCAAAACAAATTAATCAGTCCTGCTATGCATAAGTTTATATACTAATATAGTCAATATAGCTTAATAATTATATTCTATGATGTTTAAAACTTGGAAATTTACCTGATCTCCTTGATGGGGCTGCAGTCACATGCGTTAGAATCTCTGGTAGGGGAGTAACAGGTTCATTGCAGTCTTTGCTAGTACTAGCAACAATTGGTACATCATTTGCAACACATGGTTCAAGTGACTCTGTTGGTTGGTTATGAGGTAGTATATTTTGGTCATGTGAGACGGGTAAATTCACATCTGAAACAAAAATTAAACCTCTTGAAAAAACATGTCATTTTAATTTTATTATTATCGTAATGTGTATATTATTGTAGGCAAATTGCATAACTCTCCTTACTACAGCTGTTTAAAACCAGGGCTGTTTTATATTGTGGCGATTTTTTCAATACAAAACAGCTAGCTGTAATGTAATGTGGTCATTTATGCAATCCGCTTGCGACATATACATAAGGCATTCTTACTATCATATTATACTTTTTTTGTCTTTCTACTTTAGTTCATCGTCTATTAAAATACAAAGATATGGGAATAGTCACCCCTTATTCCCATGTTTTTTTACAGGTGAGGATTTTTCAATCTTCATACTGTAGTGACTAGTGTGATGTGATTGAGTATCTCGGAGTATCCTAATAGAGCTCTTTGAAGACGGAAATACTTATAGATATTATACCTGGTACACAAATAGATGGTACAGCAATCTTACTCAGCCGGATTTTAGATCCATAATACTTTCTATCAAAATGTTTATGACAAATTCGTCTATTCTTGAACAGGAAAGATTGTTCTAAGGTTGCAACTTCTCCGCCGATGTTGCGTACCCATTCTTCCAACCGTTCTTGATCCGTGTTGGGATTGGGAAAACGGTGAAGAGGCACTCCTATAAAAAAGGAAACAAATGCGTTAATTCTAGATCATGAAATAATCACATCACTGATCACACACAACCTAACCTCACCTAAATCATTTCATTAAACGATTTACATACCATGTCCATGTTTAACGAAGCAATTTACAACGCAACACGACATAAAAGACATAGTTATTGAAACTTAACACTATAAACTTGAGTCCAATTTCTCTGTAAAACTAAAATGAGTCCAATTTCTCTAAAATAGTTTGTACACAATACACTTATGCGGAGGATAATTCAACTCGACGCGGAAAGCCATGAATACAAATCAATCGAATATAGATGCGTTGGCGCGGCACTAATGACGAGTGACGACAACGAACGCAAAACCAACACAAAATCACAAAAGCAGAAAGAACAACGGTGAACGGAAGGTTTATACATTCGCGGACATCTTTTTTTTGTGACGACTTGACGTATGTTTACAATGTGGCCATGTTAAAAAAAACATTTTAGTAAAATATGGTTTTAGTTATAGCAACACTGCCACTTAATTCAACTACGACCGCTAGTTATCGCTAGTTTGTATGGGTTCGACTTGATTTGTTCTAAGACGGCATAGCACATAGATAAATATGTGTATATACCTGAAAGGCGCAAACCTCATTAAAATACGTCCTAATAAGTGTAACCACTTTTTAAACTTGACGACGTAGCTTTGAAACCCCTAAACATTTGAAGGTAAACATAATCTGTCTCGCTTACACAAGTCGCAAAAACAATTCCGTCGCTTAAAAAAAAACAAAGACCGCAATATAAACATACTATGGCGGGATGGGGATGCCCACCTATGCGAAATTTTACCCAATTTTTGAAGCAAAATAATGCGTCAATTAAATTAACTTTGAATTGTTTGAAATAATTTAAATAATTAATATATTTGAAGGATTGCTTGATGGATGTATTAGACGTATATTATTAATGAAATAACTAAGACATTTTCTTTTTCTTTTTTAAGTCTTCTAGCGGAAACTTTTTCCAAGCGGTGAATTATTTTCCTCATTTTGTGCTTCCGCGGCGATTCAGTTATTTCATTTATCTCTATCAACAAACCAAACATAGTTGATTTTTCTCAATAACTATGACTATGGAATATTAAAAATTTAAATCTCAAAAAATTTATAAATTAACAAATAGCTGACCCAGCATACGTTGTTTTGCCAAATAAATTATTTCTTACCTAGTGGTATGAAAAATAGTTTACTTCCGACCTACGAAAGATCGGTTAAGCCATTTCAGACGAGGTTTGTCCATCGATAAGAAACCTGAGAACCTATATGGGCATCCGAACGATTTATGTTAGCATTTTTCGTACAAGCAAACAGTAGCACCATCTGTCAAAATACTATACGTGGCTGCTGAGCGAACTACATCGTGGCTTTACTGCTGGTGACAAAACAAGTACTTTTGGCACCAGTAAACCTGGCTATACGCCTATCTTTTGGTTTTTTAAAAATACTGTTACAGGAGATTTTTTTGTATTAGAATTATTGAGAAGTTTCGGTTCAGAAAACTAAATTATTTATTAGGTATTTGTTGTAGATATTCACATTCGTGGAATAAAAATTTTTTGAGTGTAGATAGTATAACGAAATATCAACGCTATTAATAGGAGAGCTATAAGAGGGAAGTAGGTACAGTATCGCTTTTAGCTACGTTACTAGAGATGTTCAAAAGCGTGATTTTCTCGTCACTGTGACTGTCGTTCCTGTTACAAAAAAATCACAATGAAAAATCACCGTGACTTTGTCACTTGAGTGATTTAGTGAAGTATGCCGTGCCGTGCTTTTTGTTCGGCTGACGTTTTTATTTGTACCGCTGTCCGCTAATAGTGAGATAGTTGATTTCAAACAACCTTCACACTTTTTACAGGCTTATGACTGTCACACAATAATTTGGTGGCGTGTTTATTATTAAATATTATTGTTTACAAACTTTCCAAAGTAAATAGTGTGCTGTGTGTGTGTGTGTATGTAAGTGAACGGGACAGCAATAGGGAATCAATAGCTGTCACTGTCGCACTCGTAATTCGTATTCACAAATCACAACCCGCTCGGTTAACTTCGTTTCGTGTCGTCGTGACTAGTGACTACTCGTGACTCTGACTTGTGACTTGTGAATCGTGTATTTACTCTATGGAGGGAACTCTATGAAGTGATCGAGTAAATGTGAAACCGTGACATTGTCACATTGATATTTTAAAAAAAGTCACAGTGATCAATCCAGGAGAGAGATAACAACGTTTTTTTGGTCGTGACGTGATTTATCACCCATCTCTATACGTTACTTTACTTTACGTAACTAACAGCCGCACTCAGAGTCGCTTATGGTCACTTAAGGCATCCCTTAGTACAGATTTAAAAAAGTTCACTCTCAGAGTCGTTTAATGCTCCATTAGTACAGCTTAATGATCATTAACTTTAATGAACGCAAATACGTTACTTAGCTCATTAATGGCAGATTATTTTGACGTTTGGTGTCATTCGTAATGTCACTTTATTTTACAGTTGGTTCATCATTGCAATTTGTTTGGTATTTCAGGATATCTTTTCTTGTATTTCTTTTGATTTTTCCAACTGTGTGATATTTTGAGATTATCGATAAGTGCTTTGTGCTGGTCTGGTAAAAAAAAACACCAAACAATAAAAGAAGTAGAAAATGGGTGACTTTGAAGACTTCGTAGAGTTCGTTAATTACGCTAGAAGATACAGAGAATCGGGACCCAGGCGTTATTTACGAGATTATTCAAATCCGTTTGAAAAGTACAGTGTTGCTGAATTTCACGCAAGATTCAGATTTACTCCAAACTCTGTAAGAAATTCACTATTGCCGCTGTTGGAGCCAGATCTGAGGAAAAGTTCGAGGAGAGGACTGCCATTTGCTCCCGAAATAATGCTACTTTTAACATTACGATTCTTTGCAACTGGGAGTTTTCAGGTAGGTAGGTAGGTACAAGATAATTATAAAATATTTTGAATTATGTGTGTTGCTTGGTCATAAAAGTAGGCAAAGATTCTGATTTTTATTCTTATTCCTTTACAGAAACTCGATGGGGATGTGATGAATATCTGCCAACAGTCAGTATCTCGAATAATCACAAAAGTATCCACTCTTATAGCCAGGAAAATGAGAGATTATGTAAAATTTCCCCGGACTCATGAAGAAGTCAACATAGTGAAGTAAGCGTTTCCAATTAACCTACATCAAAAAAAGAAGGATTATGACACTAACCTAATCTTATCAATTAATTCATTAATTAACCTAGTCTTATCTTTTTCCAGACAAAAATTTTATGAAATTGCCAATTTCCCTGGAGTTATTGGATGCGTAGACTGCACACATGTAAAAATTAGAAGCCCTGGTGGAGTGGCGTCTGAAGTTTACAGGAACAGAAAGGGCTGGTTTTCCATCAATGTGCAAGCTGTAACAGGCCCCAATTTGGAGTTTTATGATGTAGTTGCCCGCTGGCCAGGTAGCACCCACGACAGCTTCATTTATAATAGCAGTGCTCTCAAACAACACCTGAATATGGGCATATTGCAAGGCATTTTACTTGGAGATAGCGGTTATGCAGTAAGCAATGTACTGCTTACACCATTCCTGTCACCAAATTCTCAGAGCCAAGAACGTTACAACAGGAGTCAAATCAAAACCAGGAACACTGTGGAGAGGACCTTTGGCATTTGGAAGAGGAAGCTTCCGTGCCTTCAGTTGGGAATGAGCATAAAGGTGGACACTGTTGTCGCAGTTATATGTGCATGTGCAACACTACATAATTTTTCATTGATCATAAACGATCAGCTAAATATTAATGATGAAACAATTTTTGAAGATAATGTTGTGGATGTGCTACCAATGTGTGAAACCCAGAATAGTAACGGTTTTTTAGCAAGACAATCGTTAGTTGAAAGATTTTTTTCAGAGTAATTAAAAATAAAGACATATTATGTACAATTAACATTATTTTTATTTAATAAAATTGATTATTTGGTTCGAAATCATATTATTTTTTCAGTTTCTCTGATTCTATTTTAGCCACTTCTAATCGAATTTTACTCCTTTCTTCTTCCATAGCAGCTGCCCTTCTGTTTGCTTCTGCAGTCTCTTCTTCTAAAGTAGCTGTCCTTTTCTTGATTTTTGCTGTCTCCAACTGTAAAAAAGATATAAATACAGTATAAACTCTGATTCGTTTTATTTGATAATTTCAATAAATGAAGATCTGTTGTAGTCTGTTGAAAAGTTGTAGTTTAATTTACGTTCAAGTCTATTAACTTTGTTGATAAGTACATATTTCAAACATACCTGTGCTTTTAAAATTTCAATTTCAATTTTTTTCCTCCCTTCTAAATGTCTGATTCTTTGCAGAGCTTCCCGCCGTATCAGATCAACTGGTTTGCGGGTCTGTAATTGTTGAACTTCGCCTACGGCCAACTGAGTGGTAGTCTCCGGGGTAGTGGTAGTCTGCGGGGTAGTGGTAGTCTGCGGGGTGGATGTAGATGGTGGTAGATGGTTCTCTAGAATTATTTGAATTTCGTCATCTATATCCTGTGACCCTAAAAATAAAAATAAACCGGGTTTAATGTGAGTCAGACTCACCCACAAAGGGTGTATAGTTTTAAATCACTATTATAGTCTACAGTAAAATATAATTATTACCTTTCTCAACCGACAGAAATTTTTCGTCTAAAGTATTAAGGATAATGCCATCACTATCAAACGAATTTTTCACCTCGCATATTATAGTAGGGGCAGCCTGAAAGTCAAAGAATATCCAGATATAATTACCAAAATGAATTTATCTCACATACCTATTGCATAAGTGGACATCATAATATATTACCTCTTCTACCATTGTAACTAAAGCTCCCTGTTGCGGTGGTTGTGGAGAATCGGGAGGGCCACCACCAGTTCTTATTAAGTTGCCCCGTTCTGTTGCCCTCACTTTACGGGTTACTGCTTTCATGTTATCCCATGCTCTCTTTAACGTACTTGTATCACGCTGTAAAATAAATTAATGTTTACGATTGTTATAAATCGCAAAACATCTCAGAAGACGCCAATACAGTTATTTTATTACGAATTACAAACTTACTAAGAAATTTGAACATACCTTGTTTACATGAGCATGGCAATTAAATTCGTCTGTTAATAAATCGCATGCCAGTTTTTTCTTCGCAACGGATTTTCCGTCAGTTAATTTGCATTCTAAAATGGGTCTTTTCTTAACAATTTGGGATAATAAAGCCTTTTCGTCGGCGGTAAAATTTGCCACTCTTTTGCGTGATGTTTTTGGTAGATCCTAAAAAAATGAAAAGTAAAGAATTCTAATGGTAAAAGTGTGTAAATGTGAAATGAAAATGTAGTTGAATTGCTAATACTTACCATAATTTACTGAATTAGCAAAATTCAGAAATAACTTGGAACACGAATGATCTACAAAACAACTGCCTGTGGTTATCTATGACAACTGCAACCATAGACATATAACACTATAGGGAGACTGCAACTAACTGACTAACTAACTAATAACTGCAACTGTCAATATGCCAGATTGACATTGAGTTTAGTGGTTATTGCCATAGTCAAATAGGTTGTTTGGATTTTTTTTATTAAAAAAAAGCTAATTAGTTGTGGGTTCGGTATTAAATTAATAGCTAATTTTTACAATTTTGAAAAAAAAAACTAAAGTTTGATTATTCTATATCATAATATTATCATTAAATCATATTCATGTGGCAAGACCATGGATTTATCGACACAAAAACGATAGCGCTATTCCACTTGCACCGCTCTATGCTTCCTTAAATTTAATGAAGCATTAAATTTCGTTTCTGAGAGGTATCACTCATTATGAGATTTAATGATCATTAGTTAAATACAGATTAGACCTAATTTAATGAACGTCTCTGAGTGCGGCTGTAAGTTACTTACGTAGACGCTGCTACGCCTTACCATACTGACGTGATACGTTATGTTACGTCTGACGATCCCTTGAGAAACCTACATGCAGATGCACTCCAGTGTGATAGTGCTATTTTAATACTTCAGGGGCTTAGCTTTAAAGTACTTTAGTGTGTTAGATTTTTTATAAACAACATGGATTTTTCCGCGACGCTGATTAAATTATGGATTAACACTGTAACTACTTTGTTAATGTGTTAATCCATAATTTAAGCTATCTCCATTCCAAGTTGGTTCTGTAATGGCAGCGTGAAAGAGTAAAACACATAAGTAGGTACACACAAACTCACATCATACAAACTGTCGCTTTTTAATAGGTATTTCGCCTTTATAATAGGTATTTTTTTTTTGGCGGCCACGCACCGGGAAGCTCAGTGTCGGCAGACCCCCTACCAGGTGGACGGACGACATAAAGAAAGTCGCGGGGAGTCGCTGGCGCCAGGCGGCGCAAGATCGTGGTGGTTGGCGGTCATTTCAGGAGGCCTAAGTCCAACAGTGATGTCCATTGGCTAAGACAAAGACGACGAATAGGTATTGATGTGACAGTGGTGTAAATTCTGATGAACTAAATTTCTAAAGTAAACTAATTTGACGCATCTAAAATTAGCGCTATTTTTTTGGATTTATTTGAAAAGGATAGCACTAAATAGTTTAGATCAGCAAACGATTAGCAAATTTTATCCTACAGTAATCTCAGGCCTCACAGTCATCGAAATAAACTCAGTCTGGTAATTTTAAATCAGTTGTTGACGAACGATTTAATATTCTCGATACACATACCTAATGGACATCACTAGCGAGAGTGAAAATTTTACCTAAACACAATTTCACTAACCGTTTTGTATAAATACCGTATAATATTGTTACCGGATTTACATTTTGATGAGCGCGAATTTACTTCGCGTTAAATGTACTCGCTGAAATGAAACCCACGGCAAAAACGATTTATGACGAAAATAACAAAACAAAAGCATTTAAAAGTTGAACGCAAATTGCCACAGAAAAACCCAAAAACCATAGGAACACACACTTGCGTATTAACACTAGCTGTTGCGCGCGGCTTTGCCCGTATACATTTCGGGTTAAAAGATGGACATATTAATACAATATCTATTTTTGAACCCGATATGTAACTATATGTATTTGCTAAAGGCTTAAAACATGTCGGGATTGTTCCCAACCAAACCATGAACCAAAGTCACCGACGCTAGACGTAACTCAACGTATCGCGAAGCTGAAGTGGCAATGGGCGGGGGCAAATAGCTCGCAGAGCCGACGGACATTGGAGACCCAAGGTGCTGGACAACTGGAGTGGCGACCAGGTAGCTGACGACATTAAGCGAGTCTTGGGGAGTCGTTGGATGCAAGTGGCGAAGGACCGTATGAGCTGGAAATCATTGCAGGAGCCATCTGCTTGGATAGTTTCAGCTGAAAGACCTCTACTGTTGGAGTAGAGGTCTTTCAGCGGAAACTATGGTTCTGAAAACCTCCAAACCGGTTCTCAATTCTCTGCAGAGCGGTGTATTCCATAGGGAGCTCATAAACTCAACATAAAGTTTTCAAAACGTTGCTGTTCTATTATGCCACTAAATGTCCGCACGTTACCGCACGTTAACTAACATTAGTTGACACACTCTAATATTGATGGCGTTGGTGGCCCGTGGAGCTAGAATTTCCAATTCATCCATAATGGTTGTACTGAAGCGTCACAGTTTCACAGCACCTTGATCAGAAAAACGCGGCGTTTTTCACAAGCTCGCGGATGACAATGCATGGATAGCTGTGTGACGTCATTCTAAATCCAAGATGGCACAAAACCTAAGATGGCTGACGAGTTATTTTAATGCACTGCAACATGGGTATGAAATGAAAGGGTTTTCTGAAAAGAATACAGAATACAGGTAGATTGACGTACCTATATAATACTTACTCTACAGACAAAATAAATTCCGCCATTTTGAATTTTTTTTCTATCAATCGTATAGACCTTCGGATCCTGATCAACTCTTGTCAAGAAACCGTTCTTCCATCTTTTATACTTTCCGAGATATCGACGAAATTCGAATGACGGCCATTTTGAATCCGCCATTTTGAAATTTTTTTCAGCTCACTGCCAATTGCATGACGTTTCAAATGACATTTGGTCGAGCACCCCCCACCTATCTTCGATACCCTGGCCGTGCTCTTCACCCGTCTCCGAAATCCTCAATCATCAGCTTTCTCCGTATTTTTCCTCCGAATGAATTTTTTTCTTCTATACGACCCCATCCGTGAAAAAAAAAATTTTCATACAAAATTGTTTAGGAGAGGTGATCAATCAGTGAGTCAGTCAGTGGCCAATCAGCACGAGTAGCTATATATATAGTAAAGACACGGAATTAAGTCTAACTCGCACTTGGCTAGCTTGCTATATATCCCTGCTACGCCAAATTTCATACCTAGATAGTCTTTTTACGCCTTGTTTATACAAAATTAAAATCTTTTTAGAGTGACTTTTAAATTATATCTCCAGCCGTTCCTTCATTGCCGAGGATCGCTTGATATTATTGCAACCTCTAGCGGTTTAATTATTACTCTTTTTTTATACTATATAGGCTAGCGCTTGACTGTGATCACACCTGATGGAAAGTGATGATACAGTCTAAGGTGGAACGCGCTTGCCTAGAAGATGCCTATTCACTCTTGATTTGAAGGCACCCGGGTTGTAAGTGGCAGGAAAGACACTGCCTGGGAGGGTATTCCAGGCCTTTGCAGTGCGTATCAGGAACGAGGAGTCAAACCGCTTCGTACGCGTCATTGGTACGTCGACTATGTATGGGTGGAAGCCTTTACGATGCCTTGCCGTTCTATGGTAGAAAGGTGATGGGGGAACCAAATTAAAAAGTTCCTGAGCACACTCTCCGAAATATATTCTATAGAATACCGACAGACAGGCAACCTTACGACGATGTTCAAGGCTTTGGAGTTTTTTGTGGACCAATGTCGGGTTGCCGATGAGTCTTCTAGCACGGCGATCCACCGAATCCAAAGCATCAAGCTGGTACTTGGCAGAGCCATCCCACAAGTGACTACAGTACTCCATGCATGAGCGCACCTGTGCCTGGTATAAGGTTAGGAGCTGTTCGGAGGTGAAGTACTGTTTAACTTTATTTAAAATGCCGAGTTTTTTACCAGCTGTCTTTGCTTTGGATTCGATGCATCGGCCGAAGTTGAGTTTAGAAGACAGAGTGACGCCTAGAAGCTCAATACTGTCGGTAATCGGTATAGAAACATTTCGAAAAGTTGGAGTCAGGGGGAATGGACTCCTTTTGGCGGTGAACAAACACGCTTGTGTCTTGGTAGCATTAAATTTGACCAAGTTGGCGTCGCCCCAATTAGACACCCCATCTAAAGCCAAATTAATGCTATCTACCAAGGCCTCTCTACGCTAAATATATGGCTATATGGCGTTTTGAACTACATTCAATTTTTTGCTCTAAATTAATTTTTCAATGTTCGCAAAATATGTTTTGAATTAAATATCGTCTGCTTATGTATTATACGTAAATACCATCACCTTTTTAAACATATTACATCACGAAATGTAGCCAACACGTAACGTGAATAGCCCCCCAGAACCCTATAAACCAAGTGATACAATTTTCAAACATCGATAGGTACGTCTCATAAACACCTAATATTATTATTAATTAAGTGTTTTTACGGTGAGCGACCTCGTTTTATCAAGTTTGATTTCAATACTTCACATTAGTTTCTTCTATTGAGCCTCGAAGTCGAGAAGTGATATGGACTCGTACGCAAAGTCACGGCCGCCCGCTAATATTATTGGCAAAGACACTTACTTAGCTTTGCAAATAAAGTAAAACATTCCTTTATGGTTATGCGATTCAACAATTAGCATCAAGAGTGAATACTCAAGTTTGCGCGTGAGCCTATAACTAAACGTATATTTTACAGGTAAAAAAATCAACTCTCTTACTAGTATACTTTTTTCGATAAGTAAACATTGTTTATTTAATAGGATTATGTATTTATTATGTCATGTGATAAACGTCTAAACGCCACAGGCGTGTGTGTGTGGGTGTGTACTGTGTGTTTGTGTTTATGTTTACTTTTTCTCGTTCGCAGTTTCATGTTTTGTGAATACATTAGCGACCAATTGACCCATTTTACACGACTGCCCAAAAAAAGGAAGTGTAATGTTTTTGTTCGATGTTTTTATTGCTGTTAATCTAATGTGTATGTCGCTAATAACTTTGTAACTATTTAATTAACCGCCCCCGGGCGCGAAAATTCAAATTTTATTTAGTTCCTCGCAATCAATCAATCAGTTTATTTGCGTAAAAACATGTCAAATACAGATGTTATTACAATTATAGGCGTATCAATGTTTCTACCTTTTTAAGGTATGCAAAAGTTACAAAAATCCTTATAAAGTAATCTATATTAATTTTATAAATATAATTAATTTGCACACTACCAACAGTGGACTAATTATACATCGTAGGCTTATGGCAATGAGTTTTGCGAACATAAGTTTATCATGTAGGTATACTATCTGTGTATGTTTTTCATAAAAACTTTGATTAACAAGACTCATTTTCTTTATATTGGTTCCGATAGCTCCAAATCTGGGAAATCTATCGGAAACAGATTTATGAACATTTTTTTATTAAAAAACGTAGATGCATAAACGTTATTGCCGAAAAATTCATTGCCATCACACTTCACACTTCACACTAATATTATAAAGGCGGAAGTTTGTGTGTAAGTGTGTGTGTGTGTGTGTGTGTGTGTAAGTGTGTATGTTTGTTACTCCTTCACGCCGCAACTACTGAACCGATTTGGCTGAAATTTGTCTACTTTTTGTCCCGGGAAAACCCATAGTTCCCATAGAATATTTAAAAAACCCTAATTTTCAACAGTAATCTATAGCTACAGCTATAGGTAGATTACTTTGACAATCTGTCCTGAAAGTAGGTGTAAAGGTCATTGAAAAGGAAATTCAATTTTTTCTCAAGATTAGTAAAAATTAATCCACACATGGCTTTAACCATAATTCGCTTTTGTTTGTTTTTGCCAAAATTAATTTATGTTCTCCGTTGTTCACCAATTTGGAAGTTCAAAAATATACTTGATAATCTGGATTCTTGTGTTAAGAATTCCCTTATCAATATTCTAAATTGTCCATTAGACAATACGGCTTGGGCCCAGGCCTCTCTGCCAATACGGTACGGGGGCCTGGGAATACGAAAAATTTCTAGTGTATCTCTTCCAGCCTTTCTTTCCTCTGCTTATAGTACGCACGCCCTTTATGGTAAAATCATATCCCCTACCTTGGGGTCCATTGAGGTGTCGTACTTAGCGGATGCAAGAAATGCGTGGTCATTGGTAAGTCCCAGTAGCTTGCCGGCTTCATTATCCTTCCAGAGACAGTGGGATGATATAATCTGCAAGCAACTTTTTGATGAACTGTTGGTGAACGCAAAGACGCAAAAAGATCGAGCTCGTCTCCTCGCTGTCTCTGTGAAGGAGTCCGGTTACTGGCTTCAGGCTCTCCCTTCTGCGAACCTGGGCACCCTTTTAGACCACACTACCCTGACGATTATAATCGGTCTTCGGCTCGGCGCCAAGATAAATCAGCCTCACCGTTGCCATTGCGGCGATGGTGTAGACAGCTACGGTCACCACGGCCTCTCCTGTTCGAAAAGTGCTGGTCGCTTCTCACGCCACAGTTCCCTCAACGACGTCATCCGGAGGTCTCTTGCTTCCGCCAAAATACCAACAGTTTTGGAACCGAATGGTTTATCCCGAAGCGATGGTAAGAGACCAGACGGTATGACGCTCGTTCCATGGAAGCTGGGTAGGTCGCTTGTTTGGGATGCGACTTGTGTAGATACATTAGCTGCATCCCATATTCAGGCGACCTGCTCCAAGGCAGGTGCGGCGGCGGCCAGCGCTGAACGGGCCAAGAGGGGCAAATATGAAGCTCTCGATGGAAGCTTCATATTTGTGCCTTTTGGAGTTGAGACCCTGGGGCCGTGGGGCCCCGGTGCTCGGTCCCTTTTTGATGACATTTCAAAAAGGGTGATTGAGTCTACCGGGGATCCAAGAGCTGGCAGCTACCTTGGCCAAAAAATAAGTTTGGCTATCCAAAGGGGCAATGCTGCCAGCATTTTGGGTTCAATGCCTCGCTGCCTTGGCTTCGATGAGGCTTTAGCTTAAATTTTTATTTCAATTTTATTAATTTTTATGTATTTTTTTTAAAATTAATGTTAATGTTAAATAAATAAATCATTTCAGTCACAGTAAAAAATCGAATTTAACGCGGGCGGAGCCGCGGGCAAAAGCTAGTAAAGCAATAAAATCGATGTGTAAAATCGTAGAGAAATTGACTCTATTTACCATTTTGAAGTCAACGTCTCCTGAGGATGTCGGTGTCGGGACGAAACGTGCGTCGAAGAAAGTGTTGGAAGAATTGTGTGTGGTGTTTCATGTTGGTGGTGTTCCTGCATATTGTACTATATAGAATCTTTTCAAGTAGCGGATTATAGCAAAACAAATTGTTCTGTCCTGCTAACTATGGATTTCCGCAAAATAACGCGTGCTTCATATTTTCATTCAATCTCATTCAAATTCCGCAAAATAACGCGTGCTTCATTCATTCAATACCATGGATTTTGTTTGAACTATCACGACTAATGATGATCTTCAATGAATATAGTTGATACATTTTTATTTTTTAACGCCATTTGGGGCAGGCTTTCGGCCTTAAGGTCTCTACATTGGTCTTTTCATTCAGTTTTATTTGTAGGTAGGTACTGTTACTTTGTCATTCTATTTCGGTTGTTTCAAATGCAGTTTTGTTCTCGTCGAGATGCTCAGACGCACTACGTGTGTCCAAATATAGAATTCCACATCTCGAAGATATTTTAAATTTGGAACATTTTCTGGAGTTGTGAACGCAGGTTTGTATTATAATAATTTTGTGTATTTCTTTAAATACAAATTACAAACTTTTTACGAGTTTTAAGCTTTCATGATGTTTATTTAGGTTTCGGGGCGTACTTACAAACCTACGGAGAAAAAAACATTGGAACATTTAAGTAAGTAGGTACCTATGTGGTAGAAGCGTTAGAAATGCATCCAGTTAAAAAATCCTATAATATAGGTAATATTAGGTATATGTATATTTAAAGATTAGTAGCTGACCCGGCAAACGTTGTTTTGCCATTAGGGACATAATAAAAAAAATAGCTTACGAGTTACGACCTATTGTCAAGCCTACCGAATATACACAGAAAATTTCATAACAATCGGTCGAGCCGTTTCAGAGGAGTTTGGTGACAAAAATGGACACGAGAATTTTATATATAAGAGATATAATCTACGGATTACATACATTTCACGAAGTCTAATCATGACTCATGGTCCAAAGACTTAGTTCATAGATCTCTATATCCCTGCCTAGGTCTATGGAGTGGATAAAAAGATCGATAAAACCATTGACTTACTATCTAAGGACCCCGGGTGTAGTACAAAATTCACGAAAAAAGTGTTCCGAGAAAACCTATATAAATAAACGAGGGTATGTGTATTTTTATAAACAAACTTAAACATTGTAATTTATGTCTTAAACCATTATCATACAGCCTAATTTTACTTGCAACTAGCTATAGTGCGATTGTCTCCCTTTTCGCGTTTTATGTCTCGGTTCGGACACTTTTTAGCGCTGACCCGTCATCCTTAGTATTATATATCTGTGGATAAAACCTATAACAACGATAAAGCGCAGCTGCCATTGTTGCAATGCTAGTAACAAATGAAAGGCGACCTACTTACAATGCAGCGAAGCTGTTGAACTGTGCAACGTGCACCTAATCAACTCTGCAATAGGTGATCACAACACTCAGTGGTTACAACCGATAGTTTGTGGGTCACGACTCACGAGACTCATCGGCTCAGTGGTTAAAACCGATAGTTTGTAGGTTCGATATCCATTACTCGCCCAAAGTATTAACGCACTCGCCTAGCAAAAAGTTTACGGTTGGAGGAGACAAGTGTTCGTCAGGTCCAATTCATATATTTAAAATAACTAAAATTAAAAAAAAAAAACTGACAAACTACGGATAAACTTACCTACTTTTCCGATCTGTAAGATAGACAAGTTTGAAAATGAAAATTAAAATATTTATTTTCACATAGGCCTAAATGATAGGCTCTTATGAAAATTCAAAACTCTACCGCCAGGTTCGGAAAGCAGGTTTGCACCGAGAAGAACTGGCAAGAAACTCGGCACTTGCTCTTTCTTTGCAAATTAAATAGTTTTTTTTAAATTTGTTTGCAACAAAACTCCGGTGTACGGAATATCCGGTATAGTGGTACGGAACCTCCGATGGACGAGTCCGACTCGCACTTGACGGTTTTTCTTACGTTGAGGTTGAATCCATAAAAGTGGAAGAATATCCACGTTATAGTAATTGATATAAATACATTGTAGTCCTACTCAAGTAGGTATAAAGATGGCATGAACGGAAAGAGGGTGGGCGATGCTCGTTGTTACAAATTACAATAATTTGCCGCGACCTAGCTCTACCTACTATATAGGTAACTGTTTAACGCCTTTAAGGGGATTTATTGAATTTATTTTTGTCTTTCTCACTCTCACGGAGATTTGGTAGGTGCAACATGCAGCGTCGCGGAAGAATATAACAGAAAAACGACCTTTTACCTAATTACTCAAAAACTAAGCTGGTTATCAAAAATCTGTTCTAAGCGTTTTTGGATATTATTATTACCGATACATTAAAACAAAAATTACAATTACATCCATTGTAGTTTCCGATAAAGTATAGAAAAACTGAGATTTTGGAGCAACTTTTGGGAGAACTTTCTATCGAGAAAATTTTATCCAATCGTGTTTCTGCTTCTAAGCGATTTTAGATTAAAGACCCAAAATACATGACGTGTAAATTTAAAAGTAATTGTCTTTATAGTTTTTGCATAAAACTTCATTCAAAATCACCTAAATACGGCTTGTAGGCCGTTAACGTCTTTAACCTACTTTTATAACTTTTTGTATTGTTACACTGCATAAGCTTATAAAAAACTATGAAGCAACTAAAAGTTATTTGTAAGACTTTGTAGCTGAGTGTTACACCTATATTTGAAACTAGAATGTATTTTGGGTCTTTAATCTAAAATCGCTTAGAAGCAGAAGCAGAAGCATATAATTAATGATTAAACGAACTTACCTGTACGTGAAGTTCAATCATAATTACTCGAAAGTCGACTCCAGCACGTTATATTACAGTAGTTCCACCGTCAGCCACCAGCTATTTCGTCACTTTATTTGGAGGTAGACAAAGAAAAAACCTCGACGCTACGCGACCCGCGGCCGGAACACCTCATTTAGTTTAGAGAGAGCAGAGCTGTTTAGAATAACAGATTCTTTGAAGAACAAATCAAATCCTTACTTCAAATAATCTGTGCTTAAAATAAATTGATTATTTATTAATTATTTTTCAACTTATGTTTCACGCCCAGGGCAATGGCATGTCCATCTTGGGAGGGAGGGCCGCTAACGTGCTGGAGTCGACTTTCGAGTAATTATGATTGAACTTCACGTACAGGTAAGTTCGTTTAATCATTAATTACTCTTAGTCGACTCCAGCACGTTATATTACAGTAGATGTTGAGAGAAAGTTGGTATCGTGAAACATAAATTTCTGGCATATCAAACAAAGTAATTGATTAATAATTCTATCAGAAAGAGAACGTTTCATAATAACCACAAAACAGAGTATTTTCATTATAACAGCTACTTTCATAATAAACATAAATATACCAAAATCACCGTAATACCTGACACATTAGTTTTAGAATTGGTTGTAAACAACTCTACATTAAGTACCTATAATACGAATGATCTATTATAGTACATTAACAACCACTTTTAAAATATAATATGAAGGTAAAATAACAAATTTAATTAAATTATGTGTTGATATATTTTAAACAAATCCTCTAATTAAACTTCATGCGATACTATACTAGTATAGTATTTTTCAAAAGGCAAAAAATTCAATGTCAATCGTGCAGTATTCCTAAGCTAATACTGCCTGTACTAACTGCAGACTTTCCAAGTCGACGCGTACCTAGTAATGTGCAGTGAATATGGATTTTAGTATTTAACTCAAGATTAATGGTACCTTTGACCCAACTACTCAATGCTTAAGAAGTTTTTACCATGAACTTTTTTGAATGTAATGAATAACGTAGATAGATTCGAAGGTCCTTAGTTCTTTTACCAAAGATATATTAAAGTTAAATATAAACTTTGTGATATTTGCACCTAGCAGCCGTGAGGTCTTTATACAGTTTGGAATTTTTATTACTACCTCAGTATTTGTGAAATTAATATTATTTATATATATCGCAGACAGCGTTTTAACTCTGTGAGCTGCGACAAGTAGGTGCCCATTTTTGGTTGATATAGGTTGAGGTACTTTCATAAAGGTACGATACATCTGATGAGCAGTCCGAAACTTGGTCAACATTTAATAGACATTTTTGCAATTTAGGCCTTAAAAAAAAACAATTTTGGCCTTAAACAAAAAGCAATTTAAACCTTTAAGTATTTTATAGAACTTGAATCATAATTAGTTATATCTTGACCTAACAAAAATAAAAGAAAATATCTAGAAGTAATTGTTGTTCCGTGTCTAGCCATGTGGAACAAAAGAATATAACACTTAATATGTTCTTAATCACATCATTAAAAATATGTAAATCCCATCATTAAAAATATGTTTTACAGTAAGTAATTCAATCCCCTATTTATGGCTTTCAGCAGCCATAAGTAAATCGTTTTATACCACAAGGGTCCTACTGTTCAAGAGTAGGTATTGTCTACAGGTGTCATCATCCTTACTGGGATGGATGACTAAATAAGACTCCTCTTCGGAGTAGTGAAATCCGGTTAAGATACCTATTCCATACAATCGCGGTGGTTTATCAGAACACTGTGCGTTCGTTACATTAATAATTATTATTATCAAAAAATCTTATGATTTTAAAATTAATGCTAAAGTATTTGTGTTACATGTAGGTATCTTATAGAGGGGGTATCACAGCTATGCAGGCCATTGAGGCACAACCATAACATAATCCCTGATCTTTACCGTTAGTTAGATTTGTACCTATTCAAAATTTATTTGTTATATGTGTTTAAGCTGATTATTTATATATGGATAAATAAGATAAAATAAGAAAAGATAAAATCTCTCCACGATATAGTATATGCGTTAACTGTAAAGATATCGGAATCTTAACACCATGACACATATTATACCTAATGTTTATACATTTGTGGTTTTTCCTACTTGCAAACAAATCTGTCGATGGATTAGGTACCAATTATCATCGTGATTATTTTAATTGTATAAGCTCAAATCGATAATTAGATATTAAGATGCGGTTTTTGTGATTCTGCATCCGCAATTTTATTGTCAGAACTGCTTAAGTAAGTAATCAGCATGTGCAATTATATTAATCACTAATAAGTAAGAGTAATTATATTTTACTGATTATTTATAAGTGCCCGTAGGCCAGGCCTATATGAAATAAGTCTTTTGAATCTTTGACCCATAGACCGTTATATTACACAATCTTCACCATTATTATGATTCCTGTGCCTGTGTATTTGTCAAATTTGAAAATTATATGTCCCCATTCTATTGATATTTTCATATTTCAATCGCGCTGTCAATACGAGGCGCAAACTTTTTCCGTCCTGAGTCCAAATTCTGTCCAAAGTCCTGGTGACTGTGTGCGTGTAGCTGTCATTCCTGTTCTCTCTATGGTCCACAAGCATGATCCTCAGTTATTGAGCCACGAGTAAATGTTTTCATGGCATAAGTACTAGGTACCTTTTGTTTTCCATGATTTATAATCCATATTATTGCTTAACCAGCATATTATATTTAAATAGATTTTCGTGTAGATTTAAACATTTACAGCGCTCGGAATCTTTTGTGTATCACCAGCAGTAGGTATCTACGGTTGACATTCATAATTTCTATTTAAATGGTCACATTGTTATTATTATATTGTTTTTATGTATTATGTTATGGCTTTATTGAATTATTATTAACAGAATTAATTTGTAGTTAACACACTTTTATTTGTAATAAATAGAAAATAAATCCTAAGTATTTTAATGTTGGACCTTGTATCGGCCACGTTTTGCAAACAATTATTTTAAACTCCATTAAAAATAAATATCTAATAAAAGATGACAAAGTATACATGGGTCGCAATACTTTTGCAACAGGCTTAATCTTAGTAAATACTGGAGCTGAATTGAATCCAAATGGTAACTCATTAAATTCATAGAGATTGCTATTTCACTGAAAGCATTAAATTTTCTAAATTGTTATCTAAATCTTTATTTACTTAAAAAGGAAATTATTATGTCTTTAATCAAGATGCACATATGACGTAACTATTTTTTGATATTTATTTAATACAATAAGAATAATCTTAAGATCCTCTAGTTTAGAAAAACTATGTACATATTTATGAGTTTATTTATCCAGTTCCTTCACATTGAAAGTAAAATGGTTGAAATAATGCTCCTATGTAAAAAAGATTATCTACAGATTTCTTTAAAATAATAGGTGTTTAATATTCTGTCTAGTAGTATATTTTACTTCTTTATATATATAATCACGAAGCATGGCATTGGTTGTGACATGACATAACCTGATATACACTATGAAATTGTAGAATTATTGATACTAAACCATAAGCATTAAATAATTATTAATAATGATTGGCACTAAATTAATAGTCAGCCATTGAAATAAACCAAGCGGCTTCCCGGCTTTACCGTTCCTTGTGTGTCGTGGAAGCTGCTGCCGCGATGTCTTCCTCGAGTAAGCGGCGAGCTGCGTCGACGCGTCACGTGACTTGTCATCCGCCTAGCGGCACGTAGCGCGGTTGCAGCGCAGGCGGCCGAGCCAAAGCGGCTGCCTGCTGCTAGCTGTGCACTACGGATCTTGCTGTAGATCTAAGGTAATTATCTGCGCTAGATTGATCAATAATTGACTTTTAAGTCTCAGTCCAATTGTCACAAAAAATTATCGACTCATCGATTTAGATTTCTCTTTTCGTCTTTTATTCATAAAAAAAAATAGTCTCATCAGGAAGAGTCGATATATTGAATATAATATGTATAAGATTCGAGCCGAATCACTTTAAGCAGAATCCGCTTAAGCAGGTATCAATTTTGCATCTTTACAGGATAAGAGTAAAGTACCTAATACTTAGACAGCGCACGAAGAATTAATACTCTCAGAATAGGTCTAATATTCTGTAGGTAAATCCGTCACAGCAGCAATCGTACAGCAACTAGTAACAGGTAACTGGGACAAGAGGCACGCTGGAGACCAAAACAGCCGATATTGCAGCGGGGCCGATTTCAGCAACGTTATAGTACCTACTTACATTCGTTCCAGTAAAAGCATCCTTCGTGACGTCGACATCAATGGCGGCGATCGGTTCGCTGTCTGCGTAGCAGTTATGCTTCGGTTATCAGTAAAGGGTGTATGTGAGACTCCTAGATGAGAAACACGCAACCCTGTATAGTATGGGCGTATGTGAGACTCCTGCATGAGAAACACGCAACCCTCTAATGTAAAGGTGTATGTGAAACTCCCAGTTGAGAAACACGCAGCCTGCTTGTGATCTGTTTCCGTTGCCGGGAATCGAACCCGAGCCTGCTGAGTGAGAGTCAGATATCCTAGTCACTGGTGACTGGACCATATCAGATCCTGTTAGGTACTTTCATTTTATAATTGAGTAGGTACTCACGGCTCGGGTTATGCTGCGTACTAACGCTATCCGGTGAAGATGTTCGACGACAGTATTTTCACTAAATAATCAAAATCACAATCACCACTTTTATGATTCTTCCTTTTCGGAATGATCAAAAACTATATACCTCCTTCTTATATCGAGAGAAAAAAGAAAACATTAATTATGATTTAAAACGTGCGAAACAGCGATGCACTAAACTGTGAATGAGGTGTTCCGGCCGCGGGTCGCGTAGCGTCGAGGTTTTTTCTTTGTCTACCTCCAAATAAAGTGACGAAATAGCTGGTGGCTGACGGTGGAACTACTGTAATATAACGTGCTGGAGTCGACTAAGAGTAATATATCCCTGTACTGTACTATTAATTCAAAATTCCGTACATTTTTCTACCAGTCTTGAACTTGTTGTGTGAAACAAGTTTTTAGTTAATTCAGATCAGCGGGTAAGTTAAAGTTGTCTGTTGGGTTTTATCGCGGATATCGGATATCTGTGGGTTTAACGTGGTTCTTATATACCCAAAACCGGTAGGTACTGATAGAATTTCGTTATTGACTTTGGTTATTTTCGGGTAAAACCTCAGGCATGCGGTTCTCTCACGCTGTTCAATCTTCAGTTTTCTAATTTTTATCGGAGCTTCAATCAATGTTATTCTATTTTTTTTTTTAATGTGTCGGTAATAATAATATCCAAAAACGCTCAGAACAGACTTGATAGCTGACTTAGTTTTTTTAGTAATTAGGTAAAATTTCGGTTTTCTGTTTTATTATTCCGCAACGCTGCATGTCGCACCCACCAACGTATTCTTAAGAGTGAAAAGGACAAAAATCAATTCAGTGTATCCTCTTAATTATTTTAGGGCAACTAAAACCATGGTAACTCTAGAAGCAAACAGGTGGCGAGCGGTCCAAGATATCTTAAATAGTTTCCCATGTTGCTTAACAGTTAGTTACGTCGGTTTATCGAGAACGGGTTATATATAACTTACGGACCACGTTTCCTTGCGTATCGAATGTGTCACTCGCACCGTATCGATGTCCTGCCTGTTGCTAATTAACTGCTGGACCGACTTCATTAATTAACTACCTAGTACATACGTCGAGTTATGCGCTAATACGTCATACTTCGCATAATATGTTGAATTCCGTGATGATAAGAAAACGTGAGATACGTGCGTTTTAAGATAAAACGGATTCTGTATCTACATCCTACGAGTAATTACAATCATTCTTGCGGACGACGTTTCCGAGCGTATCGAATATGCCACTCGCGACTCGAACTGTATCGATGTTCAGCCTGTTACTAATTAACTACTGGACCGACTCCATTAATGAACTACCTAGTACCTACGTCGAGTTATGCGCTAATACTTCATGCTTCGCATATGTTGAATTCCGTGATGTTAAGAAAACGTGTGATACGTGCGTTTAAAGATAAAACGGATTCTGTATCTACATCCTACGAGTAATTAGAATCATTCTTACGGACCACGTTTCCGAGCGTATCGAATGTGTCACTCGTGATTCGAACCGTATCCGATGTCCAGCCTGTTACTAATTAACTACTGGACCGACTCCCTTAATTAACTAGCTATGTCGAGCTATGCGCTGATACCTCATGCTTCGCATACCTATACCTACGTTGAATTTCGTGATGTTAAGAAAACGTGAGATACATGCGTTTGAAGATAAAACGGATTCTGTATCTACATCCCACAAGTAATTAGAATCATTCTTACGGAACACGTTTCCGAGCGTATCGAATGTGTCGCTCGCCACTCGAACTGTATCGATGTCCAGCATGTTGCTAATTAAGTGCTGGACCGACTCCATTAATTAACTATCTAGTACATACGTCGAGTTATGCCCTAATACGTCATACTTCGCATATGTTGAATTCCGTGATGTTAAGAAAACGTGGGATACATGCGTTTAAAGATAAAACGGATTCTGTATCTACATCCCACAAGTAATTACAATCATTCTTACGGAACACGTTTCCGAGCGTATCGAATGTGTCGCTCGCCACTCGAACTGTATCGATGTCCAGCATGTTGCTAATTAAGTGCTGGACCGACTCCATTAATTAACTATCTAGTACATACGTCGAGTTATGCCCTAATACGTCATACTTCGCATATGTTGAATTCCGTGATGTTAAGAAAACGTGGGATACATGCGTTTAAAGATAAAACGGATTCTGTATCTACATCCCACAAGTAATTACAATCATTCTTACGGAACACGTTTCCGAGCGTATCGAATGTGTCGCTCGCCACTCGAACTGTATCGATGTCCAGCATGTTGCTAATTAAGTGCTGGACCGACTCCATTAATTAACTATCTAGTACATACGTCGAGTTATGCCCTAATACGTCATACTTCGCATATGTTGAATTCCGTGATGTTAAGAAAACGTGGGATACATGCGTTTAAAGATAAAACGGATTCTGTACCTACATCCCACAAGTAATTACAATCATTCTTACGGAACACGTTTCCGAGCGTATCGAATGTGTCGCTACTCGCTCGCCACTCGAACTGTATCGATGTCCAGCATGTTGCCAATTAAGTGCTGGACCGACCCCATTAATGAACTACCTAGTACCTACGTAGAGCTATGCGCTAATACTTCATGCTTCGCATATGTTGAATTCCTTGATGTTAGAAAACGTGAGATATGCGTTTCGTAAATATAATTCTGTATTAGAAATTAGACTCATTAAAAATCTAATATAACAAACTTGAAGATGAAAGTATTAATTGAAGAATTAATCTATAAGTTCTATTTTTTGTGCTGTATATTGTTGTGAATTTGTAATTGTGTTCTGTTATATTTGTTGTGTAATATACTCTATTTATTTTTTTTGTAAACGGAGCGACGTAGGCGCTTCAGCGACTAAGCTCTTTAAATAAAGATTAAAAAAAAAACTCTCGTGTCACAATGTTTGTAAAAAAACCTCTGCCAAACGGCTTGATCGATTTTTATAAAATTTTTTGTCTACATTCGGTAGAAATCACGAATGTCGTGACGGGTATTCTCAAAAAAAAACACTAATACCATTTTTTTGCAACAATATACGTGTATCACGTAAAAAAAATTAAAACCACGGTTCACTAACATAAATATGTCAATCATTCGTTTAATTGATATGTCATTTCCTTTGGTAAAGTTCAAGTGTAAAAAATACCCTTTTTCCTTATTTGCCTTATAATAATTATGTGTTGTGAGCAAGTTATTTTACATTCAATATGACTCATATTGATATTTCAAGGTCTTGTTCATGTTTTAAACGCGACAATAACAAAAACATAGGATTAACTATAGTGGTGTTATTATCTCGCTGCAGACTCGGTCATAAATCATTCGATTGTTTCGCTTTTGTTGTTCTTTGTTGAGTTATGCATAAAGAAAGAACAACAAAAGCGAAATGAGTTATGACCGAGTCTGCAGCGAGATAATAATACTATTATAACGTTGGTATTTTGCTTGCATATGACCTAATGGGTCACGCGTTCTATTATCGGTGGTGGTAAGTAAATAACTAAGTAGGTAGTGGATACTTTATCAGTGGGCTGATTCTGTATCGTTCAGATTATTAGTTAGTACTTAGCCTTCACTTGGTTATTAACTATAGTACGCAAAAACTCGCACCCATCTAAAAACCGGACAAGTGCGAGTCGGACTCGCGCACTGAGGGTTCCGTACCTACTACTACCGGAGGAATAAAACCATAAAAAACCACTTTTCTTGAACCGCATAACCAACTTATTCAACATTAAACAACTTCACCGCGAGTCAAATACGTAAAGTTAAACAAAATATTAGACTTGTTGAATATCAATTCAACACGTATTAAAAAAACTACTCACTAGATCTCGTTCAAACAATTTTCGGTGGAAGTTTGCATGGTATGTACATCATATATTTTTTTTAGTTTTATCATACTCTTATTTTAGAAGTTACAGGGGGGGGACACACATTTTACCACTTTAGAAGTGTCTCTCGCGCAAGCTATTCATTTTAGAAAAAAATTATATTAGAAACCTTAGTATCATTTTTGAAGACCTATCCATAGATACCCCACACATATGGGTATGATGAAAAAAAAATTTTTGAGTTTCAGTTCTAAGTATGGGGCACCCCCAAAATTTATTACGTTTTTTTAAATTTTGTGTGAAAACCTTAATGCGGTTCACAGAATACATCTACATACCAAGTTTCAACAGTATAGCTCTTATAGTTTCGGAAAAAAGTGGCTGTGACATACGGACGGACGGACAGACAGACATGACGAATTTATAAGGGTTCCGTTTTTTGCCATTCGGCTACGGAACCCTAAAAACATACGATTAACTATAGTGGTGTTATTATCTCGCTGCAGACTCGGTCATAAATGGTCGGTGTTGAGTTATGCATAAACAAAGAACAACAAAAGCGAGTGAGCGAAACACTCGAATGATTTATGACCGAGTCTGCAGCGAGATAATAACACTACTATAACGTTGGTATTTTGCTTGCATATGACCTAATGGGTCACGCGTTCTATTATCGGTCGTGGTAAGTAAATAACTAAGTAGTGGATACTTTATCAGTGGGCTGGTTCTGTATAGTTCAGTTTACTAGTTAGTAGCCCTCACTTGGTTATTAACTATAGTAGTGTTATTATCTCGCCGCAGACTCGGTCATAAATCATTCGAGTGTTTCGCTTTTGTTGTTCTGCAGTAATGCACAACTCAACAAAGAAAAACAAAAGCGAAACCCTCGAATGATTTATAAACGAGTCTGCAGCGAGATAATAACACTACTATAGTTAGTAGACCTCACTGGGTTATTAACTAAGAAAACGGAGGCAAAGATTCGTATTGTTTGGTATGGTATCGTATCAATATACCGTGCTAGTTTTCAACCGACTTCATAAAAGGAAGAGGCTCTCAATTCGACATGACTTTATTGACGGACTATATGTTATTTTTTTAGTTTTAGACGTGTTGCTCGGCTCATCATACTTTATTATGAAAAAAAAGATTGGAGCAACCCTTCGGTAAACTTCTCCAATAAACGGGAACTGTTTAGGTATATTATAAGTCGATATACGCTCTGATGAGACAAGATTGCTTAGAAAATAATCACAATAGCAATTTACTCATGCTCTCCAGCTACTAAAATTCGTATTAAAATAGCTCTAACCGCCTCGGTATGCCACTTAGTAGGGAAATCACAAAATTGCATTGATGACAGAAACTGATTACCTTAAGGGGATTGATTGAATTTATTTTTGTCTTTCTCACTCTCACGGAGATTTGGTAGGTGCGACATGCAGCGTCGCGGAAGAATATTAAAATTTACAATTACATCCATTGTAGTTTCCGATAAAATATAGAAAAACTGAGATTTTTGAGCAACTTTTGGGAGAACTTTCTATCGAGAAAATTTTATCCAATCGTGTTTCTGCTTCTTAGCGATTTTAGATTAAAGACCCAAAATACATGACGTGTAAATTTGAAAGTAATTTTCTTTATAGTTTTTGCATAAAACTTCATTCAAAATCACCTAAATACGGCTTGTAGGCCGTTAACATCGCTGTCCCTAACCACGGAATACCTACTAACGGAATACCACACGGAATACCACATAATAGTACCTACCTTTAACGCAATAACTCGCACATCCAAAACTCAAAAGATCTCATTAAAATTTGAAACCACTAGAATAGGAAAATTTATTTTAAGGAAAACTTACTTACTTAAGGAAAGTAAGTAAGCAATACCACAGAACACTAAATAGTCACAAATAAGATGCTAAGAGCTAAGGCCCAGACATAAGTTGTCTGTGAGTTACAACAAAAAACAAATCCATATAAGAAAGAGCTGTAAGATTACCTAATGAAGAAAAAAGAACACGTTAAAGGTTACCCTCAGGCGTAGAGCGAAAGGAAGTCGGCATCTTGTGGTCCTATAAAAGGCATGGTAATGACCCTATATCGTATAGGTTTGCTGCAAGAGTTGCATATCACGATACCATATATACGCAAAATCTTTACTTTTGATCTTAACCTCTTCTTCTTCTTCTTCTTCTTCTTGTAGATCTTAACCTACTATTATGAAGTTTAATTGCATGTTTTCCTCTGCGATAATATTAAAAATTGGTCATGGATTGAATCTGGGCGGAGACCGTGATTGAGATATATATATATATAAATACTAGCTGACCGGGCAAACTTCGTTTTGCCGTTTAGGGACATCAAATATAGATAACAACCCGCTCCCGCATCCAGAGATCACACCCTGAAAATTTCATAACGATCGGTCCAGCCGTCTCGGAGGAGTTTGGTTACAAAGAAAATCGAGAGAATTTTATATATTAAGAAAGATATATCGGGACATTACACACATCGCAATTTAGCCCCAAAGTAAGCGATAGCTTGTGTTATGGGTACTAGAAAACTGATAAATATATATACATACCTACTAAAATACTTAAATATTATATATTGAAAAACATAAGATAATTAAATAATACATAACATAAAAGATATTAGTAAACTACAGACACTAACCAACCTTCTTAGGAAACTCAGAATTTATTGCTCTGGTAGGTATAATTAGTTATGGCTAGCATAGATTCTGCTGCCACCTAGATAAACCCTAAAGCGTTAGCTAGGGTTCCGTACCCTAAGGGTAAAAAAGGGACCCTTTTACTGAGACTTCGCCGTCCGTCCGTCCGTCTGTCACCAGGCTGTATCTCTTGAACCTTGAGACTTCATTCTTACTTTTGGTTCATTGAATGAAGTATCAAAGTGATGTTCCGGAGATCCGTATCCGCGGATATCCACGGGAGTAATAAGATCCGTATCCGTCAATTTTTTCGCGGATCTTTTATTAATTTTCAAATTCAATCGACAGAATTAAATGCTGCAAAATTTATAGCTTACAAATAATATGTGTTCAAGTAGTATAATTACCAGCAACGACGCACCGCCAAGCGATTTTGCGTTCCGGTGCGATGTTAGTAGAAATCATTGGGGTAAAACTTACCATTCCAAGTTACTACGATAACATCTTAGGCTGCATCATCACTTACCATCAGGTGAGATCACAGTCAAGTACTAACTTGTATAGAGTAAAAAAAATCCATTCAGAGTATATTTTATTTTTTTTAATCTAATTTAATTAAAATTAAATTTGTATTTAACTCAAAGATACCTACTAAATCAACTATTTTATGAGATCAGTTTTACACAAAGAAGTCATATATGCGGCACAGTGTCTTATCAAAGTAATAAGATGTGCTCGATAGAAGAAGGTGCGAGAAAATATGATATCAACATAATCAGTGCTTCACTCGGAGGCACGCGCCACTGTCACCACAATGGTTATGCGTTATACTTATAACAATAGAATAATAACGGCCGAAGCCTCCCATGCTTATTCAATTGTCTAAATTGGTGACGATTGTCGTTCAAATAAAAACGCGTAACTACATACCGAAGAAATTGTAGTGCGCGTTTCTAAATGTGTGAATAGAGACGACACTTTGATAAATCACATTCATAAGTGAAACTGCACAGACCTAGGAAAGAATATGGCCTTGGAACCGTCTACAAAATTAGCATGACTATTTTCCTCCACGTTTTTGATACGAACCGCTAAGGTGTGGAACGCCCTTCCAGCCTCCGTGTTTCCAGCCAAGTACAATCTAGGTGCCTTCAAGGGAAGAGTGAATAGTCATTTTCTAGGCAAGCGCGCTCCAACCTTGACCTCATCATTGCTTTCCATCAGGCATGATTGTCGTCAAGCGCAAGCCTATCTTCAATAAAAAATAAAATAAAAAAAGATAGATGGAGTCTCCTAGGGTAGTAAACCTAAACCTGTACATGAGCATTTGACAACACTTGGCAGTTAATATAAAGTTATTCCTTGCTCTGTGTTGGCGCCCATCATGGAGCGCATATCACGCAAGTCTAGGCTAGAATTCATCAATGAGAAAACGTGACAGCTTGAATGGATTTGTCAAGTTGGACGTCACTGTTTTTAATATTAAAGAATGTTGAGACGAACAAGATGTTTACCTGATATTAAGTGATACACATGCCCATGTCAGATGCACATGATCCCATCCCATAATTTTGCATTGCAATGTCATACGACACACTGCACTGCGCTCATCGTTCTCAGACAGTTCTTAGGTCTCATTTTACCCAAGTAATCACGTCGGCGTATAGTGTCCTTCAAACCAAAATGTATTATACATTACTGCTTCACGGTAGAACTGACACTGCGGTGGTACCTATACGTATGAACTCCGTAAGAAAGAGTCCTACCACCAGTAAGTAGTTGCAGTAGGAGTTACCGCGCTGAAGAAAGATGAGCTGCAAAACTTAGTTGACAATTAGCATCGCCAATACTTCTGTGAGTAGAGCAAAAGACCTTACGATGTTTAATAAGGGAGAAAAGGAACCCCGATCCTCGTTTTCATAAAATACTCTATAGCTAATGGCTCTTTAATTTAGTTAGCAGACAAAAAAAGATAATAAATATGTAGAAAGCTAGTAATTTACGCTTGAAAATGGAAGTGATTACTAGAAAGTATATTGGTCCATTGTTGTTCAATAAGTCAAAGTCACTTACAAGAGAAAAAGAGAGCAACTGAAAACGGTTCATCGTCTATAATCTATATCATTTCACGCTAGGCTTGCCAGCTAAATTGGTCAGGACTTCAGAGTCAGGACATATTATTTCCAAGTCCGTTCGACCTATAATTATGTATTCATGAAAATGAAAATCTTTATTTTTGCATAGGCCTAATTTACAGGCTTTTATGAAAATTCAAGCTTTACCGCCAAATTCAAAACCTTGGCACTTGTTCTCTTCAAAAATGTCTTTAGTAGTGTTGAAGTATTATATTTATACTATAAGTTGAGAACTATACTTATCTTTGACTACAGATTGGCACAGGAAGTAGGACCATTCCAAGAGAGGTCGAGGTTCGTGGGTTCGATTCCCACTACAGGAAAATGTTTGTGATGAGCATGAATGTTTTTAGATGTTTGGGTGTTTTTCTAAAAGGATTTAGTAACCATAAAACAAACTATCGCTTTCTTATGGTATAAATGTAACGGGTAATAAGGACTTAGGACATTATGTCCTTATTTATTTATCTTGTGTTATGTTAGTGTTGTCCTAATGTTCCTGCGAGAATGGGTACCCTACGCCATTTACGCAGCGAATTGAAATAAAACTTTTGCTGGAGATACACTTTCTAACTCTTAGATATAAATGACAAGTGGGTAATTATTGCAATTATTGTGCTCACGAAAATGATACTTTATTCTACGGACTGATGATTGCAGTTGTAATCGAGACACCTCCGGCGAATACATATACTCGTACATTCGTCATTTTATGTGGGGTGTTGTGTTACAGTACACACCACATTAAATGAGATAAAAGTTGAAGATGAAGTCATTTTTAACCAAAGGTTTAATTATTTACATGTGAAATTTTAGACTACTTTTCCACAGTTTGCAAAAAAAAAATCAGTGAACATCCACCATCTTACCATCATCATCGTAACAGGATATCAGTACGACTCGTCATAATGGAGACTTTTTTTTTAATAAGAATCTTACTATACATTTTACTGCTTTACTGGTGTGAACACTGCACAAAACTTCTTGTTTTACTGGTGTACACCAACTAACACTGCACAATATCCTACGATTTTTCGAAGTGAAAACTTCTTTACGCGTTCGGCATTTTTTGAGATAAAAAATTGGTTGCCTGTAAAGTCGGTTTACTGACGATAGTTGAACGTGACAACGTCTTCTTTGTCGCTCGTTCCGCGCTCGCGAGGTAACGCCGGTAACGCCGCATGAGCGAGGTAACGCCGGTAACGCCGGATGAGTCATATTTTTTTGTGCGTGCAGCCGGCTCTATCGATTTATAAGACGTTGTCACGTCAAAAGAAAATACTATTGAACTCGCGTCACTTCGTTACCGACTCCTCACGCACTTACCGTAACCGACACCTTACGTAATTGTTCAAGTTTTCACTTAATATGTCGGCACTGACGGAGTTTTTGACGTGACAACGTCTTATAAATCGATGGAGCCGGCTGCACGCACAAAAAAACATTACTCATGTGCCGTTACCTCGTTGCCGTTACCTCGCTGCCGTTACCTACCTCGCTCTGAGGCATTCCATGTAAGGCTTGAAGTGCAAGCGAGAGTTGTCACGTTCAACTATCGTCAGTAAACCGACTTTACAGACAACCAATTTTTGACGTGACAACGTCTTATAAATCGATAGAGCCGGTTGCACGCACGAAAAAACATGACTCATCCGGCGTTACCTCGCTCATGCGGCGTTACCGGCGTTACCTCGCGAGCGCGGAACGAGCGACAAAGAAGACGTTGTCACGTTCAACTATCGTCAGTAAACCGACTTTACAGACAACCAATTTTTTTTGAAGATTTATATTGGTTTTATAGCATCCCAAAAAGAACGTGGTAACCCTAACACTGTACAGGCGTTTGCAATAACATCTGGTTCATTCTACTTTATATAAATAATAAATAAAATAAAATAGCTTTTATTGTTTCCTTACAGTTACATTTCGCTTTTACATTTTTGTTTTAGTAATACACAATCGGCAAAACATTTCTAATTTAGGTGCTTAAGACTAACATGCACAAAGTTAATACTTATATGTTTAGTTTTAGCAAACAGTATAGGTAATGTTGTACAGTTTAAGTAGTTATGGCAAATGTATGATGGAACGTTAATGACAGTTCAATAAACACAAGTTGATTTAATAAACATTTACCAATTTATTAATCCTTACATCATTTTGCTTCCATTTGTACGCATCTGTTTGCAAAATCATACTATCTATGTCTAAATCTGATCCACATTTGTCAACATTTGTAACATTTGTCTAACAATAGTTATACAATTTTATCATACCACATATGAAACATCTATACCACCACTACTGTTGCCTCAGTGCTGAGTAATATGCTACAATTATTAAGACTATTATTCTATGTAAGGACCGCTAAGCGGTAAAAGCCTCCTCCAAGACTTTCCAATTGGCTCGGTCTCTAGCCAACCTTGTCCACACTCTCCCTGCTACTTTGACTATGGGATCGTCCCATTTTTTGAATGGTCGTCCTTTTTTTCTCTTCCTTCCCAGTGGGTACCAGTTAGTTGTTATTTTTGTCCATCTATCGTCCTTAAGTCTTCGAAGATGCTCATTCTACTTTAGACAATAATAAACATTTCAGCACAGGCGTAAAACCGCGGATGTGCGAGTAACAACAAGGGGTCAAGAACTTTCAGTCTAGCCGTATTGAACGTACTATGAATCACTTTTACGATGCGCCATGCAAATATGTCTCACGTAATAAGTAATAACCACGCGTTGTTAAAAAATATACTTTAGGGAAAACATTACAGGGTACATTTTTCAGTGTGAACTTTACGTTCTTATGTCTTATTGGACTGTAATTTGTGGTCACAAAGCCTAGTATTCCAAAGGACTTATGTCTTAACTGTGTATAGTTGTGAAAATGGACTGTATTTTATGTTGGAGTAGAGTCGATATTGCTGTATCAGTTAGATGTATTTGTAACGTATGGGGCATAGGTGTTTTTGATCACAATTAGTTGCAGTATAGTTTTATAGAATGCAACTGTGTTGATTCGTAAATCGTAATAGCTGATTGCCATTAAAGTAAGTGGTTGTTTTTACATTTATATTATTGTGGCCTTGATAGTAAATTTTATAATTCGACCGAGTATCCGCGACGTAGTTTTTGGATCGAAGATCGATATCGATCGATGGTTTACCTTTCCATGTCTCGGAAACCGCGACGAGGTTTCGGATTTTAATTATAATTTTTATCTGCGCTAGGATAATAAATACGCAAACGGTTGTTTTGTCATATCTTATCTTATATTATTATACCTTTAAATGATATCATTTCATTTCATCTCTCTATAGTTTGTTTTATCGTGCCTCTCTATCGCTTGTTGCGCGCTCTCGCTTGCACGCACAGGCTCAGGTGGAACGTTACGCAGAACGTTACTACTTTTCATGAGTGCTACTGGTGTTCATCAATTTATTAAACGTTATCACGTCAAAAAGAAGCAAAATCTAGAAACTAGATCTTTACCGTAACATGCCGGCTGCCGCGGCCCGCGCTAGTATCTCTTAACTGCTATTGCCGGTATGTTGCAAGTTGTAACACCTACGCTTTCCTGGCAACAGCTGTGTGCTGCGCCTGCGTGTAGACTGTAGAGCATTGAGATACCTACTCACTGACTGACTCACTGCGCTCTAGTGCTCGTGGCGTCGACTTCCGGAGACACATTTTTGATTCATCATAAAAACAAGTATCATTTAAGAATATTTTTAAAAACTTTCTTCTCAGCATCACACCTAGTATCTAGCACCAAAGTACTCGTCAAGACGAATCAAACGAATCCAAACTCGATGCGGTTATGTCGTTTAATCACTGAGTTCCTATGGCCATGTTTCCAGCTCCATTATCAGACCCTGGTAACCACCTAGGACCAAAGTACCTACTCATCAAGACAAATCATAATATGTTCCCAAACTCGATGGGGTTAATGCGTCGTTTAACAACTGACTTCCTATTCCTATATAAATTTAAATACCAATCAAAATTTTTCACTCGCAGCGGGATTCGAACCCGCGTCTCCCATCTCTCGCGGCTGGGTGCTCTAACCACTGAACTATACGAGCTTTATCCCCCTATATGACTTCCTATTACCGGCTGATTGGTTCCCTGATTTACGTCAGCCAATCGGGGGACAGAATATGCTGACGATTACGATAACGACGAATACATTTTTCTTACACAATCGGACCCCTGATTTAAAAATAAAGTTATACGTGTTAACTCGGTGCACGTGGCAACAAAAGTGCACCTGCCAAATGGCACGGGTAAAGTGGGCAAACCGAACCACGTGACTACTGACTCAGCTTGTAATCAACACCACGACGCCTGCCACGCCGTGCAGCCGGCACCAGCTGCCTTAGAATATTTTTTTTTACTCTATACTTATACAAGTTAGTAGGTACTTGACTGCGATCTCACCTGTGGGCTGATTCTGTATCGTTAGTTAGTTATACAAGTTAGTAGGTACTTGACTGCGATCTCACCTGTGGGCTGATTCTGTATCGTTAGTTAGTTATACAAGTTAGTAGGTACTTGACTGCGATCTCACCTGTGGGCTGATTCTGTATCGTTAGTTAGTTATACAAGTTAGTAGGTACTTGACTGCGATCTCACCTGTGGGCTGATTCTGTATCGTTAGTTAGTTATACAAGTTAGTAGGTACTTGACTGCGATCTCACCTGTGGGCTGATTCTGTATCGTTAGTTAGTTATACAAGTTAGTAGGTACTTGACTGCGATCTCACCTGTGGGCTGATTCTGTATCGTTAGTTAGTTATACAAGTTAGTAGGTACTTGACTGCGATCTCACCTGTGGGCTGATTCTGTATCGTTAGTTAGTTATACAAGTTAGTAGGTACTTGACTGCGATCTCACCTGTGGGCTGATTCTGTATCGTTAGTTAGTTATACAAGTTAGTAGGTACTTGACTGCGATCTCACCTGTGGGCTGATTCTGTATCGTTAGTTAGTTATACAAGTTAGTAGGTACTTGACTGCGATCTCACCTGTGGGCTGATTCTGTATCGTTAGTTAGTTATACAAGTTAGTAGGTACTTGACTGCGATCTCACCTGTGGGCTGATTCTGTATCGTTAGTTAGTTATACAAGTTAGTAGGTACTTGACTGCGATCTCACCTGTGGGCTGATTCTGTATCGTTAGTTAGTTATACAAGTTAGTAGGTACTTGACTGCGATCTCACCTGTGGGCTGATTCTGTATCGTTAGTTAGTTATACAAATTAGTAGGTACTTGACTGCGATCTCACCTGTGGGCTGATTCTGTATCGTTAGTTAGTTATACAAGTTAGTAGGTACTTGACTGCGATCTCACCTGTGGGCTGATTCTGTATCGTTAGTTAGTTATACAAGTTAGTAGGTAGGTACTTGACTGCGATCTCACCTGTGGGCTGATTCTGTATCGTTAGTTAGTTATACAAGTTAGTAGGTACTTGACTGCGATCTCACCTGTGGGCTGATTCTGTATCGTTAGTTAGTTATACAAGTTAGTAGGTACTTGACTGCGATCTCACCTGTGGGCTGATTCTGTATCGTTAGTTAGTTATACAAGTTAGTAGGTACTTGACTGCGATCTCACCTGTGGGCTGATTCTGTATCGTTAGTTAGCAACTCGCACTCTAAGAAAACGGAGGCAAAAATCCTATTCTTGTATTATTTTTGCACTGCAAGTTAGCAACTAGCATGGTATGTTGACATGATACCTACCAACCTAAATTGGTAACGTGTGCAAAAATAATACATAAATAGGATTTTTTCCTCCATTTTCTTAGTTAATAACCCAGTGCAAGTTGCTAGCTAATGATACAGAATCAGCCCACTGATGGTAAGTGATGATGCAACCGAAGATGTTATCGTACTAACTTGGAAGGGTAAGTAAACTTACCCCAACGGTTTCTACCAGCATCGCACCGGAACGCTAAATCGCTTGGCGGTGCGTCTTTGCTGGTATAGGGTGTTAAATCCACCAGACCAGACCTGGGCCTATACTATGAACTTTTCTAGCGACGCAGTTCCGGTTACGATTCAGTTTTTCATGTCATCTTTTTGTCAAATTAAAAGAATTTATATCACGAATTAGCGATGCAATTCAGTTTAGGTCTGCTGTTGAGTCGCGATTAGAGTTGATGGTAGGCCCTCTGAGCCAATTTAGAAATTAGAAAATTCCAAAGTGGCCCGTGGGAATCGAACCCGCGACCTCCCACTCGAATCCGAGCGCGCGCCACTGCGCCAGGGAGGTCGTCGTCGAATATAAAGCCTATCAAACTAATATTATAATAAAGGCGAAAGTTTGTGTGTGTATGTTTGTAACTCCTTCACGTGCGTGCCAACGACGCGTACGAAGCGGTTTGGTTCCTCGTTCCTGATACGCACTGCAAAGGCCTGGAATACACTCCCAGGCAGTGTCTTTCCTGCCACTTACAACCCGGGTGCCTTCAAATCAAGAGTGAATAGGCATCTTCTAGGCAAGCGCGTTCCACCTTAGACTGTATCATCACTTTCCATCAGGTGTGATCACAGTCAAGCGCTAGCCTATATAGCATCCAAACTTTATTATTTTTAGACAACGGTCTCCACATAACTACTACAATTATTTTAATTAACATCCGGATTCCAGAGTTATAGTCAAATAAACAAGTTATTCTTCTCAGTATAATCTGTATGACTGGAAAAGTGTATTGAAGAAAGTAACTTTTTGTATGCAAACCACTATTTTATTTTCCTAGAAAAAACCCTTTTGGTTCATGAAAAAACTTGATAACACCATTCTTCTTTAGTTTGGAATGGGGATAAATAGTAGCATAGCATTTTTAATCCAGGGTGGATTAAGCTACTTTTTATCCCGGAAAAAATTACGGTCCCGCGGGAGTCTTTTCACTAAAAACACGAAATTCACGCGAGCGAAAAAGCAATCGTAGAAGTAGAATGGAAAAGACACATGGCTACGGGTGTTGTTATAATTTTCCATTTCGTTTAAGTATCAGATTAGATTAGCAAAAAGCACGTATTAAAGTAATGGTTATAAAGACGAAGAAAGTTTACCTACTTTGAGACAGTAAACGAACGTGCATGTTTTCAAAACTGCAGTCGTAATTTGGAAACGGCGCAGTTTGTAGTTAGCAGTAAATAACGCAAAGTAAAATGACACTTTATACGTGTAGAAAACAGTCGCTCCCTATGAGGTAATAAAGAGGAAACAAACCGCCTTGTGTCATCTCTGTCGCACTTAGGGGCTTTACGACAGGCCAATCGCGCATAAGGCACCAATTTTGTCCTGCCATTTTTCTGCCCCTGGACAACACTGCTTTCTATAGGTTATTCTTATCTCCATACATTTGTACTTTGTACAGTATCTTGCTCGTTTGATCAGAAATGTTAAGCCATAATCACGTCGGTATGAACATTTATTATCATATAGGAATTTGTAGAAGATATTGATCTTTACATATACAAACATATAACAATAAACCTGTATATAAAATCTGCAAGATTTGATTCCTAGATTATGTTGTTGTTATGGCACAATGCGCCTGCGGCGCCCGAACTGCCACGCCCAGGGGTGTGCGGGGGAAGGGGCCGTTCACGCGCCGCCGCGCGTTGCCCTGCGGCGCTCAGTCGCCCCAATTCGTTCCAAGGGTATGCCCGCGTCACCCTTTGTCGCGCCGGCCATACAAATCGCTTCGCGTGCTATCGAATCTAATGCCGCCGTGTCCATGGTAGTTACCGAGTGAACTGCCTCAGACGTTGTTTGCTAGTGACCGTACGTCTCTGTCCTAGCCACTGACCGCCGCCGCTACGCGGCCGTTTGTCCGACGCTGTCGCCATTTTGTTTCCGCGTACCGCGTCGTCGAATCTATAGTGAACTATTAGTGTTTGGTGTCTGTCCGAGCCCCAGAAGTCGGCTCCGACCCTCGGATTGTTTTTCCCCGCGGAAGCCACGCCGCCATATTTGATCGGATTGCGTCGCTTTACGTCCGCCGGGAAGATATCGACCTACGCGTGCCGCCAGGGTGCTGCACCGTATCTACCTCCACATTTACACACGACTTACCCCATTACACACCGCATTCACCTACTACATATTATACGCAAGCTGCCCGGCGTCACGAGGTACCGCCTGGCTTCGAGATCTTCGGAAGGCCGCCTTCAAGGTAGGTGTCGATCATCCATTTTCTTATCGGTGTCGCCCTAGTGGCACCCGCGCCCGTGGCCTGCGAGGGACGCTCGGTTCCCGCTGATGGGCCCCGGGTCCACGAGCCTCCCTTCGGTTCGCAGTGCGCGGCGCGTACAGTTGTTTTTACCTGATACCAACGAACAAAGATATCAGAATCTCACAGATCAAAAGATGGTAGGTATTCTAAAGTAAACTTTGTACCTATTTATTCAGGTACATTAAGATTCGTAATTTAACACGGAAAATAATGAGTCTGGGAAAAATTGTGACTCATCGCGTGAACTGAGCTGACGTGTGATGATTGTCTTGTTTAAGTACCTAATTAGACGCCGTATAAATGCATATATTTTCCTTACATTATAGGTACCTCTGCGTCAGAGTTTTTCGCTATAAATCCCGTGGCAGTTAAAAAAATGCTTTCTTATCCATTGAGGCCTTGTTCCCATAAACGGTACCTATACACAAAATTGCAGCTGCATAGAACCGCAAGACGCCGAGAGAAGTGACATCCTTATGTGGTTGATATCCAGGCGAACTCGAACGAAACGTGTTTCTTCTACATTTTTGCACGGAACACTAAATAGTACAGGTACAGAAGGCTTACTCCGCACGATGATTTAAAGAAATAGCGACTCTAGCGCTGACACAAAAAGTGCAATTCAGTTCTCAATAGCGCCTGGCCCCGCCCTCAAAATCGACACGCAACAAACGCAATGTTGTGGTCTCTTTCTATCGCCTAACTTTATCTCTTACGACGTACTAGGGCTGCCGTAGTCAGACAACCCATAAAATAGCCGTACAGAACTAGCGCGTGCAACACGGCCCGCGAGCGGCAAGTGGCAACCATCTGAAATATTGGCATCCGGACCCCTACTTGTAGCCGGGACGGTCACGTGATAAGTGAGACTGGCCTGAATTTTGATACGAACCGCTAAGGTGCGGAACACACTTCCAGCCTCCGTGTTCTCAGCCAAATACAATCTGGGTGCCTTCAAGAGAAGAAAGAGTATACCTCATTATTGCTTTCCGTGAGGCTTGATTGTGGTCAAGCGCAAATCTATCAATACAATTGAATAAAATAAGGTTTTAGGCTAGAGTAAAGGATGATTAGTCAGTGAATAAGTTTTACAGAACGCAGAAAATTGTACATTTCCCCTCTTACAAATAAACATGGAATAATAATTGTTATACAGTGTTGTGCCTTGTTTCCTTTAATTCCAAATTGCTGTCTGTCAAGTGCAATTTGGAATTAAACAACTGGAAGGACAAAACAGAGTATAACTGTGCCACGTTCATTGGTTTAGGGAAAATCAAAGATACATTTAACATCAAAAATAAATCCATAGATTAACTTGAGTTCCAATAACTTAATGCATCGGTTGTGTAACTGGGTACTGCTCTGGCAAGATCTGCATAATTTTCGTAATCAGAGAGAAAGCAGTTACAGCCTACTAACCTTGTGCCAATTAAGTTTTTTATTTACTTATTGTAGGAGCGTAGGCTAAAATAAAATTACTGAGACATTAAAAAAAAAAGATACCGACGAATTGAGAACCTCCTCCTTTTTTTGAAGTCGGTTAAATAAATGGGTATCAATTATATCAATAAATGGCTTCATCTGATATTGGCATCAGTTTTACAAAGTCTTTGGTAACCAAGGGATTATTTTTTACTGCGATTGTTGCTTAAGATAACATCAAAATTATGTTTTACTTGATTTTGACGTTACAACGTCTTATAAATCGATAGAGCCGGCTGCACGCACAAAAAAACATGACTCATCCGGCGTTACCTCGCTCATGCGGCGTTACCTCGCTCGCGTTACCTCGCTCTGAGGCGTTCCATGTAAGGCTAGTGCAAGCGAGATTTGTCACGTTCAACTATCGTCAGTAAACCGACTTTACAGACAACCAATTATTTAATTAAGGGCTGTTTTTTCAACCGTCAAATAAACGTTAACTGAGGAATAAATATGACGTTTGGACAGATTTTGTATGGCTTATGTTTCAAATTTATTCCTCAGATAGTTTATCTAGCGATTGAAAAATCGGCCCTGAATTAAATTTTTGAGAAGAACATGCACAATGTGTCGTTATTCATCAGTTAGGCTAATTTTTGTGCTGATGTACAGTTTTATTATGAAGTAGGCACTGTAAGCTACTTCTTGAGTATCAACAATTAGCTGAGCCTCTAATATTAATTAAACACATTTCCAAACTGTCTGCCCAATTAACCCCTTGCTAAGAATTCTATATCTGTCTGTATGACCTCTAAAGCTAAATACCTATAGTAGTGTTATTATCTCGCTGCAGACTCGGTCATGATTCATTCGAGTGTTTCGCTTTTGTTGTTCTGCAGTAATGCCACAGAACACTTAAATAGTATGTATGGTAATGCACAACTCAACAAAGAACAACAAGAGCGAAACACTCGAATGATTTATGGCCGAGTCTGCAGCGAGATAATAACACTACTACAGCTCTGCATCATTCATTAACACGTCCCAAATATCAAAACACAAAACACACAACACACAACACACAAAAGCTCAAAAGAAGTCTCCGTTCTCGTCACAGGACGTCATTTTTTACATCGCCCTACACCGTCACGGTTCAAAAAAAATATTATGCCCTTGCGCGATCCGGATTCACGCACTATGGATTCCGTAGGGATTTTGTATCACCAAAAACAGGAGTACCATAAAAGGATTTGTGTAGCCTATTTTTATTAAATGCGAGTGAAGGCTTTGGTGATTGTTGCGGATACCTTCAAGTGCCAACTTAGGAGTTCGTACATTGTCAGTTTTGACTTTCAATAAGAGAGAATTTTATACCTCCTAGGAGTCCTATTTCCTCCGACTTTGTCCTCCGACTTTTAATTTGATTCAGTAATCTGTGGGCTGATTCTGTATCATTAGTTAGCAACTCAGACAGCAGAGCAGAATTAAGTAACTATGAAAACAGTGGCAAAAATCCTTTTTTTTTGTATTATTTTTGAACACGTTAGCAACTTGCATGGTATGTCGACATGATATGATACCATACCAAAAGTCGGTACCTTGTGCCAAAATAGGATTTTTGCCTCCGTTTTCTTAGTTCTTTCATTTTTAATTCAGTGTGAGTTGCTAACTAACGACACAGAATCAGGCCACTGTGTCTGATAAGTCTTAACCAATTGTCAAACAATTTCAAATTGCATGGAAAATATATTTTTGAAAAGAGCAACTGCCGAGTTTCTTGCCAGCTCTTCTCGGTGCAAACCTGTTTTCCGAACCTGGCGGTAGAGTTTTGATTTTTCATAAGAGCCTATTATTTAGGCCTATGTGAAAATAAATATTTTCATTTTCATTTTTATAGTGTTGAACGTCGGCTAAGATTTAAACCTACAAACATGCATTTTGATATAGCAATGAGCCTTTGAGATGTTTGTTACCTTTACTTTGAACAACCCTCTCTAAGTCTCTACATGAACGCAATCACAATTTACGATTACGTCTTAATTTAAGTAACATTTTTGACGCTCACTAACTTCATAAACGTCCTAATAAGGATTTCGTTTTCTTTCTTAAGGTGAGGAACTCTAAAATAAAACCGGCCAAGTGCGAGTCGGACTCGCGCACCGAGGGTTCCGTACTCAAGAAGTACTGAAGCAAAACAATCAGGCAAAAACCAATATGTTTATGTATTTGACGACGAGTACTTAGAAGAACTTGCGTTTTAATTACCTTTGTTAATGAACCGCAAAACTAACTTTGTTTGTAGAGGTTTATTGTTAATATCAAAAAAACTATGCTAGTTAGAGCATTGGCTATAGTTTTCCTGTAAAATATACGTAAATTCCTATTGACCATTATTATTTGAGATTTTTCGATTGGTAAACTCCGGAGATAAGGGGGGGGAACGGTATTTTTTTAGACATTTTCCCCGATAAATCAAAAACTATCATGACTAAAAATAATTAAAAATCGGTTTTAGAATGTACAAAGTAAACCCTTTCATATGATAACCCACACAGTACAGTTATCTCACTTTTAAATTTCAACCCTCCGATTTTCCCCCCTTTTTAAATAAGAACAAAACTAATTTCCATTTTTTTTTATTCCAGTGTCATTGGGCCACTAATATACACAACTATTCCAAATTTCATATCGATAGCTCCGGTAGTTACTGAAATAATCGAGTGTGACGGACAGACAGACAGACGGAGAAAGTCGCACCATAAGGGTTCCATTTTACCATTTAGGTACGGAACCCTAAAAACGAATTGGGTCGTCCCTTTTTTACCTTTTTTAGGGTTCCGTAGCCGAATGGCAAAAAACGGAACCCTTATAGATTCGTCATGTCTGTCTGTCCGTCTGTCCGTCTGTCCGTCTGTCCGTCTGTCCGTCTGTCCGTCCGTATGTCACAGCCACTTTTTTCCGAAACTATAAGAGCTATACTGTTGAAACTTGGTAAGTTGATGTATTCTGTGAACCGCATTAAGGTTTTCACATAAAATTTAAAAAAAAGTAATAAATTTTGGGGGTGCCCCATACTTAGAACTGAAACTCAAAAATTTTTTTTTCATCAAACCCATATGTGTGGGGTATCTATGGATAGGTCTTCAAAAATGATACTAAGGTTTCTAATATCATTTTTTTCTAAAATGAATAGCTTGCGCGAGAGACACTTCCAAAGTGGTAAAATGTGTGTCCCCCCCCTGTAACTTCTAAAATAAGAGTATGATAAAACTAAAAAAAATATATGATGTACATTACCATGCAAACTTCCACTGAAAATTGGTTTGAACGAGATCTAATAAGTAGTTTTTTGATATTTACAATAAAACCTCTAAAAACAAAGTTAGTTTTGCGGTTCGATAAGAAAAGTGGTTTTTATGGTTTTATTCCTCCGGTTGTAGTACGGAACCCTCAGTGCGCGAGTCCGACTCGCACTTGACAGGTTTTTTTGTGTACACCGCCGTCATGACACACTGCGACTTCCTCTCATTGTGCCGGTGAGAATATAATTGTGAGTCGTAAACTTGACTTGGCGTGCAACGGTGAACGTCCCCTCGTTATGGTTTGTTTGTCAGTTTGTTATCTCGTATCGTTAGCGCCGACGCTATAGCAGCGTTATTATCTCGCTGCAGACTCGGTCATAAATCATTCGAGTGTTTCGCTTTTGTTGTTCGATAATAACACTACTATAGTGATGGGACACGTCATGTAAATTATTTTAATAACGTGCCTATCTTTTAATTATTGTATTCAATCTTAACGGAGCCGGGATTAAAATTAAATCGATGTCTTCATGTGGAGTACTTATATACGGAGAAGAAGTACAGAAAGCTAAAATTAATGAATTGCGGCCGAAATGAGGCAATTAAGATTTCTATTTTTGTTCAGAATTTTCAAAGTTTCGAGTTTGTTCTTCTAAATATTTAAGTTTTAGCAATTTATTTGTTTCATTTCTTGAAAACTTTTCTCAGCTATAATGTACTTAGTACTGTTCACTACTTAGTACTTACCAACTTTTTACAGCGAACGAAGTTCTTGTGAGTTGTGACTAATTTTATTAAGAGTTTGTTTCACAACCGCCGGACAAACTTTATCTATTTGACAGATTCCCAAAACAAGAATATATTATACAAAATATAAATACTCGCTAGATAAAGTTTATCTGGTGATTGTAAAACAGGCCCTAAGTATAACTTATACCAGCTAATTTCTGGTCTAGTAAGAGGCTTCAGCCTTGGCTTGATAGTTATAGTTAATAACAACCGCTAAAAACGTATAGCTATAAGCGATAAGCATTCCGGTTCGATGCTGTGTTAGTAGCATAAGTTGTAGCTAGTCGTTAAAGCCGAGTATCCGCCAAAGAAAAGTTGCTTACTTTTGAATTATCAGTGTTGGTCATTTTTCTTTCAGACTGTATAAAGGTCTCGCCACACAGTGTTGTGTTAGTGACAAATCTAATTCGGTGGACATTAGTGAGGTAGGTACCGACTAGTGGCCATGTCACGCTGCACGCATCACGACACGGGTAACAACATTGTATGCAGTTCATTACAATAATAATGGGGGGTCAACCGAACGTGTCGTGACCACAGAGCACATAATAACTAGGTTAGAGGCGGCCTCGTGCAAATTTTGTACCGGAACCGCTGTCGCCGTGTTGATCCCCACCATACTTCACTACTACTAATCTAATAAATACGCACGAGAGTTCCGATGTATGCGTGAGGCTGAAAAAAGCGCTACGATTGGCCAAGCTAACTCACACCAACACAACATCCACTTGGATGTGTTACGTGTAAAATAGCACTTTACGCTAGGGTTTGAATACAATATTTTTTATCGATGTTTATTTTTTATGCAGTCGACGGCAATTCGATCTTATTTTATTATACCTAATCGTATAATATTGTTAATTCGAGTTGTACCTATTCTATGTCTTAAATGTTTATGGTTCAAAAAATCATAATTGAAAAAGGCATATAACCTGTGATTTTACTAATTTAATTTTAACATGAAAGATATATGTAGACATAACATTAATTATGATTATAATTGTTATCTCTTTATAAGATATATAAATAAAAGAAATATCTATAAACCATATGTATATATATATATATAGTTTTATTTAAATAAATCAATAACATATACCTAATACATACTATACAACAATAGGTGTTACATTAATGATTTACGATACAATATTATAATGTCATATTAAATGAATTTTGATAAGAATAAATGTATACATACAATGAAATGTATGCGGACAACTTTTTCTTGCGGTATTGTACCACACTTTAAGTATTTATATTCTGATTTATTTTATGAAGTCTGTGGCTCTAAAGTGTTTTGAGCATATTGTGCTTGTTTTAGTCGGCATCCAATTTTCTCTGCCGGTGACGTCAATCCACTGTTCTTTTATAATAGGATCTTTAGGAAAGCTAGAATTAATTTAGGTAGGTACTATAAGTAAAAACAACATCATTCAAATATGCAGCTAAAATAGTTTAAATTTACTAAAAAAACATCATGTGTTAACGGTAGGTACTATCATTAAAACTCACAATTAAAATAATAATAAACTCAGAAACAAATACACTAATTTTATCGATTCGATAGAAATGCTACCAATCCCTATCGATAAGTTACTCATATTACGTAAAACCGGTAACATTGGGGATTGATCGTTCGTTCGCACTACACATTACATTGCTGCTTGCGTACTCAACTTGTTGATTCGTATAGGTACATCAGCAGCCATGGTTATCAGCAGTGATCCATTCACACTTTTGCAAGAAAACATAATGTTTTAAATGTTTTCGTTAAAATAATTAAAAATCAAGGTTTAATGAACTTCCCAGTGAAAAGAAATCCTTTCATTAGTGACTCTGGCTGTCCCGCTTCTTGCTCTGCATGTAATTATCGCGCAACTCGGCATTATACACTGTTTTTTTGCACTAAGTATTTGCAAGGCAGTCCGCTGCCGACTGAGGTCTGTTTTTGATGGTTTATGTGCATTTATACAGGACTGAGGCGCGCTTGGCACGCCCGCTTCGCACTTCTATCCCTTTTTCTTTTTTCTGTGGTCGTGACCACACCCAACAATGGATGCGGCCCTACGAACGCCTCTACCTACCGCTATACAATAGAGGATCGCTGATCCGTGGCGTGTACAGTAGGGTTAGTAGTGTTAGTACAAACTTCTAGTCGAGTCGATTCGAATAAACGGAACGGAATTCGGATTCTCCTCACATCTACAGCCAGCGCCCCACGCGGACTGTTGCAAATTGTAATTTCTGATAAGAAAACTCAGGATATGGACATCCGAACAATTTACGTAAACCTTTTTCGTACAAGCAAACAGTAGCGCCATCTGTCAAAATTCTATAGGTGGCTGCTGTGCGAACTACAGCGTGGCCTTACTATTGGTATTATTGGCACCGATAAACTAGCGACATTTTTTTTTACGCCGTCCAGGGTAGATGTCAATTGTTGTGAACTAAGTTTTTGGCGGTTGAAACGTATACGAAAACCTACTAAACCATGATAAGGAACTATACTTAACCATGATAAGGATTACCATGAAACGCGTATTAAAGGTTTTTTTACTATAGTAGTGTTATTATCTCGCTGCAGACTCGGTCATAAATCATTCGAGTTTTTCGCTTTTGTTGTTCTGCAGTAATGCACAACTCAACAAATAACAACAAAAGCGAAACACTCGAATGATTTATGACCGAGTCTGCAGCGAGATAATAACACTACTATAGCTACAAGTTAGCACTTATCTGCTGCACTTGGCTGCGATCTCACCTGATGGTTAGTGACGATGCAGCCGAAGATGTTATCGTATTATCTTGCAAGAAGGTCTTAGGGTGGTAACTAGCCACGTCCGAAACCTTCCGCCAGACCAGACCGCCCACCTTACAACCGTATCATCACTTTCCATCAGGTGTGATCACAGTCAAGCGCTATAGCCTGTAAAGTAAAAACACATTCTTATCAATATACCTAATAATACGACTAATTGAATAATTTGGAATAATTGTTTTCAATTATTTCATATTTCCTGCTTATGGATTAGTATTTATGTAGGTACGTTCGTTATCAATATATGTATAATATTAATCCTGACAATAAATTAGTCTTAAATCGCTTTTAATTCGGGGTTTTAAAAGATAAGCGCATTAGAACTTATTGGAAAACAAACATAGGCTAAACCTAGACTTACATTTAATCCATTTAGGCTCATCACAATATTCTGCCCGCTAAGTTAATATTTTATTTAGTTTTTCGCAGTTTCTTAGATAATTGTTAATTCGACGCCCCCCGCGAATAATCCGGTAATCGGTAAAGTCAAAATGTTCAGGAAAAATAAAAGAAGCATTTTTGTTAATAACTCCACTAAACAATAAGTATCAGAGACTTTTTATATCACATATGGAAGCTATTTTTTCCAGCTATCTTGTTATTTCAACCAAATTTAATTAGTACCAAGGTCTTCGTTACAATTTAACTAAATGCATTTTACTATACTAATATAGGTTAAGCTCTGATCTGTAGTGTCACGTACGAGATTATTCGTGTAAATTTCTAGTGCCATCTGCAATAGTAATATCGTGTTGCGATATTATTCTTGCAAATAGTTTTGTTTATTGTACTTTTGTAGAAACCAATTACTATTATATTCGCCTGTTGAAAGATAACGAACGTTTTATTGTTTTGATCATTACCGCTTATTTGAATAATTTGAATAATAATCTTATATTATATTATAATATTATAAAAATCTTGTGTCACGATGTATATTGCCAATAAAGTCTAATACTACTGAACCGATTTTGATCAAACTTCGTAACTATCTGTAATTTGGTCCAACTTAAAAGATAGGGTAGTTTTTTTTGGAATAGGATAGTTTATTTGTTTTAATAATATAGATTAGTTGGCGGTACGTAGTTCGCCGGGTCAGCTAGTTTATAATAAGTATTTAATATTATAAATTTACTTGTCATGAAATAAATGATGTTCTATTAAATTAAACAACTTTGGTTAGTTTAAAAAATATTGTTATTATTATCATAAAAATTGACACTTTGGCTTAAAGATAGAACATAATGAATGAGATACTAATACAGTTAAAAAATTGACACTGGCTTAAGGATAGAACATAATGAATGAGATACTAATACACTGTTAAAAATCTTACTCAGAATCCCCATCACCACCTGATTTAGAATCAGTATAGCGTAAGTTCCTATAAAATGAATGGTAATGGCTAGGAATTGCTTTAGAATCACATAGGCTTAGGAGATCATCGTACAAAGCCTTTCTTATAGGGAGAGGCTCGTCGTACACTGGCTTTAATTCAATATTTTAAATTTTTTGGGTGACCTGTTTCTGCCGACGCTGTCTACTACTGCCTGCATCGTAATCCAACTCAATATAATCCTGATCAAAATCATATTTGAAGAGAAAACAGTTAGGTTTAGTATATGTCACACTAACCTCCATCACATCGGACCATCGTACTTTTTCTCCTGTCTTGTCTTTTAACCACCTTTTGGGTTCAACAAGTTCTTTAATGTTGAGGATTTCTGTTTGTTGCATTTCTTTTAGGGTATATTTGTCCCCTGAGATTTTAGCGTTCATGATGATACTATAGACTTGGTCCGGTGTATACAAAACTTTGTTTTTCAGAGCTCTTTAGATACACGCGTGCATGGAATCGCCTTCATTTTGGCTATGTCCACCAACAAAAAACCTATGTGTGATGTCCATTTGAAGAGTTATTGCTATGTAAAGATACAATGCAAAAATGTACCTATTCTTATTCTGACCATAGCATCCATCAGAGTAAAATATGATTTTACGTATACCTTTTGCGTGTATGATCTTAATAAATTGCAACAAACAACTTCCTATTTCGATACATCCTTTTTTGCCGATATGAGCTTGCCAAACGTAGCAGAACCCAAGTTTGTTCAGAGCGTCAAAAACTGTAAAATTATAAATTGGGTATTTACGTTTGTAGTGGAAGATCGACACTTCAGACTGCGGTACATTTAAAACTTTTTCTAAATCGAAAATGGCTACAACGGTATCAGCTTTATTTAGTGATTCCTTTTCTTCTTTTTTAATTTCACGTACTCTTTCTTTCATTCTTAAATGTTTCCTGTAGTTTTCTTCTAATGATGCCTTTTCAACAGAGTCAGCTTGCTGATATTGTGAACATAGAGTACATTGATCCTTTTTGGGCTTAAAAAAAGAAAAGTTGTAGTTAGTATTAAACACTCTTTCATACTGTCGTTTTGAAGCCATTTTAACATTATCAGGATAGTTCTGTTTTGCAAACCATGTCTTGTAGAGCCGATACATTTTTGAAATGTTTAGATTTTCACACAAATATTCTCGTTTAGATTCTTTTCTCGTGTAATGCGAATCGACTTTGGGAAATAAATTAATATGGTTTCTTATACTGTCTTCTGTATCTAGCTTCATCTGATGTGGTCTATTCTGATGTTTTCCTCGTTTATCGATCAAACTTTCATTTCTTTTAATTTTTTCTAAGGCTTTGTATATTATTTGTTCAGTAATAGAAAGCGTGTTTAAGAAAAACACTTTGCATACCTGGGTTTCTTCATTGTGGAGTGGAAAATAATATTTTAATGTTTGAGATCGGTTACTTTTCCTATTAACAGTTACTTTTTTTACATTACTGGATTTCACATGACGTGTAATGTATTGCCATTGCAGTTCACGATTGCCAAGTTTATAGAAATCACTATGTAGAGCTAATCTGTCTTCTGCGTTGAACTTTAACCAGCAACTTTTTTAACCGACTTCAAAAAAAGGAGGAGGTTCTCAATTCGACGCGTATGTTTTTTTATGTTTGTTACCTCATAACTTTTGACTGGGCGAATCGATTTTGATGATTCTTTTTTTATTAGAAAGCTGACGCTTCCCATGTGGTCCCATTTTAATTTTATCCAGTTCTGATAATGGTATCCATGAGAAAACCATATAAGTATTAAATTTACAGTACTTGCGCGACAAATAGATGAATAACTCAATATCACGCCAACCGATTTCGATGATTATTGTTTTATTTGGAAGAATGTACTTCAAGGGTGGTTTGGTGAAAACTTGATTAGGTTCTGATTATGGGATCTATGACAAAATAACGGAACTCTTCAATTCTTAGGAGCAAATTAACGATATTCAGCTGAATCTTTTATAGGCTATTCAGATATTTCCCTACCATAACGTCGTTATGGTCAAGTGGTCAAGTAACTGCCGTAACCGAATATGATGATGATCAATGGAACGGGCCTCCTGAACGGCTTACAGTAAGGATGCGACCTGTGGCAGAAATTCTAACTAAGTAGGTATCTGTAATCAAATTTCAATGCGCTTACGTTCGTTGTTGCATTGCAATTTGCAACATGAGTGGTAACATGCGTGACGTCACTAAATGCTGATCCGTTATATGTTTAATCAATAATTACATGTGACCTTCATTGTCGGAAGACAGATTTCGGAGTCTAGTTATTATCTTTCGTCATGTGGTCTATTTAATAATTTGTTGGCGTCCAAATCTGATAAGACTATACCTTCCAAACTTTTAACTCTACTAAGGGCAACATATATTTGGCCCTTAGCAAAGTTTTTCTTGCCAAGGTCGATTACAGCCCTCTCAAGGGTGGTGCCTTGTAGTTTATGGACTGTAACCGCCCAGCTTAATATTAGAGGCAGCATCTCCGTAGCCTCTTAATGCCTGAAACGTAAGTAGTACTAGATGGAGGTATGGGTATGCAACTATCACTATCTTTTAGCCTAAACCCAATAGATTCATCATCAAATTTGACATACACCACTCCATTCACTAGTCCTTCTGAAACAACGATGTTGTGTCTTAACATCACGCGAGATTCGACGCCAATTTTTATCGATGGCAGAAAACCACCACAGCTATTGACGTCTTTGGGAATTACGTTCTCTGGTGGTGTTCTACTATATGTCGCTACTTAACGAGACTCATCCACAGCGTTGATTTGGTAGAGCAGCCCGTTTAGTAGGTCTACCCATATTGAAAAATTAGTGAACTTCAGACCACTTAAAACAAAAATAAAAAATTAACAAAAAATATTCTTCTACAATTTTAAAATTAACTTACTATTGCTACTCATCAATATGTAGGTGCGATTTAACCACTTACCACGAAAGAAGGTAGAGTTTGTCCCTGACTTTGTGCGTTTCATTTAAACGGCCCTGTCTCACATGAGCCGCACGTTTAGTAGGTCTTAAATAGGTCTTTAGTAGGTCACCCATATTAAAAAAAATAGTGAACTTCAGACCACTAAAAATCAAAAAATAAAATAAAAGTTTAACAAAAATAAAAACCGACTTCAAATAAAAAATGGGAAATTCTTTCCAAAAAACCAACTTCAAATGTCACTACAAAGAATGAAATAATTTTTAATGTACCTACACCAATTCGAGCGAGCACCGAGCGCATCAAAGACACCATAGAGCAGAACAGGGGCTCGAAAGTGTTCGCCAGGGATCTGTCTATCGGGAAGAGTCAGCTGACGCGTCTGAAGACCGATAACGGCAGTCTTATCTCCTCGAAACCTGAGATCTTGAGGGAGGTCGAAAATTTCAACGGAAGCTTGTACACCTCAGTCCAGAAGCCTGTCCATGATTTGGCTAGAGACCCTAGAGCCAAATTAACCCGGCACTATACCGAAGATATTCCGGACGTCAGCCTATACGAGATTAGAATGGCTCTCAAGCAGTTGAAGAACAACAAGGCACCGGGAGATGACGGAATCACAGCTGAACTGCTGAAAGCGGGTGGAAAACCGATTTTGAAGGTCTTTCAGCGAATGTTCAATTCCGTTATTCACGAAGGAGTAACGCCCAAGGCGTGGAACAGGAGCGTGGTGGTTCTGTTCTTCAAAAAAGGTGACAACACTTTGCTGAAGAATTACAGACCCATCTCGCTGCTGAGCCATGTCTACAAACTGTTCTCGAGGGTCATTACGAATCGTCTCGCTAATAGGTTTGACGACTTCCAGCCTCCCGAACAAGCCGGATTCCGAAAAGGCTTTAGTACCATAGACCACATTCATACGCTGCGGCAGGTTATACAGAAGACTGAAGAGTATAACCAGCCACTTTGCCTAGCGTTTGTGGACTATGAGAAGGCCTTCGATTCGGTGGAGACATGGGCTGTGTTGAGATCTCTGCAGAGATGCCGAATCGACTACCGGTATATCCAAGTGTTGAAGTGTTTGTATGAAAACGCCACTATGTCAGTCCGTATCCAAGACCAAGCTACGAGACCAATCCAACTGCAGCGAGGAGTGCGACAGGGGGATGTCATCTCCCCAAAGTTGTTTACCGCGGCGTTGGAGGACGTCTTTAAGCTACTGGATTGGAACGGATGTGGCATCAACATCAACGGCGAGTACATCACACACTTGCGATTTGCCGACGATATAGTCGTCATGGCAGAGACCCTGGGGGATCTCAACACAATGCTCAACGACCTCAGCAGGGTTTCTCAACAGGTTGGACTCAAAATGAACATGAGCAAGACAAAGATTATGTCGAATACTCATGTTTCGCTCCAGCCAGTGGTGGTTGAAAACTCTGCACTCGAAATTGTTGACGAGTACATATACCTTGGACATACAATACAATTAGGTAGGTCCAATTTCGAGAAAGAGGTGAACCGCCGAATCCAACTCGGCTGGGCAGCGTTCGGGAAACTCCGCGATGTCTTCTCGTCCAACATCCCTCAGTGCCTGAAGACCAAAGTCTTCGAACAGTGCGTGTTGCCAGTGATGACCTATGGAGCAGAGACATGGTCGCTAACTATGGGCCTCATAAGAAGGCTCAGGGTCACTCAGCGAGCGATGGAAAGAGCTATGCTCGGAGTATCTTTGCGCGATCGAATCAGAAATGAGGAGATCCGCAAAAGAACCAAAGTAACCGACATAGCTCAACGTGTCGCAAAGCTGAAGTGGCAATGGGCGGGGCACATAGCTCGCAGGACCGATGGACGTTGGGGACCCAAGGTGCTGGAATGGCGGCCACGCACCGGGAAGCGCAGTGTCGGTCGACCCCCCACCAGGTGGACGGACGACATTAAGAGGGTCGCGGGGAGTCGCTGGCGCCAGGCGGCGCAAGATCGTGGTGTTTGGCGGTCATTTCAGGAGGCCTATGTCCAGCAGTGGACGTCCATCGGCTGAAACGACGACGACGACGACGACACCAATTCGAAGTCGGGCAATATTTCGTTCAATCACTAATAGTCCTTCGTAATATACAACTTGATGTGCGAAGACAATTATCGACAATACGAAGAACAATGAGTGATTGAACGAAACATTGCCCGACTTCGAATTGGTGTAGGTACATTAAAAATTATTTCATTCTTTGTAGTGACATTTGAAGTTGGTTTTTTGGAAAGAATTTCCCATTTTTTATTTACAGGCACAATTAGGTAAAATATTCTTATTCGGATAGTGTTTTTTATTTCGAGCACCTTCGTATGCCTGTCCTGAATGTTTTAGTATCTATAATAATGAGTTTAGCCGGAAATCGGTTTCTTAATAAAATCCCGAATAAACCTGTATTAGTTCTAACATAATTACGGCAATAAACTGTTAACCCAAAAAATATCGTAAAAGTGTTTACTGACAAATCCTTTTGGTATTTTTTTTCGTAAGGATCTAAAACAATATTATTCGTTTAAAATACTTATTAAAACATTTTAATGGAACAGACACGTAACTTTTCATATCTTTGTAAATATCAATAGAAAAATTATGAAAAAAAATCACATGATTCATTATAGTTTCTAGATACCTAAAAACACATAACATGAAAAACCCCGTAATAGCGCATTACCGGATTATTCGCGGGGGGCGTCGAATTATGCTTTGAAGGCTTGTGTAATGGTGAAATTACGGGAATGGCTGTGTCATCTTCACATGGTTATTTAAAGATCTTTGCTTGAAAGTGCCATGGTATAGTCAATGAGTTCAAGAATAGACTATTTTCTATTTTGTATAATGTATCTACCAAATTGTGTTAATTTTTTCCCCTAATCTTTCCTACTCCCTATCCATGCGAACTATACCTAATACTGACTCAATCGAAAGCCGTGCTGGAAGAAAATCCATTTGGATTAAGCGCTGCTATTGTACGGTGTTTTATTGTGTGCAATAAAAATTAAATAAATAAATATTTTCTGAAGTTACTCACTCGATACTTGGCCTAATTAAAAAAAACCTATAAGCTAAGATTCCAGATAAAAAACTACAATGACTGCAATTTTACTGCCTCTTATATCTAATTAGCTAACAAAAATAAAAAATAAAAAAAAACAAATAAAATTTAAATTTGGGGATCACCCGTTTAATTCGCCTTAGGGCAGATTTTTAAATCGCTAGGAATCCTGAGGAATAAATATAACGTTTTGACAGATTTTGTATGGCATATGTTTCAAATTTATTCCTCAGATAGTTTATCTGGCGATTGAAAAATCGGCTCTTAATCAGAAGATTCGGCCTTAGCTTTTTTTTAATCGAAACCAACTCGGACACTGTCGCGAAAAAACTCTGACACCGGGACATCCTCAGGACATGTTGAGTTCACAATTCGAAATTGTATATACTCGCAAGTAGACAATTTTGCATTGTGAAATCAACATCTAGGTACACCATACCATACAAATTCTTTTCGGGTAGCGGATTATATCAAAACAATTTAATCTTTCTCAGCCTTGAAAGTTTTTCGCTGTCCTTAAGTTTAGCAAACTAAACCCATTATTTAGACCGTAGACTAACCGCCAGACTATTAATCACAAAATCCACTTTTATTTATCCTTAGCGCGAACCGGATTCCTATGCATCTATGAATCACTAAGTTCTCAGAAACTTAACAAACTCAAAACCAAATGAGGTTTGAGGAGTTTTTGCCACGTTCTAAGACCGAAACGGTATACCTTCTTGAGTTGCACAAAAACAAGTAAAAATCTTTTTCTTTGGTTAGGTATTATAATAATACCTTTTTTTGTTGCAGTTGTGGCCTAGATTCGGGGTTTCTATTTCTACACATTTTAAATATCTTATTTGATATTTAAAGATCTCGTGTCAGTGTTTCTAACCCACAGACTTGTCTGAGTTATAACCAAACTCCTCCGAAACTGTGCTCCGAAACGGCTTGACCGATTTTTATGATTTTCTTTTGTCTACCGTAGGTCTGAGATTAGGCCGTAAGCAATTTTTTTTTACCAGTTATATGGCAAAACAACGTTTGCTGCGTCAGTTACTTCTTTTGTATAAGGTTTCTATGATGTTATTCAGACAAATTACGGTTGATAAATCAAACTAACCCACAGACTTGTCTGAGTTATAACCAAACTCCTCCGAAACTGTGCTCCGAAACGGCTTGACCGATTTTTATGATTTTCTTTTGTCTACCGTAGGTCTGAGATTAGGCCGTAAGCAATTTTTTTTACCAGTTATATGGCAAAACAACGTTTGCTGCGTCAGTTACTTCTTTTGTATAAGGTTTCTATGATGTTATTCAGACAAATTACGGTTGATAAATTAAACTAACCCACAGACTTGTCTGAGTTATAACCAAACTCCTCCGAAACTGTGCTCCGAAACGGCTTGACCGATTTTTATGATTTTCTTTTGTCTACCGTAGGTCTGAGATTAGGCCGTAAGCAATTTTTTTTACCAGTTATATGGCAAAACAACGTTTGCTGCGTCAGTTACTTCTTTTGTATAAGGTTTCTATGATGTTATTCAGACAAATTACGGTTGATAAATTAAACTAACCCACAGACTTGTCTGAGTTATAACCAAACTCCTCCGAAACTGTGCTCCGAAACGGCTTGACCGATTTTTATGATTTTCTTTTGTCTACCGTAGGTCTGAGATTAGGCCGTAAGCAATTTTTTTTACCAGTTATATGGCAAAACAACGTTTGCTGCGTCAGTTACTTCTTTTGTATAAGGTTTCTATGATGTTATTCAGACAAATTACGGTTGATAAATCAAACTACTACTTACTAATAAATAACTATAAAAGGCTTTGTCCTGAGTGACTGACTGACAGGCAAGCTACAGCCCAAACGGCTGCACTTGAAATTTTCAGGGAAGATTCTTTGTAAACCCTAACCGCGTGCTAAGAAAGGGTTTTTTTAAATTCTACAGAAGGGATTTAGGTTTGTATGAGAGTCTCTCATTTTTCGAGTTAGATTTATGAAAATTGGTATATAGACTTTCGGATAGTAATAAGAGAATGGGTGTCCAAGGGATTTTGGCACCCCTAACATTTAATAATATTTGGCGATTCAGTGCAATTATGCTATACTAGACATCTTTGCTAGGCTGAATAGTGCAGTCCTTTGAAAAGGTTCCTGTTTATAAAACGCGAAGTAAAATATTGAATGTGTCGGCGTTACGGCACGTCATTTAAGCGAAGTTATGGCGCGTTATTTATACATAACGCACGTGTTTCAAAAACACGTGCTGATTCACTTGATTATGTGTTTTATCTTTACTTACTGTAGAGATTTTATACCGAAATGTTAAATCCCTCAAAGCTAAATCCCTCGTGGGTGAGAGGGTGGTCTCGGCAAATATTGCGTAATAAAAAATGTAGGATAGGTTTTGCGGCTTGCCTTAATAAATTCATTGTTTTAGAAACAATGTATTAATTTATTACATTGAAATTTGAATGACTCGTTATAAGTGCCTCTAATTTAGGCCTAAGTATATCTATGAAATAAAGCAGTTTATTCATGGGCGGGGAGTACTTATTAGGCCCTGGGCCCTTATTCTTTAATTTCTCAGTAGGTACCTAATAAAATCACTCAGTGACCTTTAACGAGCTTTTTATGACTTTTATTCTTATTTGCCAAAAAATATTACTTTCATTTCACTTGATAAAGCAGCAATGTAAGTACCTATAACGAACCATAGACCACAGTGATCATATCACTAGAAGTGTCAATTTTACAGAATAAATACGGGCCCTGTTCCTTTTATGACTCTAGCTAGACTCTATCCTTGTAATGCCCACTCAATCAAATTCGAACCGCACGTAATCCCAGTACTAATTCCTAATATCTGCGCGTAAGTCGTCCGTCTATCAGCTTACCGGTGTTCCTTTTATCTAAGCACCAATCCCGTTAAGACAAGCGCGCTATCCACTGTCGTAAATCACGGCTTATCAGCTTCTTATCAGGCGCACCTAATGCTACCCACCGCGATATGCATCACCTATAACAATAAACCTATACCTACCCTATAGAAGCGGCAGACCCCGAAAAAGAGAGAGATGCCAAAGATGTTGGTTTTGACACCGACAGCGTCAGTAGTAAGACGACAGCACTGTGTATTAGTTATAGGCACCGATAAGGAACCTGAGGATGTGGTAAAAGGAACAGATGAAAGAAGAGTGCATGCGACCGAAATGCGAATGTTGAGATGGATGTGTGGTGTGACGAGAATGGATAGGATAAGGAACGAGTATATAAGGGGAAGTTTGAAAGTTGCGCCAATAACCGAAAAGATGAGTAGTAAAAGGTTAGCGAGGTGTAAACATTTTATGCGAAGGGATGAAAGTCATGTCACTAAAAGAACGATGAGTATGCATGTGCAGGGACGAAAAAGTCGAGGAAGACCGAAGAAGAGATGGATGGATTGCATGTGAAAGGAGTGGATTGCGAGTTGACGGCTGATAGGAGCGAATGGAAGGAGAAGACATATTGTGCCGACCCCACATAACGTGGGAAAAGGCCAGGAAGAAAGAAAGAATGTGTAATTAGTGTAATAATTGCGAAAAACTGAAGTAAGGCCGAATCACCTTCTTTCTCTAATATATAAAATTCTCTGGCCACTCTTTGTTAACAAACTCCTCCAAAACAGCTCGACCGATTGTTATGAAATTTTCAGTGTATATTCTCTAGGTCTGGAAGCAGGTTTTTGTCTATTTTTATGTCCCTAATGGCAAAACAACGTTTGCCGGATCAGCTAGTAATACTATAACATTTTGAGGGGTCGACACTAATAACAAAGTTTATTCTCTTTCATATTAATTATTTGCTACATAATTTGTTCCCTTACTTCTAATTAAGGTCTAATTACATAGTTTTCCCCCACATTCCACTCGTACAGTTTTTGCGAATTAACTTTCCTGCTCTATTTTCCCTGAACATCAATTTTGTTAGGGCGTTCCTTACATCTGCGAATGTACTGTAATTATTTACTTCATGTAGCCAATAATGGATGGTCACAAAAGGTTTCGTAAGCAACAGACCAAAACCTGCCAAGTGCGATTAAATGTAACATATTATTATGTACATACAAATCACAAAGGTTTCCTTTATAACAAAAGCTATCACCAGAATTTTTGTTAAAAATACTATTAATAGTAGCTGACGCGGCAAACGTTGTTTTGCCATCATATAGCGGTATAAAAATAGCTTATGACCTATTTATTTTCAGACCTTCCGAACGCAGGCAAAAATTTTTTAAAAAATCGGTCAAGCCGTTTCGGAAGGAGCTTTGTTACAAAAGCTATGATACAAATATTATAATATATTAAAGTAACTGGCCGGGCAAACGCTGTTTTGCCATTTAGGGGTATGAAAAATTGCTTACGACCTATCCTCAGATCTATCGAATTGGGACGCAAAAATTTCATAAAAATCGATCAAGCCGTTTCGGAGGACTTTGGTTTCAAACACTGTGAAACGAGAATTTTTATTTTTAAAAGAGTTATAGTTTAAGTTTGACTGCCTGGCTCTAAAATAAGGCTATGTGCACCTACAGAAGAAAAAAGAACAGATGTTTTGTTAGGCATAATAAAAATATCACAAGCCACTCCCATAATTCCCCTTGAAAGAGCGGGTGATAATTATACATAAACAAACCAAGCTTACCTTTTTAATTATTACAAAATTAAATCCATTCCGGTGAAATCAGATTTCATGGTAACAAGCAAATAGAACAAACATTCATAATATCCTATACCTTTAAACGAGCAATTCTTGTATTATATATATATATAAATATATAATCTGAATCTCGGAAACGGCTCGAACGGTTTTGGGGGCGATAAATTGATCTAGCTAGGATTCATTTTTAGAAAATGTCGTATTTACCAAAAAAAATATATAAATCTAGACCTATAAAAATTATAGTGTAGTCATCTATTGGCGATAAAGTAAAATTATTACAGTAAACTCCTGCTGCCATCTATTGGTGAGTAGCTGTAATACTACCGAGCAAAGCTCGGTCATCCAGATATTTTACAAACAAAAACAGAGACCAAAACTTTATAATATATTCACTGAGATGAAAAAACATTATTATGAAACGCATAAAATGTTATCCATTCGCGCAAGAGGATAAAGAAATCTAATTTCACAGCACAGCAGAAGCAAATTTCATCCATTCAAAAAGATAGAAAAAGGTTAACCTTTTCATAAAATGCGAGGGAAGACACGTTTGTCAGCGGGTCTAATGTTCCCTGAACTCACGTATTGGGGTCGCGGGAAATGCTTTCAAATGGGAAGGAAAAGGGTTAAATTTATACAATCGTCGCTAGCTTACCGACGTGGGGATAATCTTGATAGTTTTCTTTGTACAGACTGTCTTTTCACCTGCCAATTGGGGACTGAAATGGGTGGAACTACATGTGTGTGTAATATGGGGACTAACAATGGTAAGCCCTTAGTGGGGTTGGAAAAACACCTCAAAAGCTTTTTAGGGTTAAGGGGATTTATTTTTGTCTTTCTTCGATGCATTCAAATTGACACACTCACACTACAAGAAAAAGTTGCCGCACTCACGGAGCTGTCGTTGTTAGGTTGGTCTCTAACTAGCCGGAGCGAGAATCTATGGATTTAGGGCCGATTTTTCAATCGTCAGATAAACGAAGAAGTATGACATTTTGACAGATTTTGTATGGCATATGTTTCAAATTTATAACTAATTTAAGGTAAATAGTTTATCTAGCGATTGAAAAATCAGCCCTAAATATAATAATTTTCGTCCGATAAACAAATTAGTGTAAATCGATCTTACTTGGGATCCTCTACTAACATAATATTGTGCGTGGTAGTGGGTTGGAAAGAAACCTCAAAAGCTTTTTTGGCTTAATCCTATTCGGAGTGTCACGTGTCAGAGATTTTATCAAATGCGTTTAAATACTATTCATACCTCTTTAATTAATGTACTGGGATAGACAGAGGTCATCCAGGTACATCAGATCTGCCCAGTACTTAATTTCACTGGCTACAGGGCCTTTCAAACTGCAACGCAGTTAATGCTTCGCAATTACTGCTTTAAAAAAGTATTACCATCTAGAAAGATATCCAGAATTTAATTTTAAAAATGCTGAGTTTCTTTACGGTTTTCTATATATGTTGCTCCTTTCAAGTTCTGCAAGAAAAGTAATAAAATACTTACTTTAGGGCTACATTGCGATGTGTGTAATTTTCTCATATAGGTATATGTGCTATAAATCTAATCTAAAATTTGGCTAACTTGCATTTACTTTGAAGACATCTCTGGCACAGTGGCGCGCGTTCGGATTCGAGTGGGTCGCGGGTTCGATTCCCGCCACGGGCCATTTAGAATTTTATGACTTCTACTTTGGATCAGGTCTGGCCTGGCGGATAGTTTTCATACCCATTAGTAAGAAAAAACATCTATATATATATATGGCAAAATAACGTTCGCAGGGTCAGGTAGGATCTATACAATTAATTCTAAGGAGCGAATGGATCCTAAGGGAGCGAACGATTAATTCTAAGGAAAGGACTTCAATTTTAAAATCCTACTATCCCTTTCGAGATTCGAGATTTAAATTCTAAAGATCTAATTCTAAAGAAAAATGATTAAAGGTGGTATCAAGTTTTCTCATGAACCAAAACCAAAATTTTCTAGGAAACTAGTGTTTTTGAACCATTGGCACTATTAATTCATTTTTCGTATCCGGGATTTAATTTCCAGATTTGAATCAGCTTGGTACGGGATTAATTCACTCGGAATGGCGGTTTCCATTGAACAAACGATACAAAGACTTTTTGTAGCACAGATCAGTGAATGAGTTTTATTGTAAAATACGAGAAAAATGCCAGTCTCTATTCTATTTTTGGTGGAAGTAAATAGTCATCCAAAGTAATTTGTATATTCCAAACTCGTAATTCCTACCCCGCATTTACATATTCGTGTTTCGCTATTCGTCTCGTATTCGACGCAACATTCGTATACGAATACCAACGCGAACTGGCTGTTCACACATTCGTGGTGTGATTCATGGAGGACGTCTATTTTCTAACGTCGTGCTAGGTCGGTCGCTAGCTGACAACTGAATGCAGGCGAATATGTGAACAGTAATTTCGAATTCTCTATTCGTGTCCTTTGTTTCGCGACCGAAAAACCGCTCACGCGAAACTGCGAATCGCGAATACGAAGCACGAGGCGAATAGCCACACGCGTGTTCGTTATTCGCTTCGTTATTCGTCTCGCTATTGGCACGAATATCTAAATGCGGCATTAAATTTAGAAGTGTAAAAATAAAATTAATAAAGTTCTTATCCGTAGCTGTCAGTATAAAATTGTCCCTTTCATAAAAACCCACTTCCTAAGCTTTTAAACTCTTCTAGTTTAATCTATTACAATATTTTAAGACCGAAAAATGTGGGAGAAGCGTAAATGTCCGTGAAATTTTCCTCGAATTTTCCGAGCATGTAATCAGTGCCCCCTTAGTTCTAATTACTTGGTTTTTTCTTTCATCGCCCGACCTCTTATTGCCACTTTGGCGAGGAGAAAATCTTTCTTCATAATATATTTTTCTTCAGATTAATTTCGCACGGATTTGTGAAGCTTTCGAATAAAAAAACGGTCAATTGCGACTTTTGTTTACTGGTAATATAATGTTAATCGACAAGTAATTTTGATAACGAACCGCAAACCTAACTTTGTTGTTAGAGATTTATTGTTAAATAGCAAAAAGTATACTAAATAGAGGGTGGATTTCATTTTTTCTGTAAAATATAAGTTAAAGTACGAATAACGCTGTTTTATATGCCATGTTAAGATTGTTAACTTATTTTGAAATTTCAAACCCCCCCAATACATATTAGTAATAATAGTTACTAAACTAATCGAGTGTGACACAAAGTCTTACTATAAGGGTTCCAGTCTTAACATTTTGATATGGAACCCTAAACACATGTTCATTGTACTGGCAGCTGTTTGTACACTATATAAATTGATATTTGATAACCGATTAGTTCTAGCAATATGACATATAATATGACTAGAGCTGCTGATCCGTTAGTATGTATGTTATGTTACCTAAATTCCGAAGGTTTTAATAACCAAAATTTTAACCGTACGGTATTAATAATTGAATCATTCTGATTTACAATTTGACGTAGATTCCGCTTTAGAAGCCATTTACTAAACTGCTGATTAGTTGGAATTCAATCTGCGTCTAATGGCCAAATACAAATTTATCTTTAAACTTTAAGGACCATTCCCATTTCCCTTGAAAATTAAATTGTACCTTTTAATAAACTGAGACTGGACTTACTAATTAGCTGTATCAATGCTTTATTGAGTAATCAAAAAGTCATTGGGCCCTTGAATCGATTCCCGGGGCGGACTTATATGATTGAAATCAAGTTTCACCAAAATCGGTTCAGTAACTTGTCATGATATGGCCTTCCATTTAAAAATGCAATTTTTAGTTTATCAAATAAAAGCAGTACTTTACGGCAGTTTATAATTAGCAAAATATGACTGTGGAATGATTTTGCTATAATCCACCAAAAATATAAAAATCTGTATGCTCCTTACTTTCCCAAATAAGCTAGAAAGGGAAGCTACTAAGTAAGTAATGCCACAACCATCATGTAAAACTATACAGATTCAAAACTTCAACATTTTTCAAAAAGTATGTTTCGCCTTACACTGAAACATCCCGAGGATTTAGAATTAAACTGATGCCTATAATATTGGACAAATAATAGTTTCCAATTTGCCACTGATGTCCTAACTCTCTAAATTAGACTTAAGACTAGGAAAACCTTTCCTTTTATTGGCAACAATGTTATTATAAAGCTTTCCATTCGTTTATTTTCTATTTGACACATGAAACAGGTATCGCAATAGCGAGGGACCAGACAGAGACCACTTTACCTTTATCTCTCTCTGGTCCCTGGCTATTGCTATACCTGTTTCATGTGTCAAAGACAAAATAAACGAATGGCAAGAGTTATAATGTTATCCTCAAACAAAATCAATTCTAACAATAATTGCTTTTTGTTCCAGAATGTTACAAAACCACAAGTATCAGAGAAAAGGATAAACCCCATGATCGCGGTGCCAGATTTGGAACATATCGAGAACGCATTCAAATGGAACAAATCCAGGCAGATAGAAACAGATATCGTTATAGAAAACATAAAAGAAAAAGAGTTCAATGCAACCGAAAACTTATATCATATCATACGGACTGAGGATGAAAAACTCTTGAAGATAGTTTGTTACGACAGTGTAAATACAAGTGACAAATTTGGCCAAAACTTAACAGACTTTAATTGTGATTCAAATAACGAATACGATGTTTTGGAAGTGACTGTAGTGACTGTGCTGTTTCTTCTGATAGTGGTGACGGTTATAGGCAATACTCTTATAATAGCAGCCGTGGTTACCACTAAGCGGTTGAGGACTGTAACTAATTGTTTTGTGACAAGTTTGGCCGCGGCTGATTTGCTTGTGAGCATATTTGTCATGCCGCCGGCGATCGCAGTGGATATAAGTGGTAAGTATGTACCTAATGTATTTAAACGACACTTTTCCTTAATTTGTTAGGAGACTTTTTTAATTTATTTTTTTATATAAGAATAATTTTTTAAGCTATTGCATAGCTTCTATCGCGGGCCTTGAGCGTGGAGACCGAATCCAGAAATTCCGTAACGAAAATAACGAATAACTTTTTAATAATTATAGAAGTCTGTGAATAAAGTAGGTCAATATGTGACACATTTTGATTTCATAATTCGAACTTTAAGCAATGAGTGTAGATAAAATTATTTTATAAAATACTATAACTACTTCAACAACTATGATAATAACATGATGTTGAAACTTGAAACATCGTGGCAGTATGCTGTACCGCTTACCGGAATGTTCTCTTCAATTATCTGATAAGAAACCCACGCCATCTAACCTCACGTTGCCCATTATGTAGTCACAGACTTTAATGTAGCCTGAGTATGTAGTACGTAAAGCCTGAGATCTAGACATTAATAACAAGCCTCGTACGAGGTGTCTGGAGCCTTGATATATTGCTTACCTGCTTGAGATAAATTACTCGAATCCTATATTATATCAGTGACATGAAAATGATAAGTTACTAATTCCTTTGACTACGATTTTATCTGATGGTTAGTGATGATGCAGCCGAATAAGTTATCGTACTAACTTGGACCCCTTCCAAGTTAGTACGATAACATATAAGTAACCTTTTTATAGTTTCTACACAGCATCGCGCCGGAAGTTAAATCGCAAGACTAGAGGTCCGATTGCCTAAGAAAAACGTATTCATTGTTATCGTAATAGTTACCAAATTCTGCCCACCGATTGGCTGACGTAAATCAGGAAACCAATCACAAATAAATAATAATTATTATAGAGCATAAAATTGAATAATATAGTTCAAAACGAAACATGATCAACAATCGTGAAATTAAATTTACTTTCCGCGATAAGGTTGAAAGATTGTATTTCCTAAGTTGAAATACATTCAATTTTACACTCTAAAAGTCTAAACCAATACACGTAAAGTTAAGTTTTCAGTGTTAATTATTATTGATTCACATTACTCAGTGTGTCTAAAACGTTCATGAATAGCCCCGCAGAATTGATCCAATTTAGAAATTAGAAAATTCTAAAGTCGCTTATTTCGGGAATCGAACCCACGACCTCCCATTCAACACGGCATAAGAAACTGTAATGGTACTCGTATACCTGTCAAATCCATATTTCAACGAAAAATTGATTACACTAGGCATCACGTAGCTCTCGTGAAAAAAGCTTTCTTGCTCCTTTATGATCGACGGCCGGAGTGGAAGCGTTTCCAAATAATTACCCACCGTCGCTCATCGGTGCCTTTTTAGAAGCTTTTCATCCACAATTTACACTGAAAACCATTTAAAAGGAAATTTACTACCTACGTGGGCATAACAATAGGTACGCCAACAGTCCCGTATTTTAGGGACATCCTGTTTCGACTTTTCATATGCCATGGCATGCATCTGGTGGCGGTGCGGTGAATAAAAAAGAATGAATCCCGTACTCCCGCCAGCGAGTCCGTCGTGGATGCAGACATTTTTAGTGGGTGCAACCCGTCCGTTTCCCCTGACGGAGCCAAACTCATATTTCAACGGAAAATTGATTGCATTTGACATCAGGCAGCTCTCGTGAAAAAGCTTTCTTGCTCCTTTATGATCGACGGGCGGAGTGAAAGCGTTTCCAAATAATTACCCACCGTCGCTCGCCGGTGCCTTTTCAGAGGCTTTTCATCCACAATTTACACTGAAAACCGTTTAAAAGAAAATGTAGTACGTGGGCATAACAATAGGTACGCCAACAGTCCCGTATTTTAGGGACATCCTGTTTCGACTTTTCATACGCCATGGCATGCATCTGGTGGCGGTGCGGTGAATAAAAAAATTAATTACCGCCAGAGAGTCCGTCGTGGGTGCAGACATTATTAGTGGGTACAAGCCCCACATAATAGGTAAGCCAACCGTCCCGTATTTTAAGGGACATCCTGTTTTTATATGCAACAGTATCTGGTGAATACGAATGTGAATCCCGTAACCCCGCCCGTGGATCCTCTTGGAAATAGACAGTTTTAATTTTCGAAATACATTCAGTAGGGTTAGTACAGGGTTTTATAGAACTTTCGAGTCGGCTCGCTTCGAATAAACGGAACGGATTTCTCCATACATTCAGAGCTGGCGTCCTTAGCGGAAACATTGTGAACTAAGCTTTCGGCGGTTGTCCGCTTGGGGCGCTGGCTCAAAAGTTGTACAAAAACCCATACTAAACTAACGCTACTGATATAAGATCAAATTAAATTGATTTCATAAAGCAAATGTCTTAACAATATTGCCATTTCAACATCTTGTTTTTTAAGGTCAAATGACTTAGTGATTTGCCAGAATAGCTATTACTTTTGCGTCAGAGTTCTTGATACTTTATGTTTTCTGTTTTTTTTTTTAATCGAAAAAGAGCCAAATTATCCTTGCGCTTAAATAAATAGCTGGCAACCCTAGTCAGTACTGAACTTTGATGGAAAAGCAATTGGCAAATATGATAGTTATCTAGCTGAAATGGTAGCTACAAACCATTCTATAGCGTTCATTTGTAATGCTGGGCCTTGTACACTGATATTGGTTTTAGAGTTCTGTACCCAAAGGGTAAAAATGGGACCCTATTACTTCGCCGTTCGTCCGTCCGTCCTTCCATCTGTCACCAGGCTGCGTATCTCTTCAACCGGGATAGTTAGACACTTGCACAGATGATGTATTTATGTTGCTGCTTTACTAACAAATACTAAAATACAGAATAAAATAAATATTTGATTGGCTCCATTCCATTCCATAAAACAGCCGTGATGTTTTTGCTCGTTTTTTAATTTGGTGAACAGAGGTGTTTTCTATAGAGAATTGGTCTTGATAGTACCTACGGAGTATTTTATTTTACATTTTAGTAGGAAGTGAATCTATTTTATTTGGGTTGTTTTTTCTCTAACAAAATCGTATAGAGAGAAGTGTGTTAGAAACCGTGTGCGGTTTCTAACACATTATAAGTATTTCCACTCGATATTGCGGTCAGAACACCGATAAGAAAACTTCAGGATATGGGCATCCGAATAATTTACGTAAACCTTTTTCATACAAGCAAACAATAGGGCCATCTGTCAAAATGCTATAGGTAGCCTTCCTGTTGGTGACAAAACAAGCATTTTTGGCACCGATAAACTGGTGACATTTTTCCACGCGTCGTCCGCCTTGTCCAGGGTGTAATATGTCTATTATTTCCACTCAATATTGCGGTCAGAATCTCGTTCTATCAAATTGGATTACTGTGTACCTATTGAAAGCTTCCGAAGTAAGGATTGCAATAATGTTTGGATTAACAATCCACTGATCAGCACTGACAGCATATTGGTTGAAACCTCTACCAGCGGTATGGGGGTAGATTCCTGCAACTCTAGCCATAATGTTTCATCCATGTATTTTTTAGAATATGAATCGCTATCGAACAAATTTCAGAAAATGTATATTAATTTTCATACAAATTTGAATTTCATTCCATTCATATCTTTGTAGCGTAGAGCAAAATGCCATATGGCTGGAGGCTGGTGTGTACCAAAACTCATTTTCATGAACACCTCTGATAAGAAAACTCAGGATATGGACATCCGAACAAATTACGTAAACCTTTTTCAAACAGTAGCGCACCATCTGTCAAATTCTATAGGTGGCTACTGAACTACAGCGTGGCCTTACTGTTGGTATTATTGGCACCGAAAAACTGGCGAAATTTTACTGGAAAATCCGCCCTGTCCAGGGTAAATGTCAATTTTTAATACGCATTCGGTTGGTCGAAGTGGGTCTAAATTAACTTCTAAGATTTTGTTACATAGTTATAGTTCTTTAGTGTTTCCTCGATTCCCTTGAGATTCCATCGTCAGACCTTGACTTGATGATAATAGGATTACACCGAGAGTATACCTTTTCGAACTGTGTTTGAAGTTATCTGACTTGTATTTTCGCCAAAAAGAATCTTTTTTGGTTCGAAAATGAACCAAAAAAGATTCTTGTTGGGAAAATACCTGTGGAAAATACCAATGGGCATACAATCAAAAAAAATATACATACAGACCAACGGTATAGAACCTCCTCTTTTTTGAACGTCGCATTGGTTAAAAGGGGGTTGAAGTCTGAAATGCCTCTTTGCAACCCTAGTCGATACAGTGTACAGTGTACGCTGCTACACTGGCGTAGGTATACACGCCATATCCATTATAAAATAGATAGCATAGGATGTAGCAGATAGGTTAGTGATAATGGATTTGAAATGGATGTGACCGGCACAGTTGTGCTAATATTTAGCTCGAGTAAAGTGGTTTCCGACATTACTATTCTATTTGTCAGTTGACATGTCTATTGCATTTGTATGATGACTGCGGATCTCGTGTAACGTACAAGTTTCTATAAACAAACAAATAAATAAATAAAAGTTTATTTTGACAAATTTCTTAAATGTAATCACAGGATCAATTATTTTATATTATTTATGAATAATAGGATTAGATTACAATATAAACATTCAATATTATGTTTAAGTGCAGGAATAAAAAGAATAAAATAAAAAAAAGATTCCGACGAATTGATAACCTCCTCCTTTTTTTTTATCGGTTAAAAATAAAATAAAACTTCTGTTACTGTTGTGAATCCTAGTCACAACACATGACCACAGACCACGACACCTTTTATCTGTGGTCATTCAAGTGAAAAATGACAGCAGAGGTCATCATGCAACGTTAACGAAATTTAAAAATTACAAAATTCTGGCGTGGACTGCTCGCCATCTGATGAATCCAGCAAAAGGAAGATCCTCATAAGAACTACGAGGTAACAAGTGGTCCTTCGAGTAAGAAGAAACTGGGAGTTCTTCGGAAGAACGGCGAGCGGCCTTCCGTACATAGCGGTCATCTCATCTCTGTGAGTCCGTTCCATCTTATTTTCCTATTTTCTCGCCTTAAGTCTTATTTAATTTTGCCTTATTTGTGTTTACGAAAACATTTACGTACAATATACGCCTATAAATTGAAAAATGAGTGAGTCAAAAATCAAAGAACTCGTAAAAAAACGCGGTTCAATCAAATGCAGGCTCACTCAGTTCCAATCTTTTCTTACATTATTGACGAGTAGTTCGAGTTTAAGTGAAGTACAATTGAAAGAATTAGAGTGTAGGCTTCGTAAAATTGAGGTGCTATATTCCGATTTTGACAACCTACAGACTGAAATAGAATCTTTAACTGAGCCGCCTGAGGCTGCCTATGAGGACCGTGAGGCTTTCGATGGGGTATATTTTAGATTAATCTCAGAGGCACAAGTGTTATTACAACCACAACTTGATGCTCAACAGCGTAGAACTTCTATTACAAGCAATGATAGTTCATGTAGCAATGACGGGTGCAAACATGACTTTGTCCGTCTACCAAAGATAGACCTGCCTCATTTCAGTGGTGACTATAGTAATTATTTGGAATTTAGAGACACATACCTCTCTCTCATACACAATAATGCCTCCATAAGTGACATAAACAAGTTCCATTACCTGCGTGCCGCACTCAAAGGTCCGGCAGCCTTAACAATTCAAGCCTTAGACTTTACAGCTAAAAATTATAATCTAGCTTGGCAACTTTTAACTGAAAGGTATGACAATGAACGTTTATTGGTAAACCATCACATTCAAGCATTATTTAATATAGAACATATGCAAAAAGAATCAAGTCACCTACTGCGTAGCATGGTTGATGTAACCAACAAGAATTTGCGAGCTCTTGCAACATTAGGGCAGCCTACAGATCATTGGGATACATTGATTATATTCATTATGACTAAAAAATTAGATTCAATTACTATCCGTGAATGGGAGGAATACCGAAACAATCTCGGAGGATTTCCTGATCTACAACAATTCATTAAATTCTTAAATAACAGAGCAGATTTACTTGAGACCTTGCAAGACAACAATAAATATAAACAAAAATCAAACATTACAGCATTATCGGATAGTATAATAAACAAATATAAAACTCAAACTACTTTCAACAATCAAAATAATTCAACTCAAAAAGTATATAAGTGTCCTTTCTGTTCTCAACCTCACTTCATTTTTAGCTGTGAAATGTTCAGAAAACTAGATGTACAGACACGTAGAAAGAAGGTTACGGAGCTGGATCTATGCGAGAACTGCCTTCGTCCCGGCCATAATTACAGATTTTGTAAACTAACTCACTGTAAATACTGTACTTCAAAACACAACACACTACTCCATGATAGCTCTAAAGAGCCATCAGGGTCAGCAATAGCACTGTCCACAGACATATCAAATTCAGCGAGTCCCCCAAAGGTTTTGCTATCAACAGCCATAGTAAAAGTCCGTGATATAAATAATAAAATTCACACAGCACGGCTGCTGTTAGACAGTGCTAGTACTGCCAATTTTATAGCAGAGCCATTAAGTGAGAAGCTCAATTTAGTTAGAAAATGCATCAGCTCAACAGTGAACGGCATTAACAATCAACGTTCTCTGATTTCAGAATCTTGTGAATTAACAATAGAATCATGTTATAACAATTACAGTGAGACAATAAACTGTTACATTGTTTCTGAAATTACAAAGTACTTACCTTCTTCTTACATTGATACAACACACATACCTTTACCTAAAAACATACAACTAGCAGATCCATCTTTTAACATACCATCAGTAATTGACATATTAGTAGGTGCTGAGGTCTTTTGGAATGTCCTAGGTTCAAATCTTATTGACTTAGGAAAACACCAGCCTAAGCTTCGTGATTCAAAATTAGGGTGGCTCTTATCAGGCTCACTTCTTAAAAATTCATCTCAAATGGAGACATCAAACAATTTTTGTCACTTCTTAAGTCAGAATGATGATGCTTCATTAACCCGGTTCTGGCAGCTTGATGCAGTGTCTACGTCTCAGCACCGCATGTCTCTAGAGGAAGAAGCTTGCGAGAAACATTTTAAAGATACCACTCGGAGGGACAAAGACGGGCATTTCATCGTAACAATACCTCTTAAAGAGTCCCCTGAGGTACTAGGAGATACTTATGCTCTTGCTAAAATTCGGTTCCTTTCTCTAGAGAAGCGCCTTGATAGGGATCCCAACTTAAAAGAATTATACATGCAATTTATGAAAGAATATATTGACTTAGGTCACATGACACTTAATCACAACAATGGTCAATCATCTAACTTAACTAACGTTTATTATCCTCACCACGGGGTACTTCGTGACTCTTCTACGACTAAATTGAGAGTGGTCTTTGATGCCTCGGCCGCCGCTCCAAATCAAAAATCCTTCAATTCCATTCAAATGGTAGGTCCTACCGTACAGGATGACATATTTTCAATCTTATTACGCTTTAGGCAACATAAAGTGGTGGTGTCAGCCGATGTGGAAAAAATGTACCGCACCATTTACATAGAGCCATCTCAAAGGTCTCTCCAACAAATTATCTTCAGGTTTCACAGACATGAACCACTCCACACATACACACTGAACACAGTGACTTATGGCACTGCATCAGCGCCTTATTTAGCTACCAAATGCTTAACATCTCTCGCTGATGTACCTAATACAACCAAAGAAGTACAAAACGCCATAAGACATAGCTTTTATGTAGATGATTTCTTAGGTGGAGGAGAGAGCACAGAGTCTGTTATTAATCTTTGCAAAGACCTTAGAGATACCTTAGCCTCTGCAAAAATGAATCTACGTAAATGGCATTCTAACAGTCGTGAGGTCTTACAAGCTATCACCGACATAAAGGGTGAATCAGACAAATCACTACATTTGAATTCAAGCTCCAAAACATTAGGTCTTTATTGGGATTCAGATTCAGACACCCTCAAAATCATCTGTAATATCAAAACAGACAAAAGGCTTACAAAAAGAAACATAATATCAATCATTAGTCAAATTTTTGACCCGTTAGGTCTGGTTGGCCCATGTGTAGTATTGGCAAAACTTATAATACAAGCCTTATGGATTTGTAAATGTGACTGGGACCAAGAAGCACCTGCACAGATAAAGAAAGAATTCTTAGATATTGCAAATTCCCTCAGTTTTTTAAACAATATAACTATACCGAGGTGGGTATTTTGCACATGTCCGTTACGAATAGAATTGCATACATTCTCAGATGCTTCAGAACGAGCGTTTGGAGGTTGCATTTATGCCAGAATAATAGATACTAATGGGTCAGTTCATGTCAGATTAATAACTTCAAAAAATAAGGTAGCACCAATAAAACCGAAATGTACAATACCGCGTCTTGAACTTTGTGCTGCGCTACTTGCAACAAGACTCTGGAAAGTCACAATCAATGCACTCACACTTAACATAGATCAACATTATTTTTGGTCAGACTCTACCATAGTGTTAGGTTGGTTGTCAAGTTCCACATCGCAATCAATTCAGTTCATAAGAAATAGAGTTGCTGAAATACAGGAGAACACTAGCGGGCATACATGGCATTATGTCCCTTCTAAGTCCAATCCAGCTGACCTAGTTTCTCGCGGGGTGAAGGCTGATTCCATCAGCACTAATAACCTGTGGTGGTCAGGGCCAGAATTTTTCCATAAACCGGACATCCAGTTTCCAGAAGTCAACAAAAAATCGGAACCATTAGTGTGCACACTCACAGCACAACCTTCAGTAGATCTCAGTGATGACATAATTCTTCAACTCATACATAAACATAGCAACTTCAACAAAATAATCAGAATTATGGCATATGTTAAAAAATTCTTGCACAATTGCAAACACAAAACTAGATCAGTATTAACGCTGAGCGAAATAGAAGCGTCACGTAAAGTTATTCTTCATCATGCTCAGAAGGAAATGTTCCCAGAAGAATATAATTTATTAAAAAATAATCAACCTTTGAGTTCAAGTAGCAAATTGAAATCATTATCACCATTTTTAGATCCTGATAATCTTATCAGAGTAGGTGGTCGTTTAAAAAATTCCTACTACACATACGACGTCAAACATCCAATTCTTCTTTGTGCTAGACATCATCTCACCAATATCTTATTTATTTTACAACATAAAATACTTATGCATGCCGGCCCTCAGCTCTTGCTATGCACTGTCAGACAAACTTATTGGGTCCTAAACGGAAGAAATCTTGCTAAAAAGACTGTACATTCTTGTGTCCGATGCTTCCGCTTCAAGGCAACTTCAGTTCAACCTATCATGGGAAATTTACCCAACGAACGTACACATCTAGAATATCCGTTTCTTCATACAGGCGTGGATTACGCTGGACCGGTGCTAATACTCGATCGCAAGGGTAGAGGAAGTAGGCTGACGAAGTCATATATTTGCGTCTTCATTTGCTTCGCAGTAAAAGCAGTACACCTCGAACTCGTCACGGACCTTACAAAAGAAGCATTTCTGGCTGCGCTTAATCGCTTTATAGCACGCCGCGGAAAGCCAGCTACCATTTTTAGCGACAACTCGACTACTTTCATCGGTGCTTCGAATGAGCTCGCACAATTTCTTAATAACAGCCTAGAATTCGTACAAACTCAACTTATGGATCAAGGGATTGACTTTAAGCAAATTCCTGCTTATACCCCCCACTTCGGTGGGATTTGGGAGGCAGCAGTCAAATCTGTAAAACATCATTTGCGTAGAGTTCTTGCTTTGACTCACTTCGATTATGAAGAAATGGTTACGTGTCTGACGCAAATAGAGGCAATCTTAAATTCCCGCCCTCTCACTCCTCTCTCTACAGATCCTTCAGACCTTTCATTCTTGTCTCCTTCTCACTTCCTTATCGGACGGACTCTTATCTCTGCACCGCATCCGAGTCTAATAGACAGAAACATCAATCGCCTTCAACGGTATCAGCGAATCGAAAAACTGCGTCAACATTTCTGGCAACGCTATTCGCTGGAATATGTCAACTTGCTGCAAACCAAGACCAAATGGAAGCAATCCGAAGGATCACTTAAGCTTGGATCACTTGTTTTGGTGAAGGATCGCACACAACCTCCTCTTATGTGGCTGATGGGAAGAGTCACTAAGATCTTCTACGGTGGCGATTCTGTAGGCAGAGTAGCGGAACTGCAGACCAAGAAAGGCGTCATCACGCGGGCCTACAATAACCTCTGCCCACTCCCTACGGACGACATCAGCCCGGGGGGCAGCATGTTGTGAATCCTAGTCACAACACATGACCACAGACCACGACACCTTTTATCTGTGGTCATTCAAGTGAAAAATGACAGCAGAGGTCATCATGCAACGTTAACGAAATTTAAAAATTACAAAATTCTGGCGTGGACTGCTCGCCATCTGATGAATCCAGCAAAAGGAAGATCCTCATAAGAACTACGAGGTAACAGTTACTATTATAACAAGTTACCACATTGTGTAAGGCTGCCTTTTTTTTTTTTTTTTTTTTATCAGGACATTACACACTTCGCAATCTAGCCCCAAAGTAGGCGATAGCTTGTGTTATGGGTAATAGATAAATGATAAATATACATACATATTAATGTACACAAATATAATTTATATCGAAAAAAACCTAGACACTGGAAAACATTCATGCTCATCACACAAACATTTACCAGTAGTGGGAATCGAACCCACGACCTCCGACGCAGCGGTCATTCTTCTTTGGAGTCTCTAGACGCAGCGGTTTGGGCTGGGCTTTGGTATATGTCATGATTTTTAGGAAGACAATCTAATATATAAAATTCTCTCGATTTTCTTTGTTACCAAACTCCTCCGAAACAGCTGGACCGAACGTTATGAAATTTTTAGGGTCCAGGAGCGGGTTGTCTATTTTTATGTCCATATGTGAGAAAAAAAATTTATATGGCAAAACAACGTTAGCTGGGTCAGCTAGTTATAATTGAAAATTAAAGTTCGTAAAGTTTCCTTAGTGTTAGAAAATATAATTTGCAAGGCATTTTATATGACTCAAGATGTCTTTGATACATTTTAGGGAATAGCATCGGTGCTACGTCAACAAGTATTGCCAAAAGATCTGAAGAACATTGTTATCGAGAAGTTATTGGACACGGAGAATATGAAGAAGTATTCCGAGGATCATGCGGTGCAGATTTTGATGGTGCATCTATTCTCCGGTGAGGATTTTTTGAAACCACGAAATGTCTACAAAAGCCGTCGTTTGCACTTGATCCAAAAAACCTTGTTTTTGCAGGCACTTTGAAAACGAAAGTGGCAATATCGAAAAATCTTGATTTTTCAGTATGACCATATAATATTTAAAAATCTAGCTCCTCTTGTTAATGAATTGAAGATCAATCATCGTGCCACACAATAGTCTAATTTTTTCTCTTTAAGGCTAGCCGTAGACCGGCCATTCTATCGTCTAGTCGGCATGATGCTGCAGGCTTGATCCAATATACAGGGGTCCTACCACCAAGGCTTATAGCAGTATTATTGTAATATTGTTTTAAGATTTTCATACTGACAATGTATGAAAATGTCAAAACAATGTTACAATAATACTGCTATAAGCCTAGGAGGTACGGCCCCAGGTTGTCCTTACTTATATACACACACGATCAGTCCAATCGGCAGGGACGTTCAGTTGAAGCTGTGGCATCATCAGTGACAGGCGACGATGTTTTCACTCAATCAGCATTACCAAGCCAAAAAAAAAATAAATTTGATTGTGTCATCAAGAATAACTGTGATGCCAATCCACGCCCGCACAAAGTCAGTTCTTAAAAAGCCAATCGCCTGCGTCATGCTGATTGGACGATACAATGGACGGTCTATGGCTCGCCTTAATCTTGGTAAATAAATATCTCAAAACCAATAGACCACCAACAGTTGGCTGGTGTTAGTATGTTTGTTTTGACACCGATAGCGTCAGTAGTAAGCCGACAGCAGTATTGATCGCGGTCCCCGCCACAGCGGGGCTAGACAAAGTAACAGTCGCTTAGCATTCACGACAGTAGATAAAATATATGAACAAAACAAGTGACTAGAAAAACCACGTGACCGTATACATGAAAACACGCTTTTTTTGAAAATCGACTACGACAATTTGAACGCTCCCTGGCGTTCTCGCAGACGTTGTAGATAACCTTTAGCGTACTTCGCATGACAATTGACAGTCGACAGTGAACAACGCTAAGCATAAAGTAGATTCTGCTTTCATTTGTTTTCATTCGTGGTTTTTCTATAGTCACGTGGTTTGTCCATACATTTTTATCTACTGTCGCCAGCGCTAAACGACTGTTCCTTTGTCTAGCCCCGCTGATCACTTACCTTGTCGATAGTCTGTATGCACGTTTCCATGGAGACTGTTTCCGCCATATTGTAATATGTTAGTGGGAAATTTTGACAGACGGCTCTATTATTTTCTTGTATGAAGAAGGTTTGCGTAAAAGTTCTGTGGGATGATTCTGTATCGTTAGTTAAGGGGATTGATTAAATTTATTTTTGTCTTTCTCACTCTCACGGAGATTTGGTTGGTGCGACATGCAGCGTCGCGGAAGAATATAGCAGAAAAACGACGTTTTACCTAATTACTCAAAAACTAAGCTGGTTATCAAAAATCCGTTCTAAGCGTTTTAGGATATTATTATTACCGATACATTAAAACTAAAATTACAATTACATCCATTGTAGTTTCCGATAAAATATAGAAAAACTGAGATTTTGGAGCAACTTTTGGGAGAACTTTCTATCGAGAAAATTTTATCCAATCGTGTTTCTGCTTCTTAGCGATTTTAGATTAAAGACCCAAAATACATGACGTGTAAATTTGAAAGTAATTTTCTTTATAGTTTTTGCATAAAACTTCATTCAAAACCACCTAAATACGGCTTGTAGGCCGTTAAAGTCCGGTCGCGGAGCACGAAGAATTTCGTACCTTTTACTACCTGTCTCTGTCACTCCCGCGTCAAAATAATGCGGTCACGCTCGCACAGGACGAGGTCATTGCATCTGTGCGAGCGTGACCGCATTATTTTGACGCGGGAGTGACAGAGACAGGTAGTAACAGGTTAATGTACGAAATTCTGTGTTCCGCGACCGTGCTTTAGCAACTAAACGGAAGTCAAAAATCCTATTTTCGCATTATTTTTGCACAAAATAGGAACTAGCATGGTATTTTGACAAGGTATCATACCTACCTAGGTTGGTAACTTGTGCAAAAATTATATTCTCAGGATTCTTATTGTTATCGGTGACAAAATTGCTATAATTTTTGGACTGTCCGAAGTGCAAAATGCTTTCTTATCGGTAGTTTTGTTGTTTTCTTAATTTTTTTTTTCACGAGACTTCTATAGAATCTCTATCCTCTTCACAGCTGACAACAAATTAATAAGTCCAAAACTGGAATCCGACGTGTCTAACATGGACCCCGATGTCCTGATGAATTCAATGGAGAGGATTACACTCCTGTACAAAATACTACGTCAGTGTAGACGCAAGGAGAACAAAAATATCGTAGCGTCTGCCCTTAAATACTTCTTGAGGGAGACACTACCACCCGCCGCGACGCTGAGCAGAGTTGTCATAGAGTACCTATCTAGAGTGCTGCAAAGAAACGGAAAGGAAAGAGATGGCGATATTGAGCGACAGAGACAGATGGATTGAGTGTTCAGTACTGAACGCTGAAGTTGTTTTTGAGGTGAGTTACTTTCAACGTCGCGGCGATACTTTTGTATCAATAAACAATTCGAAGCGACAGCGGCACCACCATGCTAGATAAGTTTGTGGCACCTTATACACGTAGCTACACCAAAAGCCAACATCACGCGGTGTTCCCAGGCGGTCACCCATCCAAGTACTGACCGCGCCCGATGTTGCTTAACTTCGGTGATCGGACGAGAACCGGTGTATTCAACATGGCATGCTATGCCGTCTTAGAACAAATCAAGTCGAACCCATACAAACTAGCGATAACTAGCGGTCGTAGTTGAATTAAGTGGCAGTGTTGCTATAACTAAAACCATATTTTACTAAAATGTTTTTTTTAACATGGCCACATTGTAAACATACGTCAAGTCGTCAACTAACAAAAAAAAGATGTCCGCGAATGTATAAACCTTCCGTTCACCGTTGTTCTTTCTGCTTTTGTGATTTTGTGTTGGTTTTGCGTTCGTTGTCGTCACTCGTCATTAGTGCCGCGCCAACGCATCTATATTCGATTGATTTGTATTCATGGCTTTCCGCGTCGAGTTGAATTATCCTCCGCATAAGTGTATTATGTACAAACTATTTTAGAGAAATTGGACTCATTTTAGTTTTACAGAGAAATTGGACTCAAGTTTATAGTGTTAAGTTTCAATAACTATGTCTTTTATGTCGTGTTGCGTTGTAAATTGATTCGTTAAACATGGACATGGTATGTAAATCGTTTAATGAAATGATTTAGGTTAGGTTGTGTGTGATGTAGTCCTATTGATTCCGAATCCTCCTAATGATTCCAACTCCCGTGCGACTCTTTTAGTCCAAAGACTGAATTAGTCCTAACGATACCTTTATTCACCGAACCTTTTAGACTCTCGGAAAAACGTTGTGTCGAATCGCGAGAGACGACTTTAAAAACACTTACTGTAAAGGCGTCAGCGAGCTGGAGGTGGAATCCGGGGAAATAACTACACCATTACTTCGATATGCATGCAATAATGTATTAGCAATTTAAACTTTACAAAAGTTCAGCAGTTCACGATTAGTTCAAAATTCCAAGCCCCTGACCACCGAGTATATAATCACTACGTCGACACTTGTCAAAAGTCACAGAGAACAACACCGAGCGTTCGTTCCTTGATCACCACAGACTCTCGAACCATTGTGGCCGCAACATGCCCGCGCGCGTTGAAAGCCTGCTTTCAACTAGACTCTTCCCGCAGCGGACAAATTCTGCTGAAGGATCTGCGCAGCACTCCGCCAGCTGTCCGGATGTCTGCTACCCTCGTTACTCCATCAGCACCAGGATAAATGGCAACAACTCGTCCCAGCTTCCACTTCAGTGGGGGAAGACCTTCTTCCTTCACCACCACAAGCTCATCGACTTTTAACGGAGATTGGGATGTTCGCCACTTGGATCTACTTTGCAGTTCGCTGATGTACTCTTTATTCCATCTAGTCCAAAAGTGCTGCCGCAGTCGCTCTATGCGCTGGAATTTGGTTAGCCTGTACTCGGCACTGTTTTCATAGTTGGGCACTGGAAGGGAGGTCAACGGTCGACCAATTAAAAAATGTCCCGGCGTCAGCGCGTGAAGGTCAGCCGGATCCGACGATAGCGGTGTTAGCGGTCGAGAGTTTAATATTCCTTCAATTTGCACGAGCGCTGTATACAACTGTTCATACGTCAGATTACAATTTCCCAATACTCGCCGCAAATTATGCTTTACAGACTTTACGCCCGCTACCGAAAGACCGCCCACATGAGGAGAAAACGGTGGTATAAAATGAAACGCTATTCCCTCACTGGCTGCAGATTCAGCAACTGAGCTCCCGCTACGCTCCAGGAACTTGCCAATCTCTTTATATGTACCAACAAACGTCGTACTATGGTCACAATATAAATTTCTGGGCTTACCTCTCCGAGAAATGAAATGGCGTAGAGCCGACAAGAAATTATCACTCGTTAGGTCCCCTACAAGTTCGATGTGTATCGCCTTAGTCGTGAAACACACAACAATAGCAATATAAACTTTAAGAAGGCGACACCCACGACCTTGTCTACTTGCACTCATAAAAGGACCCGCGTAATCTACTCCTACGGACTCGAACGGGTAACCGCCAGGCATGACTCGAGTGGCAGGTAAGTTACCCATAAGGGGCGCAACCACCTTCCCTTTCATACGCTTACATAACATGCATTTATGGTAACATGATCTGGCCAAATTACGTCCGCCAATGGGCCAATAAGTTTCCCGAATAGACGCGAGAAGCAACTGCGGTCCTGCATGAAATAATCTCCTGTGCTCATAATCAAACAGAAGCTTCGTAAATCTATGTGTGGACTGTATTAAAATGGGATGTTTTTTATCATAAGCAAACAGGGAATTCTCTAACCGACCGCCTACGCGCATGATATTCTCATCGTCCAAGAAAACATTAAACTTTAAAAGTTGACTTTTGGGGGATAATTTTCGCTTCCTGACCAACATGTCATATTCAGGGAATGACTCCCGTTGAGATATTCTAATAATTACATTCAATGCATGTCGCAGCTCCTCCTCTGATATAAATTGAGTATTAATACTTTGTTTTCTGCATGCCTTAATAAATCTTAACACGTAAACCATGCAACGCCTTAACCTAAGGAAATTCGAAAATCTATCGAAGTCAATAATATTCCCACTATGATTATTCGTATTAATAGATCCATGCAAAGAAACCTCTGCCCGAAGATCTGGCAGAGCTTCAGCAACAATATTATTAGATGGCCATTGTGACACATCTTTTGTCAAAAAACTTGGCCCTGACCACCACAACTCAAGAGACGGGATAGAAGCTATGACAACCCCTCGCGACAAATGATCAGCTGGATTATGATTAGTCGGAACGTGCCTCCAAGAGCAATCCTTCCCTGTCCTTTCCAGAATATCTCCTACTCTATTACGAACAAAGGTAGTGAGTCTGTTAGGTACCATTTTAAGCCAGCCTAGAACAATTGTCAAATCTGTCCAGAATGTGGTGTGCCTAATTTTAACTCTCAAAGACGACTTAACTTTCTCATAAAGCCGAACTCCTACTACAGCACCACAGAGTTCAAGTTGTGGTATAGTCTTTGGTTTCAAAGGAGCTACCTAGCTCTTAGCAACTAATAATCTCACACAGACATTATTTGCCTCATCAACACTTCTGACATACAGACAAGCACCATACGCACCCTCCGAGGCGTCTGAGAATACATGCAAATCTACAGTAGTATAAAAGTCACCAAGAACACGACGAGGGATACGTAGGTTTTTCAAAGACGGCAGATTTTTCAACACTGAACTCCAAGTTCCAACAATGTCCAATGGCAAGGGATCGTCCCACGCCAACTTATGCAACCAAAGTTTCTGCAACAACATTTTCATTGTGATAATACAAAGAGACAATAGTCCTTGTTGAACTTGGCTAGGGTCACACTCAGCCATGTGACCTAGTGTGATGTACTCGGACATAAAGTCAACATATCTCTTTCTAAATAACGGCTACGTTTTAAATAGACGCTCTATTGCAAAGAGACACCGTTTAGCACGTTCAAATGAATCACCCAGCATGTCAGGTGACTTCTTTAACGGAAGTCTGACGCAAAATCCCCCGTCCTCCATACGTGACATGTTGTTAACAAAGTGCTCCTCGGCCGCCTTCTCCTCCGCAGAGTATGATGACTGGACGCTCACCTCCTCTAACTGCCAAAATCGGCATAGGAGTGCTTGAATGTCCTCATTGAGAATAGCTGAAACCTCAGAATCACCTGTAGACAAATAGCTAGCCTGAGATACATGATTAGTTGACTTATGCCTATTTAACAATCGTCCACCTACTAACCAACCTAGTCTGGATTCCCACAAGACAGGTTTAACATAGCCTTGTCTAAAGCTCCGCGTGCCTAACAAATCCCAAAAAATATCTGACCCCAAACATAGGTCAACCTCATCAGGTATATGAAATTGGGGATCTGCTAGAACCACATAATTCGGAATAAACAAATTAGAGATATCAATCTCACGACAAGGCACAACATCAGTAATAGTAGGCAGAACATAACACACTAAATCAGTAGAATAACGTTCATTAATAGACTTCATAAATGCACGACACAGCTTGGATGCCAGGGAACAAGAATTATTTATACCAAAGATAGGCTCATGTACATTCAAGAAAGGCAAATCAAGAGAATTACACACCCTCTCTGTAATATAAGATGATGTACTACCCGGGTCAAGCAGACCTCGCACTATCTTCTCACGACCCTGACTATCATAAATTTTCACAAGAGCTGTTGATAAAAAGACATCTTTCCCATACTTAGACTCTTTACTCAAGTCTTGATCACGTGATGTCAATAGTCATAAGGTAGGACTCGACTGCACCTGCACTTGGGGTGCAGCCCTGGTGACAACCCTATCATTATCAACTGGTACCTGCACATCCGTTGGAGTTGCTGAACGTTCACCTGTACATAACAGACCGTGATGCTTGCCCCGGCACCTTCTGCACCTTGGTCCCCGGCACTGGGGTACCCGGTGACCAGGTCTGAAGCACAAAAAGCAGATCTTGTACTGTGGTATTATCCTGCGACGTTCCTGAACACTCATGGCTCGAAACTGCTCACAATTCTGAAGAAAATGATCACGGTGACAGGCTGGACAAGACTTAGACTTAGAATCATTACTACGGTTCATATTAACACTACTATTTTCAACTACAGGTTCTGACTTTGACAGCAAAGCTCTATGTTTGACAGTGGACTTGGAGACCTCAATAGTGTGCAGCAAATCTGCTCGATTGCGCAAGAATTTCATGAACAAATCTAAATTAATATCTTGATCTGATTTACCCCTAAACTCTTCCCACTCACGGAAAGTTTTTGAATCAAGCCTCTTGCTAAGAATATGAATAAGTAGAGTATCCCAATGTGAAGTGGGTTCCCCTAGTGACTCTAAAGCCCGCAGATTTTTATTCACTGCATCTATCATACCTTTTATATTTTCTGAAGTTTCCCTATGTAAAGGCTCAATTTCTAATAACGCAGTAACATGATTTTGAATCAGCATTCTTTTATTATCGAATCTTTCACACAGTAGACCCCAAGCTATAGAATAATTCTTCGCACTCAATTCAATTGACTGAATAACTATAGCTGCCGTGCCCTCTAAGGATGCCCGGAGGTAATGGAATTTATTTATGTCACTAAGATCCACATTCGAGTCCACAAGAGAAGAAAACGTGTCACGGTAAGCCAACCAATCCTTCCACAAACCCGAAAACTTAGGCAGAGAAATAGTTGGAAGCTTAACGGATTGGCTGCCATGTCTTGACGAGCATCGCTCACTACATAAGCCCTCATTTTGTTTCTCAGAATTCTGAGTGATAATATCTTGTGCCCTCGCGAGAACTTTAAAATATACAGATTCAAATTCATTTCTCTCGGGGAGTGCCACGTTAATGTCATCTACAAGGCACTCAATTCTTAATTGGACCTCGTCGAATTGTTGGTACAGATGGTCAAGCTTACCAGTACGCAGTTGAAGCTCAGTCACCTGCACCGAAGTCAGCGAGTCTCCCAATCCATTCAGGTAGTTGGAGAATGCTGTGAGACGCCCCTTGAAACTGGCACGGGTCTTAATAAGCTCTTTCTCTGTTTTCTCACTCATGTTGGCTGTCCTGGGGTTGCACGAGCAGGCCTGGAATTGATACAATATTCTATGTTACTACAATATAATTACAATGACAATTACAATTGTTGGGTCTGCTAAATCAAGATAAATGTCGCTTTAATATCATGAACTATCAATTTACAATGTCTGGGTCATCCAAGTCACTTTACTTTATGATTTAAGAATAATTCTATATCAAATCAAAATAATAATGTCAGAACACACAATAGAACAAATTGTATTGAATATTAATGCAATAAAATAGTGTCAAATCGTTTAATAATTGAAATTAAATGTAAAATAAACATTAGATTCACATTTGACAAACCGTTATTTATTCAAACATATATATCAAAGAATCGTTATGAAAATCATTATTTTAGTCCAAATTCATTAGAAATAATCCGTAAAACAATACAAAATATGAAATAAATGTCAAATTACATCAAAATAAAGTCAAATAAATCAGTAAATACTGTTGGCCTATAACTACAGATCACTGACCTCTATGAACGGCCTTTCTGTTATTCATATGTTTTTGTGATAAATACAACCAAAATTACTTTGCAAATACGTTCAATAGCTAGTAGTTTAATCGAGTAATGGGTAAAAATAAGTAAAACACATACAGTCTTTATCCAGGATCACAATTTCTTCATCCAAACCTCACAACCGCTAACCGCTTTTTTCAATATTCCGCCGGTTTTGTCTTTCCAATTTCTGCGTAGAATCCGGCTCGAGTCGACCATGTAAAGGCGTCAGCGAGCTGGAGGTGGAATCCGGGGAAATAACTACACCATTACTTCGATATGCATGCAATAATGTATTAGCAATTTAAACTTTACAAAAGTTCAGCAGTTCACGATTAGTTCAAAATTCCAAGCCCCTGACCACCGAGTATATAATCACTACGTCGACACTTGTCAAAAGTCACAGAGAACAACACCGAGCGTTCGTTCCTTGATCACCACAGACTCTCGAACCATTGTGGCCGCAACACTTACTGAACTACTTAACTATTGCTTCTGAATAATTCCTACATTGAAAATACTTCTACAAAATTTATACTTAAGTTAAACTGCCTTATAATATCCTTAAATTAAATGACGAAGTTTTTAGATAGGACTTTATTTTAAGTAAGTACCTATTAGTTATTAAAATTATGTCTGTTTTTGAACTTGTATTTTTTCTAAAAATGGACCTAACTTTTAATATAAGTTGCATAATTACTTACGTAATTTTAAATTCTTCTTAAAAATTAACAATAAACTATAATAACACAATATGTATGAGGAAAGTTAAACGATTTTAAATTTTGTTAGGTTCTCATAAAGGCTAATATCCATTATCCACTCGCAATACAGAAGTGCGAACGAGACAGCTTGTAGCTGTCTTGTTCGCCCGATGGTACCGAAAACAAACGGAGTCATACTCGTGACACGACGTGCCGCGAAAGAGATCGCACCGCACTAACTCAAACCCAAACCGCAAACAAGTCCAGGAGTAGGGACTAATTAAGCGGAGTTGGAATCAATAGTGTGAGCTCAGAGTCGTTAAGAATTTCGGCTCCGGCTACGGATCTTATTCCTTTTAGTCACTTAGTCCGGAGTTACACACCTCTAGTGTGATGTGATTATTTCATGATCTAGAATTAACGCATTTGTTTCCTTTTTTATAGGAGTGCCTCTTCACCGTTTTCCCAATCCCAACACGGATCAAGAACGGTTGGAAGAATGGGTACGCAAAATCGGCGGAGATGTTGCAACCTTAGAACAATCTTTCCTGTTCAAGAATAGACGAATTTGTCATAAACATTTTGATAGAAAGTATTATGGATCTAAAAACCGGCTGAGTAAGATTGCTGTACCATCTATTTGTGTACCAGGTATAATATCTATAAGTATTTCCGTCTTCAAAGAGCTCTATTAGGATACTCCGAGATACTCAATCACATCACACTAGTCACTACAGTATGAAGATTGAAAAATCCTCACCTGTAAAAAAACATGGGAATAAGGGGTGACTATTCCCATATCTTTGTATTTTAATAGACGATGAACTAAAGTAGAAAGACAAAAAAGTATAATATGATAGTAATAATGCCTTATGTATATGTCGCAAGCGGATTGCATAAATGACCACATTACATTACAGCTAGCTGTTTTGTATTGAAAAAATCGCCACAATATAAAACAGCCCTGGTTTTAAACAGCTGTAGTAAGGAGAGTTATGCAATTTGCCTACAATAATATACACATTACGATAATAATAAAATTAAAATGACATGTTTTTTCAAGAGGTTTAATTTTTGTTTCAGATGTGAATTTACCCGTCTCACATGACCAAAATATACTACCTCATAACCAACCAACAGAGTCACTTGAACCATGTGTTGCAAATGATGTACCAATTGTTGCTAGTACTAGCAAAGACTGCAATGAACCTGTTACTCCCCTACCAGAGATTCTAACGCATGTGACTGCAGCCCCATCAAGGAGATCAGGTAAATTTCCAAGTTTTAAACATCATAGAATATAATTATTAAGCTATATTGACTATATTAGTATATAAACTTATGCATAGCAGGACTGATTAATTTGTTTTGCTATTATCCGCTACTTGAAAGGATTCTGTATCTGTATGGTGCAATATGCAGGAACACCATCCACATGAAACACCACACACAATTTTCTATCACTTTCTTCGATGCAGATTTCGTCGTTAGAGATCTCTACGATTTCGCATTGTGAAGTCAACATCCAGAGGATGTCCCGGTGTCGTGACGAAACGTAAAAACATTTCAAATAGATCCAGAGTTCCTAAGAAGGCTTTTGTAGATAACTGCCAACAATTTTATTTTAAAATTATGGCACAGTATGAGACACTTGCATTCAAGCAAGAGGTCCTGGGTTCAATTCCCAGCGTAGCCTACTTCAGAATTTCATAGTATCTAATTTCGGTTAGATCTGGTGGGAGGCTTCTTTGGCTGCGGTTGGTTATCATCTTACTGGTTTAAACGCATCTCCAACTGATAGAGTAACCATTAATTAGCCAAATTAATATTATAAACGCTTTGGCAGCATCTTGACTTATCATTAGGTGAAAGTATGTTTTAACCCTAATATAGTTACATACGTAATAATATTTGGTTAACAATTTTGTATGCAAAAATTAAATGTGATGTATTTTATTTTTTTACAGTTTCTATGACGCCTTATGAACTGAAGCTTAAGGAAATAATTACACATTTAAAGAAGCAAGTGCGCAGAACCAAGTTGACAAATAAGTCATTCAGGCAACGGTTAAATTTGGCTAAGAAAAGTGCTAAACATGTTGCAATCAGTTATATGAATAGAACTTTGACAAAGTCAGCTAAAACATTTATTCAAATGCAATTGAAACAGGCAGGTAAAAAAATTAAGGGAAGGCGATTTACATTGGAAGAAAAAGTACTGTCTTTATCTTTATATAAGTCTAGTCCTAAGGCATATCGCTTATTCAGTGAAATATGCATATTACCAAAAAGGACAACACTGCTGAAACTCCTTCAAGAAATTAAACTGGAACCAGGCATTTAACAATCACATGTTTTTGGACATGAAAAAGAAAGTCCAGAAATTACCTGAACATCACAGATTCTGCACAATTATTTTCGATGAAATGTCCATAGCGGCAAATTTGACATACGATCAAAGAAATGATGAAATCATTGGCTTCAGTGATGATGGGGAGGAAAAAAAATTGGAATTCGCAAACCATGCTTTAGTATTTATGGTGCGTGGGGTTATAAAAAAATTTAAACAACCCGTAACTTATATTTACAAAAGTAGCAAGTCGAAGTCATGGGAGTTGGTTAAATTAATTAAATTAGTAATAAGCAAAGTTCAGCAGACAGGACTTAAAGTGGTTGCAGTGGTTTGTGACCAAGGCACAACCAACATGTCCGCAATTAACATTTTACTAAAACAAACAAGAGAAAGTTATCTAAAAGAAGGAAAAGAGTGGAAAGGTGGATTTTTTCACATGAATTCTCAAGAAATTGCGCCTATATTTGACCCTCCTCATTTAATGAAAGGTGTCAGAAATAATTTATTGACAAAAAATTTAAAATATACATATAAAAACAAAGAATGTACAGCGAAATGGCAGCATATAGCTGATCTTTATCAAAGAAACCCGAACTATAGTGGGTATAGATTGGTACCTAAGCTCACAGCTCACCATGTCCTGCCAAATTTAATTCCAAAAATGAGGGTCAAACACTGCACTCAAGTTTTTAGTAGAAGTGTTGGAGTAACAATGGGATACATGGCAGGTTAGTATAAATTTCGAGTAAGTCTTCATTAAGTACAAAATTAGGGAGAAACTATGCCCAATTTCATAGACTGAAATGACAGCAATAAAAAAAATATTGAAAATCCAACTTTCAATAGAGTGTAGTTGTTGATAGATGGTTTAATTAAAAAAAATATATATATATTTTTAATGCTTTTCACACAATTTCATAAAATACACTGAAATTAGTGAAATGATCAATTTTTGTGTTATAGCTTAAAACCAAACCTAAAAACATGAAATATTATATTATTATCTTTTCACTTTTACATTAACTACATCAATGGCAGTCAAAATATAATTATACCAAGTTTTTGTTTACCTGTGTTTTATACTTTACAGATAATGGTAAATTACCAGAAGAGAGCAAGGATACTGCGAATTTGCTCATATTTTTTGATAATCTTTTCGACTCGGTCAATGGCAGCTCCAGCAAAATAGAAGGCGGAAAAGAATACAGAAGTGCTGTTACACCAAACTCACCGCATCACAAATTATGGGAAGAATGCATTCCAGTATTGAAATCGATGAAATTTGAGACAAGCAGTGGAAAATTTACAGTGGTTCCGTTACTCTCAAGTTGTGAAAACAATTGAAGCATTCAAAGCTATCATAACATACTTGAATAGTCAAAAAATTTATTCAGTTTAGCTGCGTCACTTCAACCAGGACCCGATAGAAATTTTTTTTGGAGCTATAAGATCACAAGGCTGCCAAAATGTTATGCCGAATGCTGCCCAATTTCAATCGGCTTACAAGACACTAGTGGTCAACAACATGACATCGTCTCACTCGGTAGGAGCAAACTGTGAAAATGACAAAAGTCCATGTTTATTGGACAACTTACAAAATTTTTTTAAAAACAAATCTGAACATTCTCAAAATTCTAATGAGGTAACAGTATCTGAAACTCATTTACTTATAAATCCTGTTGAAACAGAAAATTTAATTAAAAGCCAATCACCCACAGATGTGGAACGATGTGCAGCCTTGGGATACTGCAGTGGTTGGCTTGTAAAAAAAGCAAAAAAGATTTTTAAAAGATGTCCACACGGCAAAATTTGCTTAGAAAGTGAAAAAATGGAAAGCCTTCACAAATTTATAAAAGTTTCTGAATATTCCGAAAAAGCCGGGCTTACATATCCCACTAAAGAAGCTTTTGATTTTTTTGTACAAATTGAAAATATCTCAAAACAAGTTTTTACAACAAGTCCGACGAAAAAATATATCTGTGAGTACATAAAATTAGTTTGTGCAATAAATATGGATACGTCATTTATTAAATGCAGCATTCACAGAGACGAAGTCACGAAATTTTTGGTGCATAAAAGCATAACATTTAATTTATTTATGCTGTGTAAAACGGTTAATAAAATACAGGCAAAGAATTAAATTGGGATCATAATGATCGAATTCAAAAAGCAGCAATTCATTATTATGAAAAAAATAAAAACAAAAAGAAATTGTGAAAAGCATGATTTATTAATTTCATTGTAAAATAAATTATGACAATTTTTATGTATTGTTTTTCTTTTAAATTCCTAAAAATAAATAAAAATAAAAATAGTGGTCTGGTAGTATAGTATGTAGGTACCTACTACGTATTTAGGTACGTCGCGTATTAACTATGACCACTAGATGGCGTTATTCCAAGAACCATAAATCGGCTTGAGACGTACATCTATTTCAGGTATATACAAGTTGGCGTTAATTAGTGATGAGAACTGCTGGTAGCCCTAAATTTCTTTGAACTAACTAAAATATCTAAACCACATTTATTCGATACTTATACTAGGATTAGTTATACTTAGAATAACCCAATTACTATTTTATTACAAATAAACTCGTTATAACTTCGTCATAACTATATCATCGTTAGACTGTCAAAGATGTGTACTAGCTTAAAAAAAATTAAATTTTAATCTATGGCCGTCGTGATTCCGTCATCACGTCATCAATAATTTTGACGTTTTGACATTACATAATTCAATATTTTTAATAATTAATAAAAAAAATTATTTGTTTACGTTTAAATGCAAATAGGTTACCGGCAGCGTTTACAAAGATTTTGTTTGTGATTTTAATTAAAAATGGCGATAAGGAAACGATGTATTAACTGGGAGAAAGAAGAAAAGGTAAAAAATATTATTGTGATATTAATATTAGCTTAGCCGTGCGTGTTGTTTTACTTTTCGTATCGTGTTTATTTCCTTGTTGACTTTTTCATCACTTTTCTTTGCTTTAGCAACTTCAAGACGGCTATACGGCTTTACGATCACGATAGAAAACAAGGATGCATATCCACAAACACGAACAAAGCTAAAATTCAAGCTTGGGCTGATGTCACTGAGAAGTAAGTATGTGCGACATTTATTTTGTACTTTTTATTGTATTTTATTACAAGTATAGTATAGTTCGTTAATATTTTTCCGCCGTTAATACGGCCGCGGACAAAGAAACAACTTATTAATCAGTGGAAGTTGATAAAGCTCAACTTGGAAAAGGAAGTTTCGACTTACCGTAGAAAATCATTTAAAACTGGGGGTGGGCCAAAACCACCATCTCCATCAGCAGATACATTGGAAATTTTGGAAATGATACCTCAAGAGTTTGAGGTTGATTCAAATGAATTTGCATGCATTGTTACATCGATTTATTTACTGCTAGAGTACATACCTACATAAAAATTTTAATAAATAGCATAAATTTGAAGCATATGTACCCAATATAATTATTAAACGCATTCTAATTAATGTACTTATTGATTTTTATATTTTACCATAGCTATTCCGAAGTTAAACTAGGGTGCGGGCAAGAATAACGCTTGTATGAAGAGATATACTTACTTTATCCAAAGTATAAGTTATTCCGAGTTTATTTGTAGATATTTTGCTTATTCTTAGTTTATTCTTAGTATAACATATTTTACCAGGTTTATTTGTAAGGCCGTTAGAGAATAATTAATTGGAGATACTGGAGGAAGCGATGAATTTGAAATAGAATCTACAGAAGATATTGGTGAATAGGTGTCCCTGTATTGTTGTGACTGCTGTATTGGATAATAGTGGTTGTCATGTTGCTGTGGCTGCTGTGATTGGTCTGACTGAATTTCTTCGAGTAATAATAAAACCTTGATTCTAAACTTTCTCATTTGCTCCTCTGATAAATTTTCTACGTCTGGCAACAAACTTAGTAAAACATTTTTCTAGCACTGTCTGTCTTAATTTCTTTTTTTTTTATCCAATCGACAAATGCTTTGTCAGCCTCGTTGGTAACTTTTCTTATTTTTGGCTTCTTAAATGTGTTTGAATCGACGGATCCAGAAGATGGCGTTTCCAATGTATTCGTAGTTGCTTGAGTACATGGGACTTCGTCAGTTGTAGAATTAGATTCAATATTTTCGGTGTTCACCTCAGGTGGCACAGGTATGTTCCCCAGTTCATCAGTGTGAACAATTGCTTTCACAAAAGGAAGAACAAACTGTAGTTCTTCATGTAGGTAGTATAATTTCTTTTGCTTTGTCGATGAACCACTAGGAGTTGGTTTCAGGCTGCGGACAAATCCATTCCTTATATTTCTCCACCTAGTTTGACAATCGGCCACTGAAAAGCAACGTGCAATTAATACAATAACACATAAAACATTAACAGTGCAATTGATACATTAACAGAAGTTATATGGGGCGTACTCAGAGACACCTACATGCCTGTGCCAACAACTGATGAATGGAAGGCTATTGCAACCAGGTACTACGAACTATGGAACCTTCCAAATTGTCTGGGATCTCTGGACGGAAAGCACATACGGATTCAAAAATACAGGATCCTAATCCTAATACAGGATCTGCAAATTATAACTATAAAGGATACCATTCCATTATTTTGTTGGGATGTTGCGACGCAGATGGTTATTTTACGGCTATAGAATGTGGATTTGCTGGAAGAAATAGTGACGGTGGTGTGTTCCAGGCATCGGCTTTGGGAAGGTGGCTAGAAAGAGATGGTTTAAATATTCCTCAATTAGGATCACCTTTACCAAACGATGGAGAAACTGGAAATATATTTCCATATTACTTTGTTGGGGACAACGCATTCCCCTTGAAAAAATATTTAATGAGGCCATATTCAGTGCGAAACTTGGACAACGTTAAAAGAATATTTAACTACAGATTGAGTCGTGGACGAAAAACAATTGAATGTGTTTTCGGAATGATGTCACAAAAATTTCAAATTCTTTTGAAGTCTATTACATATCGCAAATACTCCACTATAATTTCTATAATAAAATGCATATGTATTTTACATAACTACATACGTAAACATGAAGGAGTGCAGTACCAAATCAGTACATTCAATGAATCGACATCACAAAGACTAAAACCGATTTTAATACCTAATATGACTTTTGTAAATACACCAAATGGTTTACGTAACTATTTATCAAATTATTTTTTGAAACCTGACTGTGCACTGCCTTGGCAGTGGAATCACTGTGTAATTGAATAAATATATATTATTACTTACCGGAAGCGTTTGTTTTTTGTGCAATTTCACTCCAAGCTCTGTCCGTAATATCTTTTCTAGAGTATTCTGGTAATTTATTATTGTATAAACAAGGATATTGACAACACCTTTAAATTTAAATGCGAATCAAAGTTTCACACGCAGCTGAATTTGAACCCGCGTCCCCCAGCTATTGAAGCTGGGTGCTCTTACCGCTGAGCTATACGAGCCATATCCCTCCGCGATGAAGTTCAGATTCATAATGTTTAGTAAAGTAAAGTAATTCTTTATTTGCTTAAAAACATGGTTAAAATAGATGGAAGAGTACAAAATTGGAAACCGAATGTTTTTACCCACATACGGGTATGCAAATGTTACAATTTAATTACTTAGTTATATTATTAAAGCTTTAACTATGTATTAATTATTCGTGTTAAAATAAATAAATTATTATTAAAATGTCAAACAGAATATCAGCTAACATTGCTCTCTATACTCTAAGAACCTTCTTTACAGAATCCTTTACAGAATAAAACGCCTTCGAACTGAGCCATTCATACAATTTATGTCCAAATTATTTCAATTGTCCTTAGGCAGAACCATACCATACCTGATATACCTAAATTGTATGATAATCGTTTCCAGGCTACGTGGTACACAACGCAGACGAGCTGGAGAAGATAATGGCGGTGGGAAACAAGAACAGGCACATCGGCGCCACCGCCATGAACATCGAGAGCTCTCGCTCGCACGCCATCTTCTCCATCACCGTGGAGAACAGCAAGCGCGGCGCCGACGGCAAGATGCACCTTGTTGACTTGGCGGTAAGGCTGCTTCTCCCTTGACAGACCACTTTACAGGTATTCAAGCATGACCGCGGTGAACAACAGAGAGATCTCGCTCGCACGCCGTCTTCAACATCGGCGTGGAGAACAGCGATCGAGGCGCTGACGTCAAGATGGGGAAGCTGCACCTAGTTGACTTGGCGGCAAGACTGTTTTTCCCTTGACAGACCACTTTACAGGTATTTAGGCATGACCATGGTGAACATAGAGAGATCTCGCTCTCTTCTCCATCACCGAACAGCAAGCGCGGTGCTGACGGCAAGATGCATGTCAATCGACGTTCGCTTTGCTTCTATTTCCCGACTACCAAGGAACTTGTACTTGTATTATTTTTTATAAGTAACGTGAGCAAACGAGATATTTGCACCACCAAAGGAACTGAAAATGTGTTACTGGCTCTTAAGTTTGTTTATCCGCCCCTTGAATAACCCCCATGTTATAGTTTTGAGGGAACAATGAGTTTGCAGGTGCGTGGAAAGAAAGATCTTGTATACTGGGTGGTCGTGGATTGCCAACCATCCAGGTGAAATTGATGGAACAAGTTTCTAAGCCGGAGTGTATGCATAGAGAAAGTGGAAGGAGGAATCACTTCAAACAGCTCTTCGGAGCACTCTCCTTGTATATTTTTATGTTGTTTGTCTTTATTACCTCGTATCTTTTCTGTATCTGTTTTCAACTGGGCAGGGCTCCGAGCGTCAGAGCAAGACACAAGCGTCTGGCACGCGGCTGAAGGAGGCCAGGAAGATTAACCAGTCGCTGTCTCCCTTTCACATCAAGTTGGCGCTTGCTTCGCATCTCTTTTACTTTTTTTAACACCGCAGGGCTCCGAGCGTCAGAGCAAGACACAAGCGTCTGGCACGCGGCTGAAGGAGGCCAGGAAGATTAACCAGTCGCTGTCTCCCTTTCACATCAAGTTGGCGCTTGCTTCGCATCTCTTTTACTTTTTTTAACACCGCAGGGCTCCGAGCGTCAGAGCAAGACACAAGCGTCTGGCACGCGGTTGAAGGAGGCCACAAAGATGAACCAGTCGCTGTCTCCCTTTCACATCAAGTTGGCGCTTGCTTCGCATCTCTTTTACTTTTGTTTTAACACCGCAGGGCTCTGAGCGTCAGAGCAAGACACAAGCGTCTGGCACGCGGTTGAAGGAGGCCACAAAGATTAACCAGTCGCTGTCTCCCTTTCCCTTAACGTTCAAGTTGGCGCTCGCTTTGCTTCTATTTTATACTTTTTTTAACACCGCAGGGCTCCGAGCGTCAGAGCAAGACACAAGCGTCAGGCACACGGTTGAAGGAGGCCGCCAAGATCAATCAGTCGCTGTCTCCCTTTCCCTTAACGTTCAAGTTGGCGCTCGCTTTGCTTCTATTTTATACTTTTTTTAACACCGCAGGGCTCCGAGCGTCAGAGCAAGACACAAGCGTCTGGCACGCGGCTGAAGGAGGCCACGAAGATCAACCAGTCGCTGTCGGTGTTGGGGAACGTGATCTCGGCGCTGGTGGACGGCAAGTCCACGCACATTCCGTACCGGAACTCCAAGCTGACGCGCCTGCTGCAGGACTCGCTGGGCGGGAACTCCAAGACTGTTACGGTGAGCGCGGCACTGTCCTCGGAATCTTATCAATGACAATTTGCGGCCTTGCATATATTACAATGTGTGATGGTGTTTTCTTTATGCATTGCTTATTTTCCATCTTTTTGTGTGTAGCAAAAATGACCCATCATTATATACGGGACATTTTTTTTTTACACATCGCAATCTAGCCCCAAAGTAAGCGATAGCTTGTGTTATGGGTGCTAGATGACTGATAAATATACATGCATACTACTAATATACATGATGATAATATATTGAAAAACACCCAGACACTGGAAAATATTCATGCTCATCACACAAACATTTACCAGTAGTGGGAATCGAACCCACGACCTCCGGTGCAGACGGCAGGTTCGCTACCACTACGCCATTCGGTCGTCATTCTGTTTATGTTTTTCGTGTTTTTATTTTTTAAGTAAAAGCCGTCTAATTTCAGTGGGATTTTACAGGACATCGCGTCGTCAAATCAGCTAGGTTAACCATAACAGTGTGCTTGTTTCCACAGATAGCCACAGTGGGTCCGGCGGACTCCAACTACGTGGAGACCATCAGCACCCTGCGCTACGCGAACCGCGCCAAGAACATCGAGAACAAGACGCACGTCAACAGCGAGCCCGGAGACGCGCTGCTCACGCGGTGAGTGTCCCCACACAGATAGCCACAGTGGGTCCGGCGGACTCCAACTACGTGGAGACCATCAGCACCCTGCGCTACGCGAACCGCGCCAAGAACATCGAGAACAAGACGCACGTCAACAGCGAGCCCGGAGACGCGCTGCTCACGCGGTGAGTGTCCCCACACAGATAGCCACAGTGGGTCCGGCGGACTCCAACTACGTGGAGACCATCAGCACCCTGCGCTACGCGAACCGCGCCAAGAACATCGAGAACAAGACGCACGTCAACAGCGAGCCCGGAGACGCGCTGCTCACGCGGTGAGTGTCCCCACACAGATAGCCACAGTGGGTCCGGCGGACTCCAACTACGTGGAGACCATCAGCACCCTGCGCTACGCGAACCGCGCCAAGAACATCGAGAACAAGACGCACGTCAACAGCGAGCCCGGAGACGCGCTGCTCACGCGGTGAGTGTCCCCACACAGATAGCCACAGTGGGTCCGGCGGACTCCAACTACGTGGAGACCATCAGCACCCTGCGCTACGCGAACCGCGCCAAGAACATCGAGAACAAGACGCACGTCAACAGCGAGCCCGGAGACGCGCTGCTCACGCGGTGAGTGTCCCCACACAGATAGCCACAGTGGGTCCGGCGGACTCCAACTACGTGGAGACCATCAGCACCCTGCGCTACGCGAACCGCGCCAAGAACATCGAGAACAAGACGCACGTCAACAGCGAGCCCGGAGACGCGCTGCTCACGCGGTGAGTGTCCCCACACAGATAGCCACAGTGGGTCCGGCGGACTCCAACTACGTGGAGACCATCAGCACCCTGCGCTACGCGAACCGCGCCAAGAACATCGAGAACAAGACGCACATCAACAGCGAGCCCGGAGACGCGCTGCTCACGCGGTGAGTGTCCCCACACAGATAGCCACAGTGGGTCCGGCGGACTCCAACTACGTGGAGACCATCAGCACCCTGCGCTACGCGAACCGCGCCAAGAACATCGAGAACAAGACGCACGTCAACAGCGAGCCCGGAGACGCGCTGCTCACGCGGTGAGTGTCCCCACACAGATAGCCACAGTGGGTCCGGCGGACTCCAACTACGTGGAGACCATCAGCACCCTGCGCTACGCGAACCGCGCCAAGAACATCGAGAACAAGACGCACGTCAACAGCGAGCCCGGAGACGCGCTGCTCACGCGGTGAGTGTCCCCACACAGATAGCCACAGTGGGTCCGGCGGACTCCAACTACGTGGAGACCATCAGCACCCTGCGCTACGCGAACCGCGCCAAGAACATCGAGAACAAGACGCACGTCAACAGCGAGCCCGGAGACGCGCTGCTCACGCGGTGAGTGTCCCCACACAGATAGCCACAGTGGGTCCGGCGGACTCCAACTACGTGGAGACCATCAGCACCCTGCGCTACGCGAACCGCGCCAAGAACATCGAGAACAAGACGCACGTCAACAGCGAGCCCGGAGACGCGCTGCTCACGCGGTGAGTGTCCCCACACAGATAGCCACAGTGGGTCCGGCGGACTCCAACTACGTGGAGACCATCAGCACCCTGCGCTACGCGAACCGCGCCAAGAACATCGAGAACAAGACGCACATCAACAGCGAGCCCGGAGACGCGCTGCTCACGCGGTGAGTGTCCCCACACAGATAGCCACAGTGGGTCCGGCGGACTCCAACTACGTGGAGACCATCAGCACCCTGCGCTACGCGAACCGCGCCAAGAACATCGAGAACAAGACGCACGTCAACAGCGAGCCCGGAGACGCGCTGCTCACGCGGTGAGTGTCCCCACACAGATAGCCACAGTGGGTCCGGCGGACTCCAACTACGTGGAGACCATCAGCACCCTGCGCTACGCGAACCGCGCCAAGAACATCGAGAACAAGACGCACATCAACAGCGAGCCCGGAGACGCGCTGCTCACGCGGTGAGTGTCCCCACACAGATAGCCACAGTGGGTCCGGCGGACTCCAACTACGTGGAGACCATCAGCACCCTGCGCTACGCGAACCGCGCCAAGAACATCGAGAACAAGACGCACGTCAACAGCGAGCCCGGAGACGCGCTGCTCACGCGGTGAGTGTCCCCACACAGATAGCCACAGTGGGTCCGGCGGACTCCAACTACGTGGAGACCATCAGCACCCTGCGCTACGCGAACCGCGCCAAGAACATCGAGAACAAGACGCACATCAACAGCGAGCCCGGAGACGCGCTGCTCACGCGGTGAGTGTCCCCACACAGATAGCCACAGTGGGTCCGGCGGACTCCAACTACGTGGAGACCATCAGCACCCTGCGCTACGCGAACCGCGCCAAGAACATCGAGAACAAGACGCACATCAACAGCGAGCCCGGAGACGCGCTGCTCACGCGGTGAGTGTCCCCACACAGATAGCCACAGTGGGTCCGGCGGACTCCAACTACGTGGAGACCATCAGCACCCTGCGCTACGCGAACCGCGCCAAGAACATCGAGAACAAGACGCACATCAACAGCGAGCCCGGAGACGCGCTGCTCACGCGGTGAGTGAGCACCCATACATAGTCGACGTACCAAAGACGCGTACGAAGCGGTTTGATTCCTCGTTCCTGATACGCACTGCAAAGGCCTGGAATACACTCCCAGGCAGTGTCTTTCCTGCCACTTACAACCCGGGCGCCTTCAAATCAAGAGTGAATAGACATTTTCTAGGCTAGCGCGTTCCAGCTTTGACTGTATCATCACTTTCCATCAGGTGTGATCACAGTCAAGCGCTAGCCTATATAGTATAAAAAAAAGTGTTCCCACACACAGGCCACTGGCCACATCCACAAAATACAACCACCAAACATACCACCGGTATATTTCCTAGCTATGACATTCTCGTAACGTTTTCAAACACTCAGTGATGTGAAACAAGAAAAAGAAAAAATATTGACACTGAAAAATTAACTTTACTTTTATTGGTTTGAGTGTAAAATTGAATGTATTTCATCATAGGAAATACAATGCTCGACTTTGACGCGCTTAAGTAATTTCAATCATAGTACTGCGGACCAAGATGGCGGTTTGAAGTACATTCAATTTTACGCTCTATGTCAATTAAATTAAAATTAATTTTTCAGTGTTGTTCGCAAAAAAATGTTTTGAATTCAATATCGTCTGCTTATGTACGTAAATGCCATCACATTTTTAAACATTTCACATCACGAAATGTAGCCGACACGTAACGTGAAAAGCCCCCCAGCACTTTGGGTCCCCAAATGTTTGTCGATTCTTCGAGCTATGTGCCCCGTCCATTGCCACTTCAGCTTCGCGATACGTTGAGCTATGTTGGTGACTCTGGTTCGTCTACAGATCTCCTCATTCCTGATTTGATCACGCAGAGAAACTCTGAGCATTGCTCTCTCCATCTTCCGCTCAGTGACTCTGAGACTTCTTATGAGGCCCATAGTAAACGACCATATTACACACATTTTCATATATATATTTTTGCATTACAGTTTCCAACAAGAAATCGATCAGCTGAAAAAGCAACTGGAAGAAAATACAAACGGTAAGTTGTTTTAATCAAAGGTTCGGAGACATTTTTGTATCCTTATAATCGTCGCTGATTTTAATCTTAGCTGTATATCATGGAACATATCTTTAAACCCGCATTGTAACCTTTCCTCAGTATCTAGCGCAAAACTTACTTGATTTTATAGCAGAGAATAGACTTGGTCAGTGTAATTCTGTTCTGAATAACAGGCAAAAGATTCTTGATGTAGTGCTCGTAGATCTACCGGTTTGTTCTGTTAGTTACTCTTATAATCCTATTAGTAATATTGATCCTTTACATCCCCCACTAGATATCAACATACGTAATGTGCGACAGAATAGGCTTACGACAAATACGTCTCACAAGCGATACAATTTTTATAAAGCAGATTCTGATACTACGAGTACTTTAAAGGCAACATACCTAATGTGCGACCAAATAGGTATACGACAAATACGTCTCACAAGCGATACAATTTTTATAAAGCAGATTATGATACTATAAACGTGATTGGAATATGTTATTGGACGTAGACGATGTTAATCAAAAGGTCGCGACTCGCAACTACGGAACTGATTTGGCCAATACACTTTACTTTGAATTAGCTCATAGGATTTTTGTAAGTAAGTGAATTCACGCAGATGGACCCCATATAACAGGTATCTAAAGTCTGTTTTTTAATCCCGGAGACCAAAATGACAGCTAAAAATATCAAACTCAAAAATAATGTTTTTTTTTTACTCTTTGCAAGTTAGTACTTGACTGCGATCTCACCTGATGGTAAGTGATGATGCAGCCTAAGATGTTATCGTACTAACTTGGGAGGGTAAGTAAATTTACCCCAACGGTTTCTACCAGCATCGCACCGGAACGCTAAATCGCTTGGCGGTGCGTCTTTGCTGGTAGGGTGGTAACTAGCCACGGCCAAAGCCTCCCACCAGACCAGACCTGAGCCAATTTAGAAATTATAAAATTCCCAAGTGGCCTGTGGCGGGAATCGAACCCACATTCGAATCCGAGCGTGCCGCCGCTGCGCCAGGGAGGTCGTCAATTATACCAGCTCCACAAGAATAGTGTTGTCTATGAACCGCCGCCGAAGCGATGCAGTGTCATGTTATCATACAACATCAATGTGTTCAATATGACCATGTTTCGGAGCATGGTCTTGGTCAGTACCTACACCAAGTTTGGTGCCCGTACTTCCTATTAATTATTATTACTTTCTAACCACATTTTTTATTCGATAGGTAAAAAGTAAACCCTTATCAAAGGAAGAAACTAAAATACTTATTGAATTGATAAGGGAAAGTAAAATTATCAACAATAAAAAAACAAACGCTACAACCAACAAGCAGAAAGTGGAGGAGTGGGACCGAATTGCAGCTACATTTAATTCGTCCGCTTCACGATATCCACGGACATCCCAGCAGCTACGTTTAAAATGGGAAAATTTAAAAAAGAACAGTCGAAAGAGGAATGCAAAAATAAGAATGAACCAAATTAAGGTAATTACAGATATATTAACTGTATAAATTACAGAATGTACTATAGTTAATATCTCTGCTATAGAGTAATCTAGTGCTAATAAATTCCTGTTTTTACCTTCTTCACTTCAGTCTCACCCCACTCTATGGACTCTCTCTGTCACACTACTGAAAACGAGTCTCCTCTCAGAATTATACTCAAAGAGGTGTCCAGGATTTGAAACACCTACCCCTTATGAGGCAGAGTTCTGAACCAATGATCTATCACTGCTTTTCACACAATACTCTAGTTAACTTCACAATTGAATAAAACATTGTCTGTAAGAAGCCTCTGAACACAGTGTGTTGTAAATATTATGTATCTCTAATATAATTATATAATAATTGTTGTGCCAATTTTTGTTACCACTCCGCTGAAACGGCTCGACCAATTGTTATGAAATTTTCTGTGTATATGTGCGGTAGTTCTGAGAGTAGGTCGTAAGGTGTAGGGGCGTCGTAGGAGTAGGGGTTTTATTATATCCTTAATGACAAAACTTTTGCCGGATCAGCTAGTATATTACTTATATAAATGGAGCTCAGCTAGTATATTACTTATATTATCTTAACTTTGCAGACTGGTGGTGGTGCAGGAGAGTATATCCCCCCAGACGAAATTCTGGACCTAGTTTCCAGCCTTTTAGGGACCACAGGGAGTGGTTTTATAGTCCCATATGGTGGGGACAATGAACCATACGGTCCGGACAGTGAACCTGGTGGGGATATTGATGGGTTGATGCAGGAAGAAGCGAGGGTCAATCTTGAATTTTTAAATGCTCCTGAACAAAATGTGCCCAATAATTTAATGATACCCAGCAGCAGTAGCGAGCGGCAGAATTTGGTACAAGATGGCCCTAGCGGAGTTTGTGGCCACAGTGCCTCGGCATTAACAACTGATGGTGGCAACAATACTCCAAGAGCTAGGCCTTTTCTTACCCCAAGCTCAGGTATTATGGTTATTTGTTTGTATTATATTCAATTTATTATATAATTTTACTAAAATAAGTTTTACTTTTTTTTATTTTATATTACTTGATGCTAAAAAGTAATTCTCTAAAAAAGAAACACTGAGCCTGCAGCATAAGTTCAGAATTTTAGTATTTTTTTACAATACAATACACTTTGCAATATTATATTTTATCAGGTAAAAAGAGGCAAACAAGAGATGGAGCCAAGAATGCAAAAGACCTCGCAATTGCAGAGTATTTTAAATTGAAAAAACAGTGCTTGGCGGAGAAGCTAAAATACTTTGAACTAGCAAATGAAAAATTAAAATTAGAAAACGAAAAACTCAGGATGGAGCTTGAAAATATGAAGAAATGATCAATATTACTATATATATAGCTACTCGTGCTGAATGGCCACTGACTGACTCACTGATTGATCACCTCTCCTGAACAATTTTGTATGAAAAATTTTTTTTCAATGACCATTTCGTTGGAAAAATTCATTCAGAGGAAAAATACGGAGAGAGCTGATGATTAAGGATTTTGAAGACGAGTGAAGAGCACAGCCAAGGGTATCGCAGATAGGTGGAGGGTGCTCGTCCAAATGTCATTCGAAATATCATCCAATTGGCAGTGAGCTGAAAAAAATTTCATAATGGCCGCCATTCGAATTTCGTCTGTATCTCGGAAAGTATAAAAGATGGAAGAACGGTTTCTTGACAAGAAGTGATCAGGACCCGAAGGTTTATTCGATGGATAGAAAAAAAATTCAAAATGGCGGAATTTATTTTTTTCATAGAAAATGTATGGCGAATTTTGAAGGGGTTTTTTTATGGCCCGCGCGCTGTCTTCCTGCGTCCAGGTCGCTGCTTTTCAGGTCGCGTGGGACCTACTAGTAAATTAATAAACAGTTTTAAAATTAAAATAATGTTTTATTAAAAATAACATTAACTAAAATAGTTTTGTATGAGATCAGTTCTCTGACTTATATTAATTTCTTCTGGCGAGATTTCCTCAAAGCTGTTCTCCTCTGGGATATCAACTTCTGGGGGAACTTCTTCAAGGTTGTTATTCCTGCATATGTTATGTAACACTGCCGTAGCTATTATCACCGTAAATATATTAAACAGTGATAAACGCATAGTTAGACCTACAACAGGAAAACGACGCTTCCAAACTCCAAAAGTTCTGAAAAAAAGGAAAAAATATTATATAACTACCTATATGAAAATCTTTTTTTTTTCACATAGGCCTATATGAAAATATATAATATAAAATAAAGTCAAAACTACTGCCAGATTCGGAAAGCTTTGCAAACAAATAATTCATTCCTATCCTAAAAGAACTCAAGGTTTTGGGACTGAAAAAATCTTAGATAGGCACTTTCAAATCATCGAAATAGAATTACAATCGAAATAAAATAAATAAAATAAAATAAAATAGCCTTTTATTTACACCAGAATTAGTGACAATTACATATTATTAATATCTAAAAAATTTTTAAATTATGTCCCTAATTTTGGAGTGCCTTTCGGCAAAGGCCTCCTCCAATTCCTTCCAGTGCGCTCTGTCTAAAGCTACTCTTGACCAGTAAGGGCCTAAAGTTAGTCTTATCTCATCTTCCCAGCGTCTCAGAGGTCGTCCCTGGTTACGCTTGCCTTCACGAGGGTGCCAAAGAGTTACCTGCTTAGACCACTTTTCTATGCCACAACGCAACATATGGCCTGTCCATCGCCATTTTTGTTTATCGATGCGAGTGAGTATGTCGGAAACTTTGGTTTTTTGTCTAATGAATGAACTAGGAATGTGATCCTTGATGCTTATTCCGAGCATACTCCTCTCCATTGCCCGTTGGCACACTGCAAGCTTGTCTCTATGTTGTTGAGTGAGTGCCCAGGTTTCACAACCATATGTAATACAGGGTAGTATGCAAGTGTTGAAAGCTTTTCGTTTGATGTTGATATCTAAATCATTGCTTTTCATTATTTCTTTCAGTGACCAGTATTTTTTCCACCCATTTGCAACTCGTTTGTTGATTTCCTTGGCCATTTGGTCAGCAGGAGAGATTATTTGCCCGAGGTAAACATACTCATCAACATATTCAAGTGAGGTCCCGTTCAGTTTTATGTCAATTCGTTTTGTATTGGTCATCACCTTAGTCTTCTGTAAATTCATTTTTAGTCCAACTTTTTTACTTTCTTTTGCTAGTTGCTCGATCATGACCTGAAGTTTGATTGGATCTTCTTCAAATAAGACTAAATCGTCGGCGAATCGGAGGTGGTTCAGGCGTCGACCGTTGATGTTTAGACCAAATTTAGACCAGTCTATTTTACGAAAGATGCTCTCTAGGACTGCGGAGAAAAGTTTTGGCGAAAGTGGGTCTCCTTGCCTAACGCCTCTATTTATTGGGAAAGGTTCCCCTGTTGTTTCTAGCTTGACACGACTTTCACTTTTGGTATAGATGGTTTTTATTAAATTTATGTACACTTTACTGATTCCTTGTTCCTCTAGGCTTAGCCAAATGTACTTGTGTATTAGGCTGTCAAACGCTTTGGAATAGTCTATAAATGCAAGGTATAAGTGTTTTTGATACTCATTATATTTTTGCAAAAGTTGCTTAACTGTATGGATATGATCGATGGTGCTAAAGTTCTTCCTAAACCCTGCTTGCTCTATTGGTTGGTTCTCATCCAGCTTTCTTGAGATCCTCTCCAGTATTATTTTAGCAAATACTTTGTAGACATTTGATATCAAGCTTATTGGTCTGTAATTGTCGATCTCATCTTTAGCTCCTTTTTTATGAATGAGGATGATGTGAGAGGTTGCCCATTGGCTTGGAATGAACCCTGTATGGAGGATGTCGTTGAAAATTTTTGTTAGTATAGGACTTATTTCGTTTATAGTGCCTCTCATCAGCTCATTTGGGATATTATCAGGTCCTGGAGCTTTCTCCATTTTTTGGGACTTTATAGCTTTCACAGTTTCTGATAGTAAGATCTCCGGTTCATTTTCGGTATTAGTTATGGATTCTTCTATTGATATTTCTGTATTTTGTATTTGCTTAATATCAGAGTTTTCATTTGAGTATAGTGTTTTATAGAAGTCTGTAGCTAATTTTTGTATCATTTTTCTTTTGGTTATGTTTAACTTGTTATTTTTCAGTTGTGGAATCCACTCCTTCCCTTTCTCTCGTAGTTCTTTTAAGGCTTTTTTGATGCCCCCAGTTTTTTGGATATGCTTCTCTAATGTTTGTAGTCTTTTCCTTTTCTTGTCATTTTTCATACTCTTCCTTATTTTTTTGTTTATTTTTGCTATTTTCTTATGTGTTACTCTATTTCCTTGGCCTATCTTTAGTATTTTTCTTTTTTCCAAGAGTTCCAAAGTTTTTTCGCTTATATCTTGAGATTTGTTGTTCTTAGGAATGGATTTAGTTATTTCTTTGAGTTTTGTTTCTATTTGGTTGTATTTTTCTATAAGATCTATGTCAGAGTCTGCGATGGTTAGAAGGGGCTTTAGAGAGGTAAGATCAGCTTCTTTCACAGCAGGTATTTGAGGTAATAGCTGCTTCTTGATTACGTGGTTCCTGGACTTCTTTGTTGGGTTTAGGTTGAGGCGACCTCGTACCATCCGGTGATTTGTATTGAAATTCAGATTCTGGATAACATGAGTGTCAGCAAAAAAAATTCTTTTGTTGGATATTATATAATCAATTTCATTTTTGTGCACTCCGTCTGGAGATATCCACGTCCATTTTGACTTGGGCTTTTTTTTAAACACAGAATTCAGTAGAACGAGGTTGTGCTCCAGCAGGAGGTTGCAAAGCCTTTGTCCATTTTTGCTTCTCTCTCCATGTCCATATTTACCCAAAACTATTTCCTCTCCGGCTTCTCTTGTCCCCACCCTAGCATTGAAATCACCCATTAGAATAAGGTTATTGCAGGAATATTTATCCACTACGTCAGTTAAGGAGTTGTAGAAATCTTCAATGTCCCTTTTGTTGGCTTGTTCAGTAGGGGAATATATTTCAACAATTGTCCAGTTCTTTTTATATTGGGGTATGTTTAAGTGGATGATGGCTATTCTGTCTGATATGCCTTCAAACCCAATTATTTTATTTTTGTGACTTTTTTTGATAAGGAACCCCACTCCGTAGTGTGCAGATTCCCCACCTTTATGGTAAAGGATGTAGCTATCTCTCTCTTCAATTCCTTCTCCTACTCTTCTCATTTCGCACACCCCAAGTATGTCCCATTTTAAGTTAGTTAGGGCAATTTCAAGCTCTTTAAGGCTCTCCTCTGTTCGCAATGTTAATGTGTTCAGTGTGCATATGTGTAAACAGTTGCCTTTGTTTTTCCTTCTTGGAGGGAGTTGGTCATTCTTCCCCGCGGTAACCAGCCGTCTTGTATTTAGGGTAGCTATAAATAATTTGTTTTGAGTTTTATTTTTCGTTGAGTTTAGTAAGTGTCTGGGTTTTAATGTTTTTCCTACTTGTTGCTTGTCTTCTAGAGGGTGGTGGTCTGACGTCCCAAGGTGACCAGCCTGGTTGGGACCTTTACTTATTGTTCTGTTATATCCTGTTTGTGATTTTTTAGTTTTCCGTTTGCTGCTGGTGTTGTTTGATTGCTAATTCATGCTGCTAGTTCCACAAAATGAGAGTGATCTCGTTTTGTCGAAATAGTTAACTCTACTAATTTTAGTTTTGTTTGTATTTTTTGTTTTATCGTCGTTTGGTGCAATTGGCGATTTTGTGGGTGATCTCTTCCTTTTATCTTTCTTTCCTTTTATTACTAGTCGGTCGTAAGCAATGTATCCCTCGTTGCCTTTGTCTAGTTCTTCCTTTAGTTGAGTTACAATCTCAACAATCGAAATAGAACAAATTTAATAAGTCAGAAATAGATAAAAAAATCATGTCCACCAGTGCAAAGCCGGGATGGGCTCCTAGCTAATGAATAAAAGACTGATGCTGTTGCCTATTAGGTTCTGTAGACTGATCAATTATGTTTTCTTGATTAATAATAATTAATATTTCCAAAAATAGTACAGGCTTATCCAGTAATATTATACCTAAATATATATATAGTTACCTTTCAATAGGATTTCTAGTTTTAATATGTGCTTCATTGTACCTATTGTCAGGCTCTGTTCTTGGATTGAGCAGCGGCGTCAATAAATAGGGCCTGTTTGGATATGCACTGTCTCCAAGCAACCAGCGATTCCCATACTGACCAGCATCACATTGAGCTATAAAAGTAAACAAAAAACCCAGTTTCTGAATGTGTTATTAGTATGTGAATAACAACAGACTGAATAACGTTGGTTATATACATACAAATTATATATTAGAACTTGCCTCTAAGCGTAGAACTGTTGAATATAGTTGCATCATGGGCAGACCCTGGCCACCGAGCAACAACATTCATTAGCCTTAAATCTGCATCACAAACTGCTTGGACATTTATAGAAAAGTATCCTTTTCTATTTCTAAACTCTTCTCCTATCAAATTACCTAAACATAAATAATTTCTTGGTTAGTAATTATATTTCAGTAATTATTAAATTGACTCTAATTAACTAAGGATTTGCTGCGACTCACAAGGGGATTGTATGCGAATATGAGTACAGTCTATTGCTCCTAGAACACGAGGGAATCCAGCTATTCTGTAAAATTTTTCAGCACCACTTTGGTGCATATAAATATATTTGTCATATAATCTGGCAATCGCAGATGCTACATCCTTCACGATTCTTCCAGCTGTGGATTTTGACACGCCCACAAAGTCAGCTACGGATATGAGCATAGAGCCCAATGCAAAAAAGCGAAGCGTCAACAAAAGTTGATGAAGTGGGGAGACACCGTAGTTTCTGCAAAGAATTATAACAATATATTTTATTAACATACTGTAATGTAACATTCATCTTATTATAATATTATAAAAGCATGTGTTTGTTTAACCTTCCCATCATACCTACTCTGAAATTGAATTAACACTTGCTACTATCTACCCGTTTGCAGAAGATTTGCCGATGACTTCCCCTCCGACTTCATACTACCGCCAGCCGCATTCGTCTCGCTGACGAGCGCGGGTTGCGGTAGTATGAAGTGGGAGGGAAGTCATCGGCAAAGCGTCTGCGAACGGGTTTATATATTTTAGGTAGTAATCTTATGGCCGAGATGAAAACAAATCCACGCTAGGCTATTACTATTATCAACAAGGTATTTTTCCGTTTTACTTTACCTACCTTGAAGACGTGACGCGTAAAAAAGGCATTATTTCATTTAATAATGAATTAACTGAACTTTTATTTAGCCTAAATCTAAAAGTAAATTCAGCATCATCAAGAGTCTGCATATAATTTACTCTTCTGAATCTACGCGTACTTCCTCTCGGCGCTACATCTGCATCACTGTCGTCTGAAGCCAGCATCAAGTCCTCCAAATCACTACTATCACTGCTTGAAGAAAATCTCGCCATTTTTCCAGTTAAACTGAGAAATTCCTAAGATTGCAAATTTGGATCAAAACATGAGATAAACTAAACGTCAAAATTCAAAGATTGATTAATAATACGGCCGAACTGTCATTTTCAAACAGAGGACAATCATGGGACAATCCCATAGAGCTATAAGTACATGGAGTTGAAGTATATAAGTTACTTACTAGTCAAGCCGGGTGCCATCCGCCATTTTGTGAGACTTATGTACATCATATTATGTATTAATTTTTGGTTGTACTTCAGCTGTCAAGCAATTGTGTGTTGATAAATTATTGTTAAATAACTTTAGAAATAACAAGTAATAGCAAAAATTATAATCAAGTGTGTGTTTAGGAATATAATTCCAATATGCCTTTGTGTAGCATCAGGCAGTGTGGTTCCCGGAAGAACAAAACTTGGCCTGGATTGTCTTTTCATAGGTTAGTAACTATTTTTGTTGTAAAAGTTATAAATTTCCTTGATGTCTTTTCAATAATGTTACTTTATGTGAACGTGTAGGTATTTTACTGTCCATATCGATTCGTAATTAACGCTAATATATAATATTCACGTTACAATAGGGATATGCATGTAATGTAAACATGAGACTTAGAGATGTCCACTGTTTATGTGTTATCTTGTCGATATTAATAAAGCTGTGACTAAACCGTAAACATCTTGAATAAATTCTAATGCATTACTACTCATCACCACATCAGATAATTCAAGAACTTGGGTGTTTAGTAAGATTAGTAGAATACTTATTTTAATTTTTCATCTTTGTGTTATACAAACAAGATATAAAAATCTTTTACAGATATCAAATTTGGCAGCTCCATCCTATTCAGTTGAAAAGGACAATGGCGGAGACCTGTATAATATGCATGCTGGAGCATCATCACAGTCACAGAATATTACTCAAGACATGGCTTGCGCAGAGGTAATTCTTTAGAAAAATATATAATGTGTGTGTGTGTGTGTGTGTGTGTGTGTGTGTGTGTGTGTGTGTGTGTGCGTGTGTGTGTTACTCTTTCACGCAAAAACTACTGGACGGATTTGGCTGAAATTTGGAATGGAGATAGATTATACCCTGGATTAACACATAGGCTATAGCAGGACAGATTAATTTGTTTAGCTTTAATCCGCTACTTGAAGCAAAACAAATTAATCTGTCCTGCTAATTATGGATTTCCGCAAAGTAACGCCTGCTTCCATTCAATACATAGGCTATATTTTATCCTGGAAAATTAAGGGGTTCCCGCGGGAATCAAAAATCGCATCTTCACATCTTGAAAATAATCTAATGTTACCCGGTTCTTTGAGTCTTTTTGATTTCAAATTAATTTTACATTTAATATTTTATTACAGGTATCAAATTCAACCACCACATCTATGCTCATTGAAAAAGAAAATGTGCAACAGTTGCATCTATTTGCCGGAACATCGACACAGTCACAGAATATTGCTCAAAATTTGGCTTGTGCAGAGGTAGTTATTTTTATATGTATTCTAGATGATTCCCGTGACTTCGTCCGCGAAGATCAAGTTCTTTAATTCCCGGGGGAACTCCTATGTCCTTTCCTGGGATGTAGCCTGATCACTGGATGTAGAATCACTGACTATTCAAAAGTACTTGTAAAAGTCTTAATATACATAAAATTGTGCACTAATGTTCAATTAAAAACATATCATACAATAACTGTGTTTTATTCAATTTAATATTTGACTTTATCTCCTAAAACCTAGGTACGCGAATAATAAAACGTAAAGAACCTATGTATTTGTAAAAGTACGTAATTAGTATTAAAGGCGGCTCTCCACTGAAATTGTTGGCAACTTCTGTGTTTCCAACCGTTTGAAACTCTCCAAAAAATCACCAACTTTTGTTTCAATTGTGTCTCCGCCGAAATGAAATAAATCGACAAAAATTTGAGAAACATTTCTGTTGGCAACTAGCTGTCTCCACCAGTATTGTTGGCAAAATGTTTTCGAACAATGATCGTAATATATTTATTAGAAATGGAAGCATTAATATTGGATACGACCAATCCTCAAAGTAAGAAATTAAATTACGTGGAGATTAAATCGACCAAGTCACGCCTCCAGACTCCGTGTTTCCAACTAATGCTCCCAACAAGCGTGTCCACAAAGCGACAGGCAACAAGCGCTTTCTCTTGATGTTTACCGCCAAAAACGGAAACAGGACATCGAAATCGGTTGAAAAGGTGCCGTAAAAGCGTAGCAGACACACACACACACTTCTGCGTTTATTGTTGTGCTAATTTCACCAATGTCGAGTGACGTTTAATATCTGAGGAATAAATTGGGCGTTCTGACAGTTTTTGTATCGTAAATTTTATCAAAATATCGCTCAGATAAGACATATTTTACGTTGGTGAAATCGACCCTAAGGACTCATATTTAATACTTGCTTATAGTTTTAATCTTTATCGATGTCGATAATTTTGAAGCACACTCCCTAATGGGCGTCCATCTTATGAGACATTTTTCTGTAGGTATGCACCCTAATTTTGTAGGTAAGGCGCCTCTATATATTTAATACCTCTATGGACAATCCATAGTCTGAGATTGGACCTCCCGTCGATTACTTGATTCTACAGATAGAATAAGCAATCTTTGGATTGCTTATTGATACACATAAACACAAAAATGGATTACGATTTCAATCTCGGAGAAAAATTGGATTAGGATTGAATATTAATTTCGGCCGTACGGCCGAAATTAATAATGTATCTACAATCCAAGATTAAAACATATCTCAGATTGACAGATATCGAAAGATCGATCTCTAATCTACGTGCCATTAATAAACTTCTCAATCCCGACCTTTAGCTATCTGTAGATAGCCTATTCTCCGCGCGGCGAACCATGAGCCTTATGACGAGCTTATGACAGTTCGTTTAGTGATGGGTCGTGTCTTTGGTTGAGTCGATATTTTTTTTTTAGACAAAGGCGTGGCTTGCACTTAAGCCACGTTGGTAAACATGTTTTAAAAAATATTACAATGTGCATTTTTAATGTCCATTTTGTTGTTGTTGTATTAATTTAAGATTTTTGGCATCGATTAAGTAGGTAAGTAAAACGAAAGTTTCCAACCATGTTATTTTCTAATAATGCTTAACCCGGTAAACACGTATTTGCTATATAAGTATATATTTTATCATGAAAATGAATGCTCCCCATTTATTTATTTTATCTGAAAAATTGTGCACTCGTTTCCATTACCGACATTTTTTTATCGATACTTGCCGCCCTAGTCGATAAACGTCACACGACGTAAGTTTTGCAGGACGTAAACATAAATTCAGATTGACATAACTTCTTGTAAATGTTAAGAATTGTTAAAAATATCAACGGAATATCATTACTAATGGTATAAAGCTACGTACAATTTATAAATGGCATTTTTAGACGCCCCCAATATGATCCCGATTTAATGGTGACGCCACTACAATGTTATATGGTGATATTAGCTGTCAGTGTCATAGGGATCACGGTTCGCTGCGCCGATTATAGCAATCTGTTCCCTCCCGAACGTTCCGTTTTATGCAGAACTCATTAATATGTACCTAAATAGTTAGCATAACTTTAAATGATTTTTTACTTTATGTATACGCAAAAAATATAAGAATACACCTATCTTTATATTTAAAACCAATTATTTATTTTAAACAAAAGTGGTTCCGCCAGATTAACTATCAGTCATAAAAATGTAAAATTATAATATTTTGGTGCATTCCTTTGTCCTTTTCACCCAAACCTTTAAAAGTACCCGCGCGAGCGAGACGTCATGTAAAACGTGAAGTGAAGTAAAATGACAGTCGGCCATCGGACTGCGCGCACCGTGCATCGTCTTTGCAAATATGTGCAAAATTCAAACATAATAACGGTCGAGTGAACTTAAAATAACCTAATTTGAGATATCTCATAAATACTATAAAATAAAACTATGCCATAACGGGACATTTTTACCCAACCACAATAAAATTTAAAGTGAAGTGTTTATGATCGCGCCGACCGGGAAGCTCTGGTGTGTCCGGGAATTTGTAAGTACTTTCCTGTTTTCTCCGATCCCTTTTCTTTTGTTAGATAGCACCAATTATGTAGCTTCTTCATAACCTAGATCTACAGTCCACGAAAATTACGATATAACTTAACCTGGCGCGACCATATAGTGGTACCTTCTAACCGGATATTTCCAGTAGCTATTTCCTTGTTAGAATACTTGTATAGGCTCTAATAAGTGAAATAATATTCATTGCGAATATCCTAATACCTAATTTAAATTGTTAAATATAGGAATTCGACAATTGCGTCGTAAACTTCCTTTGTCTAAATACTGGCATAAAACGCATATTTGCATTGAGCTAGCGTTTTCCCCAGTTAGGCAAACTAATTATCTACACATATTTATGTATTTTTGATAAATATTTGTGTATTTAAGTATAAATTAACAATTTAAATTATTATAAAACCCATTCACTTTAATTTTACCCGCTTCTTAAAAAAGTGCGTAGTATCTTATATTCTACGACATAAGTTCGAGATTCGTTTGTATGGGACTCGAACACTGTGAGTTGTCACTTTATTCGATCGCTGCATAGCTCGTTGAATCTATTCACCGGGTCGATATAACCCGACCGCGTGCGATTGTTCGCTCGCGTGGTCACTCACCGTTCATATAACATACTTACTTAATTTATCCGTATTTATTGTTTGGCTTACAGCGACATCTTACATTGTCGTAACTTAAAACATTTATTTACGTATCTTACATTATTTATACCATAACCTTTAACTGTTGATTAACTTTATTTAAAATGCCGCCTAAGAATGATCCTAAAGCTAGTGACATTCAAGATCCCAAGTTGTCTATATTACTTGCAAAACGTGAAGCTATATTTGGAATTATGAAAAATGTATACGACTTATCACGTGAAATTGACGTTTATACGAGTGCAGACAAGAGGGAACATTTTCTTGATGAATCCTCACAGATTGATTCTTTGCGTGAAAAATATGAATTAATTGTTGATGATTATAATTCTCGATTATTGAGTTTGGATGCCGATGCAAAACCTGATTACAACTGTCTGTACGCGTTTGAGACATTGTATAGTAGGGTAAAAAGAGTTCATGCGAAATGTTCAACTTCTGATTCATCACAAAATCAAAATAGCCCCGCGCTGCAAAAATGTAAGCCTAAATTAGCCCCTATATCAATTTTAGATTTTGACGGGGATATAAAATCCTTTCAGATGTTCTATACGACTTTTAAATCGGTAGTTGACGATAATCAGTTGTTATCAGACGCCGAGAAACTATTTTATCTATTACCGAAACTAAAAGGGAAGGCAAAGGCTGCAATCGCAGGGATTTCGCCATGTGCTGAAAATTATCAGCTGATTTTACAAACACTTGTCAATCGTTTTGATGACAAACGGATGTTGGCTTCCGCATATCTAAACGAATTATTTCGTTATAAAGGTTTCCAATCTCCCTCCGCGACTAATTTCGAATCTTTTATAGACCAGTTTGCTGGCGCTGTAAGCGCTTTAAAAAATCTTAAATTAGAGAATTTAGCTGATCTAATTATATTGCATATAGCTACACAAAAGATAGACTCGGAAACTGTACGCGCCTTCGAAATTGATTGTGGGAAGAAAATACCTAACTTCGACGAGTTTGTGGAATTCATCACAACTCGCGCTAAGGTATTTGAGCGTACCAGTACGAACGTCACTAATACTTCAAATTCACGTCAAAATAAAAATACTAAACAGCCAAACAACGGAACTTCTGGCAGTGCGCCGAAGTATCAGGCTTATGTGAGCACAGTCAAAAAGCCTACTTCTAAATGTCTGTGCAAAAATAGTTCACATACACATCTTTATATGTGTGCTGATTTTAATAAATTATTAACTCCTCAGGAACGTTTTCAATGCGTTAAAGAGAAGAATGCGTGTGTCAACTGCTTAGCCATTGGATTGCATAAAACCTCACGGTGTCCTCTTCCTCCTCAGTGTTCTTGCAACTTAAGGCATAACTCAAAATTGCACTTTAACCAGAGTGAGGAACAGACCCACGCGTCTCAGTCACATACAGAAGCGTCGTCTCAGCAAATACCTAAACCTGCTGTTACTGCATCGCCGCCCGTGGCGAGCGAACGTGTAGATATAACTTTATGTACTACAAACGCTTACTCGTCCACTAGCGCCGCGCAGGAATACAATAGCAATTGCGCAGGCGACAGTCGATCTACTGTTTTATTAGCGACTGCACAGGTTTTTGCATACGATGCTTGTGGTACGCGACAAATCATTCGCATCTTATTTGACAGTGCGTCTCAGGCAGACTTCATCTCGAGAAAATGTGCCGACCGTTTAGGCTTAAAAATCAATAACACAGAACGTACTATCGTGAAGGGGTTCGGTGGGATTGAAAAAGCTGTACAATCTAACACGGTTAATTTAAAAATTTATTCGCGTTTTAATGATAACATAAACTTTAATATTTCGCCACTTATTGTTGACAAAGTGACGGATAAGTTACCTACGGCTGTGGTAGATACGTCTGTCCTATCGCAGTTGAACGGTATTCAACTTGCTGATGAAAGTTTCGGTGTACCTGATGAGATCGATGCGCTGATAGGAGCTTCCCTATTCCCGCATTTGCTTCTCCCCGACGACGTTCATACGTCTCGTCGCGAACCGTCGGTACCCATGAAACTGAATTCGGTCTTTGGTGTCGTGCTAATAGGCAAAGCGCCTACGATACCAATTATAAATGCTCATTCGGCCTTGACATGTTGTTTCGTTCAAGAGCCTGCTATTGACTCTTTAGTCAAGCGCTTCTGGGAACTCGAAGAGCTGCCCTCCGCTTCTGTTCAACATCCTGATGATGAAGAATGTGAGGCCTTCTATAGTTCGACTACAGTCCGTGATCCTGTTACTGGCAGATACGTTGTCGGCCTGCCATTTAACGGTGATATATGTTCCCTAGGGAATTCTATGGACGTAGCTAAAAAACGTTACGCATGCCTTGAAAGAAAGCCTCGAGCTTCTCCAAAATTAAGGTCTGCATATAACGACGTTATAAAAGGTTATCTCGCGAAAGAGAATATTTCTCCCGCGCCTAATTATAATTGTCTAGACCTAAAATTGAGATTCGTGGATGATTCATGCCGCACCAGCCCAGGAAAGGCATTAAACCATCTGCTATACTCTGGGAAAAATTTAAAAGGTCCGTTTAAAATAATTATAAATTTCCGCCTGTACACTATAGCACTGACATCTTATTGCCGCGACCAGTTTCTTCAAATCATAATGCGCGAAGCTGATCATCGCTATCAATGCTTTTTATATCGGTTCAATCTTCAAGACCCTTTCGTAATGTATCAGTTCAACCGAGTCTGCTTTGGCCTCACTTCGAGTCCGTTCCATGCATTGCGCACGGTAAGGCAACTCGTAGAAGACGACGGCGCTAAATATCCACAAGCGAGTAACATTGTGCTGCCTGCGCTATATATGGATGACGTTGCCTTTTCGCTTCCTTGCGAAAAAGAGGCAATCATTGCATCGCGACAAATGATTGACCTCTTCAAAGGTGCACAGTGGGAATTGGTAAAATGGAATAGTAATTCTCCCGACGTTTTAGATAACCTTCCTGCGTCACATAAAGTTTCTACTGAAGTAAAGTTTGATAAAGCCACGAACCATAAGATATTTGGTTTACATTGGCCCCCTGAAGAAGACTTATTCTTTTTCAAAGTTTCTGAGCCTGAAGATGCGACGTGCAATAAACGTTTCGTCTTATTGACGGCGATTTACGCCCATATAAGCTCTCCTTCCGGTAGCATCATACGACTCGTCTATGCGAAAAGCAAAGTTTCGCCGACGAAGCCATATTCGATCTTACGTCTGGAGTTATTAGGAGGTGTCTTGCTGTCGAAATTGCTTTACACAGTTCGTGACAGTTACGATGAACGCATCCCAATCAAGGCGAAAAATGCATATCTCGATTCTAAAAATGCTTTATATTGGATAAAAGGCTCACCGCATAGATGGAAGACTTTTGTAGCGGATCGAGTTATTCAAATAACAGAAAACATCCCCCCTGATAATTTCTATTACTCCCCAGGCATTGAGAACTCTGCTGATATTAAATCCAGAGTTATCATACCTGAAAAACTTAGTTCACGCTCCTTGTGGCTTCATGACCCACCGTGGGCTTCTTTACCCACTTCTCATTGGCCACTCCAAACTCTAGATGGAGAGTCTATTGAAGACATGCCTAAACAAAAGGTTTTGAGCCATGCTGTTTGTACGGCTGTAAAGCAGTGCACTCTACATGAACTTGTTCTTCGTACCTCTTTGATAAACAAGCTTCTACGTTTGATTCTATATATTTGCAGATTCGCAATTTTATTGCTCTATCTCAATACTTTAATATTAATTGCTCCTGATTTAAAATTTGTTGAATTTTCAGCTCTTAAGCTAAGTCGAATCCTGCAGACAGGGCCTTTGCTTTCCCAGCCTGCGACTGATGTCAGTTCAGACAAAGTCAACTTACTTGGCACGCGTTCGCTAATGGATGAAATAGTTAAGCTTTTGGCAATCGTGGAGAATATGCATCCTTCGGAAGATGGCATTACCCGAGTAGCAACTGTGAGGATTTCTGGGAAAACTTACCTGCGTCCAGTTACTCGCTTATGCCCACTTCCGACTCAATAAATTATAAATATAGCTTCATAGTTTAACATAAATTTATACTATAATAATATCTTATCCATACATATCATTATATTTTTCACATTTTGTATAATATTACTTACACTTATACGCATTGCGCGTTTTCCTTTCATGTAGAGACGTCTCTACTCTCTACCCTATGGGATTTTTTCTTAAAGGTACCCTTTAAGGGCGGGTGGAAATGGTTCCGCCAGATTAACTATCAGTCATAAAAATGTAAAATTATAATATTTTGGTGCATTCCTTTGTCCTTTTCACCCAAACCTTTAAAAGTACCCGCGCGAGCGAGACGTCATGTAAAACGTGAAGTGAAGTAAAATGACAGTCGGCCATCGGACTGCGCGCACCGTGCATCGTCTTTGCAAATATGTGCAAAATTCAAACATAATAACGGTCGAGTGAACTTAAAATAACCTAATTTGAGATATCTCATAAATACTATAAAATAAAACTATGCCATAACGGGACATTTTTACCCAACCACAATAAAATTTAAAGTGAAGTGTTTATGATCGCGCCGACCGGGAAGCTCTGGTGTGTCCGGGAATTTGTAAGTACTTTCCTGTTTTCTCCGATCCCTTTTCTTTTGTTAGATAGCACCAATTATGTAGCTTCTTCATAACCTAGATCTACAGTCCACGAAAATTACGATATAACTTAACCTGGCGCGACCAAAAAGTAATGTGGGTTACTAAATTGAATATTATTTATTCATTTCTAAAAAAATATAGGAATGGAACGCCACTGCGTTTATTTCGTTCATCTGTTGAAACTTGACTTGTGTTCTGAGGTTGACTCTTGTGGTTGTCCGTGGTAAACAACAAAAATACAGCTCTGTTTTGTGTTTAAACTTAATTTGTGAGAAATGGATTCGGAAGGCGTAAGTATTCAATTACTGAATGTATAGATACCTATTAATATTATGTACATAAAAAGATTTCCGTTCACTAAAGTTGAGTGTGATGTAAAGAATGTTGTATTATAGTAAGTTCGAATGAGATAGTTTTTTCGGTTTTTCGACGTAAATTGATGTTACTTGCAAGTTGCAATGTGAGTTCTAACTATGGTTCCGATTCAGAATAAAATAGTTGAGGAGGTGTCCAAATCCGGGATTTAAAACTTTAATTTTTCAAAAAGTTCAACAAAAATCACTTTGTCATAATACTCAAAAATCGCTTTCATATACCGATATATTAAACCTTTGTTTGGATTATGTCGTCGATGTACCATTAGCGCATACAAAGCGGTTCGCTTCGTCCTTTTCCATACGTATGGCCCTCCTTCCTCCTTGGTCGTCCTCTTCATTACTGAAGGTCGTGTCCGCACTGCAGTTCCTTCGATATGTTCTTCACCATGTCTCTCCATACGTTTCGATCTTCGGCTTTTCTGATGGCTGTTGCGAAAGGAAGGCCTGTGAGTGATTTCACCTGGTCAGACCAGGCTAGTTGCGGCCGCGTGGTCTCTTCCCCTCTACTTTGCCCACAACTATACGTATGGCAAGGGTTTTGAATGCTCTCCCGAAATCTGTGATTCCGGTATCGTACAACCCAGGTGCCTTTAAAAGAAGTGTGAAGCAACTTCTAGGTAAACGCACGTATCATAAAATAAAAATAAAAATAAAAATAGCCTTTATTCCGAAATTATTGAGACATGTCACATACAAATTCCGTCATATATTATCGTTGCATAATGTCTACAAAATACAATAAAGTCAAAGAATTACAAAATTATCTATAGAATAAAAATATTATAAAATGTCCCGAGTTTCGAATTGCCTATTGGCAAAGGCCTCCTCTAGCTGTTTCCACTGTGTTCTGTCGTGTGCAACTCTGCGCCAATTTGGTCCCGCAGTCTGTTTTATCTCATCTTCCCATCTCCTGAATGGTCTGCCTCTGTTTCTCTTGGCATCCCGCGGGTACCAGTTAGTCACAATTGTGCTCCACTTTGCTTGTTTGTCCCTCTGAGAGTGTCCACGTAAACGCACGTATCATGGTCAAGCGTAAAAAAATATGTGGTGCTACTTCATCCATTTCCTTTGCCCCCCACAGAGCTGGAAGAAGAGGAAGAAGAAGAGGAGATCTCCGAAGAGGAGCTGACGGATGATATGCTGACAGATCCCGAGCTCGACGCGCTGGACCCGGAAGAGAAGAAGATGCGTCGCAAGATGAGAAGAGAAGGTATGTTTCTGTAGCCAAACGGCAACAAGTCTTTTAACAATCGACATATACTTACCCTGAACGGCGCAAAAAAATGTCACCAGTTCATCGGTGCCAAAAATGCTTGTTTTGCCACCAACAGTAAGACCACGCTGTAGCTTTCTCAGCGGCCACCTATAGAATTTTGACTGAGGGCGCTACTGTTTGCTTGGATAAAAAGGTTTACGTAAAGCGTTCGAATATCGTGCCCATATCGTGAGGTTTCTTGTCGGTGCTCTTGACTCAATTTTTTTTAGGGTCCCGTATACAAAGGGTCAAACGAGACCCTATTACTTATTGTTTATTGTTTATTTGTAGATTAGCTTACATGTTACAGTATTTTAACATTAACATGTGGCCCTGTCAGGGCGTTGCTAACAATATTAATATAACAATTATACATTACAACAATTTTACAATTTATTTTATGCAAGCAAATTTTACAATTTAATTATTTTCTAAATATAAAATTAGTAATATGAAATTAAAATATATAATAATTAGTCAATGAAAGTACACGACAGCAAGTATAATTCAATTCAAGGAGGTCAAATAATAATAATTAGTCAATACAACAAGCAGTGGAGTAAAGATTAGAATGTCAAGATAATAATTATGTATTCCTAAAATTTAAGTCGATCAAAGTTGGTTACAGTACTGTCACAAATTTAAATCAGTGCAAATTATATTAATTAATAGATAATAGTCAGAAATTACGAGAATAGCATAAGATAAATTTGTAGTCCATGTTAATAAAACATAATTCCTGCTATTGAGGTCTAGATGTAAGGAGTATTACTTTTGGGCCTGCAGTAACTCATCGATGTCATAAAAACAGTTATATACGAGCCATTGCTTAAGTTTCTTCTTAAAAGTAGTATTGTTTGTTTCGTCTGTAATATAATTTGGGATTTTATTATAAATATTTACTCACTTAACTTAGACTCCGCCGTCCGCCCGTCCGTCTGTAACCAGGCTGTATCTCTTGAACCGCGACAGTTAGATAGTTGAAATTTTCACAGATGATGTATTTCTGTTGCCGCTATAACAAAAAATACTATAAACAGAATAAAATAAATATCACATGGGGCTCGGTGTCCTTGTCAAAATATTCCCCACGGGAAAGAATAGCACTATTTATAGAAGTATCAAATTAGTTTAGTTTAGAAATTAGGCACAACAGAATCGGCACCAATACCGGTTTGCGATGTTTGCGTATACCTTATCACTCATACGTATAGGTCCAAGGTATTAAAACGTGTCGTACACTGTAGGGTCCAGCTTATCGCTTGAAAATAGTAAATTCCAATATAAGTGCGGAAAGTTTGTCATTTCTCTACGAGTCCCGGTTTGTTGACCCAAGCCGAAGGCGAGGGTCAACTATAAGGACGAGTAAAAATGACAATTCCGCACGTGCATTGAACGACGTTTTTTAATACATTTGCGAAAAAAAAATTGGTTTTACGTGTTTGCCTGCTCCGTGTTTGCATGCCGTGTTCGTGTTCATGCGCTCCTGGTGCGCCCGCTCCGGTGCCGCGTAGGAGGAAAACACAAAAGCACTAGTGCGGAAAAGAATAACTTTGCGCAGGCTAAACACACATGGAAATGTGAACTTTTTGAGCAAATGTATTAAAAACTCCATTAGCAACTATTTCAGGAGAAGCTAAACCGCGAGAAGGCGCACCAGGCGCGGAAGGTGCTCGAGGAGAAGAAGGCGGAGCTGCAGAGAACCAAGTGAGCTAATACACATATTACAAACTATATAAGGTGGTATCAAATTTTACTGCCACCGTTCCAGGAAGTGAATGTGCCATACTTACACACTTCAATAGTGAAGAAATCTCAGTCCCCGGGCTCAATTTTTTTTAATTAAACATTATGAACATATCGCATCATGTTGCATAAACACGTCCATCAGTCAAACTTGAGTACATGTTTAGTACAGTTATCGCCTCGTAACGGAAATCAGCTGTTTGGGCGCGGCGTGAGAGCGTTGACCTTGGGTTGCGACGTAATTTTTAATTTAAAAAAAAATTGAGCCTGGGGACTGAGATTCCTTCACTATTGAAGTGTATACAATATATGGCAGATTCACCTCCTGGAACGGTGGCAGATAATTTGACACCACCACATATAGCGGGACAGATTAATTTGTTTTGCTATAATCCGCTACTTGAAAAGAATCTGTATGGTACAATATGCAGGAACACCGCCCACATGGCAAACCACACACAATTCTTCCAACGCTTTCTTCGAAGCACGTTTTGTCCCGACACCTGGACTTAGGAGACGTTGAGTGTTGACTTCATTATGCGAATCGTAGTTGAGAAGTCAACATCTCCTAACTATTTATGAAACATCTTCCAGAAAGCAACAAGAAGAGCTCAAGGAGAAGCTGCAGCGGCTTGAGTCGAAGGTGCTGGTGGGCGGAGAGAACCTGCTGGACAAGGCGGAGAGCCAGCGCCGACTGCTGGAGCAGGCCGCCAAGGAGCTGGAGCTGCGCAAGCTGAACGAGCTGCGGCTGCAGCAGGACTTGCAGAAGAAAGAGGTATGATCTGTTCATTGAGGGGGTGCTGGTGCAGTCGAAGATGACGGTGGGCGGAGAGAACCTGCTGGACAAGGCGGAGAGCCAGCGCCGACTGCTGGAGCAGGCCGCCAAGGAGCTGGAGCTGCGCAAGCTGAACGAGCTGCGGCTGCAGCAGGACTTGCAGAAGAAAGAGGTATGATCTGTTCATTGAGGGGGTGCTGGTGCAGTCGAAGATGACGGTGGGCGGAGAGAACCTGCTGGACAAGGCGGAGAGCCAGCGCCGACTGCTGGAGCAGGCCGCCAAGGAGCTGGAGCTGCGCAAGCTGAACGAGCTGCGGCTGCAGCAGGACTTGCAGAAGAAAGAGGTATGATCTGTTCATTGAGGGGGTGCTGGTGCAGTCGAAGATGACGGTGGGCGGAGAGAACCTGCTGGACAAGGCGGAGAGCCAGCGCCCACTGCTGGAGCAGGCCGCCAAGGAGCTGAAGAGGGAGAGACTTGCAGAAGAAAGAGGTACGACCTGTTTAGTATAATATCAGACCATGATGACACGCGTACTCCTTACAGAGCTTTAATAGCCTCCTCAATCCACAAATCGACGTACTCAGCAGCACCATGTCGTCTGCGTAACTTAAATTATTCACACATACCTCATCAACATGACAACCGACATGCTACTGCTGAGCGCTACGATCAACCCGATTATGTATACGTTGAACAGAATAGGAGATGATAACCCACCCTGTCTGACGCCACATTCGAGGCGATTTGAGTCCGACATTGCCCCCGTCCAGCGAACGCTATGTTGGGCGGTGTTCTGCAACAGACGCGTTTGGTCGCGTCCGACGTGACGCTGTAAGTGGCCTATGAATGCTTACAATGCAAATGTACGGGTGCCATCTGTTACAGACCACCGCCACTAGAGGATGCTAATGAAGGGCGCTGGTACAGTCGCAGGAATCCTAACGATTCGACGGTTTCTTACACTTTAGATGTTCGAATACTCTTGCGTGTGTACAATATTCTTGTTTTATCCAGGCCGAACGTCTCGACCTCGAGGAGCGCTACTCCAGCCTGCAGGAAGAGAACGCGGCGAAGACGCGCAAGCTGAAGCGCGCGGTGCAGCTCCTCAACTCGGCCAAGGCGGAGCTCGCCGACCAGCAGCGCGAGCAGCAGCGCGAGATGGAGGGCATCCTCGACGGAGTGCGGGCGCTGCGGCGCGAGCTGCAGCTGGCCGACCTGGTGCTCGACGCGTACATACCCAAGGAGTACCAGGTGCGGCGCTGATACACAATAGAACAGACCAGCAGCGCGAGCAGCAGCGCGAGATGGAGGGCATCCTCGACGGAGTGCGGGCGCTGCGGCGCGAGCTGCAGCTGGCCGACCTGGTGCTCGACGCGTACATACCCAAGGAGTACCAGGTGCGGCGCTGATACACAATAGAACAGACCAGCAGCGCGAGCAGCAGCGCGAGATGGAGGGCATCCTCGACGGAGTGCGGGCGCTGCGGCGCGAGCTGCAGCTGGCCGACCTGGTGCTCGACGCGTACATACCCAAGGAGTACCAGGTGCGGCGCTGATACACAATAGAACAGACCAGCAGCGCGAGCAGCAGCGCGAGATGGAGGGCATCCTCGACGGAGTGCGGGCGCTGCGGCGCGAGCTGCAGCTGGCCGACCTGGTGCTCGACGCGTACATACCCAAGGAGTACCAGGTGCGGCGCTGATACACAATAGAACAGACCAGCAGCGCGAGCAGCAGCGCGAGATGGAGGGCATCCTCGACGGAGTGCGGGCGCTGCGGCGCGAGCTGCAGCTGGCCGACCTGGTGCTCGACGCGTACATACCCAAGGAGTACCAGGTGCGGCGCTGATACACAATAGAACAGACCAGCAGCGCGAGCAGCAGCGCGAGATGGAGGGCATCCTCGACGGAGTGCGGGCGCTGCGGCGCGAGCTGCAGCTGGCCGACCTGGTGCTCGACGCGTACATACCCAAGGAGTACCAGGTGCGGCGCTGATACACAATAGAACAGACCAGCAGCGCGAGCAGCAGCGCGAGATGGAGGGCATCCTCGACGGAGTGCGGGCGCTGCGGCGCGAGCTGCAGCTGGCCGACCTGGTGCTCGACGCGTACATACCCAAGGAGTACCAGGTGCGGCGCTGATACACAATAGAACAGACCAGCAGCGCGAGCAGCAGCGCGAGATGGAGGGCATCCTCGACGGAGTGCGGGCGCTGCGGCGCGAGCTGCAGCTGGCCGACCTGGTGCTCGACGCGTACATACCCAAGGAGTACCAGGTGCGGCGCTGATACACAATAGAACAGACCAGCAGCGCGAGCAGCAGCGCGAGATGGAGGGCATCCTCGACGGAGTGCGGGCGCTGCGGCGCGAGCTGCAGCTGGCCGACCTGGTGCTCGACGCGTACATACCCAAGGAGTACCAGGTGCGGCGCTGATACACAATAGAACAGACCAGCAGCGCGAGCAGCAGCGCGAGATGGAGGGCATCCTCGACGGAGTGCGGGCGCTGCGGCGCGAGCTGCAGCTGGCCGACCTGGTGCTCGACGCGTACATACCCAAGGAGTACCAGGTGCGGCGCTGATACACAATAGAACAGACCAGCAGCGCGAGCAGCAGCGCGAGATGGAGGGCATCCTCGACGGAGTGCGGGCGCTGCGGCGCGAGCTGCAGCTGGCCGACCTGGTGCTCGACGCGTACATACCCAAGGAGTACCAGGTGCGGCGCTGATACACAATAGAACAGACCAGCAGCGCGAGCAGCAGCGCGAGATGGAGGGCATCCTCGACGGAGTGCGGGCGCTGCGGCGCGAGCTGCAGCTGGCCGACCTGGTGCTCGACGCGTACATACCCAAGGAGTACCAGGTGCGGCGCTGATACACAATAGAACAGACCAGCAGCGCGAGCAGCAGCGCGAGATGGAGGGCATCCTCGACGGAGTGCGGGCGCTGCGGCGCGAGCTGCAGCTGGCCGACCTGGTGCTCGACGCGTACATACCCAAGGAGTACCAGGTGCGGCGCTGATACACAATAGAACAGACCAGCAGCGCGAGCAGCAGCGCGAGATGGAGGGCATCCTCGACGGAGTGCGGGCGCTGCGGCGCGAGCTGCAGCTGGCCGACCTGGTGCTCGACGCGTACATACCCAAGGAGTACCAGGTGCGGCGCTGATACACAATAGAACAGACCAGCAGCGCGAGCAGCAGCGCGAGATGGAGGGCATCCTCGACGGAGTGCGGGCGCTGCGGCGCGAGCTGCAGCTGGCCGACCTGGTGCTCGACGCGTACATACCCAAGGAGTACCAGGTGCGGCGCTGATACACAATAGAACAGACCAGCAGCGCGAGCAGCAGCGCGAGATGGAGGGCATCCTCGACGGAGTGCGGGCGCTGCGGCGCGAGCTGCAGCTGGCCGACCTGGTGCTCGACGCGTACATACCCAAGGAGTACCAGGTGCGGCGCTGATACACAATAGAACAGACCAGCAGCGCGAGCAGCAGCGCGAGATGGAGGGCATCCTCGACGGAGTGCGGGCGCTGCGGCGCGAGCTGCAGCTGGCCGACCTGGTGCTCGACGCGTACATACCCAAGGAGTACCAGGTGCGGCGCTGATACACAATAGAACAGACCAGCAGCGCGAGCAGCAGCGCGAGATGGAGGGCATCCTCGACGGAGTGCGGGCGCTGCGGCGCGAGCTGCAGCTGGCCGACCTGGTGCTCGACGCGTACATACCCAAGGAGTACCAGGTGCGGCGCTGATACACAATAGAACAGACCAGCAGCGCGAGCAGCAGCGCGAGATGGAGGGCATCCTCGACGGAGTGCGGGCGCTGCGGCGCGAGCTGCAGCTGGCCGACCTGGTGCTCGACGCGTACATACCCAAGGAGTACCAGGTGCGGCGCTGATACACAATAGAACAGACCAGCAGCGCGAGCAGCAGCGCGAGATGGAGGGCATCCTCGACGGAGTGCGGGCGCTGCGGCGCGAGCTGCAGCTGGCCGACCTGGTGCTCGACGCGTACATACCCAAGGAGTACCAGGTGCGGCGCTGATACACAATAGAACAGACCAGCAGCGCGAGCAGCAGCGCGAGATGGAGGGCATCCTCGACGGAGTGCGGGCGCTGCGGCGCGAGCTGCAGCTGGCCGACCTGGTGCTCGACGCGTACATACCCAAGGAGTACCAGGTGCGGCGCTGATACACAATAGAACAGACCAGCAGCGCGAGCAGCAGCGCGAGATGGAGGGCATCCTCGACGGAGTGCGGGCGCTGCGGCGCGAGCTGCAGCTGGCCGACCTGGTGCTCGACGCGTACATACCCAAGGAGTACCAGGTGCGGCGCTGATACACAATAGAACAGACCAGCAGCGCGAGCAGCAGCGCGAGATGGAGGGCATCCTCGACGGAGTGCGGGCGCTGCGGCGCGAGCTGCAGCTGGCCGACCTGGTGCTCGACGCGTACATACCCAAGGAGTACCAGGTGCGGCGCTGATACACAATAGAACAGACCAGCAGCGCGAGCAGCAGCGCGAGATGGAGGGCATCCTCGACGGAGTGCGGGCGCTGCGGCGCGAGCTGCAGCTGGCCGACCTGGTGCTCGACGCGTACATACCCAAGGAGTACCAGGTGCGGCGCTGATACACAATAGAACAGACCAGCAGCGCGAGCAGCAGCGCGAGATGGAGGGCATCCTCGACGGAGTGCGGGCGCTGCGGCGCGAGCTGCAGCTGGCCGACCTGGTGCTCGACGCGTACATACCCAAGGAGTACCAGGTGCGGCGCTGATACACAATAGAACAGACCAGCAGCGCGAGCAGCAGCGCGAGATGGAGGGCATCCTCGACGGAGTGCGGGCGCTGCGGCGCGAGCTGCAGCTGGCCGACCTGGTGCTCGACGCGTACATACCCAAGGAGTACCAGGTGCGGCGCTGATACACAATAGAACAGACCAGCAGCGCGAGCAGCAGCGCGAGATGGAGGGCATCCTCGACGGAGTGCGGGCGCTGCGGCGCGAGCTGCAGCTGGCCGACCTGGTGCTCGACGCGTACATACCCAAGGAGTACCAGGTGCGGCGCTGATACACAATAGAACAGACCAGCAGCGCGAGCAGCAGCGCGAGATGGAGGGCATCCTCGACGGAGTGCGGGCGCTGCGGCGCGAGCTGCAGCTGGCCGACCTGGTGCTCGACGCGTACATACCCAAGGAGTACCAGGTGCGGCGCTGATACACAATAGAACAGACCAGCAGCGCGAGCAGCAGCGCGAGATGGAGGGCATCCTCGACGGAGTGCGGGCGCTGCGGCGCGAGCTGCAGCTGGCCGACCTGGTGCTCGACGCGTACATACCCAAGGAGTACCAGGTGCGGCGCTGATACACAATAGAACAGACCAGCAGCGCGAGCAGCAGCGCGAGATGGAGGGCATCCTCGACGGAGTGCGGGCGCTGCGGCGCGAGCTGCAGCTGGCCGACCTGGTGCTCGACGCGTACATACCCAAGGAGTACCAGGTGCGGCGCTGATACACAATAGAACAGACCAGCAGCGCGAGCAGCAGCGCGAGATGGAGGGCATCCTCGACGGAGTGCGGGCGCTGCGGCGCGAGCTGCAGCTGGCCGACCTGGTGCTCGACGCGTACATACCCAAGGAGTACCAGGTGCGGCGCTGATACACAATAGAACAGACCAGCAGCGCGAGCAGCAGCGCGAGATGGAGGGCATCCTCGACGGAGTGCGGGCGCTGCGGCGCGAGCTGCAGCTGGCCGACCTGGTGCTCGACGCGTACATACCCAAGGAGTACCAGGTGCGGCGCTGATACACAATAGAACAGACCAGCAGCGCGAGCAGCAGCGCGAGATGGAGGGCATCCTCGACGGAGTGCGGGCGCTGCGGCGCGAGCTGCAGCTGGCCGACCTGGTGCTCGACGCGTACATACCCAAGGAGTACCAGGTGCGGCGCTGATACACAATAGAACAGACCAGCAGCGCGAGCAGCAGCGCGAGATGGAGGGCATCCTCGACGGAGTGCGGGCGCTGCGGCGCGAGCTGCAGCTGGCCGACCTGGTGCTCGACGCGTACATACCCAAGGAGTACCAGGTGCGGCGCTGATACACAATAGAACAGACCAGCAGCGCGAGCAGCAGCGCGAGATGGAGGGCATCCTCGACGGAGTGCGGGCGCTGCGGCGCGAGCTGCAGCTGGCCGACCTGGTGCTCGACGCGTACATACCCAAGGAGTACCAGGTGCGGCGCTGATACACAATAGAACAGACCAGCAGCGCGAGCAGCAGCGCGAGATGGAGGGCATCCTCGACGGAGTGCGGGCGCTGCGGCGCGAGCTGCAGCTGGCCGACCTGGTGCTCGACGCGTACATACCCAAGGAGTACCAGGTGCGGCGCTGATACACAATAGAACAGACCAGCAGCGCGAGCAGCAGCGCGAGATGGAGGGCATCCTCGACGGAGTGCGGGCGCTGCGGCGCGAGCTGCAGCTGGCCGACCTGGTGCTCGACGCGTACATACCCAAGGAGTACCAGGTGCGGCGCTGATACACAATAGAACAGACCAGCAGCGCGAGCAGCAGCGCGAGATGGAGGGCATCCTCGACGGAGTGCGGGCGCTGCGGCGCGAGCTGCAGCTGGCCGACCTGGTGCTCGACGCGTACATACCCAAGGAGTACCAGGTGCCTTGTCCTCACGAATGTTAGCCGCGAGTGTAGGTCTGCGGATGTTAGCCAATTTGTTTGTTTGCTGATTGATTGATTTGTTGTTTGTCTGATTGAGTAATGAAATAATCTGGAAATATTCATTATCCCTGTACTTTTCTTAATTTGCAGGCGCTGATCGAGCAGTACGTGCACTGGAACGAGCAGCTGGGCGAGTGGCAGGTCAAGTGCGTGGCGTACACCGGCAACAACATGGCGCCGCGGCTGCAGCACCACAAGACCACCGCGCACGTGCGTATCATTGTACTCATCTCGGTCGGCGGGCGCTGATCGAGCAGTACGTGCACTGGAACGAGCAGCTGGGCGAGTGGCAGGTCAAGTGCGTGGCGTACACCGGCAACAACATGGCGCCGCGGCTGCAGCACCACAAGACCACCGCGCACGTGCGTATCATTGTACTCATCTCGGTCGGCGGGCGCTGATCGAGCAGTACGTGCACTGGAACGAGCAGCTGGGCGAGTGGCAGGTCAAGTGCGTGGCGTACACCGGCAACAACATGGCGCCGCGGCTGCAGCACCACAAGACCACCGCGCACGTGCGTATCATTGTACTCATCTCGGTCGGCGGGCGCTGATCGAGCAGTACGTGCACTGGAACGAGCAGCTGGGCGAGTGGCAGGTCAAGTGCGTGGCGTACACCGGCAACAACATGGCGCCGCGGCTGCAGCACCACAAGACCACCGCGCACGTGCGTATCATTGTACTCATCTCGGTCGGCGGGCGCTGATCGAGCAGTACGTGCACTGGAACGAGCAGCTGGGCGAGTGGCAGGTCAAGTGCGTGGCGTACACCGGCAACAACATGGCGCCGCGGCTGCAGCACCACAAGACCACCGCGCACGTGCGTATCATTGTACTCATCTCGGTCGGCGGGCGCTGATCGAGCAGTACGTGCACTGGAACGAGCAGCTGGGCGAGTGGCAGGTCAAGTGCGTGGCGTACACCGGCAACAACATGGCGCCGCGGCTGCAGCACCACAAGACCACCGCGCACGTGCGTATCATTGTACTCATCTCGGTCGGCGGGCGCTGATCGAGCAGTACGTGCACTGGAACGAGCAGCTGGGCGAGTGGCAGGTCAAGTGCGTGGCGTACACCGGCAACAACATGGCGCCGCGGCTGCAGCACCACAAGACCACCGCGCACGTGCGTATCATTGTACTCATCTCGGTCGGCGGGCGCTGATCGAGCAGTACGTGCACTGGAACGAGCAGCTGGGCGAGTGGCAGGTCAAGTGCGTGGCGTACACCGGCAACAACATGGCGCCGCGGCTGCAGCACCACAAGACCACCGCGCACGTGCGTATCATTGTACTCATCTCGGTCGGCGGGCGCTGATCGAGCAGTACGTGCACTGGAACGAGCAGCTGGGCGAGTGGCAGGTCAAGTGCGTGGCGTACACCGGCAACAACATGGCGCCGCGGCTGCAGCACCACAAGACCACCGCGCACGTGCGTATCATTGTACTCATCTCGGTCGGCGGGCGCTGATCGAGCAGTACGTGCACTGGAACGAGCAGCTGGGCGAGTGGCAGGTCAAGTGCGTGGCGTACACCGGCAACAACATGGCGCCGCGGCTGCAGCACCACAAGACCACCGCGCACGTGCGTATCATTGTACTCATCTCGGTCGGCGGGCGCTGATCGAGCAGTACGTGCACTGGAACGAGCAGCTGGGCGAGTGGCAGGTCAAGTGCGTGGCGTACACCGGCAACAACATGGCGCCGCGGCTGCAGCACCACAAGACCACCGCGCACGTGCGTATCATTGTACTCATCTCGGTCGGCGGGCGCTGATCGAGCAGTACGTGCACTGGAACGAGCAGCTGGGCGAGTGGCAGGTCAAGTGCGTGGCGTACACCGGCAACAACATGGCGCCGCGGCTGCAGCACCACAAGACCACCGCGCACGTGCGTATCATTGTACTCATCTCGGTCGGCGGGCGCTGATCGAGCAGTACGTGCACTGGAACGAGCAGCTGGGCGAGTGGCAGGTCAAGTGCGTGGCGTACACCGGCAACAACATGGCGCCGCGGCTGCAGCACCACAAGACCACCGCGCACGTGCGTATCATTGTACTCATCTCGGTCGGCGGGCGCTGATCGAGCAGTACGTGCACTGGAACGAGCAGCTGGGCGAGTGGCAGGTCAAGTGCGTGGCGTACACCGGCAACAACATGGCGCCGCGGCTGCAGCACCACAAGACCACCGCGCACGTGCGTATCATTGTACTCATCTCGGTCGGCGGGCGCTGATCGAGCAGTACGTGCACTGGAACGAGCAGCTGGGCGAGTGGCAGGTCAAGTGCGTGGCGTACACCGGCAACAACATGGCGCCGCGGCTGCAGCACCACAAGACCACCGCGCACGTGCGTATCATTGTACTCATCTCGGTCGGCGGGCGCTGATCGAGCAGTACGTGCACTGGAACGAGCAGCTGGGCGAGTGGCAGGTCAAGTGCGTGGCGTACACCGGCAACAACATGGCGCCGCGGCTGCAGCACCACAAGACCACCGCGCACGTGCGTATCATTGTACTCATCTCGGTCGGCGGGCGCTGATCGAGCAGTACGTGCACTGGAACGAGCAGCTGGGCGAGTGGCAGGTCAAGTGCGTGGCGTACACCGGCAACAACATGGCGCCGCGGCTGCAGCACCACAAGACCACCGCGCACGTGCGTATCATTGTACTCATCTCGGTCGGCGGGCGCTGATCGAGCAGTACGTGCACTGGAACGAGCAGCTGGGCGAGTGGCAGGTCAAGTGCGTGGCGTACACCGGCAACAACATGGCGCCGCGGCTGCAGCACCACAAGACCACCGCGCACGTGCGTATCATTGTACTCATCTCGGTCGGCGGGCGCTGATCGAGCAGTACGTGCACTGGAACGAGCAGCTGGGCGAGTGGCAGGTCAAGTGCGTGGCGTACACCGGCAACAACATGGCGCCGCGGCTGCAGCACCACAAGACCACCGCGCACGTGCGTATCATTGTACTCATCTCGGTCGGCGGGCGCTGATCGAGCAGTACGTGCACTGGAACGAGCAGCTGGGCGAGTGGCAGGTCAAGTGCGTGGCGTACACCGGCAACAACATGGCGCCGCGGCTGCAGCACCACAAGACCACCGCGCACGTGCGTATCATTGTACTCATCTCTGAGGGTTAGATTTGGAGAATATGATGAGTCACTGAGGGTTAGATCAGATCAGACGAAGACAAATACATTTTTGTACAGCTGTGTTGTGTTTCCTTCTCCCAGATGGAGCCACCGGATCTGTCGGAGCGCTACCTGTCCTACTCGGCGGTGAGTGGTCGCGCCACCAGCCGCCTCGCGCGCCCGCACACCTCGTCCGTGCCGCGCCCGCACACCGCGCTGCGCCAGAGACAGTAGAGACAGGATCTACAAATATCTATGGATTAGTGATGTTCCGGAGATCCGAATCCGTATCCGCGGGAGAAATAAAGTCCGTGTCCGTATCAACGGATATTGATAGAAAACATTCGTATCCGGATCCGTATCTGTATCCGGATCCGGATCCGCGGACATACAATATCTTCGACGATCCGGCACATCACTACTATGGATCAAGAGTTCTACCGTATCAATGTATTTGTGTGAGGAAGTGTTGCTTTGTAGAATTCCATGATGATTAATGAACAACGAAATAATATAGCCGACTCCCTTTATAAACGTAATTGGTTAAGTGCGAGTCTGGCTCATGCACTGAGGGTTCCGTACTATCAAGATCTATTTCAATCAAAACACAATATATTTCGGAGAGTGTGCTCAGGAACTTTTTAATTTGGTTCCTCCGTCATCTTTCTACCATAGAACGGCAAGGCATCGTAAAGGCTTACCCATACATAGTCGACGTACCAATGACGCGTACGAGGCGGTTTGATTCCTCGTTCCTGATACGCACTGCAAAGGCCTGGAACACCCTCCCAGGCAGTGTCTTTCCTGCCACTTACAACCCGGGTGCCTTCAAATCAAGAGTGAATATGCATTTCCTAGGCAAGCGCGTTCCACCTTAGACTGTATCATCACTTTCCATCAGGTGTGATCACAGTCAAGCGCTAGCCTATATAGTATAAAAAAAAAACACCCCTGCCCACCCAATTCAAAACGAGCAAAAAATCATGTTTGTTGTATGGGAGCCCTCCTTAAATATATTATTCTATTTTAATTGAACTGTTTATTTTAAAGTTAATACATATATAAATAAATATTCTGTGAATATTTTAAGCGTTAATTGTTGCCGTTGCCCGTTATCAATATAGAGTTATCAAAAACAAGCAAATGATTAAGTTTTTTGTATGGCAGCCTCCATAAATATTTATTTTATTCTATTGTTTAGTATATATGTTAGAGCGGGAACGGAAATACATCATCTGTGAAAATTCCAGGTATCTAAACTATCACGGTTCAAGAGATACAGCCTGGTGACAGACGGACGGACGACAACGTTTCAGCAATAGGGTCCCGTTTTTATCCTTTGGGCACGGAACACTAAATAGGTACAGAAGGCTTACTCCGCACGATGATTTAAAGAAATACCAACTCTAGCGCTGACACAAAAAGTGCAATTCAGTTCGCAATAGCGCCTGGCCCCGCCCTCTAAATCGACACGCAACAAACACAATGTTGTGGTCTCTTTCTATCGCCTAACTTTATCTCTTACGACGTACTAGGGCAGCCGTAGTCAGACGGCGCGTAAAATAGACCGTACAGAACTAGCGCGTGCAACACCATCTGAAATATTGAGGTCCGGACCCCTACTTGTAGCCGGGACGGTCACGTGATAAGTGAGACTGGACTGCTATGGGTAAGGACCATAGAAACGAACCATTCTACGGGGTGAATCAAAGTTATTTTGTTGTTCATTAATTTTAATGGTTGTTTTTTTTTAATTCAACTATGCTAGTCACATTCCAGTGATGTATTATATTTTGAAGTCACTTTGTATTCTCAGTATTATAGAAAATGTATGGATGCATTAAAAACTCACTATTTAAAAACGATTTTTTTATTAATACTTTTATTAGATATTTTTATTTTGAAATACAATTTTTATACACTTTTATCGATGTTTTATTTTGTACATCTAGATTTTATTAAACTAAGTACCTAAATATGACTAACGGCCGATTTTTCAATTGCCAGATAAAAGTTAATTGAGGAATAAATATTACGTTTTGACAGCTTTTGTATGGCATATGTTTATTTATTCCTCAGATAGCTTAACTGGCGATTGAAAAATCGGCCCTAATTAGAATTCGCTTTTTCGTACAAGCAAACAGTAGCGCCATCTGACAAAATTCTAAAGGTGGCTGCTGAGCGAACTACAGCGTGGCCTTACTGTTGTTGGCAAAACAAGCATCCAAAGCAATCCTCCGAAACTGCTAGACCGATTTTTATTAAATTTCTTGTGTATATTCGTTAGGTCTGAGAATAGGAGTATGTAAAAATATCACATTGATTGTAAATCCTTACATTTTGAAAGAACGTATGCCGATTTTCTTACCCGTTCTTCTCAGTCAAACCAGGTTTCCGACAATAGAGTTCAATTTAAACCCTGTGAATCATAGACCTATGTAAAAAGCATACAATATGTTATCCATCCTATTGATTTTTTCTTGTTTTTGGGTATTTAAAAACATCGCAATAGTAAGTAGCCACATAGATTTTTATATTTTTATAACTCAATGAATCAAAATTTTTGAGTGTATTATTTATAACACTAAATATAATTTTAAAAGTGTACAATGACACTATTCGGTGCTATTCTAAAGAAAGTGCACTCCAAAGACTCAGTGAAGAAGTATAATTCTCCACCGCCTGAAATCGATGTAACTGTTGCGAAGAAGAAAAAGAAAAAACACGTTGATAAGGTGAAAAATCGTGATAATTTTGTGACATCTATACTTCTATACTTTCTTTACTAATATTATACCTACTTATATACAGCTGACTATATACCTACTTATATACAGGTCGACTGGCGTTATATCGAGGTGTTGCGAGGTATCTACAACTCCGCCTCAATGACCGTCCAAGTACAGTCTCAGCGCACAAAACCGATTAACTTACGGAGGGGTGTTAGACAGGGGGATGTTATCTCCCCGAAACTGTTTAACAGTGCACTTGAAGACGTCTTTAAAACGCTGGACTGGAAAAGACGAGGACTAAATATTAATGGGGAATACATCTCGCACCTACGGTTCGCCGACGACGTTGTTATCTTGGCAGAGACTCCTCAGGACCTTGAGGACATGCTGAACAGCCTAAGCCTTTCTTCCAGACGGGTCGGTTTAGGAATTAACGTAGACAAAACCAAGGTCATGTTTAATCAACACGTTGTCCCGAGACAAGTGATCGTCGAAAACGTTGGCATCGAAATTGTCTCTCAATACAATTACCTTGGGCAGACCATTGCGCTAGGCAGAAATAATTTCGATGAAGAAGCCAACAGACGAATACGGCTGGGCTGGGCAGCATTCGGTAAATTGAATCAAGTCTTCTCCTCGTCAATTCCTCAATGCCTGAAAACTAAAGTTTTCAACCAGTGCGTTCTTCCCGTCCTCACGTATGGCGCGGAAACGTGGACACTCACACACGGCCTGATCCACAAATTCAAAGTCGCGCAGCGGGCCATGGAGAGGGCTATGTTAGGAGTTTCCCTGAGGGATAGAATCCGAAATGAGGAGATCCGCAGGAGAACCAAGGTCACTGACATAGCCCAAACCATTAGCAAGCTGAAGTGGCAGTGGGCAGGTCACGCGTGTCGCAGGGGCGATGGCCGGTGGAGCCGAAAAGTCCTGGAGTGGAGACCGCGTACAAGTAAGCGTAGCGTGGGCCTCCTCCAGCTCGTTGGACCGACGACATTAAGCGGGTGGCGGGAAGCGGCTGGATGAGGAAGGCTGAGGACAGGGTGTGGTGGCGCTCACTTGGGAAGGCCTATGTTCAACAGTGGACGTCCGCAGGCTGAAATGATGATATACAGCTGAAGAGTTTGTTTACAATCTCAGGAATTCTGAATTTAAAAATTATTTTTGTGTTGAATATTACATTTTTAAGGAAACCCAATTTCACCTTTAGCGCATTTCGTTATTGAAATTCATGCAAGCGGAGCCGCTTAAAGCAGCTAGTCACAGTATCAATCATTAAAGAACTGTATCAATGTCAAAACATGGCTTTTGAGCAATTGACCTCTAACACAAGTACGCTGGGACTCAGCCTGTCAATGTAAAAATGGAGACACTTGATTTTCGCCATTTTGGCGCTGATTGTTGCGTAACCTGGCGTGAGCGTCCGTGGAACTAAAATAAAATGACATTCAAAACGACGGTCACTTGCAACAAATGTCAATTTAGTGCCGTGGCCCTTCGAGGGGGGCGCTTCAAATCGGCACAAAAAATGAACCGTCAATTGTATAGAATGTTTGATGCAGCGTACTAGTATAATCACTAATTATCTTTTTGATTAGTGTTTTATTCACTTAGGATATAATATAAGGACCTCATTATTACGAATCCGAATTTCATCGCGGAGGGATATATGGCTCGTACAGCTCAGCGGGTTCAAATCCCGCTGCGAGTGAAAGTTTGATTCGTATTTAAATAGTATATAATCACGTTTTGACATTGATACAGTTCTTTGACGATTGATACATTTTCACGCAATCGCCCTGCTGATTGTTCTGTAGTTCAGCTACGTGCGACCGGTGGTAGACACGTCTGCGCCGAGATACCACGCGGGGAGGATGCTGCGCGCGCTGCAGCGATGGACCACGCACGCGAATGATCTGTACTTGCAGAACGTGCAACTACTCTGCGCCATTGCGAAGGCTAATATGAGTGGAGTAAGAACGTCGCAGTTTTTGACGACCTCCCTGGCGCAATGGCGGCGCGCTCGGATTCGAGAGGGAGGTCGCGGGTTCGATTCCCGCCACGGGCCCACTTGGAGATTGCCCAAGTGACTATGGAACTCAGTATCGCTATCAAGTTCATTGTGCCAAAATGAAACTAAGCTTAATTTTTAGTATGATATTAGTACTTTTAATTACAAAAGATAAATCTCTTATAATTCTTGGCACTTAACAGCAATATGGTATTTAATGGCCACGAAAACTAGAATTTTCGAAACTTTTTAATATATTTTAGGTTTTTTTTAATATATTGCTATATTATTTGTTAGTTACCAGTATTACTAATCGTTAAATAAAGCAATGGCTATTTAACGACATTTAGTTAATTGCCTACCCAACTTATTTATAGTGGACAATTCTGCACTGTTTGTTTGCTACAAAATATCAATTAATAATAACGTTGCAAGTTACAGGAAAGGGTTCCATAGTACAGACCCCCTAAAAAGTGGCTATCAAAAAATGAAAGCCACTGATGTTGACATTATATTATATAGGGTAGGTATTTAAGAAATGTTTATTTCGTTAGCAGCAAAGTAGGTGGCTTTCATTTAGCGATGATCACTCAAAAAGAGGAACCCTCTAGGATTTCAAACTACAAAAGGTTATTTAGCATTTTTATTCATTTTCGTAACAATATTCTTCGAATATATTATCCAGGAATTGTGCCGGAGCTTCGACGTCATTATGACGACCCCAGCCCAAATACCATGTGATGGTCATCACATGTGCACAACACCCCACTGTGCGGTTGCCTACCAGGCAGCTACAATAGTATCCTGAGATTGCTCTTAGGGTGTTTATCGTATCTGCATTTCTATTTATTAGCAGGTACGTGTAGTACGTGCGGCTGCTCACATGTCGAGACTTTATTCTGCCACGAAGCAGATAATTATTGATGCCCAGAATCAATGGTATATCATCATCAATTGATTCATTTATTTGCACGACATACGTGCCATTTTGGCGAATGTGCTCGCCGTAATAGGACCTTGCTTGTTTAAGCTGGTACGTTCCAACCGCAAAACGTTTCAAGTCTTCTATAGTAAGCCTCGGAAACTGCTCCAAGTGCGGGTGGTCATCATCTATGTTGCAAAACATACTTCGCCTTCTATTCAACTGTTCCCTCTCTACTATTGTAGCCAAATGATTAGGCATATTTAACCTATGCCTTGCTATTTCCAGATACTCTTGATATTCCGGTTTGTCTTTGATAACAGAGTAAAGATAACAGATAGAACATAACAGAGTAAAGATAGAAGAAGAGTAGAGATAACAGGGTGAAACTTGTTTGTAAGAGCGCAGCCAATTCGGAAGTCTTCCATTAGATGTTTTGCAGCTTTATTAAAGTAATCTTGGCGTAATAATTTAAAATCTCGTTTCATTCGCCCATTTACCACCTCAACCACCCATCTACACATTGTGACACAGCGAGATTTGTTTGCCTGTTCCGTTGTAAGCTGATGCTGGCCTTCTAATAAAGACTCTGGCATGTATGTCTTGTACCCGTACTCTTGAAGCTGTGGAACCACATCCCTGAAGCCCCTGTCCAGTATGAAGACATCTCCTTCACGGAAGTATGACTGCATGGCCCCTTCTGATCTGCTGAACTCTTTGTTCATGATTGAGGCATCATTAGTTACAGCTTTGTAAGGGCCCAGGCAATCTAAAATGTGGCCATCACAGCACACAATCATAAAAGGTTTTACAAGGTTCTGAAACTTATGCAAACTATAGGTTTGCTTCTGGAAGAGGTAGTTGCTACTACTCTGTACATAAACATATGTGGCATCACAAATGGTGATGGCAGGTTTACTTTCGGCAGGCAAGGTATTGTTCCCATAGAGACCTTCTGGTATAACAGTGTTTCTTGCTGCCACTTGACTGATAGTCATATGACCAAGTCCCAACTGAAGAGGCACAAGTTGTTCAGTCAAAACGTTTCTTGCTATATTCATATTCCTTTCTAAGCTACTTCTTGGCATGTCAAAAAGTCCACTCAGTCTCTCATTACTGTCCCCTGTTCTTAATTTGGTTAAATATATACTTAATGCAACACTTGCATCTGGTACTTCTTCATACAAACGTGGTATACTGTTCAACAAATTATAGAACTGCGTAGCATTCAAGCCAAGCCAGTAGTGACAAAGATGTGGTGGGATGGAATAAATATTGCTAAAGTCGATTTTTTGTAATGAAATCTTCTCTAACATGACAAGCAGATTATCCATTTGGGAACTAGTAAAATCTGCATGATTTGCTTGTAGTTGGTCCCAATATTCCCAGTTTAAATGAAGGTTACACACACGAGCGCAAGGAGGAATGTAAATTCTGTGGCGACTAAGAATTGTTTCTTTCATGACTCTTGGAACTAGGAATCGTTCAACATTTCTACAACCAAGAAATAAACAGTGTCTTGTTGTTGATGTAACACGCTTATATCTTCTTGAGGTAATGGTTGGTTCTTGTCGCCTTTGCGGTTGAAATATGTTCTCCTGTGGAAAAGGTGGTGGCTCAGGAACATGTACTACTTCTGCTTCAATAATCTCTCGATTTGCATCCTGTTGCAATTGCCGTTGCACATTTCTTCTTGCTGCCATCCAACATGCTCGGCAGACTCTCTCTAGACGCGGGACCTGAAAAATAATTTTTCATAACATGAATTTTTGCACAGAAAAATCAGATGATTCCCACAGGATTGGAGTGAAAAACAAACTCACACAGGTAGAGCCATGAGAAACAGCTAGTAGTATTTAAATTAAACAGCTAGTATGCACATAATACACATAATACGTAGACAACCGATTTATCATTATAACACAGGTATTTTGTTCAGCAAGATTGAAATGTTAAAAAACTTTGTTTATAACTGTGTATGTTCTTAGACTTTTTTTTTGGCTCCTTTACATTGGTTAAATATACTATGCTGCTCCATCTGTATGTATCAATATAGGTAAGGACTTTTCATTATTATTCATACCAGGTGTGGAGATGTCCAACGCAGAATAACACTTCTTTCCTCAGAATTTTCAGGCACTCTTGATGTGCGTGTACGGAGTATGGATGTGCCACATGCAAAACACACACTTGTGTGTCCAAATAAAGCTGTTGGTGCTGGCCCAGCTTGAAGAGCATTTTGCAAAGAACGGAAACACTCCATGCAAATGACATCTTCACGCGAAATCTGTAAAATAATATTTTTACACATTATTAACTCAGAAACATTTGCAACTAAATAAAGTGTTCTATAAAATCAGTAATTAATAAACTGGAATTGTTATTGTGATGTGGCATTGTGACATACATAATATAATGCCTCAAATATAAGTTAATAATATAGCACTAGCAAGCCATAATATAACTCAGGCATCAGTAAATGAACCCTTTCCATGACCTGTGTCACATCACATGGATGGATGGAGCATGGTAATTATTAAACTGGTAACTATTGTGTCAACTGAAGGCTCCCTGCCTTATGTTGAAACCAGCCCTTTTTACCGCGAGAAAATAATAAATACGAGTATAATTGCGTGAGAACCATCAAATAAACTGCATCATTATTACTTACCGGTGTAGGTGAAATCCAAGATGCAAGTGTATTGTACGTTTCATCATTAACTTCTCTCAACGACTGCCAGCACAAATATCGCAGACGGAGGGAACAATTAATGCACCGACGAGATGGATTTTCCATAATTACTCGCTATTACAAGTCTTTAGAAATATTATTCAAAATAAACACGATAACTTAAATAATGGAGTCTTTTATCTCGGAATCACGTAATAATGTGGTCAAAAATTATCACAATAACTTAACTAATGGAGTCTCTTTCTCGTTATCACTGGTTTTCATTTAATACAAATTGAGAAAACAGATCGAATTAAACACGAATTATTATAGTGAAATAATAACACGAGTTCAAAACAAACTGTACGAAACGTCACAAACTGAACATCTGCGACACAGAACACTATCTGCGAAGTGCGATCTGACATCTGTCATCAAATGTCATCAAGTCATAAACGAGGTAGGCTAGGGGTTGAACAAACGGAGATTATATATTGAAGAATCGATAAAACATGTTGGTCGAGCATCGATTTATCGATCGATAGGTTGATTTTGAACACTTAATCGCTTTGATAAATCGCCATTAATCGGAATGTTTCGATACTCCAGTGACTTATTAATTTGGTTGCTTATCGGTTTTTTTTTTAATTTTCACTGTTGTCAGACCCTAATATGGCCGTATTTGGTTGATAACTTGAACAAATTAACTAAAATGTTGAAGAGGTCAAAGCTAGATACGTTTCTTACTACCTATGTTTAAAAATGAATTTATTAGTTGAAAATCGATTTCTTATTGCTTGATTTTATAGATCTACCCAGGCATCGATTCAAAATCTTTCGATAACTTAACGTACGACAACTTGTCGAAAACTGCAAGTCTGCCCGCTATAAGTCTGCGCGTGACTAGAGGCGCAAAGGTGGTGCTCATAATTCAGGTACCGAGCGAATCGGTAAGTTCTTGTTCGATAACTTACATTTATTATAATATTTTATGACTTTTTAATGTAACCAAGTTTCGCAATAAAGATCTGAGTTGAATTGAAAAAATATATACATAAAGAGCTTCTTAGCGCTCCCCTCACGCGCAGACTTGTACTTTACGACAAGTTATAGTAACGAAAAGTTATCGAATGATTCTGAATCGCTGGGTTAGTCAATCAATCTTCAATATTCGTTTTTTTTCTGTATCGGGAGTATTGTGGAGTGTAAAAGGAAAGGAGTTAATTGTCCTTCTAATGTCAAGTGATAACTATTATCCTTTTACTAAATAATTAAATCTTATTTCTTAAATCGTGAAACGCTGTCAAAACGGAAATATAGACTTTAATATAAGTATTTTGATCCCAATAAAAGTGTGCATCATGTTTTCCACTAAAAGTTAATATAATCGATTTTAGTATCGATACTACAGATACAATCGATTGTATATTCATCATATTACATTAATAATCGAATATTCTTACTTTATCGATACCTTGATCCAACCCTAATCGTATTCTGGTAATGACTAATGGGCAATGGCAAACATGGCGACGAAATGAGTGGTCAAGACAACGACTATTTATTTCAATCATTTTTTCCGGAGAATTTGTTATTTCTTATTATTTGCAAAAGTTGTTTTAATTAATAATAGGAATTACTGATTGCATAAAGTAGTGACACAAGTAAGTTTTTACGATACCATCCGTGGGCAATTTCCCCACTGGTCTGGTGGGAGGCTTCGGACGTGGCTTGTTACCACCCTACTAGCAAAAGACGCATCGCCAAGCGATTTAGCGTTCCGGTGCGATGCTGTGTAGAAACCGTTGGGGTGAATTTACAAACCCTTCCATGTTAGTACGATAACATCTTAGGCTGCATCATCACTTAACATCAGATGAGATCGCAGTCAAGTAGGTACTAATAACTTGTATAGAATAAAAAAAAGTCGATAATATCCTTTCAGAACCCCTCTTTATGTCCATAAAATGGGTATTTATTATTTTTTATGCCGAGGTATACACAATACTTTTCACTTCGATTACGAGTTAAATCAAAAAGTACCTACATAAGTAAAAAAGATAAGTAGGTACAAAGATTGATTTCCGGATCATCGACTAGGACTAGGTTCGTGGAACCAGGTTTATTGAATCCGATCGAGGTATGGTTCTTTAACGAAGCTGTTGTCAAAATACCTTGGTGTAGGGATACATTGTAATAGTGTGTATTTCTAATTAAAACTAAGTATATATAGAGACTTTTGGGCAGTATTATTTTGCTGACAGCAACTCCGACTTCACAGAAAATATAAAAGTAGGGCAAGATAACAACCATCTCTTACATTTTTTTTAGATCAGTATGCCGATTCCGAGTTTTTCACTTATTCGACAGTGAGAACGTAAACGCGAATTTGTATAGGATTGTTGTAGCGACACAATTTGTAAACTACTCCAATCCCATACAAATCGGCGTAAACTCTCTCACGATCGAGTAAGTAAACATATTTTAATAAACTCGGAATCAGCACACAGAAGGTTGCGTGTTCATATCACGTCGGGATCACCAATGCCCCAACACTAACGCTAGCACCCAATCCAGCAACTGCGGGACGAATCATGTTAAGTGAACCCTTGAACGCGTCTCGCTTTCACATACATACACATTACACACTATTACAATGTATCCCTACACTTGGTCACTTTTAGGGCATTAATAACGCACTTTAGGTCCTATCTACTAATTGAAAACTATACACTTTTACGAGCATGAGAAATGAAAAAGGAGTTTCTCATTATGCTCTAACGCTGTCCGAGTGACCCGAGTGTGGATGATTGAAAATCATTTTTATTTGCATTAAAAATAGGGAGAAATCAGAGGATTGAAAAGTGAGATAACTATACCGTATGGGGTGGCATATGAAAGTGTTTTATCTTGCATTCCAAAGGAAGTTTTTTAAGCACGATAATTATTTCAACACTCCTATATCAAATCGCAGGGTAAAGTGGACAGTCATTGGAGTGTACGACCATTGGGAAGCAAGCAATTTGGCGAGAGCAGACGGAACGCATGCAAACTGATAAACAAACAGAACAAACACATTTACATACGACTCCGTGACACTGTGAGGGGCTATCTTTCTTCTAATTATACCAAACAACGATAAGGTGACTCAAGACAATCACCTGTGGGGCTAGACAAAGTAACAGTCGTCGTTTGGCGTTAACGACAGTAGACAAAAATGTAAGGACAAAACAAGTGACTGTAGAAAAATCACTTGACCGAATAGAGGACAACACGCTGTGTTTGAAAATCGACTACGACAATTTGCACGCTCCTTGGCGTTCTCGCAGACCTTGCGATAACTTTAGCGTACTTCGCATCACAATTGACAGCCGACAGTGAACAACGCTAATTTAGTGTTCCCTGATGGCTAAGCATAGATTAGGTATCTGCTTTCTTTTGTTTTCATTCGTCACGTGGTTTGTCCATATACATTTTATCTACTGTCGTGAACGCTAAACGACTGTTACTTTGTCTAGCCCCGCTGATGATAAGTGATGAGCTACCCATCAAGGGTCAAACGTAATGCGTCCCATGTTCACGACGCACTGCACTGCGCTCCTCATCCTAAAACACCGTGCCTATAGTCCGATTCACGAGTCGAGCTCCCAAAAGAAAACGCCGTAGTGCGCTCATTGGCTATTCTTTTTTTTATAATTGATAGGCTCGCGCTTGACTACAATCAAGTCTGATGAACAGAAATGATGAGGTCTAGGATGGAGCGCGCTTGCCTAGAAAATGCCTATTCACTCTTCTCTTGAAGGCACCCAGATTGTATTTGGCTGGGAACACGGAAGCTGGAAGGGTGTTCCACAATCAGAAACGTAGAAGAAAAACGTTTCGTTCGAGTAAGATAATCTTAGTTATATGTCGGATTTTTCTCAGTACCTAACCATAGAGTAGGTTGGTAATTAGGGTCAGTAACTTCATAGCCATAGAGTAATTTGTATATGTTTCATAGCTCTTGCGGTGGTTGGACGTGCGTGCGGCAACAGAAATACCTACATCATCTGTGACAAATGTCTAATTATCACAGTTCTAGAGATACAGCCTGGTAACAGACGGATGGACGGAAAGCGAAGTCTTAGTAATAGGATCCCGCTTTTACCCTTTGGGTATACAGAACCCTAAAAATGGATGGATGGGACATATGAGTAGAGCTGCAGTCCTTATTTTTAGGTCTTACGTTATTCTATTCTTAGGGTCCCCGGATAGTCCCCACATCCTGCCTGCGGGAGCAGTGGGCCCGCAATAAGGAGTTGATAGTGCTGGGGGCTCGCCGCCAGTTCCTACTCTTCCCACTCTCAACTCCTGAGCTCATGGAAGACCTGGCGTTCAGAGCCCCGCGTGGAGTGAAGAGACCTAGGTGAATAAGTACCATCGAGCCACTTCGCTGTCACTATTTTTTTTTACTCTGTACAAGTTAGTACTTGACTGCGATCTCACCTGATGGTAAGTGATGATGCAGCCTGAGATGTTATCGTACTAACTTGGAAGGGGAAGTAAATTGACCCCAACGGTTTCTACCAGCATCGCACCGGAATCGCTAAATCACTTGGCGGTGCGTCTTTGCTGGTAGGGTGGTAACCAGCCACGGCCAAAGCCTCCCTCTAGACCAGACCCGAGCCAATTTAGAAATTATAAAATTCCAAAGTGGCCCATGAGGGGAATCGAACCCGCGACCTCTCACTCGAATCCGAGCGCGCCGCCACTGCGCCAGGGAGGTCGTCAAAGCGACTGACGTGTCACGTGACACGACAGCGACTATAGCGACCACGCAAGCGTTTTATTCTATGCACCAATGTTGTAAAGAATAAAGATATTTCAATCCACGACGTCGCGCCCCACTCTGTCAAAATCGCTCATATTTCTTTCGATTCGTACGGAGTTTGACAGAGTTTGCGCGCCGTCGTGGATTGAAATATCCATGACTAGTCGTAAATAAAAGAAGTAACTGACTGACTGACGCGACGCAACGCACAGCCTAAACCGCTGGGTCTAGAGACTAAAACCTGAGCACACCGGTTCCTTGTAAAGTCTAAAGGTGCACTAAGAAAGGATTTTTCTGTTCAAAATTGACCTCATAAGGAGGAAGGTCCAAAATTTTTATAGGGAAATACTCCTTCACGCCGCAACTGCTGAACCATTTTGCACACATAAACTACTTTATCCCGAAAAAAAACCATGGCTTCCGTGGGATTTGTAAAAACCGAAATTAAGGCGGCGTTCTTCATACTTGTATGAATGATCAATCATGATCGCAGGGTGCATATGACGTTGCGGGGGCACGGCGCGGCACCGCTGGGCACGCTGCTCATAGAGCTGTTCCCGGACGTGTGCCCGCGCGCGTGCCGCCTGTTCCTCGACCTGCTGGACGGAGACGGGCTCGGCCACGGCTACGTGGGCACCTGCTTCTTCAGGTACACTTGTATCATGATCGCAGGCTGCACATGACGCTGCACGCTGCTCATAGAGCTGTTCCCGGACGTGTGCCCGCGCGCGTGCCGCCTGTTCCTCGACCTGCTGGACGGAGACGGGCTCGGCCACGGCTACGTGGGCACCTGCTTCTTCAGGTACACTTGTATCATGATCGCAGGCTGCACATGACGCTGCACGCTGCTCATAGAGCTGTTCCCGGACGTGTGCCCGCGCGCGTGCCGCCTGTTCCTCGACCTGCTGGACGGAGACGGGCTCGGCCACGGCTACGTGGGCACCTGCTTCTTCAGGTACACTTGTATCATGATCGCAGGCTGCACATGACGCTGCACGCTGCTCATAGAGCTGTTCCCGGACGTGTGCCCGCGCGCGTGCCGCCTGTTCCTCGACCTGCTGGACGGAGACGGGCTCGGCCACGGCTACGTGGGCACCTGCTTCTTCAGGTACACTTGTATCATGATCGCAGGCTGCACATGACGCTGCACGCTGCTCATAGAGCTGTTCCCGGACGTGTGCCCGCGCGCGTGCCGCCTGTTCCTCGACCTGCTGGACGGAGACGGGCTCGGCCACGGCTACGTGGGCACCTGCTTCTTCAGGTACACTTGTATCATGATCGCAGGCTGCACATGACGCTGCACGCTGCTCATAGAGCTGTTCCCGGACGTGTGCCCGCGCGCGTGCCGCCTGTTCCTCGACCTGCTGGACGGAGACGGGCTCGGCCACGGCTACGTGGGCACCTGCTTCTTCAGGTACACTTGTATCATGATCGCAGGCTGCACATGACGCTGCACGCTGCTCATAGAGCTGTTCCCGGACGTGTGCCCGCGCGCGTGCCGCCTGTTCCTCGACCTGCTGGACGGAGACGGGCTCGGCCACGGCTACGTGGGCACCTGCTTCTTCAGGTACACTTGTATCATGATCGCAGGCTGCACATGACGCTGCACGCTGCTCATAGAGCTGTTCCCGGACGTGTGCCCGCGCGCGTGCCGCCTGTTCCTCGACCTGCTGGACGGAGACGGGCTCGGCCACGGCTACGTGGGCACCTGCTTCTTCAGGTACACTTGTATCATGATCGCAGGCTGCACATGACGCTGCACGCTGCTCATAGAGCTGTTCCCGGACGTGTGCCCGCGCGCGTGCCGCCTGTTCCTCGACCTGCTGGACGGAGACGGGCTCGGCCACGGCTACGTGGGCACCTGCTTCTTCAGGTACACTTGTATCATGATCGCAGGCTGCACATGACGCTGCACGCTGCTCATAGAGCTGTTCCCGGACGTGTGCCCGCGCGCGTGCCGCCTGTTCCTCGACCTGCTGGACGGAGACGGGCTCGGCCACGGCTACGTGGGCACCTGCTTCTTCAGGTACACTTGTATCATGATCGCAGGCTGCACATGACGCTGCACGCTGCTCATAGAGCTGTTCCCGGACGTGTGCCCGCGCGCGTGCCGCCTGTTCCTCGACCTGCTGGACGGAGACGGGCTCGGCCACGGCTACGTGGGCACCTGCTTCTTCAGGTACACTTGTATCATGATCGCAGGCTGCACATGACGCTGCACGCTGCTCATAGAGCTGTTCCCGGACGTGTGCCCGCGCGCGTGCCGCCTGTTCCTCGACCTGCTGGACGGAGACGGGCTCGGCCACGGCTACGTGGGCACCTGCTTCTTCAGGTACACTTGTATCATGATCGCAGGCTGCACATGACGCTGCACGCTGCTCATAGAGCTGTTCCCGGACGTGTGCCCGCGCGCGTGCCGCCTGTTCCTCGACCTGCTGGACGGAGACGGGCTCGGCCACGGCTACGTGGGCACCTGCTTCTTCAGGTACACTTGTATCATGATCGCAGGCTGCACATGACGCTGCACGCTGCTCATAGAGCTGTTCCCGGACGTGTGCCCGCGCGCGTGCCGCCTGTTCCTCGACCTGCTGGACGGAGACGGGCTCGGCCACGGCTACGTGGGCACCTGCTTCTTCAGGTACACTTGTATCATGATCGCAGGCTGCACATGACGCTGCACGCTGCTCATAGAGCTGTTCCCGGACGTGTGCCCGCGCGCGTGCCGCCTGTTCCTCGACCTGCTGGACGGAGACGGGCTCGGCCACGGCTACGTGGGCACCTGCTTCTTCAGGTACACTTGTATCATGATCGCAGGCTGCACATGACGCTGCACGCTGCTCATAGAGCTGTTCCCGGACGTGTGCCCGCGCGCGTGCCGCCTGTTCCTCGACCTGCTGGACGGAGACGGGCTCGGCCACGGCTACGTGGGCACCTGCTTCTTCAGGTACACTTGTATCATGATCGCAGGCTGCACATGACGCTGCACGCTGCTCATAGAGCTGTTCCCGGACGTGTGCCCGCGCGCGTGCCGCCTGTTCCTCGACCTGCTGGACGGAGACGGGCTCGGCCACGGCTACGTGGGCACCTGCTTCTTCAGGTACACTTGTATCATGATCGCAGGCTGCACATGACGCTGCACGCTGCTCATAGAGCTGTTCCCGGACGTGTGCCCGCGCGCGTGCCGCCTGTTCCTCGACCTGCTGGACGGAGACGGGCTCGGCCACGGCTACGTGGGCACCTGCTTCTTCAGGTACACTTGTATCATGATCGCAGGCTGCACATGACGCTGCACGCTGCTCATAGAGCTGTTCCCGGACGTGTGCCCGCGCGCGTGCCGCCTGTTCCTCGACCTGCTGGACGGAGACGGGCTCGGCCACGGCTACGTGGGCACCTGCTTCTTCAGGTACACTTGTATCATGATCGCAGGCTGCACATGACGCTGCACGCTGCTCATAGAGCTGTTCCCGGACGTGTGCCCGCGCGCGTGCCGCCTGTTCCTCGACCTGCTGGACGGAGACGGGCTCGGCCACGGCTACGTGGGCACCTGCTTCTTCAGGTACACTTGTATCATGATCGCAGGCTGCACATGACGCTGCACGCTGCTCATAGAGCTGTTCCCGGACGTGTGCCCGCGCGCGTGCCGCCTGTTCCTCGACCTGCTGGACGGAGACGGGCTCGGCCACGGCTACGTGGGCACCTGCTTCTTCAGGTACACTTGTATCATGATCGCAGGCTGCACATGACGCTGCACGCTGCTCATAGAGCTGTTCCCGGACGTGTGCCCGCGCGCGTGCCGCCTGTTCCTCGACCTGCTGGACGGAGACGGGCTCGGCCACGGCTACGTGGGCACCTGCTTCTTCAGGTACACTTGTATCATGATCGCAGGCTGCACATGACGCTGCACGCTGCTCATAGAGCTGTTCCCGGACGTGTGCCCGCGCGCGTGCCGCCTGTTCCTCGACCTGCTGGACGGAGACGGGCTCGGCCACGGCTACGTGGGCACCTGCTTCTTCAGGTACACTTGTATCATGATCGCAGGCTGCACATGACGCTGCACGCTGCTCATAGAGCTGTTCCCGGACGTGTGCCCGCGCGCGTGCCGCCTGTTCCTCGACCTGCTGGACGGAGACGGGCTCGGCCACGGCTACGTGGGCACCTGCTTCTTCAGGTACACTTGTATCATGATCGCAGGCTGCACATGACGCTGCACGCTGCTCATAGAGCTGTTCCCGGACGTGTGCCCGCGCGCGTGCCGCCTGTTCCTCGACCTGCTGGACGGAGACGGGCTCGGCCACGGCTACGTGGGCACCTGCTTCTTCAGGTACACTTGTATCATGATCGCAGGCTGCACATGACGCTGCACGCTGCTCATAGAGCTGTTCCCGGACGTGTGCCCGCGCGCGTGCCGCCTGTTCCTCGACCTGCTGGACGGAGACGGGCTCGGCCACGGCTACGTGGGCACCTGCTTCTTCAGGTACACTTGTATCATGATCGCAGGCTGCACATGACGCTGCACGCTGCTCATAGAGCTGTTCCCGGACGTGTGCCCGCGCGCGTGCCGCCTGTTCCTCGACCTGCTGGACGGAGACGGGCTCGGCCACGGCTACGTGGGCACCTGCTTCTTCAGGTACACTTGTATCATGATCGCAGGCTGCACATGACGCTGCACGCTGCTCATAGAGCTGTTCCCGGACGTGTGCCCGCGCGCGTGCCGCCTGTTCCTCGACCTGCTGGACGGAGACGGGCTCGGCCACGGCTACGTGGGCACCTGCTTCTTCAGGTACACTTGTATCATGATCGCAGGCTGCACATGACGCTGCACGCTGCTCATAGAGCTGTTCCCGGACGTGTGCCCGCGCGCGTGCCGCCTGTTCCTCGACCTGCTGGACGGAGACGGGCTCGGCCACGGCTACGTGGGCACCTGCTTCTTCAGGTACACTTGTATCATGATCGCAGGCTGCACATGACGCTGCACGCTGCTCATAGAGCTGTTCCCGGACGTGTGCCCGCGCGCGTGCCGCCTGTTCCTCGACCTGCTGGACGGAGACGGGCTCGGCCACGGCTACGTGGGCACCTGCTTCTTCAGGTACACTTGTATCATGATCGCAGGCTGCACATGACGCTGCACGCTGCTCATAGAGCTGTTCCCGGACGTGTGCCCGCGCGCGTGCCGCCTGTTCCTCGACCTGCTGGACGGAGACGGGCTCGGCCACGGCTACGTGGGCACCTGCTTCTTCAGGTACACTTGTATCATGATCGCAGGCTGCACATGACGCTGCACGCTGCTCATAGAGCTGTTCCCGGACGTGTGCCCGCGCGCGTGCCGCCTGTTCCTCGACCTGCTGGACGGAGACGGGCTCGGCCACGGCTACGTGGGCACCTGCTTCTTCAGGTACACTTGTATCATGATCGCAGGCTGCACATGACGCTGCACGCTGCTCATAGAGCTGTTCCCGGACGTGTGCCCGCGCGCGTGCCGCCTGTTCCTCGACCTGCTGGACGGAGACGGGCTCGGCCACGGCTACGTGGGCACCTGCTTCTTCAGGTACACTTGTATCATGATCGCAGGCTGCACATGACGCTGCACGCTGCTCATAGAGCTGTTCCCGGACGTGTGCCCGCGCGCGTGCCGCCTGTTCCTCGACCTGCTGGACGGAGACGGGCTCGGCCACGGCTACGTGGGCACCTGCTTCTTCAGGTACACTTGTATCATGATCGCAGGCTGCACATGACGCTGCACGCTGCTCATAGAGCTGTTCCCGGACGTGTGCCCGCGCGCGTGCCGCCTGTTCCTCGACCTGCTGGACGGAGACGGGCTCGGCCACGGCTACGTGGGCACCTGCTTCTTCAGGTACACTTGTATCATGATCGCAGGCTGCACATGACGCTGCACGCTGCTCATAGAGCTGTTCCCGGACGTGTGCCCGCGCGCGTGCCGCCTGTTCCTCGACCTGCTGGACGGAGACGGGCTCGGCCACGGCTACGTGGGCACCTGCTTCTTCAGGTACACTTGTATCATGATCGCAGGCTGCACATGACGCTGCACGCTGCTCATAGAGCTGTTCCCGGACGTGTGCCCGCGCGCGTGCCGCCTGTTCCTCGACCTGCTGGACGGAGACGGGCTCGGCCACGGCTACGTGGGCACCTGCTTCTTCAGGTACACTTGTATCATGATCGCAGGCTGCACATGACGCTGCACGCTGCTCATAGAGCTGTTCCCGGACGTGTGCCCGCGCGCGTGCCGCCTGTTCCTCGACCTGCTGGACGGAGACGGGCTCGGCCACGGCTACGTGGGCACCTGCTTCTTCAGGTACACTTGTATCATGATCGCAGGCTGCACATGACGCTGCACGCTGCTCATAGAGCTGTTCCCGGACGTGTGCCCGCGCGCGTGCCGCCTGTTCCTCGACCTGCTGGACGGAGACGGGCTCGGCCACGGCTACGTGGGCACCTGCTTCTTCAGGTACACTTGTATCATGATCGCAGGCTGCACATGACGCTGCACGCTGCTCATAGAGCTGTTCCCGGACGTGTGCCCGCGCGCGTGCCGCCTGTTCCTCGACCTGCTGGACGGAGACGGGCTCGGCCACGGCTACGTGGGCACCTGCTTCTTCAGGTACACTTGTATCATGATCGCAGGCTGCACATGACGCTGCACGCTGCTCATAGAGCTGTTCCCGGACGTGTGCCCGCGCGCGTGCCGCCTGTTCCTCGACCTGCTGGACGGAGACGGGCTCGGCCACGGCTACGTGGGCACCTGCTTCTTCAGGTACACTTGTATCATGATCGCAGGCTGCACATGACGCTGCACGCTGCTCATAGAGCTGTTCCCGGACGTGTGCCCGCGCGCGTGCCGCCTGTTCCTCGACCTGCTGGACGGAGACGGGCTCGGCCACGGCTACGTGGGCACCTGCTTCTTCAGGTACACTTGTATCATGATCGCAGGCTGCACATGACGCTGCACGCTGCTCATAGAGCTGTTCCCGGACGTGTGCCCGCGCGCGTGCCGCCTGTTCCTCGACCTGCTGGACGGAGACGGGCTCGGCCACGGCTACGTGGGCACCTGCTTCTTCAGGTACACTTGTATCATGATCGCAGGCTGCACATGACGCTGCACGCTGCTCATAGAGCTGTTCCCGGACGTGTGCCCGCGCGCGTGCCGCCTGTTCCTCGACCTGCTGGACGGAGACGGGCTCGGCCACGGCTACGTGGGCACCTGCTTCTTCAGGTACACTTGTATCATGATCGCAGGCTGCACATGACGCTGCACGCTGCTCATAGAGCTGTTCCCGGACGTGTGCCCGCGCGCGTGCCGCCTGTTCCTCGACCTGCTGGACGGAGACGGGCTCGGCCACGGCTACGTGGGCACCTGCTTCTTCAGGTACACTTGTATCATGATCGCAGGCTGCACATGACGCTGCACGCTGCTCATAGAGCTGTTCCCGGACGTGTGCCCGCGCGCGTGCCGCCTGTTCCTCGACCTGCTGGACGGAGACGGGCTCGGCCACGGCTACGTGGGCACCTGCTTCTTCAGGTACACTTGTATCATGATCGCAGGCTGCACATGACGCTGCACGCTGCTCATAGAGCTGTTCCCGGACGTGTGCCCGCGCGCGTGCCGCCTGTTCCTCGACCTGCTGGACGGAGACGGGCTCGGCCACGGCTACGTGGGCACCTGCTTCTTCAGGTACACTTGTATCATGATCGCAGGCTGCACATGACGCTGCACGCTGCTCATAGAGCTGTTCCCGGACGTGTGCCCGCGCGCGTGCCGCCTGTTCCTCGACCTGCTGGACGGAGACGGGCTCGGCCACGGCTACGTGGGCACCTGCTTCTTCAGGTACACTTGTATCATGATCGCAGGCTGCACATGACGCTGCACGCTGCTCATAGAGCTGTTCCCGGACGTGTGCCCGCGCGCGTGCCGCCTGTTCCTCGACCTGCTGGACGGAGACGGGCTCGGCCACGGCTACGTGGGCACCTGCTTCTTCAGGTACACTTGTATCATGATCGCAGGCTGCACATGACGCTGCACGCTGCTCATAGAGCTGTTCCCGGACGTGTGCCCGCGCGCGTGCCGCCTGTTCCTCGACCTGCTGGACGGAGACGGGCTCGGCCACGGCTACGTGGGCACCTGCTTCTTCAGGTACACTTGTATCATGATCGCAGGCTGCACATGACGCTGCACGCTGCTCATAGAGCTGTTCCCGGACGTGTGCCCGCGCGCGTGCCGCCTGTTCCTCGACCTGCTGGACGGAGACGGGCTCGGCCACGGCTACGTGGGCACCTGCTTCTTCAGGTACACTTGTATCATGATCGCAGGCTGCACATGACGCTGCACGCTGCTCATAGAGCTGTTCCCGGACGTGTGCCCGCGCGCGTGCCGCCTGTTCCTCGACCTGCTGGACGGAGACGGGCTCGGCCACGGCTACGTGGGCACCTGCTTCTTCAGGTACACTTGTATCATGATCGCAGGCTGCACATGACGCTGCACGCTGCTCATAGAGCTGTTCCCGGACGTGTGCCCGCGCGCGTGCCGCCTGTTCCTCGACCTGCTGGACGGAGACGGGCTCGGCCACGGCTACGTGGGCACCTGCTTCTTCAGGTACACTTGTATCATGATCGCAGGCTGCACATGACGCTGCACGCTGCTCATAGAGCTGTTCCCGGACGTGTGCCCGCGCGCGTGCCGCCTGTTCCTCGACCTGCTGGACGGAGACGGGCTCGGCCACGGCTACGTGGGCACCTGCTTCTTCAGGTACACTTGTATCATGATCGCAGGCTGCACATGACGCTGCACGCTGCTCATAGAGCTGTTCCCGGACGTGTGCCCGCGCGCGTGCCGCCTGTTCCTCGACCTGCTGGACGGAGACGGGCTCGGCCACGGCTACGTGGGCACCTGCTTCTTCAGGTACACTTGTATCATGATCGCAGGCTGCACATGACGCTGCACGCTGCTCATAGAGCTGTTCCCGGACGTGTGCCCGCGCGCGTGCCGCCTGTTCCTCGACCTGCTGGACGGAGACGGGCTCGGCCACGGCTACGTGGGCACCTGCTTCTTCAGGTACACTTGTATCATGATCGCAGGCTGCACATGACGCTGCACGCTGCTCATAGAGCTGTTCCCGGACGTGTGCCCGCGCGCGTGCCGCCTGTTCCTCGACCTGCTGGACGGAGACGGGCTCGGCCACGGCTACGTGGGCACCTGCTTCTTCAGGTACACTTGTATCATGATCGCAGGCTGCACATGACGCTGCACGCTGCTCATAGAGCTGTTCCCGGACGTGTGCCCGCGCGCGTGCCGCCTGTTCCTCGACCTGCTGGACGGAGACGGGCTCGGCCACGGCTACGTGGGCACCTGCTTCTTCAGGTACACTTGTATCATGATCGCAGGCTGCACATGACGCTGCACGCTGCTCATAGAGCTGTTCCCGGACGTGTGCCCGCGCGCGTGCCGCCTGTTCCTCGACCTGCTGGACGGAGACGGGCTCGGCCACGGCTACGTGGGCACCTGCTTCTTCAGGTACACTTGTATCATGATCGCAGGCTGCACATGACGCTGCACGCTGCTCATAGAGCTGTTCCCGGACGTGTGCCCGCGCGCGTGCCGCCTGTTCCTCGACCTGCTGGACGGAGACGGGCTCGGCCACGGCTACGTGGGCACCTGCTTCTTCAGGTACACTTGTATCATGATCGCAGGCTGCACATGACGCTGCACGCTGCTCATAGAGCTGTTCCCGGACGTGTGCCCGCGCGCGTGCCGCCTGTTCCTCGACCTGCTGGACGGAGACGGGCTCGGCCACGGCTACGTGGGCACCTGCTTCTTCAGGTACACTTGTATCATGATCGCAGGCTGCACATGACGCTGCACGCTGCTCATAGAGCTGTTCCCGGACGTGTGCCCGCGCGCGTGCCGCCTGTTCCTCGACCTGCTGGACGGAGACGGGCTCGGCCACGGCTACGTGGGCACCTGCTTCTTCAGGTACACTTGTATCATGATCGCAGGCTGCACATGACGCTGCACGCTGCTCATAGAGCTGTTCCCGGACGTGTGCCCGCGCGCGTGCCGCCTGTTCCTCGACCTGCTGGACGGAGACGGGCTCGGCCACGGCTACGTGGGCACCTGCTTCTTCAGGTACACTTGTATCATGATCGCAGGCTGCACATGACGCTGCACGCTGCTCATAGAGCTGTTCCCGGACGTGTGCCCGCGCGCGTGCCGCCTGTTCCTCGACCTGCTGGACGGAGACGGGCTCGGCCACGGCTACGTGGGCACCTGCTTCTTCAGGTACACTTGTATCATGATCGCAGGCTGCACATGACGCTGCACGCTGCTCATAGAGCTGTTCCCGGACGTGTGCCCGCGCGCGTGCCGCCTGTTCCTCGACCTGCTGGACGGAGACGGGCTCGGCCACGGCTACGTGGGCACCTGCTTCTTCAGGTACACTTGTATCATGATCGCAGGCTGCACATGACGCTGCACGCTGCTCATAGAGCTGTTCCCGGACGTGTGCCCGCGCGCGTGCCGCCTGTTCCTCGACCTGCTGGACGGAGACGGGCTCGGCCACGGCTACGTGGGCACCTGCTTCTTCAGGTACACTTGTATCATGATCGCAGGCTGCACATGACGCTGCACGCTGCTCATAGAGCTGTTCCCGGACGTGTGCCCGCGCGCGTGCCGCCTGTTCCTCGACCTGCTGGACGGAGACGGGCTCGGCCACGGCTACGTGGGCACCTGCTTCTTCAGGTACACTTGTATCATGATCGCAGGCTGCACATGACGCTGCACGCTGCTCATAGAGCTGTTCCCGGACGTGTGCCCGCGCGCGTGCCGCCTGTTCCTCGACCTGCTGGACGGAGACGGGCTCGGCCACGGCTACGTGGGCACCTGCTTCTTCAGGTACACTTGTATCATGATCGCAGGCTGCACATGACGCTGCACGCTGCTCATAGAGCTGTTCCCGGACGTGTGCCCGCGCGCGTGCCGCCTGTTCCTCGACCTGCTGGACGGAGACGGGCTCGGCCACGGCTACGTGGGCACCTGCTTCTTCAGGTACACTTGTATCATGATCGCAGGCTGCACATGACGCTGCACGCTGCTCATAGAGCTGTTCCCGGACGTGTGCCCGCGCGCGTGCCGCCTGTTCCTCGACCTGCTGGACGGAGACGGGCTCGGCCACGGCTACGTGGGCACCTGCTTCTTCAGGTACACTTGTATCATGATCGCAGGCTGCACATGACGCTGCACGCTGCTCATAGAGCTGTTCCCGGACGTGTGCCCGCGCGCGTGCCGCCTGTTCCTCGACCTGCTGGACGGAGACGGGCTCGGCCACGGCTACGTGGGCACCTGCTTCTTCAGGTACACTTGTATCATGATCGCAGGCTGCACATGACGCTGCACGCTGCTCATAGAGCTGTTCCCGGACGTGTGCCCGCGCGCGTGCCGCCTGTTCCTCGACCTGCTGGACGGAGACGGGCTCGGCCACGGCTACGTGGGCACCTGCTTCTTCAGGTACACTTGTATCATGATCGCAGGCTGCACATGACGCTGCACGCTGCTCATAGAGCTGTTCCCGGACGTGTGCCCGCGCGCGTGCCGCCTGTTCCTCGACCTGCTGGACGGAGACGGGCTCGGCCACGGCTACGTGGGCACCTGCTTCTTCAGGTACACTTGTATCATGATCGCAGGCTGCACATGACGCTGCACGCTGCTCCTCACCTCATTTCTTTTACGTACTTCAGTCAAAATAAAAACCACATGGCTTTGACGCAGTGTCATACAATACATAAATTCATAAATTGCACGTCAACAACAATGGCAAAAAAATATGCTAAAACTCGTTTTGGTTCTGGGATTGTTTTTTAGTAGTATATTTTTCTTTCTCATCCTATTTCTGCTGATAAGAACAGAGGAACCTGGCGGGGACGGCGTGAACAAACACCATGGTTTCGGACAGTGGCTTGACTGGCACAAATGACATTCAGGTCAAAATCGTGAGCCCAGAAGGTCAGACGTACACGGCTTACTTTCCAGAAGACACTCTGGTAGAAGAGGTCAAAAATCGCGCCGTAGATTTCTTCTATCCCGCTGGAGAAACGAGGTCGGGGCGGTTTAAGATGGTAAGAGTGTGTGACTCGTCCACTCTACACGACTTCTTGACTCTCGCTCAGGAAGAAATCAACATGCACGAAGAGTTACTGTTGATAGAGAGGAGGGTGCCTGAAGCGGGGGCGTTGTGGGACCTAGGAGCTGTTAGGGCTCCTCAAAACGCTGCCATAATCGCAGCAACAGCCTCCTTACCTAACCCTCAAAGTATGACCCGTCAGCCAAACCTCCAGTCACTTTTATCAACCAACGAATTGTCTTACGAGCTAAGGAAAATACTCATATCACTTATAGAGGCTGGGGCGAGATTGGCGGCGGCTGGAAGAAATTACGAGCAGACGCTATCTCAGCTGTCTGCGGCTTTGGAAGAACCGAGACATACCTACACAAAGAATCGTAGCGCAAGTTATAACTCCGGAGGAATTAGCGGCGAAAGTAAATAGAGATGCAAAATCTGTGGAAGAAGAGGAATACGGTGGGAATGAGATGTTTAAGAGAGCTGATTGTTTGGAGCGGTTTTTGAGTAAATTCCGTGTCTGGAGGAGAAGGATTGTGGAGCCACCGAATCCTGAAGCGATCGCAACGCTACAGAATCTCGGGTTTTCATTTGAAGAGGCTGATGAGGCGTTGCGGTGTACGGGTTGCAATGTGCCGGCCGCTGCGTCCTGGTTGATAGGGGAGCGAGGTTCCAGCGTGTTTGAGCTCGTGAACGGGCTCCCTGAAGGAGTGATTCTCCAGAGACTGCAGAAGCAGCCTCAGATTCAACGCGGGCTGCTGAACACCAGGATGTTAATAGCCTTCATAGCGATGGTAGGTCAGACCGGCAGCGCGAATCTGTGGCTGAACTCCCCGCACGGAAGCCCGCTGCTCTCGCAGATCTCGAGGACGTACCACTCCGAGAAGTACTGCTTGGCGGTGAACCAGTTCTCCGAGAGGCAGGAGAACAGTACGCCGTCAACTTCGAAGCAGAGAAATTGAGCGTGAACTTTCTCCAGGCTGATTGTCTTATAAAGATTTTTTAGTTGATTTTATGTGAGGTTTTTTGATAGTTTATTGTATGAATGTTTAATAAATTGTTTATCGACTGTGTTCCTATGTTTTCAACGTAAACCTATTTAGAATTTTCCTAGTATACGTATCAGTTTGATTATCTTCAACTGAAATGAAGTAGATAAATACGTGCAGTGGTTTGATATACGCATTGATAGATTATAGTCGGTACCTTATTCTTTATAAAATATAATACAGATGAATAGAAATAGAATGAATAGATAAAATAGAATAGAGCATGGATGTATAGTTTATGTTCTTCCTGGCCACAGAAAAGTTTCGCACCTGTTCTGGAGCGGCGGCGACGTGATCCACGACAACGGCTTCGGGTGCTACGCGCAGAGAGGCCGCGCGAGGCCCGTCCTCGCCGAGAGCTACCACTTCTCGCACTCCATGCCGGGTCAGTGAGCTCGTAGAGTGCCCCGCCTGCTCTGAGCGGCGGCGACGTGATCCACGACAACGGCTTCGGGTGCTACGCGCAGAGAGGCCGCGCGAGGCCCGTCCTCGCCGAGAACTACCACTTCTCGCACTCCATGCCGGGTCAGTGAGCTCGTAGAGTGCCCCGCCTGCTCTGAGCGGCGGCGACGTGATCCACGACAACGGCTTCGGGTGCTACGCGCAGAGAGGCCGCGCGAGGCCCGTCCTCGCCGAGAACTACCACTTCTCGCACTCCATGCCGGGTCAGTGAGCTCGTAGAGTGCCCCGCCTGCTCTGAGCGGCGGCGACGTGATCCACGACAACGGCTTCGGGTGCTACGCGCAGAGAGGCCGCGCGAGGCCCGTCCTCGCCGAGAACTAGCACTTCTCGCACTCCATGCCGGGTCAGTGAGCTCGTAGAGTGCCCCGCCTGCTCTGAGCGGCGGCGACGTGATCCACGACAACGGCTTCGGGTGCTACGCGCAGAGAGGCCGCGCGAGGCCCGTCCTCGCCGAGAACTACCACTTCTCGCACTCCATGCCGGGTCAGTGAGCTCGTAGAGTGCCCCGCCTGCTCTGAGCGGCGGCGACGTGATCCACGACAACGGCTTCGGGTGCTACGCGCAGAGAGGCCGCGCGAGGCCCGTCCTCGCCGAGAACTACCACTTCTCGCACTCCATGCCGGGTCAGTGAGCTCGTAGAGTGCCCCGCCTGCTCTGAGCGGCGGCGACGTGATCCACGACAACGGCTTCGGGTGCTACGCGCAGAGAGGCCGCGCGAGGCCCGTCCTCGCCGAGAACTAGCACTTCTCGCACTCCATGCCGGGTCAGTGAGCTCGTAGAGTGCCCCGCCTGCTCTGAGCGGCGGCGACGTGATCCACGACAACGGCTTCGGGTGCTACGCGCAGAGAGGCCGCGCGAGGCCCGTCCTCGCCGAGAACTACCACTTCTCGCACTCCATGCCGGGTCAGTGAGCTCGTAGAGTGCCCCGCCTGCTCTGAGCGGCGGCGACGTGATCCACGACAACGGCTTCGGGTGCTACGCGCAGAGAGGCCGCGCGAGGCCCGTCCTCGCCGAGAACTACCACTTCTCGCACTCCATGCCGGGTCAGTGAGCTCGTAGAGTGCCCCGCCTGCTCTGAGCGGCGGCGACGTGATCCACGACAACGGCTTCGGGTGCTACGCGCAGAGAGGCCGCGCGAGGCCCGTCCTCGCCGAGAGCTACCACTTCTCGCACTCCATGCCGGGTCAGTGAGCTCGTAGAGTGCCCCGCCTGCTCTGAGCGGCGGCGACGTGATCCACGACAACGGCTTCGGGTGCTACGCGCAGAGAGGCCGCGCGAGGCCCGTCCTCGCCGAGAACTACCACTTCTCGCACTCCATGCCGGGTCAGTGAGCTCGTAGAGTGCCCCGCCTGCTCTGAGCGGCGGCGACGTGATCCACGACAACGGCTTCGGGTGCTACGCGCAGAGAGGCCGCGCGAGGCCCGTCCTCGCCGAGAACTACCACTTCTCGCACTCCATGCCGGGTCAGTGAGCTCGTAGAGTGCCCCGCCTGCTCTGAGCGGCGGCGACGTGATCCACGACAACGGCTTCGGGTGCTACGCGCAGAGAGGCCGCGCGAGGCCCGTCCTCGCCGAGAACTACCACTTCTCGCACTCCATGCCGGGTCAGTGAGCTCGTAGAGTGCCCCGCCTGCTCTGAGCGGCGGCGACGTGATCCACGACAACGGCTTCGGGTGCTACGCGCAAAGAGTATATATCATCGTCTGTCGCTGTCTAACGCTAGTCTATTTCTACTGCTCGTGCTGCAGGGCTGCTGTCGCTGCGCACGACGCGCGACGGGGAGCTGTGCGGATCGTTCAACATCACATTCAAACCGCTGCCGCAGTTCGATCTCAAGAACGTCGTGTTTGGCAGAGTTAGTTTATCATACCTTCCTAGTTCATTTTCAAGAACGTGAAGAGATAATCGAACGTGAAGAGATAATTGAACGTGGGGGGGTAATGGGGGCGCAAATCCATCTTAGCGCCCCAACTGACAACCTCACCTGCACGCGGTCCCTCCTGCCAATCAGCGAACGAGGCAATGTCGACCGATGAACGGCGGTATAACCGTTCCTAAACTCGCTAGACTTGCATAAATAGGCCGGGGTCGGGCAGCAGCGACACCGAGCGACCAAGTCTAGCACTGCGATGACCAACCCGCCTGCCCAGCGTGGTCATTACGGGCAAACCCTCTCAATGAATAGCGCCACAACACAATGGCCCCCAGTTCCCGGCAGCCCTACTATTCTCGTCCACGGTAGCGGACGCGGTCACGGTAGAGCGGGGGGTGCAAAGAATCACCGGGCTACGGACAGCTACCATAGAAAGCGACTATACCTGGCGACATACAATACCCGGACTTTGAGAGCGGACGAACATCTCGCCGAAATTGAAGCGGAGCTGAGCAACATTAACTGGCATATTCTAGGTTTATCAGAAGTCCGAAGAGAGGGGGAGGATACGATAACTCTAGAGTCAGGCAACATGCTCTACTATGGACAAGGCGAGCAGGCATCCCAAGGCGGTATAGGATTTCTGGTCAATAAAGTCCTTACCAATAACATCGTCGAGGTCAGTAGTGTGTCGGCGAGGGTGGCATATATTATACTCAAATTAAACCAGAGATACTCTCTGAAGGTAGTACAAGTCTATGCACCCACGTCGACACACTCTGACGAAGAGGTTGAGGCCTTATACGAAGATATTGCGAAGGCTATGGAGAAGACCACCAAATCTCATTTCGTCGTTGTAATGGGGGACTTCAATGCTAAGGTGGGAGTGCGAGAACATGGGGAATCGAAAGTGGGACCTCACGGTTTTGGGACTAGAAATCACAGGGGTCACATGCTTGTCCATTTCTTGGAGCAGAAAGGGCTCTTCTTGATGAATTCGTTCTTTAAAAAGAAGCCCTCTAGAAAGTGGACATAGCGTAGTCCCGATAATGTGACGAGGAACGAGATCGACTTTATTATGACGGATCGGAGGTGCATATTCGAGGATGTCTCAGTGATCAATAAGTTCTCAACAGGAAGTGATCACAGACTTGTCAGAGGCACCTTGAATATGGATCTACGACTAGAAAGAAACCGTCTAATGAAGTCGACCTTAAGAACAAAAACTTTACAAAATCATATTTCAGAGAGGTTCCAGATAGATTTAAAAAACCGGTTTGAAGCACTGGACACCGCCTCAGACATTGACCAGAAATTCGAAAACTTCGTGGATGTCGTTCGTGAAGTGGGTCGCAAATATTACCAACCAGGACCAAAACGGGTATCTAGGATCTCCAAAGATACCCAGGATCTAATGGAGAAGAGACGGGAGACCCCGTTGACGTCGCAAGAATGGCATACTCTAAACAAGCGCGTAAAGAAGCGGATAAGATTTGACCTCCGGCGCTCCAATACCCGCAACATTCAAGAGGCGATTGAGCAGAACCGAGGTTCAAAAGTTTTCGCGAAGCGGCTTGGGAGGAGCCACCTAACGAGGTTGAAAACTCCTGAAGGCAATACGGTCACCTCACAATCAGAGGTTTTGAAGGAGATAGAACGCTTTTACAGCCAACTATACTCTTCTCACGCTCCCAGGGCGACCCAAATCACGAACGACAAACGCGCCGCTTTAACGCGCCACTACACCGAGGACATCCCAGACATTGACATCGGCGAGATACGAATAGCCCTCGAACAACTCAATAACAACAAGGCGCCGGGTGATGACGGCATCACTTCAGAGCTCTTGCGCGCAGGAGGCACTCCGATCCTGGCTGAGCTCAGAGAGCTATTTAATGACGTCATCATGAATGGAACTACGCCAAAGGCATGGAGCAACAGTGTAGTGATCCTTTTCTTCAAGAAGGGTGACAAGGACCTATTGAAGAACTATAGGCCTATCTCACTGTTGAGCCATGTCTATAAGTTGTTTTCGAGGGTACTTACAAACCGCCTTTCTAGAAGACTTGACGAGTTTCAACCGCCGGAACAGGCTGGGTTTCGGAAAGGCTATAGCACCGTGGACCACATCCACACCTTGAGGCAGATTATACAGAAGACCGAAGAGTATAATCTGCCACTGTGCCTTGGATTTGTGGACTACGAGAAAGCCTTCGACACCATCGAAACTTGGGCTGTTCTGGAGTCTCTGCAGAGGTGCCAGGTCGATTGGCGGTATATCGAGGTGCTGCGATGTATCTACAACTCCGCGTCAATGACCGTCCAAGTACAGTCCCAGCGCACAAGTGCTATCAACTTGCGGAGAGGTGTTAGGCAGGGGGATGTAATATCTCCAAAACTGTTTAACAGTGCACTGGAAGACCTCTTTAAAACACTGGACTGGAAAGGACGAGGTCTTAACATCAATGGCGAATACATCTCACACCTTCGGTTCGCTGATGACGTGGTGATCTTGGCGGAGAGCCCACAAGACCTTGAAGAAATGCTGAACAGCCTTAGTCGTTCTTCCAGACGGGTCGGCCTCGGGATAAATGTTGATAAAACTAAAGTTATGTTCAATCAACACGTTGTCCCGAGGCCGGTGGTAGTCGAAAATGTTGGCATCGAAATTGTTTCCCAATACACTTATCTTGGTCAGACCGTACAATTGGGTAGAAACAATTTCGACGAAGAAGCCAACAGAAGAATACGGCTGGGCTGGGCGGCTTTCGGTAAACTCAGTCAGGTCTTCTCTTCGTCAATTCCTCAATGCCTGAAAACGAAAGTGTTTAACCAGTGCGTCCTGCCGGTCCTCACCTATGGCGCTGAAACGTGGACACTAACAAGTGGCCTGATCCACAAATTCAAGGTCGCTCAGCGTGCTATGGAGAGGGCTATGTTAGGGGTTTCCCTGCGTGATAGAATCAGAAATGATGAGATCCGCAGGAGAACCAAAGTCACCGACATAGCCAAAACCATTAGCAAGCTGAAGTGGCAATGGGCAGGTCATGCTTGTCGCAGGGGCGATGGCCGTTGGAGCCGGAAAGTCCTGGAGTGGAGACCGCGTACGAGTAAGCGTAGGGTGGGGCGACCTCCAGCCCGCTGGACCGACGATATAAAGCGGGTGGCGGGAAGCGGCTGGATGAGGAAGGCGGAGGACAGGGTGTGGTGGCGCGCGCTTGGGAAGGCCTATGTTCAACAGTGGACGTCCACAGGCTGAGATGATGAAGAGATAATAATCAAGTTAAAATTCGTATAAGTAGGCAACCACCTACTCAGTCCATGGTTAGGTATAATACCTTTAGAAGTTTGACGCATTCACTGATAGTTTTTGATTTACCTATTGGGCAAAAGAAAATGTTGAATAAAATGCCCTTCAAACCGAAACACTACATTTTAATCCACGAAGGGGCCTGTTCTAACAAAATCGCTTTTATTTATCATGTGATTCGTATGGAGTTTGACAGAGTGGGGCGCGTCATCGTGGATTGAAATATCTTTAATTCATTACAGCATGGCGGTAGAATAACTGACACTGCTGTGGTACCTATCTACCCGGACGAACTCCGCAACAAAATGTCCTATATAATGTCCTACTCCTACCACCAGTGGTTTGTGTGACAGGTAATCCGTCCGTGTTCCACGTATGACGTCATCAGCACCCTGGGCAGCCCGCTCAGCAGTCGGCCGAGGATCGAAGTAGCGTCCACGCGGCGCTGGGACGAGCGACACCAGCGCTGGGTCACCGGGGCTCCCAACACGAGGCTGACCACAATACGCTCGTTGGCACTAAAATCCAGTGGCTAATGTAAATGTGACTGAATTCGCTAGCTCTTAGAAACTTAGAATGATAGGAAAAATGAAAAAAATTTGTTTTTTACCATATTATAATAAGACTGATAGTTTTTATTTCATATCAAAGGGTAAAAAATGGGACTCCAAAACTGAGGATTGAGACTTCGCTGGCCATCTTCGCCAAAAATTTAAAGAAATAGGTGTTCTTACAGTGGCATCTCAATACATTTATAATTGCTTACTCTTTGTACGTCAAAACATTAATAATTATAAGCAACGTATAGATATTAGTAACCGTCCAATTATTAGAAATGGCGGACACAAGTTAGTTGTATACCACACCGTTTGCGTAGGTAAAGTAGGTACCTACAGAAGTCCTTTGTGGGGTTGAGTGTAGGTACGCTTCTACAATATGATCCCGAAGTCTGTTTTGGACTTACCTTTAGGTACATAGGTTTAAAGTCACTGTCAAAAAACAACTAATAAATCAGGGTTACTATACTATTGAAGAATTTTTTAATGACAAGAATTCTTGGAATGATAGGGATATACTTCCATTTCCTCACGAGATATCTTAAAAATTATGTAATAATTTTTGATATTATTTAAGAAATTGTATATAACTAATGACATTTTTTTTAAAAGAGCAAGTGCAGAGTTTCTTGCCAGTTCTTCTCGGTGCAAGCCTGCTTTCCGAACCTGGCGAGTGGCGGTAGAGTTTGACTTTTCATAAGAACCTATTAATTGGGCCTATGTGAAAATAAAGATTTTTCATTTTCATTTTCATCCATCCATATGTCACCAGGCTGTATCTCTTGAACCGTGATAGTTACACACTCGAAATTTTCACAGATGACGTATATCCGTTGCTGCTACAACAAATACTAAAATAAAATTCTTTCCAAAAACCCAATTTCAAATGCCACTACAAAAAGTGAAATAATTTTTAATGTACTTATATAGGTACACCAATTCGAAGTCGGGCAATGTTTCGTTCAATCACTAATAAGTAGTCCTTCGTATTATACAACTTGATGTGCGAAGAAACGGCAAAATTATAGACAATCGCCCGACTTCGAATTGGTGTACATTAAAAATTATTTCACTCTGTAGTGGCATTTGAAGTTAATTTTTTGGAAAGAATTTTCCATTTTATTTTTTCACTTTTTAGTGGAAAACAACTACTTAATGCGCAAGGCATTGGAAAAATGCCCAAATCGCTTGAAGTATGCTTCTAAAATCTGAAGAGTTCCCTCAATTTCTCCAAGACCCCATCATCAGATCCTGACTTGATGAATACAGTCATTACTTGATGACTGAAAGCAAATTCAAAATACTATAAAAAATACCCAAATCGCTTCTCGCTCGGTTTTGGTCGATGATCCAACTTTGTATACATTCTGTGTACTAAATATCGGGAATTTGTCAATAAAACAAAAAATACAAATTATTCATCTAAATTTATTTTATCGCCTTCAAAGTAGGCCCCATCGCTTGCAATACAACATCTCCAACGCTTCACCCAGTCTTCCATACATTTTTCATAGGCTATTTGCGGTATGGCCTTTAGCTCATTCAGCGAATTTTCTTTAATGGCTTCTATCGACTCAAAACCTTTTCCTCAAAGTGGTAATTTTAACTTTTTTTTTTTTTTTTTTTTTTTTTTTTATAGACAGAAAATGCCTAACGCATACCCCTTCGACAGGGGAAACGAAGGGGTTATGTGGGGCTTGCACCCACTAAAAACTGTCTGTTCCTACGACAAACCTTCTGGCGGGAGTACGGGATTCACTATCGTATTCACCGCGCTCCCGCCAGGTCTCGACCAGCCGCCTCAGCAGCAAGTCCCATCATTGTCGGCAGCCTGGCCGCTGCTGGAACCGTCTGAAGGGCGCGCCTGTATTGCTCGCCACCTCCTGGCCTGTCTATATTTGAGTGACGGACGGCCCCTAACGTCCATCACCCGCAGGCCGGCAACTCATGGAGGCCGGAGGTCATCTACCCTCCGGCGCCCGGTGCGTCTCCTTCGAGAGGGATGCGCCACCTGATGTTCCCTCTCGCGCTCCGCCGCCTCCTTTGCAAGCATCACCTCCTCACAAAAGTTGGCAACGGCATTCCACGCTGTCTCGCTCTGAACCATCGCCTGAACGATGTTTGAGAGCGAGAGGCCACCAACAGCTGCCTCGAGTACACGGCGCTGCTGCGCCCACGCGGGACACTCCTCCAGTGTGTGCTGCGCCGTGTCCTCGGGGCGGTTTCCACAGTGGCGGCAACCGGGCGGGTAATTTTAACTTGGGAAATAGGTAAAAAAAAGTCAGACGGAGCCATATCAGGTGAATACCGTGCTTGGTCGAGAACTTTTGTTGAATTTTTCGCTAAAAACTCTTTCACTATAATGGCTGTGTGTGATGGTGCATTATCATGGTGCAGCATCCATGAGTTGTGTTGCCACAAATCTGGACGTTTTCGGCGGATACTCTCACGCAAACGCTTCATGACGCCTATATAATATTCTTTATTCACTGTTTCTCCCTCTGGAAGGAATTCGGAGTGAACCACACCACGGTAGTCAAAAAAAACTGTCAGCATCGCCTTGATTTTGGAGCGACTTTGCCGCGGTTTTTAGGGTTCCGTAGCCGAATGGCAAAAAACGGAACCCTTATAAATTCGTCATGTCTGTCTGTCCGTCTGTCCGTCTGTCCGTCTGTCCGTCCGTATGTCACAGCCACTTTTTTCCGAAACTATAAGAGCTATACTGTTGAAACTTGGTAAGTAGATGTATTCTGTGAACCGCATTAAGGTTTTCACACAAAATTTAAAAAAAAGTAATAAATTTTGGGGGTGCCCCATACTTAGAACTGAAACTCAAAAATTTTTTTTCATCAAACCCATATGTGTGGGGTATCTATGGATAGGTCTTCAAAAATGATACTAAGGTTTCTAATATCATTTTTTTCTAAAATGAATAGCTTGCGCGAGAGACACTTCCAAAGTGGTAAAATTTGTGTCCCCCCCCCCCCCCCCTGTAACTTCTAAAATAAGAGTATGATAAAACTAAAAAAAATATATGATGTACATTACTATGCAAACTTCCACCGAAAATTGGTTTGAACGAGATCTAATAAGTAATTTTTTGATATTTACAATAAAACCTCTAAAAACAAAGTTAGTTTTGCGGTTCGATAAGAAAAGTGGTTTTTATGGTTTTATTCCTCCGGTTGAAGTACGGAACCCTCAGTGCGCGAGTCCGACTCGCACTTGACAGGTTATTTGGGTTTCGGCTCGTTTTCGAGACGCCATTCTGAAGACTGTTGGCTTGTTTGCATGTCGTACTCATAAACCCATGTCTCGTCGCCAGTTATTATACGTTTCATAAAGGTCGGATCCGTAGAAGCTCGGGAAACCATGTCTTCAGCGACATGCTTTCGCTGCGCTTTTTGAACAAAATTGAGCTCTTTTGGAACTAGTCGAGCGGCGACGCGTTTCATGCCTAAAATGTCAATGAGAATGTTGTGGACGGACTTAAAAGATATGTTCACCTCACTAGCCAACTCTCTCAGACTCATACGTCGATTTTCGAGCACTAGCTTCTTGATTCTGTCGATGTATTCTTTGGTCGTAGCGGTTGAAGGTCTACCAGAACGAGGCAAGTCTACTACTAATTCTCAGCCTTCTTTAAAAGCTTTATACCATTCATAAGTCCTTCGATATACAAGATTCGCCGTAGGTATTTCGCAACATTTTTAGTGATTCGCCACATGAAATATCATTCGAAACACAAAATTTAAGGCACACTCTTTGTTCAACAATATTTTCCATTGTAAAAATCGCCGAGAACTCAAAACTATGACCAACAAAAAGTGTAGTTTAAAACAAATTAAATGACAGATCCCGCTCAAACTTTGCGCGCTAAATCAGTACAGTGCTACCAACATGCAGTAAAAAAATTAGAACGACCTCTTTTACACGGGTCTTTTTATTGACATATTCCCGATACTTTTTACACAGAGCAGTATAGTAGTAGTAGCAGTGGCAGTGGCAGCTAGTGCTACTGCTACTGAGCAGTAGCACTTAGCAGTAGTAGTAGTAGTAGGCCGACGGCTAAGTCTTAGTAATAGGGTCCCGTTTTTATTTTTAGTACGTTCTCTGGGTACGGAACCCTAAATCTTTCATCAATCAAGGGGTACGGAATGCTATAGCTGCAGATGCAAGACCGGAAAAGCCAACGACGGATGCATCCAGGATGGGTATATCCTGTAAACGTGTAAACTTGGAATGCAGTGGGAGGACTCTAAATAAAACCATTTGTCTATACGTTTTATTATTTAATCATGGCATATTTTTAAATGACATCTGATATTAACATCTATACGTTTACACACAAAATATATTTTTACAATTAATAAAAAAAACACTAAGGTCTGAGTTACAGTCGCCAGATAGGTAATCTTATAAGAGGATATTACATCTTCCTATCTGAAGAATTAAAATATATGTCATATAAAATCCGTTACGTCATATTTATTCATTACTTAAAACGATTATTATCTGGCGATTGAAAAATCGGCCCTTAATTAACAATATTCAGAAAAAATAAGGCTTTAAAGTGGATTTCAGTGTTTCGAATTTTAAAACGACGCAGCAACAGATTTATGAAAATACGTTCTGTAAAAATTCAAATAAAATTTATTTAAATAAGTATTTTATCATTATTTTTCATAATGTAACTTAATTTATTCTGCAGTCTTACTCTGTTTAAACGCTGTAACGACGACTCGCTCCTCGCGATGTCATAAGATGTAAAAACAGCGGGCCTACCACCATCTCTTAAAGCAGTAATATTGTAATCATAGAAGTCCAAGAGGGAGCCCTCGACTTCAAAAGTGCGGCAAAAAATACTTTGCCCAAATTAATAATAATTTATTGATCTTAAGACATGACAAATTGCAATTAAATGAACGCCCTACCCTCTGCGGAAGGAAAACCTGTGTTGGCTAACCCGAGCCATCCTACACAATTTTTCACGCACACTATAGCATCCGCACACCATTTTATACACGTTTCAAATTGACACACTTTTTCTTGTAGTGTGACTACAAGAAAAAGTTGCCGCACTCACGGAGTTGTCGATGTTAGGTTGGGCTCTATCTAGTCGGAGCGCGAGCGACAACCATTATAAATCAATGATTGTAATATTGTTTTAACATTTTCATACAATGTCAATATGAAATAATACTGCTTTAAGAGATGGTGGTAGGCCCCCAGGACGGCGCGGCGCCTGTTTTTTCATAGCATCAAACGGTGTTTTTATGACATCACGGGTGGCGACTGTTTGCTGTTATTTTTTTAACAACTTAGTACAGTACGATTCACGAAAGATGACCACAAATGGGCGGCCGCCTGCGCATGGACACTCATGAAGAAAAGACTTAAGCCAAAATAATATTTTAATATTAGTTAAATAAGACCATATACATATATTATTTAAAATAAATAAGACCATAATATTAGTTAGATAAGTCCAAAGAGACCTAAAATATGACTTCTGCGCATGGTCATCTTTAGTGAATCGTACTGTACTGAGGTAACCGGCGCACGCAATGGGGTTCCTTACTGCCTTTTAATCACCAGATGGCGCATACGCGACATGCGCGACAGCGTTTGAAAACTATCGGTATGTATACCTATCATAAAAAATAATAATAAACGCGTCTGTCGTCTGTTACTCCTTAACAGATATTAAAAGACAATACAGATAACAATATTACTACAGGAACGACCTCTTTATCCTAATGTAAGAGTGACCTCTATCCTTCGCTAGGTCGTTAAAAATAGTATTTCAATGTTGTATTTTCAAGGCAGGAAACTGAAAAATTATTATAGAAATATTTCACGATTCACGCAGTGTATAGATATTTCAATCCACGAAGACGCGCCCCACTCTGTCAATATCGCTTATATTTCATACGATTAGTGTCAAATTTGATAGAATGGGGCGCGTCATCGTGGATTGAAATATCTATACACTGCGTGAATCAGTCACAATAGCCTATATCTTTTACGTTATAACTTGGACTGGTATAATTCTTGAAACAATTGTAACAAACTAAAATGAATGAAAAATGAAAACACAGTTTATTGTTATGTTTATAAAAAGAGAGCTTCGTCCTCCGTCTTCATGTTTTTCAGATACCGGAACACCGTCCTGGAAAAAAAAATTGGTTGTCTGTAAAGTCGGTTTACGGACGATAGATTTACGTGATAACGTCATAATCATTGTTTTATGTTTGTATGATTATGATTAAAAAAATATATAAATAATCCTAATTATAGTCATAATCATAATCATTATTTTATGTAATTTTTATCATGCCTCTCTATCGCTTGGTGGAACGTTACGTGGAATGGTACGCGGAACGTTACTATTTTTAATGAGTGCTGCTGCAGGTGTTCATCAATTTAACGTTATCACGTCAAAAACTAATTTGTTTTTATTGTTATTCATTACAAGTTGATTTGATTACAATAATATTATTTGTGATACCAAGTGTAGATGCAGCCAGACATGTTATCGTACTAAACGGAGAGATTAGGCGCAGGACCGACGGTTTAGCGGGCTCTCCGAGGCACCGGGGCTAACCAGTATTTGTCTCCGTGGAAATATTAAGAATTTCTTGATATAAAATTCGATACGATTTATTGGCCCGCTATGTTTGGTGAGCCAAACATTGTTCAGCACATGGAGATCGCAAGGTTGCAGTGGGACAAGAGTAAACGCCGATTTTATAAGTTGGTTGTCAAATGTTGCCAGTAAATTTGGCTACAACAATCCTATACAAATTCGCGTCTATTAAAAAAACTCTGAATAAGCACGCAGAGATCACCATTCAAAAATTTTAGTGGTACTTAAACTAATTTAATCGCAACAATGTCAAAAAATGTATGAATATTGACATTTCTCGTGGTTAAATTAGTTTAAGTAGCACTTAAATTTTAAAATTTATTTCGTGCAAATCGGGGTATGTAAAATAAAATTACATTCAAAACTACGGTAAATGTCAATTTTAGAACCGTTACGGGCGCTTCTAATCGGCACACAAAAAGGAACTGTCTATTTTACAGAACATTCAGCGGGGCTAGACAAAGTATGTGACAGTCGTTTAGCGTTCACGACAGTAGATAAAATGTATGGACAGACCACGTGACCGAATGAAAACAAATGAAAGCAGAATCTACTTTATGCTTAGCGTTGTTCACTGGCTGTCAATTGTCACGCGAAGTACGCTAAAGTTACAAGGTCCGCGAGAACGCCAGAACACGTGGTTTTTCTACAGTCACTTGTTTTGTCCATACATTTTATCTACTGTCGTGAAACCTAAACGACTGTCCAGCGTACTTGTATTATAGAGGTCAGTGAGAGACACAACGATGGCGGTAGCGGGACCAGAACCCATTGTCCCAATACCGTTCAGTGAGTTCAAATCATGGCTACACAAAAACACCGCACAGATACACACACAAATATGGGAACGCACTACAGACTGTAGACAAGCAAGAACAGCTCTAACACACTTTAGACAAACATCTAACAGATAAACTTCTACGACTTAGTAAAGACAAACTAAGACTAGTCGTAGGCATGATTACAAACATTTTTCCACTCTAGGAATCACGGACAGCCCTCTGTGCAGAGCCTGCATGGAGGACGAAACACCGGCACACGTGCTAAGATGCACTGGAGTGTCGGACCAACGCGAGACCTACTTGGGATCCTCAGCAACACTCCAAGATATCCTGTGCGACCTGGGAGGCCTCTTCGGATTCTGTAGTGATCCGGCGAGGAGCCGCATCGACGACTTCACGCGCAACGGGCGAGATATCGCTCACTCGCGGAAAGTCCCAGGAACAACAAGAACGAGAACAAGAGGTCCACTCACCATACAGTGTGTGGCACGTGCCGCCAGTCGTGCGGCGCGCGTGCGACCAGCGCGGCCACGTCCACGCCGCGCCCGCCGTCCAGCACGGGCTCGGCGCGCACGTGCAGCGCGCGCGGCCACGCGCACGGCGTGCACGACGCGCCCTCCGCCAGCTGCACCACATATATTAGGTCCTTACATATGAAATTGGCGTTTTGTCGTACTGGCCACTTTGATCTCAAATATCTCTTCTTTGGTTAGAAATTCCAATTTCAAATTTATACAGCTATTTACTCATGCTTTTGTGTTTTGAAAATCGTAATTCATTTGTTTTTTTCTCTTTTGGTTTTTTTTTTGCGCCACTCTGTTTACAAAATGGAAAATTTGAAATATCACGTTATTTACGATTACGAGTTCCATCGTGGCACCAGTGCTGCAGAAACGGCTCGAAGGATTAATGATGTGTACGGCGAGGGTGTCGCAAAAGAAAACACAGTGCATTTTTGGTTCCAACGTTTTCGTTCTGGAAATTTCGACATGCAGAACAAACCCCGTGGACGGCCGGAGACCAAAGTTGACAATGAAGAATTGAAGGTTATTGTGGAAGCAGATCCATCGCAAACCACGTCCGAGCTAGCTGCAGGCTGCGGTGTTAGTGATAAAACTGTTTTAGTTCACTTGAAGCAAATTGGGAAGGTGAAAAAGCTTGAAAGGTGGGTACCTCATGAATTGAGTGCAGCAAACCGACAAACGCGCGTAGACTGCTGTGTTACATTACTCAACTGGCACAGTAATGAAGGGATTTTAAATCGAATCATTACCTGTGATGAAAATTGGATCCTGTATGATAATCAGAAACGCTCATCGCAATGGTTGAACCCTGGCGAACCAGCCAAATCCTGCCCCAAACGAAAATTGACTCAAAAAAAATTACTTGTGAGCGTTTGGTGGACTAGCGCCGGCGTCGTTCACTACAGCTTTCTTAAATCTAGCCAGACGATTACGGCGGATATCTATTGTCAGCAAGTGCAATCCATGATGGAAAAGCTAGCTGCTAAACAACCGAGGCTGGTCAATCGTTCTAGGCCACTGCTGCTTCAGGACAACGCTAGACCACACACTGCACAACAGACGGCTACCAAATTAGAGGGAATTCAATTGGAATGCCTAAGACATCCACCTTACTCCCCGGACCTTGCTCCAACAGATTACCATTTTTTTCGAAATTTGGATAACTTCTTACAAGGGAAAAAATTTAACTCCGATGAGGCAGTCCAAAGCGCTTCCAAAGATTTTATTGATTCCCGTCCGAATGGCTTTTTTAGTAAAGGGATCAATGAACTACCTATAAGGTGGCAAAAGTGCATAGATAGCAATGGTACATACTTTGATTAAATATATATATATTATATTTAAAAAAATCGACTTTATGTTCCTCCCATACAAAACGCCAATTTCATATGTAAGGACCTAATATACGATGTCAAGGAGGTGGGAGAGACCACTCACCATACAGTGTGTGGCACGTGCCGCCAGTCGTGCGGCGCGCGTGCGGCCAGCGCGGCCACGTCCACGCCGCGCCCGCCGTCCAGCACGGGCTCGGCGCGCACGTGCAGCGCGCGCGGCCACGCGCACGGCGTGCACGACGCGCCCTCCGCCAGCTGCACCACATATATACGATGTCAAGGAGGTGGGAGAGACCACTCACCATACAGTGTGTGGCACATGCCGCCAGTCGTGCGGCGCGCGTGCGGCCAGCGCGGCCACGTCCACGCCGCGCCCGCCGCCCAGCACGCGCGCGGCGGGCGATATCGCTCACTCGCGGAAAGTCCCAGGAACAACAAGAACAAGAACAAGAGGTCCACTCACCATACAGTGTGTGGCACGTGCCGCCAGTCGTGCGGTGCGCGTGCGACCAGCGCGGCCACGTCCACGGCGCGCCCGCCGCCCAGCACGGGCTCGGCGCGCACGTGCAGCGCGCGCGGCCACGCGCACGCTGTGCACGACGCGCCCTCCGCCAGCTCCACGCGCAGCCGCACCTGCCACACCGCGCGCAGCGGGATGTTCGCCACCTGCACCACACATACACGCCGTGTTACAGAGTTACTGTACTTTATTTAGTCCTGCTTTACATTGTACGATCATGGTCAAAGTGCATATACAAATAGGAAACAATAGTACATTGTTACCCTAGGGATGAAAGTAACTTATTTAGTCCCGAGACGGGGTTTGGGTAGTTTGAGGGACTAAATAAGTCTTTATCCCGAGGTAAACTGCTTTTCATTACGAATATAAGGAAAGTCAAAATAAAAATAGAAATTAGCTACAGAAAATTGAATAATTGTGTCAATAAAAATCACTGTTAAACAGAAGCCTAAAAAAAACTACAACTCGAAAAACGGATTGCCGCTTGGCACTTTCCCGCCTTTTTTTTTCTTCGGCCTAGCCGGCGGGCTATGCATTTAGCTTTTTATTAGTCAAGTATTGTCTATGATTGTCTGTGAATGTCTATCAATCAGTTGTCTTTACTTACTTTATGATTAAAGTCTATCTTTCTTCTTGTCTATGGATGCACTCGGGTATGTCGTGTTTCATTTAAACTTCAATAAACTAGTTTTTTTTAATTATTTGACAGCTGTCAGTTGAAAACGATTCTCCCTAGGGCTGCAAAGTATTACTTTCAACCCGCTTCTCAGGCAACTTCAGACCTACTTTTCGTATATGAGTGATGAAAAATCCCTTGCATGTTTCCCTTGCAAATATTACATAGAAACATTTTGAACCTAACGCTGTTGTCTTAAGGTATAGGTAGGTAGGTACACATAACACAGACGAAACCATTTTTATGGACAAATCCAGCGTAGCCCCTTATTAGGCCCGGTTTCCACCAAAGCGGGGACGAGAGAAGACGAGAGATGCGCTACGAAGTTGTCTATATATTTCCACCAATGCGGAGGAAATGCGCGCTGTGTGTAGTAGAGATGTGAGCTGTGAGAGATCTTTATGTTTTCGGGAGTGCGAGACGCGGGGAGAAGACACGCCAGCGGTTCTCCGTTCTGCAATATCGTTAGTTCGCTAGCGGCCAAAAATTCTATTCAAAAGCGATATAGCTCTATTGAGGGAGTAATGAGCGGCGCAATCGACGTGGCGATCGTACGTTTCCGTGTGTCCACCACCATCGCGCGTCAGTCGCAGATCGCAGCGTCGTCTCGTTTTCGGTCTGTCGTCTAATCTAAAAACGAACGCCCCACCACGTGTTTACGTTCACACGTTGTAAGAAAAATTTAGTGGAAAAGCGTTCATTTTTAGATTTAGAAAATGTCTACTTTGCTGAGCGGTACCCACCTTGAGCGTGAGATCTCCGTCGTCGCTGAGGGTGTAGGCGAGGCGAATGTGCGCGTCGCGCATGCAGCTCGCCCAGCGCAGCGCGACGCGCGCCACGTGCGCGCAGCGGCGCAGCACGGCGGGCACGTCGCCGGCGCGCGCGCACCCGCCGTCGCGCGCGCACTCGCGCCGCATCGCGTCGGCGGCGAGGCGCGCGCACAGCGCCGCCAGCGGCTCCCGCGTTTCTGTAAAACATGGATAATGTATTACATCAATTTTAAGGCGCCTTCAAATTTGCCGTAAAGTGCCACGCGGTGGCAGCGCGTCTGCAGCGCAGCGGCCGCGCTACTTTGTAAATCTATGTAAATAAACAACGCGCGGTTGCAGCGCTACACCCGCGCTGCGGCCATGCATCAGTTACTGTATCAGATCGACTAGTGACTGCGCGCACGTATTTTTTTATACAGTCTAAATATCGAGTCCATCGTGAAACTATGTACTACACTACGATTCTCAGACCTAGCAACAACAGCGCGGCTGCAGCGCTGCAGACGCGCGTTGTTTATTTACATAGATTCGCCGCGCGACGACTCCCACTCGCAGTCGCGGCTGCAACGTGAGCAAAGACTTACCTTGCTGCACGACGTCCACAGCGACGGCGGCGACGCGCGTGTCGGCGAGCACGCGCGAGCGCGACGCGTTGTGCAGGCGGTGCGACAGTCGCGCGGTGAGGCGCACGCGCGCGCGCAGCAGCCGGAACACCCACACTCCCACTCGCAGTCGCGGCTGCAACGTGAGCAAAGACTTACCTTGCTGCACGACGTCCACAGCGACGGCGGCGACGCGCGTGTCGGCGAGCACGCGCGAGCGCGACGCGTTGTGCAGGCGGTGCGACAGTCGCGCGGTGAGGCGCACGCGCGCGCGCAGCAGCCGGAACACCCACACTCCCACTCGCAGTCGCGGCTGCAACGTGAGCAAAGACTTACCTTGCTGCACGACGTCCACAGCGACGGCGGCGACGCGCGTGTCGGCGAGCACGCGCGAGCGCGACGCGTTGTGCAGGCGGTGCGACAGTCGCACGGTGAGGCGCACGCGCGCGCGCAGCAGCCGGAACACCCACACTCCCACTCGCAGTCGCGGCTGCAACGTGAGCAAAGACTTACCTTGCTGCACGACGTCCACAGCGACGGCGGCGACGCGCGTGTCGGCGAGCACGCGCGAGCGCGACGCGTTGTGCAGGCGGTGCGACAGTCGCACGGTGAGGCGCACGCGCGCTTGCAGCAGCCGGAACACCCACACTCCCACTCGCAGTCGCGGCTGCAACGTAAGCAAAGACTTACCTTGCTGCACGACGTCCACAGCGACGGCGGCGACGCGCGTGTCGGCGAGCACGCGCGAGCGCGACGCGTTGTGCAGGCGGTGCGACAGTCGCGCGGTGAGGCGCACGCGCGCGCGCTGCAGCCGGAACACCCACACTCCCACTCGCAGTCGCGGCTGCAACGTGAGCAAAGACTTACCTTGCTGCACGACGTCCACAGCGACGGCGGCGACGCGCGTGTCGGCGAGCACGCGCGAGCGCGACGCGTTGTGCAGGCGGTGCGACAGTCGCGCGGTGAGGCGCACGCGCGCGCGCAGCAGCCGGAACACCCACACTCCCACTCGCAGTCGCGGCTGCAACGTGAGCAAAGACTTACCTTGCTGCACGACGTCCACAGCGACGGCGGCGACGCGCGTGTCGGCGAGCACGCGCGAGCGCGACGCGTTGTGCAGGCGGTGCGACAGTCGCACGGTGAGGCGCACGCGCGCTTGCAGCAGCCGGAACACCCACACTCCCACTCGCAGTCGCGGCTGCAACGTGAGCAAAGACTTACCTTGCTGCACGACGTCCACAGCGACGGCGGCGACGCGCGTGTCGGCGAGCACGCGCGAGCGCGACGCGTTGTGCAGGCGGTGCGACAGTCGCGCGGTGAGGCGCACGCGCGCGCGCAGCAGCCGGAACACCCACACTCCCACTCGCAGTCGCGGCTGCAACGTGAGCAAAGACTTACCTTGCTGCACGACGTCCACAGCGACGGCGGCGACGCGCGTGTCGGCGAGCACGCGCGAGCGCGACGCGTTGTGCAGGCGGTGCGACAGTCGCACGGTGAGGCGCACGCGCGCTTGCAGCAGCCGGAACACCCACACTCCCACTCGCAGTCGCGGCTGCAACGTGAGCAAAGACTTACCTTGCTGCACGACGTCCACAGCGACGGCGGCGACGCGCGTGTCGGCGAGCACGCGCGAGCGCGACGCGTTGTGCAGGCGGTGCGACAGTCGCGCGGTGAGGCGCACGCGCGCGCGCAGCAGCCGGAACACCCACACTCCCACTCGCAGTCGCGGCTGCAACGTGAGCAAAGACTTACCTTGCTGCACGACGTCCACAGCGACGGCGGCGACGCGCGTGTCGGCGAGCACGCGCGAGCGCGACGCGTTGTGCAGGCGGTGCGACAGTCGCGCGGTGAGGCGCACGCGCGCGCGCAGCAGCCGGAACACCCACACTCCCACTCGCAGTCGCGGCTGCAACGTGAGCAAAGACTTACCTTGCTGCACGACGTCCACAGCGACGGCGGCGACGCGCGTGTCGGCGAGCACGCGCGAGCGCGACGCGTTGTGCAGGCGGTGCGACAGTCGCACGGTGAGGCGCACGCGCGCTTGCAGCAGCCGGAACACCCACACGTCGCCGCGCGACGACACCCACTCGCAGTCGCGGCTGCAACGTGAGCAAAGACTTACCTTGCTGCACGACGTCCACAGCGACGGCGGCGACGCGCGTGTCGGCGAGCACGCGCGAGCGCGACGCGTTGTGCAGGCGGTGCGACAGTCGCACGGTGAGGCGCACGCGCGCTTGCAGCAGCCGGAACACCCACACGTCGCCGCGCGACGACTCCCACTCGCAGTCGCGGCTGCAACGTGAGCAAAGACTTACCTTGCTGCACGACGTCCACAGCGACGGCGGCGACGCGCGTGTCGGCGAGCACGCGCGAGCGCGACGCGTTGTGCAGGCGGTGCGACAGTCGCGCGGTGAGGCGCACGCGCGCGCGCAGCAGCCGGAACACCCACACTCCCACTCGCAGTCGCGGCTGCAACGTGAGCAAAGACTTACCTTGCTGCACGACGTCCACAGCGACGGCGGCGACGCGCGTGTCGGCGAGCACGCGCGAGCGCGACGCGTTGTGCAGGCGGTGCGACAGTCGCACGATGAGGCGCACGCGCGCTTGCAGCAGCCGGAACACCCACACTCCCACTCGCAGTCGCGGCTGCAACGTGAGCAAAGACTTACCTTGCTGCACGACGTCCACAGCGACGGCGGCGACGCGCGTGTCGGCGAGCACACGCGAGCGCGACGCGTTGTGCAGGCGGTGCGACAGTCGCGCGGTGAGGCGCACGCGCGCGCGCAGCAGCCGGAACACCCACACTCCCACTCGCAGTCGCGGCTGCAACGTGAGCAAAGACTTACCTTGCTGCACGACGTCCACAGCGACGGCGGCGACGCGCGTGTCGGCGAGCACGCGCGAGCGCGACGCGTTGTGCAGGCGGTGCGACAGTCGCGCGGTGAGGCGCACGCGCGCGCGCAGCAGCCGGAACACCCACACTCCCACTCGCAGTCGCGGCTGCAACGTGAGCAAAGACTTACCTTGCTGCACGACGTCCACAGCGACGGCGGCGACGCGCGTGTCGGCGAGCACGCGCGAGCGCGACGCGTTGTGCAGGCGGTGCGACAGTCGCGCGGTGAGGCGCACGCGCGCGCGCAGCAGCCGGAACACCCACACTCCCACTCGCAGTCGCGGCTGCAACGTGAGCAAAGACTTACCTTGCTGCACGACGTCCACAGCGACGGCGGCGACGCGCGTGTCGGCGAGCACGCGCGAGCGCGACGCGTTGTGCAGGCGGTGCGACAGTCGCACGGTGAGGCGCACGCGCGCTTGCAGCAGCCGGAACACCCACACGTCGCCGCGCGACGACTCCCACTCGCAGTCGCGGCTGCAACGAGAAAAAAAGCTGCAGCTATTGCAACGCTTCTGAACGAAATCCAAAAAAATATATAAGAATAAGCGTTAGAAGCGTTTGGTCATATTTGAATTTTCAGGCCTGTATATGTTAACCATCCACCGGAAGATTAAAGTACTTACTTGCAAAAAGTAAGAACAAAGAAACCGCCTTAAGACCGATGTCGGCTGCTAAGTCGAGATCAAGAATTCTTAAAATATTCACTCACCCCATAATTTTCAGCATGTTGATTCTGTCCACCACGTTGACACCTGAGCTGCACTCGGAAAGGTTCTGCGAGCTCTTGCTTTCAAGTTCAGTCTCATGTTTGATACTCGACGGGTTAGTGGGTTTTAACTTTTCTTCAATTGTTATTGTTTTGTTTTCTTCTTCGTTAGGAATATATTCTACTTCGTTATCTTGCTCGATTTGTAGGTTAACCTGTGGGCTGTTAGACATTTTTTGCATTTTGTTCACGGGTTTTGGAGTTATGTCTGCATTTAATTTTTCTATATTACTGTGCCTTGTTGGACTGTAGCTGCGTTTCCTAGCATTATTATCATTGTCTTCGGCTTCAGAAACTGACATCACATCAGAATCGACCTTCTCTATCAATTCACCATCAGTTTTCATATTATAGATAACTCGCAACGGCGACTTTTGTCCATTCGTGTCTTTTGAACTCTTATTCTCAAGTTTGACATCGAATACGCTTCTAGCTAATGTGTCATCTACTAAAGTGAGAGACGAACTTGCTTCTAAAAGTTCTTTATTCTCTTTCATTGCAATCAAAGTGTTGACTTCAGTACTTTTGACGTCTGTCAAAAATCCTTCCGAGGAACGATCTATCGATACAGGTTTGCTGATGTTTGACGCTAAACGAATGGAGTCATTTAGTATTTCAATACAATTATCTCCAGATTGAGGTCCTTGTGGTTGACATACTACATTATAATGCGTAGATAATCTCTCAACTCTAACCTTCTCATCTGGGGGCATTTGAGTAAAATTATCATGTTCCGAATGCATTGTCTCAGTGGACTTTATCGGGTTGTATTTGTGCACTTTAACGCCATCTATTGGCGCTAATAACACGTTGTTCAACGGGTTAGAATGATCGAATACTATAACCGGAGTTTTTACTGTCGGTTCTAGAGTTTGTGGTATTGAACATTTCCTATTTTGTAATATTGGGGAGCGATCTACATCCATGGCTACTGTTGATACTGATTGGAAGGTAGGTGTCGAAGAACAGTTTACTTGGTTTTGGACGGATTTGTTTATTGTCTCTACAATTTCAGACGGTGATCTGATGGTTTCAAGCTTTTCAACATATTCATTTGACTCGGCATTAGAATGCAATTCAACATCTATATCGATTTGACTCGATGTGATTAAGTTAGCCTGAATTTGTGTGCTACAAGTCGACGCAGATTTATTCAAGCCGACCGTGTCGAAAGACGTGACATCCGCCATCGGTTTCACGAGATCTGTCATAAGAGCTTTCAGATTATCCGATACGTCTTTTAAATAGGTGGGTATGACTTTCGACTTATCTTCTTTCATATAAGTAGTTTCACCAAAAGCTGTTTTCTTTAAAGGCTTCATTTTTACTTCATCCTGTAATGTTTCCTCACTAATGGACGGTAAGGTTTTGACGACTTCGTTGCTAATTCTTACAGATTTTCGTCTAGTTTTATCATCATCCACGGTAGTTTCAGTTGGATCCTGCGTTTCTTCTAAGCTTTCATTTTCATCTATCTCGAACCTAGATTGTTGTAACGCAGCTTGCGCCATCGATAGATTGAGTAGCAGATCTTCCCTACTCAAGACTATTGAACGTCTTTTTGGAACGAAACTTAAGCGTTTAGGTACTATGGCAATATTTTCTTTTGTTTCTAAACTGAAATGTTTCTTGTCATTTTTTATCTCAATCTGTAAATCCTTAGTTTCAATCGCTTTAGGAGCCATTGATTTGTCTGTTTCTAATTCATCTGTTTCACCTTCAGTAAAGTCAGAAAGCATTCCCAATAGTTCTCTAGTATTATCAGCATGTTTAAACGATTTTTTAATTCTTCTCGTACTTTTATTTGGAGACTCATGTAAACTAGCCTCAAATTTATAGTCTTCCATGTCAGCGCTTACAACTCTTTCATAATGTCGATTGGTAGAATTTCTTTTCGATTGATTAAATGCTTTCAGTTCATCGTTCTTATTCTGTACGTCTTGAACGTTTTCCGTTTCGTCGATGTATTCAAGTGCTGGAGTTTGATTATTTTCCATTAATTTCGGTTCACCTGATAAAGTTTTTTGACTTGATTCATTCAATGCATTCTCTTCGTAAGGTTCAGTCATTAAACTTTTTTCTGATTGTTTTAAATTTATATTTTCTTCAATATTATCTTCTTTTACGCAATCTCCGTCGTCGTTTATAATGGCAAAAAAGCTTTCATTGGACTTGATATAATTATTTGATATTATATCATCATTTGTGGATTTGTCCATAACTATCCCAGATTCAGTATTAGTAACACTAGGTTTTTCAGCAGTCTTCAATGAAGCATTCGACATATCCAACAGCTCGTTTAGGAATGATTTTTTAACTTTTAATTTTTCATCACGACATTTTGTTATACTCTGACTCACTACAATGGAACTAATTTTACTTAAGTTTTCAACACTCTGTTCTTCTTCTGCGTAGATTTCATTTGTTTTGTAATTGTTAATGGAATTTTCGGATGGTATGATCTTTGCAAAAGCATAGTTTTCTTTACTTTCCAATGATTCTTTGAAACTGGTTTCAGCTTTTTTAGATGGAGAATTTCTGTCACAATTTTCAAGTTCTGACTGGGAAAAACTTTTCTCTGTTGTAGTTTGGTATACTAGAATACCTTGTTTGATAGATAAATTGTCTTTAAATTCTTCACGTTCTTTATTAAAACCAACTTCCCTTTTTGTAGATATTTCAGTTTCATTGACAATATCTGTTTGTATATCAAGAATATTACTCGGTATCGGTTTTGTTATTGATAAATTATATGCGCTGTTATCATGGATCATAGATCGCTTTGATTTATATTCTTCAATTAATTGGATCAAAACATCTTTATTTTCACTAGAATTTAAATATGTTAATATGTTTTTAGCATTTTCATGCATATTGGATAAATTTTGGGTATTTAATTCTACTTTATCATCATATTCAGATTTTTTTAGCAAAATATTCGTAGGTAAAACGCGTGTCATGGATATATCTGCTAAGTCATGATCACTTGATTTTTCCATGTTTGTTACATTTGACAACATAATATTATCTTTATCATCGTATTCAGATTTTTTTAGCAAAATATTCGTAGGTAAAACGCATGTCATGGATATATCTGGTAAGTCATGGTCATTTGATTTTTCCATGTTTGTTACATTAGACAGCATAATATTAGTAGGCATAGCCTGTGTCACTGAAATATCACAGGCATCTTCATTGTATAGGATTGTCTTTCTTCTATTAGACGTCTCTCCAATATCTGCATTTTGATTATCTTTATTAAGCTTTGCTTTTGTTACGGACTGAGCACTAGTTTTACTTGAAGGTATATTTTCTTTATCATCTAGTATTTTATGTTCAAAATTACTTTTGATTTCAATATTTTCAAGTATTTTAGCTGGAATTGCTTGAGTAACAGATATGTCACCAGCATTCTGCTCAAAAACAATCGTTTTTCGTTTTTCAGAACTAGTTTGAATTGATGAAATGCTTTTGGAAACCTCTTCGACTGCCGGATTGAGAATTGTATCGGTAATGGACATTTCACAGTCGTCATTTTTAACAGCAACATGTGTCATATTAAGATCTACTTCAATATATTCAGATATGTTGTCACCTTTGAAGGGACCTGGACACATCATGTTCGCTTGTTGCGATCTCTCCAAGTCTTTGACTATTTCATCCAAATCATCGCAGGTATCTTTTTGAGGTTGAATCGAGAAGTTCATGACAATAGGATTTGTCATTTCAGGCATAACTGGAATGCTTATGTCATCGCCAAAGACTTTACTTTGTTGATTGGTGAAGGAGCTTAATTCGAAGTTTTGTACGGGAGCAGTCAGTTTGAAATCATTTGTGGGACATTCAAGGGAAGCTAGTTGCTGTGTGATGTTTAGATTATTGAGGGAGGTGTGAAAGTCTTGAGCGGGTGTTTTTGAGCGCAGCGTGCCCCCGATATCCACAATTTCAACTTCCTGAAACTGTTGGTCGAATAACCTTTTCCCTATATGACCGATCGACATCTGTCGTGGCGCATTGGCGACGGAATCGTTGCCAGAGTTTTCCAGGGATTTGTTGTGCTCTTCATAGAAGTTCTTCCAGGTCGTCGTCGCTTCATTTGTCACAAACTCCCTGTAAGATGATATTTTACCAATAAGTCCTATTATTGACATTTCTCTCTCTAGTGGCGCTAGTTTGTGCGGAGACCTGACACAATGTGACACTATTATATTTTTTTTATATTAATACTAGCTGACTCACCAAACATTGTTTTGCTATAAGGGATATAAAAAATAGCTAACAACCTACCTACCAAACATACACAGAAAATGTCATAACAATCGGTTGAGCCGTTTCAGAGCAGTTTGGTAACAAATATTGGCAAGAGAATTTTATAGACCACTCTGTACTAGGCGCAAGTTCGGTCTTGTAGTACTGTCGCCACCTCTTCGATGGTTCTGCTAAATATCAGCTGGCGGCTTTAGATGCTGTAGATCGTCGGGCTAGGAGACTCATTGGCGAAGACTCACCGCTTGTGGCGAATGAACCGCTGTGAGCCTGACGGTTTTAGAATGTACTAATAGCAGATATATCTTACGCGACGCCGGTCCTCCGCGAGAAGCTGACGCGGCGGCTCTTGGCGGTGTCGGTGGGGGTGGCCACGTTGAACTCCAGCTCCGACAGCGGCGTGCGCGGCGGACGCTGGCTCTTTAGAATGGACGATCTGCGTTTTCTCCTGTAAAATTTTACGATTTTTTTAACTTTTAGGGTACTGTACCTAAAAAAAACGGAACCCTTATAAGGCCACTTTGTTGTCCATCTGTCTGTCGGTCTGTCTATCACAACTGTTTATTTCAGCAACTATTCAAGATATTTAAATAAAATTTGGAATGGTTGTAGGTAATAATGGCCAGATGGATGTAATATTGATACATTTTACAATGGATATATTTTACGGGCAAAATAAAATCAACTCTGTATCTATCATACTTCTTTTGGTATTAACAATTAACCTCAAAAACAAAGTTAAGTTCGCGGTTTGGTAAGGGTAGTGATTCTTATGGTTTTGCTTTTCCTATAGTAGTATGGAACTTTCCGTCCGCCAACCAATTTGAATCTTGGCCGGGGCACTTAGGGGGAATTGTAGCGTAAGCAAACATCGCAGGCTTCAAGCCCAAAGGAGTTCTAAGTTCGGAAGTTAATGAGTTGTTGTCTAATGGATCTCTTTAACTGAAAATTTGCACACGTCTTATGAGACGCACATGTCTATAGACACGTAAAAATAATTTTAGTTACAGAGATCCATTGAATAAGACCTTATTAAGTTTTTTGTGTCTCCTGAAATGCAGGGTTAATTGCTTATATATGCCCCTATGGCTTGAAGCCTGCAATAATTTAATCTTATGCTTTGTGACAGACTCTACAATCAGGAGAAGGAAACTCCTATGCACATATTTAACCGACTTCAAAAAAAAAGGAGGTTCTGTATTCGACCCGTATGTTTGTATGTATGTATGTTTGTCCGCGATTATTTCGCGTTTGGCTGAACCGATTTTGATGCGGTTTTCGGGAAAGTGTTTGTTACATTCTGGAGCAGGTTTTAGTATATTAACCGACTTAAAAGAACAAGAGGTTCTTAGTTTGATAGATATATTACTATATATATAGCTACTCGTGCTGATTCACTGACTCACTGATTGATCACCTCTCCTGAACAATTTTGTATGAAAATATTTTTTTAAAATAACCATTTCGTATAGAAGGGAAAAATTCATTCGGAGGAAAAATACGGAGAGAGCTGATGATTGAGGATGTCGAAGACGGGTGAAGAGCACAGCCAAGGGTATTGCAGATAGGTGAGGGGTGCTCGACCAAATGTCATTCGAAACGTCATCCAATTGGCAGTGAGCTGAAAAAAATTTCAAAATGGCGAAAAAAAGATGGCCGCCATACAAACTTCATCGGTGTCCATCTCGAAAAGTATAAAAGATGGAAGAACGCTTTCTTGACAAGAGTTGATCAGGATCCGAAGGTCTATAAGATGGATAGAAAAAAAATTCAAAATGGCGGACTTTATTTTTTTCATAGAAAATGTATGGGGAATTTTGAAGAGACGAAAAGTTGAAAACTTTGCAAGTGTATGATGTGGTTCTTCAGAGAACTTGAATATGGAATGTGATGATGATTGAGGGTTTCTAAGACGGTCGAGGAGCACGGGCAAGGTATTATAGTTAGGTGGGGACTGCGCAAACAAAAAATACTCGGAACCTCATGCAATTGGCAGTGAGCTGAAATAAATCCAAAATGGCGGATTCAAGATTGCCGCCATACTAATGTCGTGTTGTTCTATCTCGGAAAGTATAAAAGATAAGAGAGTGGTTTCTTAGCAAAAGGTAATCAGGACCCGAAGGTGTTTTTGATGGGTAGAAAAAAATCAAAATGGCGGAATTTATTTTTCATAGAAAATATACATTTCGAATATAATTATGCAAAGCATTGATACAGTTTTTCGGTGAATTGCCAAAGAAAAATGTGAAAAGAGATGATGATCTAGGATTAGGTTGATGATTGAGGAGCACGGTCATGGTTTTAAAGATAGTTAAGGACTGTTTGAACAAAAAATACGCTGAACCTCATACGATGAGGTTCAGCGTATTTTTTTGTTCGAACAGTAGTTAACTATCTTTAAAACCATGACCGTGCTACTAGGTAATTTTTTCAGCCCACTGCCAATCGGATTCCAATTGTGAGATGACGGCGATACTTTTATGGGCGGGAAGACCGCACGCGGGCCACATGTGGCCCGCGCACTCACGCGCCCTACTAGTTACTATTTATATAGCTACTCGTGCTGATTGGCCACTGACTCACTGATTGATCACCTCTCCTGAACAATTTTGTATGAAAATTTTTTTTTTCACTATGCGTTTCGTATAGAAGAGAAAAATTCATTCGGAGGAAAAATACGGAGAGAGCTGATGATTGAGGATTTCGAAGACGGGTGAAGAGCACGGCACGGGTATTGCAGATAGGTGGGGGCTGCTCGACCAAATGTCATTTGAAACGACATCCAATTGACAGTGAGCTGAAAAAAATTTCAAAATGGCGAAAAAAAGATGGCCGCCATACAAACTTCATCGGTGTCCATCTCGAAAAGTATAAAAGATGGAAGAACGGTTTCTTAACAAGAGTTGATCAGAACCCGAAGGTCTACTAGATGATTGAAAAAAAAAAATCAAAATGGCAGAATTTATTTTTTCATAGAAAATGTATGGCGAATGTTGATTGTTGAAAAGACTAAAAGTTGTAAGGCAAATAGGGGGGAAGACAGCCCGCGGGCCACATGTGGCCCGCGCCCTCACGCGCCCTACTAGTTTGTATATAAGTTTGTTCGCGATTATCTCGAGTTCGGCGAAACCGATTTTTATGATTCTTTTTTTATTAGGTAGGCCAATGCATGCATCACAGGTAGACTCATTTCAATTTGGTTGAGATCTAATGAATATCTTCGGAGATGGAGAGCGGAAGTCCTCAACGGAAAATCGCTTGCGATCGGTATAATTAGTTTACAGTGTAAATTTTAACAGACTTCAAAAGAGATAGTGATTCTCAAGTTGACTAAAAAATATGTTTTTAATTGACCGACTTCCAGTGGCGTATTTAAAGATTCAGCGCCCTGAGCCAAGAACGATTTGCCAGCCTAGCCAGCGAGTGCAAGATGAACTTGTACACAAAGGGATACCATCACGCAAACAAAATCAAATGATGATTTTTTAACAATTTCATAATTTCATTGTTTGTTATCATAGGGACTATAGTAATAAACGAATACTAGCCACTGTAATAAAAAAAATAAGTGACTACCTATGGTGCGGTTAAAGGATAAGGTGATTGTTAAAATCAAGTAAAAAAAAACGCTAAGGAGTTATTTAGTTAAGAGCGGATTATTGAACTTTGTTTATTAAGAAATAAAGGCGAGTGAAGCGAGTTTAAAATTTTTAAGTTTTCACAGATTAAATCAGTACAGTACTTTCCGCCTTGGATAAAAAATGATATCATTACAATATCTGACATCAAAAAAATTTTGTTAGCGAGAGAACTTGAAGTCGCTTAGTAGCCGCGAATGAAGTAAACACGAACTTTGTATAATATTTTTATAACTAAGTATGCGAGCGAAGCGAGCGCGAAATTTTTTGTTTTTTTATGGTTCCGGTTCGTTTCAAGCAGTGGCATAATTTATCTCTATGCCCCCCCTACAACTAAATCTGAACCAGTTTGGTTCAGTTTTTGCAACGTGAAAGAGTAAGAAACTTAAATACAAACATACATGCAAATTTTCGCTTTTGTAATACTAGTGTACAGTCGAGGAATGAAAAGGTTCGCCACCTTAGTGTCAATTTTCCCTTGCACTAGTGCTGCAAGAGTCCTAAATGTCATAATGTCAATCACTTTGAAAATTGACGAACCTTTCATTCCGCGACTGTACATAAATACACACTTACATACAAATTTTCGCCTATATAATATTTGTGTGATGTGATACACGGCCGCAAATTTTTTGCGTCTCGTGTTTTCAAATGCTTCACCTCACTCAGAATTCTTTTATATATAATTACTTAATTTGAACTGTTCGCCGCGCTCATGGTTCAAGGAATCTTTTGCTGATCGTCATTAATATTTTGAAACTTGGCCCTTTACTTTGCAACCTTGCATTACTACCGCGACAAAACAAACTCGAACGCTCCATTGAATCCTCAATTTTTTAGTTAAAATAGTTTTGTGATATTCTCAAAAAGTCGTTTTTCACGGTACAACACAAGCGTGTGAACTAAATAAAAAATAAATTGCTTCTATGAGCGCCCCGCTCCAATAAAGTTTTTTAATTTTGTATGCAATTATTGGTTTTGAGGACGTCGTACTTTGAGTTCATATGTTGCGATAAAATGTTGTTGTGTAAATAAATGTATGTAGTTTTCTGTGGAAATTTTTTAACGAAAGTTTTTGGTGCATAGAGTAACTTTTAGAGCAAGAGCCACTACAATTTGCCTCCAATCTTTGTTACGGCGGGTAATAAAAATCGTCTCTCGCCACCCATAGTGTTTTTTTTTTTTTTTTTATGTATGTATATTTCCATAGTGTATGTGACAACTAACAAACTAGTAACAATTTTATTTTCAGGGTGATTTTTAAATTATTGCTATAGGTAAGCAGGTATTGATATAAGTTCAAAATAAAGCCTGATAATTTAATGATCTGAATTTAAGTAACTTAAACACGAACTGAATCATCATTTTGTGCCGCCCTAACCCCGAACGGCCCAAACTCCCGAGTCATGCTACGCAATGGAGCTCGATTTACATTCCACTGCCCATTGCCCGCCCTCCACTATCGTTGCGCCAGTCAGTAATACGTTAAACGAGGCCTCGTGTTCTGATGTCTATCAAACTTACAATCATATGATAATTATGCAGATAAGTTTTTGATGAACTTAATTAAGAAGTCCTGAAAAAATTAGAAAAAACGCCTTTCTAATGATCTATTTAATCTTATGATTTATCTAATCTAAATTTAACTTTTTAATTTGCTTTGGCAAATAAATAAAGTTATTTCAATAAAAACAAAGTAAAAAAATCTGAGCGAGGTGCGGCTTATGCCGCCCCTCGAAGGCTGCCGCCCTGGGCCATGGCCCACTTGTCCCTAGGGTAAATACGCCACTGCCGACTTCGAAAAAAGAGGTTCTCTCTTTGACCCCTATGGTATTTAGGTTTGTCCGTGATTATCTCTCGTTTGGCTGGACCGATCTATTTGATCTATCGCGAAACAACATTCCTCGTCATTAGGCATACAGCATATTAAATATAATAGTAGGTATATCAAAGTCAGTATTACATATGATATGATATGTTTTTAGTGGTAAGTATAATTATCACTAAAAAACCTATCACTAGAATAAATTGATAAGGTAGTATTAATTAGCCCAAAACCTACTTATGACTAAAAAGTATGAAATAAAAAAAAAAATCCCATTTAAAACACATGATAATTCTATTTCTTTTTAAAAAAAAGGGAACCGCCTTCAAAAAACCAATCCACTGAAAAGCAAAAAAATAATTTTCTAATAAATCTGGGTATACTTACCTACCTACTTAGTTTTTGAAGTCGGTGCCAAATCAAAATTTTGCAATTCATTTTGAGTATGGCTAATGGCACCGACTTCAAAAACTAAGTAGGTAGGTAAGTATACCCAGATTTATTAGAAAATTATTTTTTTGCTTTTCAGTGGGTTGGTTTATTGAAGGCGGTTCCCTTTTTTTAAAAACGAAATAGAATTATCATGTGTTTTAAATGGGATTTTTTTTATTACCATTATGGTAGGCAATCCTAAAAATAAATAGGTAGGTACCTTAACTTTCTGTGTTTGCATTACTGACTTGACCGTGGGTAAAGCCAAAAAATCTGTTTGTTATCATCATCATAATTATATCAGAAGCGGTGGGCTTCTGATGATAATGAACTAATTCTATTTGCTTTACCTACTAAAACAATAGACTATATTACAATTATTATTTATCTAAACACTAAATAGGTATAATACAATATATACTTGAAAACAACTTTCTAAGAGAGTTCAAGACTTATTTTAATAAAATATTGATTTGGGGGATTGCTAATTCACTCTTTTTGGTTATGGGATAAGATGTTATGTCTTAGTTTGGGACGGACCACAAGTTCAAATCAAAATAATTCATCTTACGTAGCCCCAGCGTCGCTCGCCGATTTCGAAGAAGCTTGAGTGTCGTCCATGTTTTTCTATGTTACTTCACTTCCAATACATTTCACTTCATTCGCAAATAAACCACACTATCATCACCTTCAGTCTTTCATTAAAACTAATTAAAAGTTAACAAATAACAATACAATGCAAAGGAATACAAATATTAATCTTAAACAGTCAAACTCAAAACACGCACGGCACAAACGGCAATTTTTAAATTTGAATTTTGACATTGACATTAAGTTTGACGAATTATTTCTATTTTACACATTTTTTTTTTGAATAAATGATTTTATTATATATTTACAATAAAACTTATCACTAGCTTATTCTAATTACTATACAAGTCTTGCCCGCGTGGAATGGTGGCAAGAATACTGGCTGCATTTCCGCGTTGAACAGCTAGGCTGATACGTTGCGCAAAAAATGAGCCAGCCCTTCTGTCACCAGTTGAGGTTATTAAACGCGGGGAAAGCTCTCGAATGAATTTTTTGGCACTATGACTCCATGGCCCCAGGGTCTCCACGGCAAACGGGACAAATATGTAACTCTCTAATAGAGAGGCATATTTGCGACGCTTACCTGATTCAGCAGTTTCAGCTGCGGCTCCCGGCTTTGATTCTGTCTCCCTGATATGAATCGAAGCCAATGTGTCAACGCATGTTGCGTCCCACATCAGCGCCCGACCCCGTTCCCAGGGAACCAGCGTCAATCCATCAGGTCTCCTGCCATCATCACGACTAATTCCTGCTGGCTCCAATAGGGCAGGAATATCAATGGTGGCAAGAGCTCTTTTTATAACATCATTGAGGGAACCATGCCGAAAAAGCCTACCGGCGCTCCTGTGGCAAGAGAGTCCGTGAATTCCAAACTTGTCTACCTCTTTTCCACACGGACATCTGTGCTCGTGGCACAGTGGTGCACCCAACCTGAGTCCTACAGCTACACGGAAAGTTTCATTTTCGAGAAGAGTGCCGAGATTCCTGGATGGCAGGGCGTGGAGCCAATAACCAGATTCTTTTTCAGACAAAGCTAAAAACCTTGCACGATCTCGAGCACTTGTAAGATTTTGTTCTAAGGTTGTGTGTGTCAGCCGAACCAACGGCACATCCCAAAGTTTTTGTGTAGTACGTTCCTCTGGGACGTGGGCATTGGGAAACCTGACCTTCCAACTCTCTAAGGCCTCTGTGGCATAGGTCAATGAAACCGAATTGGAACCGAGAATTTGAGAACTGAGCTCACGTATACTATGCACAGAGGACAGAAAAGCCGGAAGAGCAACACTGGAAATTTTTCTCACGCCGATGCCACCATATTTGACCGGTAAAGTAGCTTGGGTCCAGGAACGTTCATCAAAAGATAAATTTAGAATTTTTTCTAGCGCGATTTTCAAGCTGGCGTCCATATTTTCGAGTAGTCCAGGAAATTTCCAAATTGGGCTTGCGCGCAGTATGTACATTAATTTAGGAACAAAAAGGCAAAATTTTAGAATCGAAAATGCTATGTGAGAATTTAGTGTGCCCAATTTGTAAACATTATCTGAAAATAGTTTAATTTTAGTATCCAAGAGTGGTTGTATGGCTTCGCTAAAAAGTGGAGCGCCTAGGAGGCAAAGTGCATGCTTATGTACTATTTTAATGTCAGGGGTAATTTCATTAAATAGTTGGGAGGCCAAAAATATCTGTTCTTGTGACAGTTTCTCCGTAAAAAATAATTCGCATTTAGAAAAATTTAGTTCCAAACCAATTTCGCCAAATTTTTGCTTAATCTGTTTAAGATCTTCTAGGACATCATCCACGTTACCTCCAATGGTTCCATCATCAAGATACCATATATTAAACTTAGATTTTAAATTTGATATATGTTTATGTATCCCTAAACTGAAAAGGGCTGGACCTAAAGGATCCCCCTGCTGGACACCAACACTAGACTTAATGTCACTATCACCAAAAAATAATTTTGAAGGGGAACTATAACATTGCCAAACGTAAGGATAAATTTCTGGTAGTTGGGTTGAAACTTCGGCCAGTAGAGTTGCTTTATTTCTTTACATCTACTTTCAGCAGTACTTCAACCTCGTCATCCGATAAGAATGTACGAGCAGAATGCACCGCTGCCTCACAGCCGCCTTTACTGCCGAAACCAACTTGAATAGGTTGGAACTTTTCCTTTAGGGCAGATACTATGTGTCTACAAGCTAATTTTGATGCCAAACGACGAAAGGTACAACCAACTGCGATGGGGCGAATGCCACCATCTTTTTTATTAAAAGCACAAAGTCTGGCACCATAAAGGAATGGCAAAAAGGATGAATTTACCTCGCCAGATAAATTTTTACACATTGTCTATGGTTTTTTTTCTACTTGCTCTGGATACCAGTATCCTATACCTTTAAACGAGCAATTCTTGTATATATATATATTTCTATATAATCTGAATCTCGGAAACGGCTCGAACGATTTTCATGAAATTTAGTATACAGGGGGTTTTGGGGGCGATAAATCGATCTAGCTAGGATTCACTTTTAGAAAATGTCGAATTTACCAAAAAAAAAAATATGAACCCTGCTGCTATCTATTGGCAACCGAGCAAAGCTCGGTCACCCAGATATTAATTGTTAATTCCCGTTATGTTGGCACTATTTTACAACTTGCAAGACGAACCGCCTAGTTTTAGAAAGAAAGAAGAAAGAAAAAACGTTTATTTGGAATCACAACACATACTATATAGTCCGCCAGATACATCTAAATATATAAAAGAAGACACTGACTGACTGACTGACTGACTGACTCACTGACATATCAACGCACAGCCCAAACCGCTGGGTCTAGAGACTTCAAACGAGATGGACAAAAATTGTATGGACGCGTTCCCCAGAATTTACAGAGATGATATATGTGTCATTTAATAGTACAAATCTTCTATTCTAAGAAAAAGAAAGTCGCATTTTTATTTGCAATCGTGGCTTAAAATTATTTAGATTTTAAAAAGTTGATTGAGGTTAGGTTTTTAACCGACTTCAAAAAAAGGAGGAGGTTCTCAATTCGTCGGAATCTTTTTTTATTAAATAAACAGATCGAAGTTTTTCTTTTTAAACAATGCTTATATGCTTATTTGCTTAGTAAATATATAATATAGGCGTAGGGAATAAAACCAAACAGGTACATTTTTTAAATATTATTTAATTATTCATCATGTAGTGATAGCAATATAGAATCTAAGAATAACGCAGGCGGAATTATGTTATCTTGATACCTTGCGAAGCCAAGGTACCACAATATTGTCATAATATGTGCACAGCATCCAACCGTCCTATTACCTGCTACACAACTACACCAATATGCTAAGATGGCATCTTTGGGTTGGTCTGGCCTGGATGGCTGCTCATCAAATACAATGTAAGTATAATACTCACGCCTTGACGTATGGCGTGATTTAATGCGAGCTCTCAAAAGGACAGGGTGATTACCTCCTATGTGCATTACAAGTTCCTCGGAAAACTCTAATTCTGGACTGATCTCCACTTCATAAACACCTCGGTGTCTGATGTGTTCACCATAATATGAAGCCGCCTGCTGGACCTGGTATGGGCCTAGTGAAATAAGTTTCAACTCATTTACACTTAACTGTGGAAATGAGTTAAGAGCAGGCAGGCTTGCATCAATACTCCTAAACAAGACTCTTCTTCTATTTAAATTGTTTGATTCAATAAACTCACCTAAATAGTTAGGCATATTTAATCTGGAGGCTGCTATTTCAGCAATTTCCTCTGCATTTACTGGATTTTCCACAACTTTGTGGAATCGATTTATCAAAGCAGCAGCAATCCTATAATCTGCCATCATGTGTGCGGAAGCTAAGTTAAAAAATATGCTCCTAAAGATCTTATAATCTCGCTTAAACCTTCCGTTAACGATTTCCACAACCCATCTACAAAGTGTCACACATCTACTTTTGTTGGCTTGTAGCGTTGTGAGTTGCCTTTCTCCTTGATCTCTGGTTTCAGGTTTATGTACTCTGAAACCAAGAGCTTCTAAGGTGGAAATAGAGTCCCTAAAGCCACGGTCTAAAATAAAAACGTCATTTCTTCGGAAGTATTGATGCAAACTGCCATTGCTAGAAACTAAAAAATTCATGATTTCTGCATCGGTTTGTGTTGCAGCAAAAGGTCCAAACACGTCAATAATATGGCCATCACAACAGACGACCATAAATGGTTTTATTAAGTTGTGGTACTTGTGCAGACTGTACGTCATTTTTTGATATTTATAGTTTGAACTTTTTTGTACACCAAGGTAGGTACCGTCGCATTGTACAATTGCCCATCTATCCGATATATTAGCAAGGGGATTTCCGAACAACTTTTCGGGTATAATGGTGTTTCTTTCAGCTATCTGTTGCCGAGATATATGAGAAACACCAAGATGTAGCGGAACAAAGTGATCAGTGAGACAGTTCCTCACAAGCTTCATTTTGTGTTCTAGCGTGGATTTTGGAATCTTGAAAAGGCTGGAGATCCTTGCATCACTATCACCAGTTCTATATTTAATAAGAAGCATTGCTAATGCACTTTTTGAATTTTTGGAAATAATCGATTGTATTGGTATGCTATTATACAATTCCATAAATTCCTGAGTAGTGCGTCCTGTCCAATAGTGACATATATGACTAGGCATTGATTCTATGTTTTCAAAATCAATAATATTTTCTTCATATTTTTTATCTAGCAAGCTTTCAATTTGTTCAGCTGTAAAAGTATTTATTAAACTTGTGTTATCTAATAATAATTCCCATTCATTGGAATTTAAATGTTCTAGACACACCCTGGCACTACGAGGTACAAAAAGTTTATTATTAAACAGCAATTGAGATTTAATCACAGTAGGTACTAAGTGATTTGGACTCTGCTGACATCCATCAAATATGCATCTTCTAGATGTATTAGCACAACGTTTGTAATTCGGTAGAACAATAAAAGGTTCATCTTGAACATTTCTAATAGATGGGCCTGGTGGGAGAGGTGGTGGCGGAGGTATCTCTTGAACACTTCCTATAGATTGGTCTGTTGGGACAGGTGGCGGTGGCGGAAACCTGATAGCATCGAGAATATTTCCTCGAGCCACTTGTCTGTTGGCTCTCACGTAACAGCAATGACATAAATAGTTAGTTGTCCTAACCTGAAACAAATATTATCGTACTATTAACTATTTTCACACTTTAAAGGGGTTGATATACAATATAATCACACAAGTTATTATGTATCATTGACTTCATTACAGGTACAGTAACATTACCATAATAGGACATCATATACATGATAATATAAGGATTTTGCTTATTTTCTAATTCTTTAGTGTTAATTGTTTAAATAATGACAAAATACACTTACAATGTGCTGATGCCATGATGATACAACTAAGGCGATATGGTTCAATTCTGAAATGTCGTATCTTCTTGTACGGGCGACTGATCTACCACAGCCACGACAGACAAAGACATGTCCAATTTGCCTTTCCCGTGAATTAGTGGCAAGACATCTAGATAAAATGTCATAGCAGGTGCCACAAACGCAGCTATGAGGTGATATCTGTAAAAGTAAAAGAAAAACTATTATTTAAAGCAATGAACTATTATTTGAAGCTATGGGCTGGTTGTGATAACATTATATTAAGCGGAACTATAGTTTACCTCACTAGTTAACCACTCTGATAAAATATTAGTCATATCAGGAGGTAATGACGATATTTCATGTCGCCGTATACGTTCTCTAATAGCGATGCCACAATTAATACACGCTTGAATAAGGTCCATTTTCCTGAGCTAACACTACACAATCACACATGAAGTTTGTAATAATTAGTGGAGCACTCGCGTGGGGCATCGACACTATTTATTAAAGGTAAAACTGGTAAAACGAAAATCACAGGTACACGTTACAAAACAAGGGCAACCTGTGACAGGACAGGAGTTAGTTTTCTGTTTTCTGTTTTGTGGTCTATGGTGATCGCCGAATGCTGCGATGACAGATGAATGAAACAGAATGTCAAGCAACGACATTCGTCAAGCATAGAGACCACAGAACCAAAGACACAGGCCAACAATGGCTACATGCAAAAATATGTAAACCATCTGTGACTATCGTAATGCTTTATTTATTATTATATTAAGTTTATACACGCCTACATATTATATATAATTAATTTTAAGTAGAGTTGATTGGCAACATATACATAATATAAAGAATTCTTAACAAATATTTTTACGCTTTTCTGACCATTTGTGACCTTAGTCTGTGGTAGTCTTAAAAAACTTCCACTCAGGGCCGTAAACTAAAAAAAAGACGGCAAAATCTTGGACAAAATCAATTTAACTTCTTATTATTTTCAGTTTTTTTCAGCAACTGCTTTTAAATGTAAATAGTTATTCAAAATTAATTGCGTATTTTACCTGAAATTATTATAATACTTTTATGTTTGTACAGCCTGGGGAAAATTTTGTCCATCTCGTTTGGCACACAGGTTCCTTATGAGGTCTAGGGGTGCATTAAGAAAGGATTTTTCAAAATTCCACCCCTAAAGGGGTGAAACGGGGCTCCAAAGTTCGTATTTTACCAAGCTTCAATACTCCTTCACGCCGCAACTACTGAACCGATTTGGCTCAAATTTGGAATGGAGATAAATTGCATCTTGGGTTAACACATAAGCTACTTTTCATCCCGGGAAAATCCATGGTTCCCGTGGGATTAGTTAAAAACCGAAATTCACGCGGAAAAAAATCTTCACGCCGGAAATACAAGACCGATTTAGCTGAAATTTGGAATGGACATAGATGATATCCTGGGTTAATAAAAAAGCTACTTTTCATCCCGGAAAAATCCATGTTTTTTGCGGGAAAACTGAAAAATTGATATTCACGCTTGAAAAATACTACTTTACGCTGCACTTACTGACCTGATATGACTGAAATTCGGAAAGGAGATAGATTTTATCCTGGACTGATACATAGGCTACTTTTCATCCCGGAAAATTTCATGGTATATCAAAGAAGATACTGACTCACGCACTCACTGACATATCAACGCACAGCCCAAACCCCTGGGTCTAGAGACTTCAAATTTGGCACACAGATTCATTATGAGGTCTAGGGGTGCACTAAGAAAGGATTTTTCAAAATTCCCCCCTTACGGGGTGAAACGGGGCTCCAAAGTCCGTATTTTACCAAGCTTCGATATTCCTTCACGCCGCAACTACTGAACCGATTTGGCTCAAATTTGGAATGGCGATAAATTGCATCTTGGATTAACACATAAGCTACTTTTCATCCCGGGAAAATTCATGGTTCCCGTGGGATTAAAAACCGAAATTCACGCGGAAAAAAATCTTCACGCCGCAAGTACAAGACTGATTTGGCTGAAATTTGGAATGGAGATAGATGGTATCCTGGGTTAATAAAACAGCTACTTTTTATCCCGGAAAATTCCATGGTTTTCGCGGGAAAACTGAAAAATTTATATTGACGCGCGAAAAATACTACTTTACGCTGCACTTACTGAACTGATATGACTGAAATTCGGAAAGGAGATAGATTTTATCCTGGACTAATACATAGGCTACTTTTCATCCCGGAAAATTTCATGGGTTCCATGATAATAGTGATAGATAATATGCCTTCATGCCGTAATTACTGAACTGATTTGGAAAAGAGATAGATTATACCCTGGATTAATAATAAGGCTACTTTTTATCCCGGAAAAATCCATGGTTCCTTCGGGAGCAGTGAAAAACAGATATCCACGCGGGAAAAATATTCCTTCACGCCGTAATTGCTGAACTGGTTTGGTTGAAAATTAGAATGGAGAAGGCTATTTTTTATCCCGGGAAAATCAATGAATGATATCCCGCGTGAATATTTGATTTTCACTATTCCAGCGGGAGAAATACTCATTCACATTTAAACTATTGAAAATTTTTGGCTGAAATATAAAATGGAGATAGATTTCGCTCTAAATTAACACAAAGGTTACTTTTTATTCCGGAAAAATCGATGGTTCCCGTAAGAACAGGGAAAACTAAAATTTACGCGGGCGAAGCCGCGGGTATCTGCTAGTATTAATTATATTGTGTGAAATTGAGTGATTCCAAAATGGAATCCACTCAGCGTTTGCTACGCCCGTGGAGCCTAAATTTGCCCCACGGTCATAGCGCTGGTCTTCCGTGGATCCAAAAAATATCGGACGATTTATAAATAAATAATTATACTTAAATTTTAGTACGGAATATGCTAAAATATATTTTAAAGTGGGTTAGTGTGATATAGGTAACGAATCATAATAAACGACTAAAAAACTATGGATATAAAGAAAACGTGATATAAAAGGTGATAAAAAAATAATATAATAAAATACATACTTACTACTATAATAATAATATTTAAAATTTAAAAAAAATAAATAAGTTTGAAATACGATGAGCGCCTACTCAACAAGCTCCCCCTTTTGTTGACTCAGCAAGAACTTTCTTAGATTGGTTTTAAAGACTTTTTTTGAAAGTTTTATGTCACGCAGGGGAGGGGGCAAGTCGTTCCAGCACTTCGTGGCTGCAAACTTAAAGCTGCCACGAAATGCTGCTGAACAGTGATGAGGGCTTGAGGGGTTCTCAATGTCCAAACCCTATTGGGCCTAGTGTTGGTTTTTTTTGCCCACTCAAATTTATTAAAAAGGTAGTAGGGCTTTTGCGACCGAATCACACCAAACATTAATGACGCCAAGTGCAGCTTTCTTCTAGATTCCATATTGAGCAGGTTACCTTTGTTAATGTACGGTGAGATATGGGATCTAGGGGGAATCCAGTAGCAAAATCGTATACAAGCATTTTGTATTCGCTGCACCAGACGCTTGGTGCGACTCAGTAGCCTAGGGCCGTATAAAGCATCACCGTAATTTAATTTGGAGAGAATCAAAGTTTCGCAAACCTTGAGGCGTGTCTCGGTGGTAAGAAAATTACGCACACGATACAAAATCTTGAGTTTGTAAAAACAGGTTCGAGCTACTTGAAGCATATGGTTCTCGAAGCGAAGATCGCTGTCAATTAAAATCCCCAAATTTCTAGCTTCCGTGGTACGTTCTAATACTTGACCTTTAATGCAAACCGGCGGCGCATTGAAAATTATTTTGCTTATACTTTGGCGAGTCCAAAGAAACATATATTTTGTCTTATTAGGGTTAAGGACTAGCTTAGCTAGCGCCCCCACGCATGCGTACGCTGGTCGGGCGCGGGATATGAACTAGCTTGTAACCGGGTACCTTAGGCGCGCGACCCTCTTCTCCTTCCTTCAGCCACGTCTCATTGATAGCCATTATGTCTACCCTGTGGTCCTGCATGGCAATGATAAACTCGTCGTGTGCTGTGCCTAAAGAACCGGGATTTAGAAGTCCTACTAATAACTTATTAGTTGCGTTATAACCTGTTAAAAGCGAAAATATAAAATATAATAATATTTATACAATACAATGATATAATATATGTAACATAATATATATAAAATATAATTACATAAAATATAAATATATATTCTGATCCTGGTGTTGTATAATGTTAGTATAGAAACATAATGTGATAGGGAGTACGCGATTAATATATAATAATAATATAATATAACGAGTATAGTAAATAGCATGGTTTTTATTTTTATACTAGTGTTCCATTTTGGTACCACGATACATAAAATTGAGAGATAAGTTACACAAATAATATAATCCACACTGGTAAAAATACAATAGCAAAGGCACAGGACAAAATTTGACATAATATGATAAATAATTAAGAAACAGTTGAGCGCATAATTATGATTTAATATCAATCGCGACGTCTTCCCTATATAGAAATGCATTAAGTTGCAGTTAGGCAGTAACAATAGGTTTTTTCTTAATAGCCAAGCACATATGACAATACAATCTCTGAAAAGTCTACTTTGCAATAAAATATAGTAATTTTGTAAAATGATGGCGATGAACACTGGAATACAAGAGAAGAGTAGAAATAATATTATGCCATAAACAATGTTATAATACAGTACACAGAATATATGCGGTAAATAAGCATAAATCCTAAGGATATTTAAACCAGAGTGTAGATTTGAATCGCCAAGTTCTGAATCGCCTAGTCTTTTACTTTCCACTAACATGGATGTCGCCAAAAACACGAGTTATGTCTGCCTCCACCTTAATACTGTGAGCCGGCTGATCTGCACCTTTGCGCGCGAAGATGCGCCCTCGCTTGGTCCACGTATATTTCCACTGCAGCTTGCGCGCCGCTTCCCGTGCAAGATAAAAGAGATGCCGATTCTTCCTAGTCAACCTCTCGTTGACATAGAAGCGGCGAGGCGGCGCGTCGAAGCCCATGTCCTGCGTCGTGGCCCCGCGCCGAACGCGCGCGCTTCGCAGCAGCTCGTCCCGCTGCCCGCGCCGCGCCAGCCGCACCACCAGGCGTCTGCCTCGAACTTCTCCACCTGACGGGTCAGCGCTATCATTTAATTTACCAACCCTCTCCGCAAAGATGATATCGTTTTTATCTACGCTAACACCAAGTTTGGTGGCTATGGTCGTGACAGTGTGGATGGGATTTTCTCCTCTCACTTCCGGCAAGTTAGTGATCTCGAGGTCCGCCTGGAGAAGCTCCTGATCGCGTTCATTCAAGTTCTCCTGAAGCCGAGCCACAGTTTCCTCCAAAGTACGCAGCTCCAAGGCCCGATCCGGCCCACCCTGACCTTTCTCGATTGCCTCCAGCCTTTCCTCAATGCTATCAATTCGCCGGTTGCAGCCTGTGATAGCGCTCCGTAAATCGAAGAGATCGGAACGAAATTCCTTTAACTCCTTCCTAACCTCTCGAAGATCCTCGCGAAAAAGGCGCATTTCCATGCACAGGTCCAGCGGCTGAGTCGTGTCGAAAACCGTATCATTGCGGGTCGCAACGCTATCATCGCAGGCGTCTCTCGGACCGTCTTCCATTATAGACTGAGAAGAGCCGCCTGATGCTGCCGAGGAATCCAGGTGGTAATCGCTACTGGCGTGCTTAACAGGAGTCGCACTATTGCCACCTTTTGGTAGCTTTACCTTGCACTCCGGGCACATCCAACTCGGCGCCACCTGCGCGGCCTCAGGAATACCTATGCAGGCTTTGTGATACAGACTCGGGCAAATACTACATTGAGCGCCACCTACTGATGAAAGAAATTTTCCACAGGCGCCACACCTCATCATTACGTCAAGCTTGGTAAGTATATGCAAGATGGTATGCCCGCTGTCCAGTAGTTAGCGTTGTGCTCTTATCGACCCAATCCTTGTATTGAATTCAGCAGTGCTCCACAGATGGCGCTGTATGTCTGGCAGTTCGCGGGACAGCAATTATTTTTGCACAGACAACTTAAATATTGTACTACCCTCTTTACAGTGGCACAACACAGCTCTTCGATATTTAAAAAGGATTTAATAGCACAGTTTCCTGACTTTACTGTCTGAAAATCACGCTGTTCACTCCACAACAATGTTTACTTATATCACACAACTATCAGTTTGACCAAAAACGAAGATTTATATTTTTAGCAATTAAAAAACACGGAGCACACCGACTGTGACAGGTGATTCATTTGACACTGAAAAACTTTAAGCTATACAACTTTTTTGTAAAACTTTAAGCTATACATCATTACATAGTCTCACTTATCACAATCTGTGTTGTGGATAAATGAAAATTACATGAGTTTTACGCAAGTTCCTCTGTAATTTAAAATATAAATATACACGAGTAATATACGTTATAAGTTAAATGAAATTCCTACCAAATAAGTACCAAGTGCCAATAATTATTAACAAAATCATATGATATATCTACGTATCAAATAATAACAACAGTGCGCCGACGCGAAGTGTACCAAAGGTGTCATTCGGTAAAAATACGCGAAAGTGCTTTGCTTGGAAAGTAGCATTCCCGCTTAATAACTCGGACCAAAGTCGAAAAATAACAAACAACTATTCCACTTTTTGGCAGAACAATCGTGAAATAAGTGCTCACTGGTATAACTAAGCCAACATATCTACCTACAACACCCCAAAAGGCCAAAACCAGCAACAAAAGTGCTAGTGCCTCGACCAAATTTGTACCAATTATCAATTTCTACCAATCTCCCAATTGAAGTTGAAGTAGATACAAGGCGTGTTTTCAACCCCTGTAACAGTCTCCCATCTCTCGGTAGGTACCTACATAACAGGAAAACTCGCAACAATAGTGCAACCAAATCTTGATAAAACTACCAATATTTTCAATTTCTGCCATTCTCCAATTTCTTTTAAAATCAAGGGGATTTGGCTAGAATATTCACGTACGAGGACGCATAGGATTTGAATTGGATAACACTGCTGTAAAGAATGGATAGCCAGATGCAACTACTCCTTACTAATATAAAAGAAAAAATGGATAGTCAAACCATTGCCATTACAGAAGCAGTCACAACATCAGTTATGAAACAAATTGATGAAAAATTAAAACTTATCTTGGAAGAAAATAAGGGTTTGAAAGTTGAAGTTCAAAGGTTAAACGAAAAAATCAAAAACTTGGAATCCGAGAAGAAAGGTAATAATTTAGTAATATTTGGCCTCGAAGAGGACAGGGAAAATGGTTTGAACTTAATAGAAATGTTGGTGGACACAATGATGAAGACAGGATTTGATATAACAAAACAAGATATAAATAAGGCATTCAGGATTGGAGTATTTAAAGGTACCACACGCCCTGTGTTAATAAGCTTTGTGAATGCCTGGAAACGAAATGAAATCTTACGTAACAAGAAAAAGCTGCCTAAAAATATAAGTATTAAGGAAGACTTCACAAAGGAAGTTCTAGAAAAAAGAAAGGAATTGCTACCTATTTTAGAAGAGGAAAGGAAAAAGGGACGGATAGCCTTTATAAAACAAGATAAACTGATCGTAAAGGACAAGGGCGAACTCAGCCGAGACAAAAGAAAAAGGGAACCAACTTCATCACCCAAGGATGCAGATAACGCGACGGAGCAAATAAAGGCACCGCAAAAAATTAATAAAATAAATGCATTTCACCGCTTATATAGAGGGAGATCACAATCAAATTTGGAACATAAAAACGAATAGCAATCAATGATAGCCGTAGACCGGAAAACAAAACAAATAACAGTAAAAAATAAAACTAGTTTAGAATCAAAACAAACAAACATTTACCCCCCAAACCGGTTGGTCCCCGTGGGGGAGACAGACCTAAGCCTTCCAGCTAATTTTAAAAACACATACAATAGACAATTTGACAAGCTATATATCGCAACACTAAACTGTCTGTCACTGAGAACACAGGAAAAATTGACAGAATTAGAAACTGCCCTCTCATCTGTTAAATGGGACATACTAGGATTAAGTGAGGTTAGAAGACAAGGAGATGCTATAGAAGAACATAATGACTATATTTTCTTCTACAAAGGAATATTAAAAGGAAGACATGGAGTTGGTTTTATGGTTAAAAAGCATTTGGCTAAGCAGATAGAGGAATTCAAGGGCATCTCGGATAGAATTGCAGTTCTCAATATAAAATTACCAGGCTACGACAAAAATTGGTCAATAATTCAAATCTACGCACCCACTGAACAAGCTAACGAACAAGTCAAAGATACCTTCTATGACGAACTGTCACAGACCTTACAGAGCACACATAAAAACGTCATTGTAATGGGTGACTTCAATGGAAGAATTGGTGCAAAACAAAGCAAAGAAGAAAGGCCAATTGGAAATTTTGGATATGGCAAAAGAAGCAATAATGGAAAGAGAATGATCAACATGGCTCTTGAAGGAAACCTAAAATTTATGAACAGCCACTTTAAGAAAAAACCCAACAAAAAGTGGACTTGGATTGCACCTGATGGCGCATATAAGAATGAGATAGATTACATTGCAACAAATAATGAAAAAGCCTTCAGAGATGTAAGTGTTATCAATCAGTTCAATTTCAACACAAATCACCGCATGGTAAGGGGGACTATCCACACAGTTAAACAAAAGAAAGGCAGACCGAAAACCATAAAACGCAATATTGCTAGACTTAACGTAATTAATACACCTTTTATCAGCGAGCAGCAGAACAGAGTACAGGAACTGTACAACAAAAAAATTGATAAACTGTATAGGAAAACTCAAATCAAGAACCAGCAAAACGGTAAAAGAAACTTGAGTTTAGAGACAAAAACATTGATAGAGAAAAGAAAAGAACTATTAAAGGATAAAAAAGATAAATCAAAACTTATGGAGATCACACAGATAAGTAAAAAAATTAGCAACAACATCAAGAAGGACAGAATAAGACGAAGAGCAGAGGTTATAGAGCACCATATAAGAAAGACAGGGGGAGTTAAGAAAGCATTGAGTATGCTTGTTGAGAAAAAAGATTGGATACCAGAAATGAAGAACCAGTCAGGAAAACAGCAAACAACAAGACAAGGTATACTACAAGTAGCAACCGAATTTTACAGAAGTCTATACTCAGATTCTACACCATTAGAAGCTTTAAAACTAAAACTAGACCTGGAAGATAATAAAGAAGCTGAAGAGATCCCAAACTTCCTTACATCTGAAGTAGAACGAGCAATAAAAACTCAAAAAAATGGAAAAGCTCCTGGACCTGATGACATAACCAATGAAATGCTAAAGATGTTCATTGTAGAAAACTTTAACAATCTAAAGGAGCTGACTGAACTCTATAACATTGTCTTGTCTACAGAGTGTATCCCATGGCAATGGTTAAAAAGTGTCATTGTACTTATTCACAAGAAGGGAGACCGAAGTGCTATTGAAAATTATAGACCGATTAGTCTACTCTCCAATGTATACAAAGTTTTCTCCAAATTAATACTCTGCAGGATAACAAAAACCTTAGATGAAGAGCAGCCGATAGAACAAGCAGGATTCCGTGAAGGCTACTCCACCGTAGATCACATGCATGTACTAAAGCAATTAATTGAAAAAACTCAGGAGTATAGAAAACCTCTGTACATTGCATTTGTGGATTACACTAAAGCGTTCGACTCGCTAAAACACGACCAACTCTGGAAGATCCTGCTGGAGCAGGGAGTGCCAAAAAAGTACCTAAGGATCATGAGGAACATATATATGGAGAGTACGGCTCAAATCAAGATGGATCAATTAGGAGAAACCTTCCCAATATCTAAAGGAGTGAAGCAGGGCGATCCACTGTCTCCTAAACTCTTCTCGGCAGCTCTAGAAGGAATATTCAGAAAACTGCATTGGGAAGACTATGGGGTAAACATAAATGGTACAAAACTAAACCACCTAAGGTTTGCAGATGATCTAGTCCTCGTATCAAACAACAGTGGAATTCTCCAGAACATGCTTCAACAACTGTCTGAGAAAAGCAGAGAAATAGGACTGACAATGAACAAAACAAAAACAAAAATAATGACAAATATGGAGAAGTTAGATATAAACGTGGACAATGAAAGCATCGAGTATGTAGAACAATACATCTACTTAGGGCAAACTATCTCCTTCAGAGATCAAGCTGATTTTGAAATAGAAAGAAGAGTGACTTGTGCATGGAGGAGATACTGGTCCTTGAAAGAGGTCATGAAAAGCAAAGACTTCCCAATAGTTGTCAAAAAGAAAGTGTTCAACACCTGCATTCTCCCATGCCTAACATATGGATGTCAAACGTGGGCACTGTCGCAGAAAAACATTTTGAAGCTCAGAACATGCCAAAGAGGAATGGAGAGAAGTATGTTAGGATTCACTCTGAAAGACCGCAAAAGAGCAAAGGATATTAGAGAAAGCACAAAAGTTGAGGATATTCTCCGAACAATCAAAAAGCTTAAGTGGCGATGGACCGGTCACATGACAAGAGAAAGTAAAGAAAAATGGACACAAAAGATTACAGAGTGGGTACCGAGAGATGGGCAAAGAAAAAGGGGAAAACAACACAGAAGATGGGAGGACGACATCAAAAAAGTAGGAGGAAACACATGGAAGAGGACAGCAAGGGATAGACTAAAATGGAAGATGCTGGAAGAGGCCTATGTGTCAGAAGGACACGCTGACAAATCTTAAACTCAGTGTTGTTGGACTTTAAACAACTATAATAATAACAATAGTGAATAAATAAACTTATTAGTAAAATAAAAAAAAAAAAAAAAAAAAAAAAAAAAAAAAAAAAAAAAAAAAAAAAAAAAAAAGACTGCATACTTTGTCAGCAAGACGGCTAATAATAATATAATGAACAAATTTCTAATAGGTATCTACAGTTCGCGACAATATTATTCCGTATAATAACTAACTAATTAGTAGAGCAGATCAATACTTACAAAATAAAAATCACGGCAAGAGCAGTGGCAGTCAGAAGAGAAAAGTATATGGAGAAGCCTCCAAACCATATCACGTACTCTGAATAATCTTCTAGACTAACCCCCCCCCGGCCACTTTGATGACTCAAAGTGGCCGGGGTGCGGTACTCGGGACGGGCCGCCGAGCAGGAAGTGGTTTGGTGTCAGTGCTCCCCGCGGCTCGTCGGTCGATAGATGCGTAAGTGGTCGGCTGTTCATGGTGTCCTCTACCTCTGCCAACAGCGTGATCAAGGTCTCCTCATGAGGATGTTGCTCGTTCAGGACAGCTCGAAGCGCGGTCTTGACGCTCCGCACCAGACGCTCCCAGGCTCCTCCCCAGAAGGGCGCTGCAGGAATCAGGAAGCGCCACTTGATGAAGAGATTGGCGGCGGATGACGACAGGAGTTTCTCGTCTAAGGCTCGGCGAAGCTCGGCGTCGGCCCCACGTAGGTTCGTTCCGTTGTCGCTCCAGATCTCCGTCGGCCGCCCCCGGCGGGCCATCATGCGTCGCAGCGCCATGATGCAGCTGTCGGTGGTCAGGTGGGTGGTGAGCTCCAGATGGACTGCCCTCGTAGTCAGGCATGTGAAGACAGCCACGTAGCGTTTTTGGTGTTGTCGGCCCACAGTGATTGATAGAGGCCCGAAAAAATCGAGGCCGGTGTAAGTAAAAGCCCTTTGATGATGGGCGAGGCGGCATGGAGGAAGATTCCCCGTCTGGGGAGAAGGTGGCTTTGCCCGTCGAATGCGGCAAGGCTGGCAGTCTCGGAGTACGCCCTTGACCGTGGGGCGTAGGCGGAGGACCCACAGGCGCTGCTGGACCTCGTTCGCGACGGTTTCGGTGCCTCCGTGGTGAAGCTCGCGGTGTACCCAGTTGATGTAGAGCCGTGTGTAGGCGTGGTTGCCGTCGGCGATAGGCGGCGTGCGTAGCTCAGGCGAGACGTCGGCTGCGTCGATGCGTGACTTGACACGCATGACCCCATCGTCGTCGGCGAAGACAGCCAGGTTTCGGATGCGACTGTCTGGCGGGAGAGCGGCGTTCTTCGCAATGCAGGCGAGCTCCTCCGGGAAGGCCTGCTGCTGCATCGCGCGCAACCAGAGGCGCTCCGCCTCCCGCATGTCGTCCGCACCGAGCGGGACGAAACGGCCCGCGCTAGCCGCCGTAGGCGAGCGCTTTGGTGAGGGCAGCGGCCGCGCTGCCCTGGGTCGCTGCGTCCACTCCGGGTCTGCCTCGGGGTTGCGCCGCGTGCGCGCGTGCGCTGTAGTGGACCTGCGAATCAATCTAATGAACTGTATTATCCTACCCGTCGACCTAATCAATCGCAACCACGACGAGAACCTACTTGCGTCGGGTAGCGGTTCAACCACTGTTGGTTTTATTTTAGTAATTTGCACCTTTTCTTCCCCCGTGAGTGTAGAGGGGAGAAGCGGCTCTGTTGGCCATAAATTTTCATTTTTGTAAAGGAAGGCTGGGCCATGAAACCATCGGTGATCGTTTCCGAAACCGAGGGGTGCTTCACGTGTGGCGTCGTCCGCCACGTTGTCCCTAGAGGGCACCCAACGGTGCCCTTGTACCAGATGAGCGTGCTGCGGACGTCGGGCGGCAGCGGCCGGAAGCCGAGCCCGGGGCTGGTGCCGATCAGCCCGCCGTCCTGCTGCAGCCGCGGCACGCGCGGGTTGATGAAGTGCTGCAGGAACGTCACCATGCAGATCATATTATCACCTGATAGGAAGTCAATGAGCTGATCCTCCCAGTACTTGTAGCTCTCGTAGCCGGTGCCCTTGTACCAGATGAGCGTGCTGCGGACGTCGGGCGGCAGCGGCCGGAAGCCGAGCCCGGGGCTGGTGCCGATCAGCCCGCCGTCCTGCTGCAGCCGCGGCACGCGCGGGTTGATGAAGTGCTGCAGGAACGTCACCATGCAGATCATATTATCACCTGATAGGAAGTCAATGAGCTGATCCTCCCAGTACTTGTAGCTCTCGTAGCCGGTGCCCTTGTACCAGATGAGCGTGCTGCGGACGTCGGGCGGCAGCGGCCGGAAGCCGAGCCCGGGGCTGGTGCCGATCAGCCCGCCGTCCTGCTGCAGCCGCGGCACGCGCGGGTTGATGAAGTGCTGCAGGAACGTCACCATGCAGATCATATTATCACCTGATAGGAAGTCAATGAGCTGATCCTCCCAGTACTTGTAGCTCTCGTAGCCGGTGCCCTTGTACCAGATGAGCGTGCTGCGGACGTCGGGCGGCAGCGGCCGGAAGCCGAGCCCGGGGCTGGTGCCGATCAGCCCGCCGTCCTGCTGCAGCCGCGGCACGCGCGGGTTGATGAAGTGCTGCAGGAACGTCACCATGCAGATCATATTATCACCTGATAGGAAGTCAATGAGCTGATCCTCCCAGTACTTGTAGCTCTCGTAGCCGGTGCCCTTGTACCAGATGAGCGTGCTGCGGACGTCGGGCGGCAGCGGCCGGAAGCCGAGCCCGGGGCTGGTGCCGATCAGCCCGCCGTCCTGCTGCAGCCGCGGCACGCGCGGGTTGATGAAGTGCTGCAGGAACGTCACCATGCAGATCATATTATCACCTGATAGGAAGTCAATGAGCTGATCCTCCCAGTACTTGTAGCTCTCGTAGCCATTCTCAAAATTGTTTAAGTCATCATTGAATCATGTAAATTGTGTTGTAAAAAAGTAGACTTTGTAGTGTGCCGAGATAAACATACCACAAAGTTCCTGTTGAAAATTTACTAACAACTGAGCATTTTGACATGGACAATTTGAATCTGGCACGAATCAAGCTTCTTTAGCTACAAGAAGTAGTGCCTATCTACAAATACATCTTCAAAAAATCAATGAAGATCACGTCGAAGTTGTGAAACTTTACTTTTAAAGTTTCACAACTTCGACGTGATCTTCCATAAACAAGGACCGTAGTAGCCAATGTCACGTTTCGAATAAAATTCTGTCACATTTGAAGATAATTTGTTGAACTCTATTATATTATATTAGTTCATTCACTCTAATATAAATTGTTCGATTAAATCACGACTAAGCACATCTCTGATGGACATGCAATCAAACTATCACATACATATTATTATATACATTAGCACTTTGCATGTCTTAATCAGTGACAAACATTGATGTTAATCAGTAACAAACAATAATAACATCTGTAATTTACGTGTTTTTAACCGACTTCAAAAAAAGGAGGTTCTCAATTCGTCGGAATCTTTATTTTTTTCTTTTTTTTATGTATGTTCCCCGATTACTCGAAGATGCGTGGACCAATTTCGAAAATTCTTTTTTTTTTGAAAGGGTATAGTTTACAGATGGTCCCATAGTCATCAAGTCAGGATCTGATGATGGGATCCTGGAGAAATCGAGGGAACTCTTCAAATTTTATAAGCACACTTGAAGTGATTTGGGTACTGTTTGAAAGAGTAATTTTTTCCAGGTAGTTTTATGGTCATCAGGTCGGGATCTGATGATGGGATCTTGGTAAACACTGCCTACATGAAACACCACATACAATTTTTCCAAAACTTTCTTCGACGTACATTTCGTGTCCCGACACCGGGACATCCTCAGGAGATGTTGACCTAACAATGCAAAAATCAATAAAATCAATAAATTTATTTTTATTTTTATTTAGACATTTCCCAAAGGCAAGTAAATCTAAGTTTATTTCAACTTCCAACCTTATCCGTAACATATACATACTAACATACATAAAACTGGCTCTGTATTTATGTAAATAAGTACTTATACACTAAATTGTATTGCATAATATACTTTTATTATGAAAAAAATACTTTCAGCTCGTGGCACACTAAGCTCATTTTAGTTTGAAAATTGTACAGTAATGTTTAATAAACCTATAATTATAAGTATGTAGCCACAGAACAATTTGGTATGAGCACAGACTATTTCTGTGGGTATGAGTTTATTGAAATGGTGTTACAAGGTTTATGCCGGTTCAATCACGAATTCTATGAAGAAATGGTTCTTCTGAGACAGACTGTAGGTTATAACAATTTCTGATTGCACATTTAACAGTTTCATTTAGAAAGTGCTAATCATTTGACCTATATCTCTTTCGACGGTGCAATTAGAGCTTATAGATGTCTCGATATCTCGCTGTTTGTGGTGCAATAAAATGGGCAAACAGAATGCCTGTTGCGCTCTCTGTTGCACTTACGGGCTTGACAGAAACAAGTGCCCTGTTTCCTCATTTTCAATTATTAATAATAAATTAACAAATAATTGTTTTTGCACCGCGAACAGCGCGGTTTTGCAACTGCTATAACTTAAGTAATTGTGACATCATAATTAATGTTCGAACCCCTTGATCAAATAACGATTTTTTAGAATACTAATCTATCATAGGATCAGACTCCAAATCATAATAAATTCAAAACATCACAGTTACCGCTCTCCTGTTTTTTTGTTAACTGAGCAAGATGATTGATAGATTGATGTATGATTGATGGATGCGTTCGAGTGAACTCCCCGGTGCGTCACTACCTTTGCGATCGGACTTGCAAATGAGTGGCACAATAACGCGAAGTGGTCACCGGCGGTTTCTATTTTTCGACAACCATTGGCGCTATGAATTTCCATATCCGGAAAATAATTTTAAGTTAAAAAAGTTACTTTTCAATTTAAGCTATGATGAAAATAATGACGTAAACTGATAAAATAACAAAATTGATGAAACAACAAAAAATTATAAAATATTTCAGATTAGAAAGAGATAGCGACATTGACTTGTGACGTCACACCTTACTAGTGACATAGTAGCTTCGTGCGGTTTCATAAAAATTTTTGTTGGAAGAAAGGGATAGAAGACCCTCCCCATCCAAAATTAAAATGCCTGTACATATTGAATGGAAGCAGGCGTTATTTTGTGGAAATCCATAATTTGCTATAATCCGCTACTTGAAAAGATTCTGTATGGTACAATATGCAGGAACACTGCCCACATGAAACACCACACACAATTTTTCAACACTTTTTTCGACGCACGTTTCGTCCCGAACCGGGACATCCTCAGGAGATGTTGACTTCACAATGCGAATAGCGGATTATAGCAAAACAAGTTAATCTGTCCTGCTAAAATGCCTGTAACTTTGTAAATCTTTGTTCGATTTTAATATTTTATTCAGTGTAAGTACGTCATTATTTGTAATCCTAATTTATAATAAGATAATAATATTTATCAATTCAAAAGTATAATACCCAATTGTGCTCTTTTGGGGCCTTATAAATCGTTGAACTAATTCTATATAAATCGAGCACATGTATATTCCACTGCAATCAATAATTAAATTACTGCAGTCTTGCATAATTCCTACTTAGGTAAAACAAATCTTACTTTATAAATGCATTCCGGATTTGTTAAATAAGTATTAGTGATCGATAATAATCATCCATACGAAAAAGGCAAGGTGTGAAGGACGTGTGACACACTGACATACAGCCTGGACTATGTATCTACAAAACATTTATTTGAAAACCGATTTTAGACACATAATACAACGAACAATAATGTAAAATATAAAGAACAAAACAGAAAAAAGAAAAATAGCACAAAGGCGGCCTTATCGTTTTTAATTTAAAAAAAAAACTTGAGAGGTGTCAAGGGACACCCGGATGGAACGAAGTATATCTGGCTTGCTTTCTATAAGAGAGAGAGAGAGAGAGACAGACAGAGAAACATGCGCACGCCGCACAACTTACAAAAGCTTACTATGGCAAATAGTGTCGAAAACTTGAGAGGTGTCAAGGGACACCCGGATGGAACGAAGTATATCTGGCTTGCTTTCTATAAGAGAGAGAGAGAGAGAGACAGACAGAGAAACATGCGCACGCCGCACAACTTACAAAAGCTTACTATGGCAAATAGTGTCGAAAACTTGAGAGGTGTCAAGGGACACCCGGATGGAACGAAGTATATCTGGCTTGCTTTCTATAAGAGAGAGAGAGAGAGAGACAGACAGAGAAACATGCGCACGCCGCACAACTTACAAAAGCTTACTATGGCAAATAGTGTCGAAAACTTGAGAGGTGTCAAGGGACACCCGGATGGAACGAAGTATATCTGGCTTGCTTTCTATAAGAGAGAGAGAGAGAGAGACAGACAGAGAAACATGCGCACGCCGCACAACTTACAAAAGCTTACTATGGCAAATAGTGTCGTTGCAACTTTTCGTCTTAATTTTTTGCGTCTAGCCCCCTTTCGCAACGCGCGTTCGTTCCAATAATAATAATTGTAGGAGTCAATGTGAAGACCATAGTCTATGTATAGAACGTAAAGTTAGGATTTGGTTCAGCCAGGTACCTACCGGATTGCATACATCACCATGGTCATTGCACTTTTAAACTAATCTTTGAAGTGTTTTCACTTTATGCGCGGTGGGAATTTATAATATTGGTAAAAAACCAATGAACTCACGCCACTGTTACCGTAACCGACACCTCTGTGTGAGGTTTCACGTTTTCTTTTTTGTTAACATGCTGGGTGTGACTTAAAGTAGATTAATAAATAAATAAATCAGTCTTAAAACCGAGAATTTTTACCACAAATAAAATATACCTACTACCTTAAAAAGAAAATCTAACATTCAAAACTATCTTTATAAAGTAAACACATACATGTCCTGTTCCCGTGCTAATACTGAGGACTTTAGTGACATGCAGCCGACTTATTTTTTTTTTAGAAGCTAAAAATATCATTAAATTGTTATAAAAATAAATAAGAGAAAAAGATGATTATTGTTACATGTACTTTTTCTTTTCTTTAATTTGCGTTGTTAACATCGCGCACGATGTTTTTAATTCACTAAAAACTTATTATTTCACACTCAATAATATAGGTTACAAATAGTATTAAATAATTTATAGAGTTAGATATAGTATTTAATAATTTATCAGAATTTAATTAATTCTAGTATATTTTGTAAGTTGATTTAATCCCCAAAAAAATAAATGTATCATCTCCACACTTTAATAAAAATCTCTCCTTCAAAATGTTTACTTTAAGAAATAAGTCTGAAAATTGACTATTTTGTGAGTAACTCATGTCAAACTCAATATATCGAAAAATAAACACTTGTAAGTACGGATTTTAATATAAAATTCATCATATAACATACCCGCAATTTAAATGCCATAAGCCTACCATTTCTTATCTGCTTACGAATTGCGAAACACCAAATAAAGAATTTGGTAGGTGGTTAAATATTACATAATCATTATTTATTATGAACGATTCATTACGTATTCATGCAAATAATAAATAAATAATTAATGATTAATGCGCCTGTTACGAGCTTCATAGTTCTATCAAGTGAATCTATCTTTCTAATTCACTCCAATCCAAAGACCTAGAAACCAATATGGACTGGCCCCGTCTACAAAATGTCGCGTGACTATTTATAATCAGTCAAGTGATGTATATAAGATGGCTTCACCTAGGCTAGTAACTCGGAATATGAACTTTTGACAACAAATCTTGGCGCTTATAATGGCGCCTCATGTCACGCAAGGCTAGGCTAGAATGAATGGGACGTCTCCATAGTTTTGATATCTCATAGCTCCGATCGGACTCTAATAGTTCGTAAGCGTTCGTAATCTCATTTGTTGTTCCTCTTTTGTTAGCTCCATCATCTACGTAGATTCCTGAAATTAAACAAAAACATAATTAGTAAGTAGTAAAGTTCTTTAAAAGTGTGTTAAGTCTGCCAATCTGCTCTAAGTGAGCTATAATTCTGAGAGAATTCATAAAATGTCCATTCTAAATTTCAACCAAATCGGTTCAGCATTTGCGCCGTAAAGAAGATTGTTTCTTCTCTAAACACACAACTTATTCGTCAACCTGCGTTCTTATTTCTTTATTGATAGTACTTATTGATTTTGCTACTGTCACAGTTAACGCCAAACAACTGACGCCGCGCCATTGCACAATATAAATATATAAATAGTGTACAATAAAATGATGTAAAAATAGGATGATAAATACCTGTTGAGCGGTTTTTCTTTATAAACAACGGGTTTCCTCGGCCTACGCGTGCGTCCCTCATTGAGCATGTCGCTGCTGCTACTGTCACTGTCAACGCCATTGTGATTGCAACTGTCACCGCGACTGGCGCCGTCGCCATTGCTACTGGCATAATCATTCTGACTATTGACACGTTTCCGACGACGGCTGTCACGACTGTCCTTCTCTGTTTTGATATTTGTCACATCTGACGTGCGGCTGTCAAGATTGCCATGATTGTGATTGTCGCGGCTATGATTAGGTTGCATGTGATTGTCGTTGCTGATGGTTCGTTGATTATCTTGACTGTGATTTTCACTGCTATTTGTTCGGTGATTGTGCTGACTGATGTGATTTTCATTGCTGTTGGTTCGTTGGTTATTGTTACTGTGATCAGGTTGACAATGATTATTCTGAGTGACGTGATTGTCACGGCTGTTGGTTCGGCGGTTGTCGTGATTACTGCTGCTGTGACCGGCGTGGTTGTGATTGCTGTTAGTCTTATGATTCTCTCTGCTGTTGGTCCGGCTGAGCGTCCGTGATCTCGGCTGACCTGAACTGCACGGTTGAGGCTGACTTTTGACAGTTTCTCTGTAAAAAATAAAGTTGTATCAGAAACATGGAAGAAAAACGTATCGTTCGAGTTCGTTTGACATCAACCACTTTTCTCGGCGTCTTGCGGTTTGTGGTAGAAAACTGGAGGTACTAGGTTGTCGAGTTCCTGAGCACACTTTTTCATAGTATTATATTCAACAATGCAACGGTGTTATATACTGAGCAACTTTAACCGTAGTAGCAGGCCAGTCTCACTTATCACGTGGCCGTCCCGGCTACAAGTACGGGTCCGGACCTCAATATTTCAGATGGTTGCCGCTCGCGGGCCGAGTTGCACGCGCTAGTTCTGTACGGTCTAATTTTTTTTTTATACTATATAGGCTAGCGCTTGACTGTGATCACACCTGATGGAAAGTGATGATACAATGACCCTGGAGTCCGTGGAGCCGTTGGGGCTGGGCGCGTCGAACCGCATGAGCTTCTGCGAGTGCGTGCGGTCGCGCACCGGGCACAGTATCGGCGACGCGACCGGCGACCGGCAGCTCGCGACCGGTGTCTCTGGTGAACGCCTGGAGAGCTGATGAGACACTCACAGCACAATGACCCTGGAGTCCGTGGAGCCCTTGGGGCTGGGCGCGTCGAACCGCATGAGCTTCTGCGAGTGCGTGCGGTCGCGCACCGGGCACAGTATCGGCGACGCGACCGGCGACCGGCAGCTCGCGACCGGTGTCTCTGGTGAACGCCTGGAGAGCTGATGAGACACTCACAGCACAATGACCCTGGAGTCCGTGGAGCCCTTGGGGCTGGGCGCGTCGAACCGCATGAGCTTCTGCGAGTGCGTGCGGTCGCGCACCGGCGACCGGCAGCTCGCGACCGGTGTCTCTGGTGAACGCCTGGAAACAACCATTATTTTAATTATTTTCACACACTTCAAGCAGTCCCCAAGCATAATGCCCGGTTTACACGGGCTTCGTAGCTAAGCGCTTAGTATTTGTCACTAATACTAAGTCCTCATGTGTAAACACGCTGATTAGTGCTTGTTCCAGCTTACGCCTCCACATTAATCATAGCAATATTGCCTAGGCTATCAATTGCCTTTAAATTATATAGGCGCATTTAAACTGTATGATGATTTGTCATTTTTAACTGACAGTCACTCTTCAACCATGTTCGGGTGAACAATAAACAAACTAACGGCTAAAGTTGGTGTTTTTATTTCGCCCCAATTATATGCCTAAACATATAAATTGGTGGCCCATGAGGGGAACCCGCGAAAAAGAAGAATCGTGAACTGCGATACACAAGATATTGCACCACGGTCCAAGGTGAAGACTGCAAGAAGCGCGCGCGAGACTGCGATACACAGCGATATCGCACCACGGCAAATACTTGCAAGTTAAGTGTCCTTCCTTTATCATACTTCTTATCCTTTCCTAAAATAGTGGCTAAAGCTATTGGGAATTGCATAGATTTGTGTAAGCAAAGTGTTTTTAGTGCAAATTAAATCTAAACTGTAAAATTTTTAAGTCTCCTAAAAATAGTGGCTAAATCTATTGGGAGTGTTTGTGATAGTGAAGTTATTTCGCAGCATTATAAGTATCAATTGCTCTAATTAAAGTGATTCTAGTATAAAAAATCGTAAAATAGAAATCATAACTATAAAATCATTGCGCAATAAATATAAAGTTTTATTTTACTACCGCCATTATGTGGCATAAAATCTTTGTTTTTATTTAAGTTAATTGAAATATCGTTAAATTTGTCGTAAATCATTAATACCAAACAATATTCTAATCATTACAATAATATTTTAGCATTTTAGTTGTTTCAAAGAATAGTTTAAATTCTCAACCAACCTACCTACCTTCATGTTCGTAGCTAAATTCGATTTATATTTCTGAATTTGATTAGTACAGTTAACATCCGAAAAGTCTATTGATTTATAATACTAGTTTAAACAAACAATTGAGTAGGTATTACTTTGAGTGAAATATTTTGTTATTATAAATGTGATCACACACTTTTCAGCGACTCGGAGACTCATTTCGTGAACTTGTTTAGCCTATATACCTTATTATTTTGCCGAACATTTCAGGCGTTGTGTGACTGCTGCGCGATTGCAGCTGTATAATGCTTGGCGGATTTCTAACCGCCGCGCGCCGCGCCACGCCGCTCGCTGGAGCGATCAGGTGGAGTCGCGACAGAAATGAGGAGCGTGAGCATTTGAACATTTTATTAAATAAAGCATCATTGTTTATAATTCACCATGTCTGATCAAAACAATACTTTAAAAGAATTACTAATTAAACGATCGTCCATTAAAGCACAGATTATAATATTTAAAAATTATTTAAACACCATTTCTGAACAATCCGAATTAGATAATTTTCAATTAAATTACTTAAACGTTAAACTCGCAAGGTTTCAAGCCTTGTCAGTTCGGTTTGATGATTTGCAGGATGAGATCGAGGTATTAAGTTCAGAGAATCTTTCTAACGAAATTGATGAGCGCGAAAACATTGACCACGACATTACCAAAAATATTGCAACTGCTAAAGTTTTATTGCAAAAATTCTCAAATAAAATTGAATGTGAACATACGCAATATGAATCGTTTAACTTTAATAATAATTTGTCTCATTCTCATTCTAATACAAATTTACATTCTAATCAGTCTAATTCAGAAAAAATGAATATTGAAATTCCTCAAATTTCAGTAAATAAACATAACGAATCATATTCAGGTCCTATTTCTGATTTAAAAAATAACATGAATAATTCGGAAAATACAGTAACAGAGTCATCACATGATTTACAAATAAATTCTCTTAATGGAAATTTCAAAGTCAATATTTCCTCTGTTGAAGATGAGATGCATAAGCACGCTAGCAGCACAAGCATATTACACACTAAAGATGTTGTATTGTCCTATTCTAAACTTAACAAAACAACTAGTGATGTGTTGGTAGGAGCTACGCTTTTGAACTCACTAAAAAATGAGCAAATCTATCTTGTAACAGGGAAGCTAATTCTTAAACATTCTCGCTTATACTGGCTCGTATCAGGTCCAATAGGTATGCCAGCGCTTGTTTACAAAGGGATATCTTTGTATCGAAATTTTACTTCTAAATTAACGAGTAGGAATAGCATTGAGCATTTCGGTTATGCTATTCATATTTTAAGGTGGGTGCTAAGTTACCAGGTAGGTCTTAGGTCACTAGTATGTGATGGTAGATCTGTTCAGTGTTGGTCTATCAAGCCACCACCGACAATCATAATGTTTAGGTCGAGGGTTTTTCAATAAACATACGCCTAAATACCCTGATAGGTTCAGTGGCATTCAAGAATGCCTCAACCTTTATTTATTTTAGTATATTTTAATTTAGATAAATTATCGTGCATGGATCAGAATTTATAAGCTCAGTGGTTACTTGTAAAGCCATACAATAATTACAATTTAGTTTTTTTTACTAAGTCATCATGAGATTTAAATTGATTACTAAATTATTAAGTTTAACGTTTTAGTGCTATATGTTTTCAATAGGCGTAATATTAAAAATTAATATATAAGGATAAAGGGTGGTCCTAGCTATTAAATATGGGCGTATCAGAGTGTTAAAACGTGGATTTAATTAAATAAGTATGATTTGTGGAGTATCTAGGTCTGAATCGCAACTTATCAAATATAATGAAATAGGTATGTATCAAATACCACCAGCTTATTCTGCAAATCATCAAATTATCAATTAATTTCTAACAACTTACGCTCCTCATTTCGAATCTCACAGTGTGGAATCAGCTAAGTACCACCTTAAGTCGTGTTATTTAGTGTTATTGTAATTAGTAGCCGTACCATTTAAAGTCATAGGATTTAACAATTTTTACTGATTTAAACTTTGTTTGCCCAGATCGATGCAATTCTTAATAGTTATTTCTTCCTTGTGTCCTGTCTATCATTATATCCTGATTACCTACTTCCCATCACTCCTGGACACTTTATCACTGGAAGATACTGAGCTGCGTTGCATTATCTTTTTCTTCGTCTGCATAAATCAACTTTTGGAGAAAATAATATGAGCACCTTGAAGCCATGAGACATCATTGAAGTCAACGTTCGCGAGACAAGGAGATGATCTACCTGGAGAAATCACCACAACAACATTGGTGGCATGTTTTGAACCCAAAATCTTCTCATCACTATTTTTCGTCTTGGACGTTTTGCACAATTTTTCTTTGAACATAATGGAGTGTCAACAGTACCAGAAGGTCGTACATCCAAAGGCTGCGTACGTCGAGCGTACCACCCACCGCAAAGGATTGAATTGTTGAAATTTGCCATTTCAACGCCCCGGAAGATGTTCCAGCTTACGCCTCCACATTAATCATAGCAATATTGCCTAGGCTATCAATTGCCTTTAAATTATACTAGCAGATACCCGCGGCTTCGCCCGCGTAAATTTTAGTTTTCCCTATTCTCATTGGGAACCATCGATTTTTCCGGAATAAAAAGTAACCTTTGTATTAATTTAGAGCGAAATCTATCTCCATTTTAACTTTCAGCCAAAAATTTTCGTGAATGAGTATTTCTCCCGCTGGAATAGTGAAAAAAAAATGATTCACGCTGTAGAAATAACCATTGATTTGCCCGGGTTAAAAAATAGCTTTTGTATTAATCCAGGATAACATCTATCTCCTTGCCAAACTTCAAACAAATCTGTTCAGTAGTTCCGGCGTGAAGGAGTATTTCTCCCGATTGAATATCTGTTTTTCACTGTTCCCGAAGGAACCATGGATTTTTTCGGGATAATAATCTATGAAGGCATTTTATCTATCTACTTATTATTTTTGACTTTTATCTATGATTATAATATTATAAATAGAAACCATGAAATTTTCCGGGATGAAAAGTTGCCAATGTATTAATTTTTTTTCGCGTGAATTTCGGTTTTTAACTAACCCCACGGGAACCATGGATTTTCCCGAAATGAAACGTAGCTCATGTGATAATCCAAGATTCAATATATCTCCATTCCAAATTTGAGCCAAATCGGTTCTGTAGTTGCGGCGAGAAGGAGTATTGAAGCTTGGTAAAATACGAACTTTGGAGCCCCGTTTCACCCCTTTAGGGGGGGAATTTTGAAAAATCCTTCCTTATTGCACCCCTGGACCTCATAAGGAACCTGCGTGCCAAATTTGAAGTCTCTAGACCCAGCGGTTTGGGCTGTGCGTTGATATGTCAGTGAGTGAGTGAGTCAGTATCTTCTTTGATATACCATGAAATTTTCCGGGATGAAAAGTAGCCTATGTATTAATCCAGGATAAAATCTATCTCCTTTCCGAATTTTCGTCATATCAGTTCAGTAAGTGCAGCGTAAAGTAGTATTTTTCGCGCGTGAACATCAATTTTTCAGTTTTCCCGCGACAACTATGGATTCTTCCGGGATAAAAAGTAGCTTTTTTATTAACCCAGGATATCATCCTATCTTCATTCCAAATTTCAGCCAAATCAGTCTTGTACTTGAGGCGTGAAGATTTTTTTTTCGCGTGAATTTCGGTTTTTAACTAACCCCACGGGAACCATGGATTTTCCCGGGATGAAACGTAGCTCATGTGATAATCCAAGATTCAATATATCTCCATTCCAAATTTGAGCCAAATCGGTTCTGTAGTTGCGGCGAGAAGGAGTATTGAAGCTTGGTAAAATACGAACTTTGGAGCCCCGTTTCACCCCTTTAGGGGGGGAATTTTGAAAAATCCTTCCTTATTGCACCCCTGGACCTCATAAGGAACCTGCGTGCCAAATTTGAAGTCTCTAGACCCAGCGGTTTGGGCTGTGCGTTGATATGTCAGTGAGTGAGTGAGTCAGTATCTTCTTTGATATACCATGAAATTTTCCGGGATGAAAAGTAGCCTATGTATTAATCCAGGATAAAATCTATCTCCTTTCCGAATTTTCGTCATATCAGTTCAGTAAGTGCAGCGTAAAGTAGTATTTTTCGCGCGTGAACATCAATTTTTCAGTTTTCCCGCGACAACTATGGATTTTTCCGGGATAAAAAGTAGCTTTTTTATTAACCCAGGATATCATCCTATCTTCATTCCAAATTTCAGCCAAATCAGTCTTGTACTTGAGGCGTGAAGATTTTTTTTTCGCGTGAATTTCGGTTTTTAACTAACCCCACGGGAACCATGGATTTTCCCGGGACGAAAAGTAGCTCATGTGTTAACCCAAGATTCAATATATCTCCATTCCAAATTTGAGTCAAATCGGTTCTGTAGTTGCGGCGAGAAGGAATAATGAAGCTTGGTAAAATACGAACTTTGGAGCCCCGTTTCATCCCTTTAGGGGGGGAATTTTGAAAAATCCTTCCTTAGTGCACCCCTGGACCTCATAAGGAACCTGCGTGCCAAATTTGAAGTCTCTAGACCCAGCGGTTTGGGCTGTGCGTTGATATGTCAGTGAGTGAGTGAGTCAGTATCTTCTTTGATATACCATGAAATTTTCCGGGATGAAAAGTAGCCTATGTATTAATCCAGGATAAAATCTATCTCCTTTCCGAATTTTCGTCATATCAGTTCAGTAAGTGCAGCGTAAAGTAGTATTTTTCGCGCGTGAACATCAATTTTTCAGTTTTCCCGCGACAACTATGGATTTTTCCGGGATAAAAAGTAGCTTTTTTATTAACCCAGGATATCATCCTATCTTCATTCCAAATTTCAGCCAAATCAGTCTTGTACTTGAGGCGTGAAGATTTTTTTTTCGCGTGAATTTCGGTTTTTAACTAACCCCACGGGAACCATGGATTTTCCCGGGACGAAAAGTAGCTCATGTGTTAACCCAAGATTCAATATATCTCCATTCCAAATTTGAGTCAAATCGGTTCTGTAGTTGCGGCGAGAAGGAATAATGAAGCTTGGTAAAATACGAACTTTGGAGCCCCGTTTCATCCCTTTAGGGGGGGAATTTTGAAAAATCCTTCCTTAGTGCACCCCTGGACCTCATAAGGAACCTGCGTGCCAAATTTGAAGTCTCTAGACCCAGCGGTTTGGGCTGTGCGTTGATATGTCAGTGAATGAATGAATGAGTCAGTATCTCCTTTTATATATTTAGATAGGCGCATTTAAACTGTATGATGATTTGTCATTTTTAACTGACAGTCACTCTTCAACCATGTTCGGGTGAACAATAAACAAACTAACGGCTAAAGTTGGTGTTTTTATTTCGCCCCAATTATATGCCTAAACAGTGCTTAGTATTAGTATTTGTGAATAGAAACCGATCCTATTTACTAAGCGATAAGTCGATACCCCCACCACGATTTACTAAGCACTTGTCGCTTGCTGACCGTGTGTAAACAGCTCGATAAGTTAGTTAGCTCTTCGATCATGCTTAAAATAATAATGTTTGAATATTGCTTAAACACACTGCGCAAAATCAGGCGGCGTAGCTCCATTTCGAATGTCTGGTCACTAATAACTTTAAACTGGCTCCAACGTGTAAACGGTTACTTTTCACTTGTCATATTGAGGCTTAGTATAGTGACAAGTACTAACCGCTTAGCTACGAAGCCCGTGTAAACCAGGCATAACACTTGTTTGTAAGTTGTAGCTATATTGCCTCTAGCACCGGCAGAATTTAGAGCTATAATTTTTTTAGTACCCATAAAATGATATTTAATAACTTAATGTGCAAAGAAACGACAAAATTATCGACAATACGGAGGACTATTAGTGAATGAACGAAACATTGCCCGACTTCGAATTGGTGTAGGTACATTAAAAATTATTTCACTCTTTGTAGTGGCATTTGAAGTTGGTTTTTTGGAAAGAATTTTCCATTTTACTTTTTAGTGGAAAACAAGTAATGCGCAAGGCATTGGAAAAAATGCCCAAATCGCTGGAAGTATGCTTCTAAAATCTGAAGAGTTCCTTCAATTTCTCCAAGATCCCATCATCAGATTCTGACTTGATGAATACAGTCATTACTTGATGACTGCAAGGAAATGCAATAGTAACTATAAAAAATACCTAAATCGCTTCAAGTATACTAGCAAAATTTGAAGAGTTCCCTCGATTTTACCAAGATCCCATCATCAGATCCCGACCTGATGACCATAATACAACCTGGAAAAAATTACTCTTTTAAACAATACCCAAATCACTTAAAGTGTGCTTATAAAATTTGAAGAGTTCCCTCGATTTCTCCAGGATCCCATCATCAGATCCTGACTTGGTGACTATGGGACCATCTGTGAACTATACCCTTTCAAACAAAAAAAGAATTTTCTAAATTGGTCCACGCATCTTCGAGTAATCGGGGAACATACATAAAAAAAAAAGATTCCGACGAATTGAGAACCTCCTCCTTTTTTTGAAGTCGGTTAAAAATAGCTGACACAGAAGTTTGTACGGGCGGTAACGGCTATAGCTCGTAATAGCTATAGTATACTAATTTCTCTTTGATACATGAAACCACATGAAACAGATATAGCAATAACGAGGGACCAGAGAGAGATAAAGTGGTCTCTTTCTGGTCTCTCGCTATTGCTATGTCCGTTTCATGCCTCAAAGAGAAAATAATCGAATGGGAAGAGTATAGCAAACCTTTGCGATATTTTCAGAGGTCTCGCCTGCGGCTCGGGCGGGGCGGCTCGGGCAGGCGGCGAGGGCGACTCGGAGAGCCTCATCCGTTTCGGTGACGTAGCTTCTTCGTTGTAGTCCAGGCGCATCTTAGATAGTACCACTTTGAGGATTTTACTGGAAATATCAATCACTCACTTTATTAACAAGCTTATATTTTTTTCATCGTTTTTATAAATGAATTTTAGAAATCAATAATTCTGACTGGAATAATACACCCAATTGCTAGTATCGATTAAATCTGTAAGATCTAATATCGCATATATTTTTCTTGATTTTTTTGTAGGAGGGGTATAAATCCGCATAAGACGCTGTGCAGGACTCTGACTAAAACACACCTACGGGTACTGTGGTAGCCTGTGGCAAAATTGTCCTTGGCCCCCCTTGCTTAATCTATCTCCATTCTGCATTTTAGCCGAATCAGCTTAGTAGTTTTGGCATGAAGGAGTAACAAACATACAAACCGACTTTCGCCGATAAAATGTGTGTGCTTTTAAGAGTACCACCCACCTGTTCCGCCTGGGCCTCGGGGAGAAGTGCGGCGACTTGGGCGTGGCGGGCGCGGGCGCTAGCGAGCGCTTGCGGCGGTTGCGACGCACGGTGGGCGTGAACTGTGAGTACCACCCACCTGTTCCGCCTGGGCCTCGGGGAGAAGTGCGGCGACTTGGGCGTGGCGGGCGCGGGCGCTAGCGAGCGCTTGCGGCGGTTGCGACGCACGGTGGGCGTGAACTGTGAGTACCACCCACCTGTTCCGCCTGGGCCTCGGGGAGAAGTGCGGCGACTTGGGCGTGGCGGGCGCGGGCGCTAGCGAGCGCTTGCGGCGGTTGCGACGCACGGTGGGCGTGAACTGTGAGTACCACCCACCTGTTCCGCCTGGGCCTCGGGGAGAAGTGCGGCGACTTGGGCGTGGCGGGCGCGGGCGCTAGCGAGTGCTTGCGGCGGTTGCGACGCACGGTGGGCGTGAACTGTGAGTACCACCCACCTGTTCCGCCTGGGCCTCGGGGAGAAGTGCGGCGACTTGGGCGTGGCGGGCGCGGGCGCTAGCGAGCGCTTGCGGCGGTTGCGACGCACGGTGGGCGTGAACTGTGAGTACCACCCACCTGTTCCGCCTGGGCCTCGGGGAGAAGTGCGGCGACTTGGGCGTGGCGGGCGCGGGCGCTAGCGAGCGCTTGCGGCGGTTGCGACGCACGGTGGGCGTGAACTGTGAGTACCACCCACCTGTTCCGCCTGGGCCTCGGGGAGAAGTGCGGCGACTTGGGCGTGGCGGGCGCGGGCGCTAGCGAGCGCTTGCGGCGGTTGCGACGCACGGTGGGCGTGAACTGTGAGTACCACCCACCTGTTCCGCCTGGGCCTCGGGGAGAAGTGCGGCGACTTGGGCGTGGCGGGCGCGGGCGCTAGCGAGCGCTTGCGGCGGTTGCGACGCACGGTGGGCGTGAACTGTGAGTACCACCCACCTGTTCCGCCTGGGCCTCGGGGAGAAGTGCGGCGACTTGGGCGTGGCGGGCGCGGGCGCTAGCGAGCGCTTGCGGCGGTTGCGACGCACGGTGGGCGTGAACTGTGAGTACCACCCACCTGTTCCGCCTGGGCCTCGGGGAGAAGTGCGGCGACTTGGGCGTGGCGGGCGCGGGCGCTTGCGAGCGCTTGCGGCGGTTGCGACGCACGGTGGGCGTGAACTGTGAGTACCACCCACCTGTTCCGCCTAGGCCTCGGGGAGAAGTGCGGCGACTTGGGCGTGGCGGGCGCGGGCGCTAGCGAGCGCTTGCGGCGGTTGCGACGCACGGTGGGCGTGAACTGTGAGTACCACCCACCTGTTCCGCCTGGGCCTCGGGGAGAAGTGCGGCGACTTGGGCGTGGCGGGCGCGGGCGCTTGCGAGCGCTTGCGGCGGTTGCGACGCACGGTGGGCGTGAACTGTGAGTACCACCCACCTGTTCCGCCTGGGCCTCGGGGAGAAGTGCGGCGAATTGGGCGTGGCGGGCGCGGGCGCTAGCGAGCGCTTGCGGCGGTTGCGACGCACGGTGGGCGTGAACTGTGAGTACCACCCACCTGTTCCGCCTGGGCCTCGGGGAGAAGTGCGGCGACTTGGGCGTGGCGGGCGCGGGCGCTAGCGAGCGCTTGCGGCGGTTGCGACGCACGGTGGGCGTGAACTCGCATGGCGGCGCCTGTGGCACCTGCGGTAAAAGTTACGCACTCACTACACTCATATCAGGAGCTGCATTCTCGTAGCGTTTTCACACACTCAGTGATGTGATACAAGAATTATAATAATAGTTTAAAAAACTAAAAAAACACGCTCTATCTCTCTTACTCGAATGCAAAGTATGCGGAAAGAAATTAATTAATCCAGGCGAATCTAATTAAGATAATTGGATATTTTAATCGAATTATTGCATTGTCATCGGGTGTGCAAAGTTTGAATTAAATCTGATCGTTCAAAGTAGGACTAAATCGAGCTCAAAGGAGTCGGTTACAAACATACAAACATACAGGTGAAGCTAATAAAGGCGTGTTAAAAAGAAAAAAAACATTAACACTGAAAAATGAACTTTACACCTATTGACTTAGAGTGTAAAATTGAATGTATTACATCATAGGAAATACAATGCTCAACTTTGACGCGCTTAAATAATTTCAATCTCGGAACTGTCGACCAATATGGCGTTTTGAACTACATTCAATTTTACGCTCTATGTCAATTGAATTAAAATTAATTTTTCAGTGTTCGCAAAAAATGTTTTGAATTCAATATCGTCTGCTTATGTACGTAAATACCATCACCTTTTTAAACATATCACATCACGAAATGTAGCCGACACGTAACGTGAATAGCCCCGCCCCGAGGCCCCTCTTCAAATAACATTAACTACCTACACTACTACTGGAGCACCAGCACTACCCATATTACGGATATCATTTGTATATGTGTGAGTAAATTACCTCTGACCTCTATTAAACTAGTTTGACGACCGAATGGCGTAGCGGTAGCGAATCTGCTGTCTGCGTCGGAGGTCGTGGGTTCGATTCCCACTACTGGTAAACGTTTGTGTGATGAGCATGAATGTTTTCCAGTGTCTGGGTGTTTTTCAATTATATTCATGTATATTAGTATGTATATATATTTCTCAGTTATCTAGTACCCATAACACAAGCTATCGCTTACTTTGGGGCTAGATAGCGATGTGTCCTTATATATATATAAAAAAAGTACACTGGACTGAATTTTCTATACAATTGACAGTACCTTTTTTGTGACGATTTGAAGCGCCTCCGTCGAAGGTCCGCGGTACTAAAATTGACAGTTATAATTGAAATTTACAAATGACCGTTAGTGTGAATGACATTTTAGCTCCATGGACGCTCATGCCAGGTCACGCAACAATGAGTGTCAAAATGGAGGAAATCAAGTGTATAATTAATGACAGTGGTCAGCAGTCAAGTTATACGTAGCCGCAACGCGACCGATTGCCGATAACACGGTGACATTCGACAGCCCTTGACTTACAGATTCGAACAGATTGTCTTGTCGAGTCAAATATTTTAACAGATTGTCTTGTCGATTGTCTAGCTCGGCACTCTGGGAGTCGTCGAGGGTATGAATAGTAGTATTTTCATTTATTTAAGTTTTCATGTACAATATTTGGTTCTTTCTATTATTATACATGAGACCCTGTTGCTGTTTTTAATAATAGGGTATTTTACATCATGTAAGAAAAAATATAAAAATGCATGTTTAAGATAGATTTTGAAAAAAGTAAACGGGAAACGTCACTATTTATTCATAAAATTGCAATGTGAATTTTATAATTCCATTTTAAAAATCGTCTTTTTTTATCTGTCCAAAAACGCCATCCACCATAACGTGACGTCACACCGACAGTACCGTGACAGTACACATCTAGTTTTGTGGTCTGTGGTACACATATACAAATTACTCTATGGATATTACACAACCTAGATTATCGCCACAGAGTACATCACAGACCACAATAGGGTATTTTACATCATGTAAGAAAAAATATAAAAATGCATGTTTAAGGTTTGTGGCGTTTTTACACTTGTATTTTTGCATTCAGGCACAAGACACCAATGATAAACTTTAGAACTCATTTTATACTTCGTCTTTTGCAGGGCTCTAACAGTTGTAATATTTTTATTTTTTTCCTGTTTCCAATGTATTGGAGCCACAGATCACGAAACTTGGAGCTTTTAATCAACAAGTGTTTCTTGTACTGTTAGAAGTCTGTGTTCGATCTATGATTGCGCTAAAGATAAAACAGATTATGTGTTCATTCAGAAGTGTAAGTTTTAAATTTTAATACTTAGTCATCTGACCTTACATCTGACTGAACCAACTCGCTAGCAATATGTGTAAAATGTTTTTACGTAAATTATAAGAAAATTCATTAAAATATTAACATTAGTCTGCTACAAATCTAATTTTTTTCTTTTCAGTCCACTTTAAAGATTTTATTACTGGATTCTGAACATGACCATCCGACGTTTGACATTTGTTTTACTCTTTGGTTTTACTCAAGATACAGTATCATTAATCTGTGGTTATACTACTGTTGATTGTTTAGCTCTAGTCTATGGTTACTAACGGAGTGACGTCACGAGCCGTTTCCGCGCGAAAATTAAAAATCGTAATTATAAAATCGTTTTTAAGGCTTTTATTGGTTTTGAAAAATTGAAATAAAAATTCTATTGGTTTATTACGATCACAGGATTAATTTAAAACAGTTTTCAAAAAAAGGTGTAAATGCCCATTGGTCGGGGGACCGATTTTGTCATCTTTCATATAGGTAGTCATCAATTATTGAGTAGTAAGTTTTTGACGTGATAACGTTTAATAAATTGATGAACACCAGCAACGCACATGAAAAATAGTAACGTTCCGCGTAACGCTCCACCTGAGCCTGTGCGTGCAAGCGAGAGCGCGCAACAAGCGATAGAGAGGCACGATAATGACGTTATCATGTAAATCTATCGTCCGTAAACCGACTTTACAGACAACCAATTTTTTGTTTTTTTTTCGCAATCGTGCTAGATTGCGAAAACAAAGTAAGCGATAGCTTGTGTTATGGGTGCTAGATAACTGATACATACATACTAATATACATAAATATCGTAGTTAAATCATATAGTAGTTAAATCATGTAATTTGTACCAAGTGTCAGGGCCCTTCTGGAAAACCACGATTATTGAAATAAACGAGAACATGTAGTATATCATACTTGCAAGTGCGCCGTGTCATCGCTGGGCTCCGGCGTGGGCACATTCTCCTGCACCTCGGTGGTAGAGTCCGGCTCTAAATTCTTTACGTTTCTGGAATTTCCCTGTAAATAGACACCATAGTTTTTATTTATTTTCGCAGCTCAAGTGCACCAGAACAAAAAAAAACTTAAAGAATCGTTTTGTTTTACGTTGATCGCCCATTTTTACTGGATATCAAATAAAGGGGATTTATTGAATTTATTTTTGTCTTTCTCACTCTCACGGAGATTTGGTAGGTGCGACTTGCATCGTCGCGGAAGAATGTAACAGAAAAACGACCTTTTACCTAATTACTCAAAATCTAAGCTGGTTATCAAAAATCTGTTTCTTAACGTTTTTGGATATTATAACTACCGACACTTTAAAACAAAAATTACAATTACATCCATTGTAGTGTCCGATAAAAACTAGAAAAACTGAGATTTTGGAGCAACTTTTGGGAGAACTTTCTATCGAGAATATTCTATCCAACCGTGTCTCTGCTTCTTACGCCCACACTCAGACACGTTACTTAACTTTAATTATCATTAAGCTTCTATGATTCCGTTGACAAATGTATGGAATTTAATGTTTATTTAGTTAAGTGACGTCTCTGAGTGCGGTCGTTAGAGATTTTAGATTAAAGACCCAAAATACATGAGGTGTAAATTTGAAAGTACCTAATTGTCTTTATAGTTTTTGCATAAAACTTCATTCAAAATCGCTTAAATACGGCTTCCGTTAAAGTTAAAATTTAGTTCTTTGGTTCAAAAAAATCTTGTCTCGAGCGACGCCGAGGCGAGGTCCGAGTGCCCGAGATGACCCGAGTGGGCCCTCTTTACGCTCGCACTCGCCGCCACTCGCCGTCACTCGCCGTCTCTCGGCCAATGTGTGGAGCCGCGGTCACAGTACAAAGCTAGCAAGCAGGCAGCAGCAACCATTAATTTACCGATATAAGTAACTATGGTGGCATCTTCGGCTGCACTTACCACCAAGCGACATAGCAGTCCAAGAGTTAAAAATAACCAAAAAAACAATCAAAAAGATAATTAGTTAAAAACGGCAATGTGTCATATCTCTCGTTCGAAGCTTGCTTCATATGAAATTACTAGCTGACCCGGCCACGCGTTGCTGTGGCTAAAGTTTTTGTTATATTAATAAATTAAAATTGCGACTATAATTTGAGATTTAAACTATCCTATCTCTCAAGTTGGATCGAACTGCACATGGTGTGCGATTTTTAATATAATCGGTTAAGTGGTTTAGGAGTCCATTGAGAACAAACATTGTGACACGAGATTTATATATATTAAAGATGGGCCTTCGAAACTTTGAAATTGCTCGAATTAGTTTGAAACTGTTACGTTTCACAAATAGATGGCGCTAGTCCTGCCTGAGGACCTAATAAGTGCGAAAAAATCGAAAATTTCACCGCATATATGGCTCCGTATAGCTCAGCGGTCAGAGCACCCAGCCGCGAAAGCTGGGGGACACAAATCCCGCTGCGAGTGAAAAATTTTGATTCGTATTTAAATTTATAGGAATTATTTCCTAAGTGTGTAAAACACTAATCAAAAAGATAATAATTAGTTAAAAATAACCAACCTCAATACTGCGTGCGGGCGGATCCAGGAGCCAGCTGGGACCCTCCAATGGGTTCTCGGCTCTTGATCTACAAACAATAAATCGCGATATTTGATTATGTAAGAAATACCGTATACATCGTAAGCTTATTAAATAGGCAATAAATTGTGCGCTCTGATTTGGCTTCCGCGAATTCATTCGCTGTACACATGACTTACTATCTAAGGACAGCGGGTGTAATACAAAATTCACGAAAAATGTGTCCCGAGAAAACCTATATGTGAACGAGGGTATTTTTTTTTTATAAAATTGTAATTTATATCTTAAACCAATGTTATACAGCCTAATTTTACTTGCAACTAGCTATAGTGCGATTCTCTCCCTTTTCGCGTTTTATCTCTCTTTCGGTTCGGACACTTTTTAGCGCTGACCCGTCATCGTTAGTATTATATGTGGCTATATACATTTTTTCAGAATTTGCTGCCGATCTCGTGCGTTCATTGCTCTGTGAATAGCAGCAAAGGTTAACGGCCTACAAGCCGTATTTAGGTGATTTTGAATGAAGTTTTATGCAAAAACTATAAAGACAATTACTTTCAAATTTACACGTCATGTATTTTGGGTCTTTAATCTAAAATCGCTTAGAAGCAGAAACACGATTGGATAAAATTTTCTCGATAGAAAGTTCTCCCAAAAGTTGCTCCAAAATCTCAGTTTTTCTATGTTTTATCGGAAACTACAATGGATGTATTTGTAATTTTTGTTTTAATGTATCGGTAATAATAATATCCTAAAACGCTTAGAACAGATTTTTGATAACTGGCTTAGTTTTTGAGTAATTAGGTAAAACGTCGTTTTTCTGCTATATTCTTCCGCGACGCTGCATGTCGCACCTACCAAATCTCCGTGAGAGTGAGAAAGACAAAAATAAATTCAATAAATCCCCTTAATGTGTAGAGCGGTATATTTAGTTGCACAGAGTAAAAGCATGTTAGAGAAATCAAATTATTTGGAAAGAATAAGCCTAAGAGAATTTTTGTGTTTTATTCAACACTGTATGGATATTAACCTTTGTGGAGTCTCTCGTTCGAACTCTTGTTCTTCAGGCACAGTATCTAATCCTGCTCTGAAACAATTATTAACAGTTGGTTGTTTTTACCAGCAGTAATAGCCATTTATGACATATTGCCATTCCACGCGTGGAATAGAAAAGGAACGAATGAAAATTCTCACACATTTTTTTATTTACTTCTTTTCTTATTGTACACATAGAATTGCAATGTTATGTCATATGGCTCAAGCTGCAGGTCCTTGAAACTTGAAAATTGATTTTTACAATTTCAGCGTTGATTGTTGCGTAAACTTTTTTTTAATTGTATACCAGCTGACCCGGCAAACGCTGTTTTGCCATATAAATGTTTTTCTCACATGAAAAATAGATAACAACCCGCTCCCGGACCCAGTGATCATACACTGAAAGTTTAATAACGATCGGTCCAGCCGTTTCGGAGGAGTTTGGTAACAAAGAAAAGCGAGAGAATTTTATATATTAGACTAGCTGACCGGGCAAACTTCGTTTTGCCGTTCAGGGACATCAAATATAGATAACAACCTGGTCCCGGACCCAGAGATCATACAATGAAAATTTCATAACGATCGGTTCAGCCGTTTAGGAGGAGTTTGGTTACAAAGAAAATAGAGAGAATTTTATACATTAGATTTTTTTATTCAATATAGGTTTACGCTTGACCACAGTCTCCCCTGATGGAAAGTGACGATGTGGTCGAAGATGGAGCGCACTTACCTAGAAGATTACTTAGCCTATTCACTCTGTTTACCCAGGTCGTAAGAAGCGGGAAACGCATATTTCGGGAGAGCATTCCAAACCTTAGCCATGCGTACTAAAATATGAAGAAGCGAACCGCTCCTGAGCACACTCCCCGAAATATATCCTATTAATGGGATTTATTGAATTTATTTTTGTCTTTCTTACTTTCACGGATACGTTGGTAGGTGCGACATGCAGCGTCGCGGAAGAATATAACAGAAAAAAGACCTTTTACCTAATTACTCAAAAACTAAGCTAGTTATCAAAAATCTGTTTCTAAGCGTTTTTGAATATTATTATTACCGACACTTTAAAACAAAAATTACAATTACATCCAATGTAGTGTCCGATAAAAACTAAAAAAACTGAGATTTTGGAGCAACTTTTGGGAGAACTTTTTATCGAGAAAATTTTATCCAATCGTGTTTCTGCTTCTAAGCAATTTTAGATTAAAGACCCAAAATACATGACGTGTAAATATAAAACTAATTGTCTTTATAGTTTTTGAATAAAACTTCATTCAAAATCGCTTAAGTACGGTTTTTAACGGTGTAGAAGCTACACCGTTAAAAACCGTCAGGCTCGCCACTTGTCCAGCGTACTAGTATAACAGAGGTGATTGCTCAAGCCCCAAGTAGTAGCTCTTTCTACTGTCGTGATACCACCATAAGATAGCATAACACCTCATTATAGCCACGTTACTGGCAAGTACTACAAAGTACTTATACAACAGAGAGAGTGCAGTGTAATTGAGATCGGAAATTTTTACGATTACGATAGGACAATGGGAATCCTGATGCAAAGCTAAACGCAGATGGCGCCAGCGGCGCGATAGCTGTTGATATTGAAAATCGTTTTATTTACATGTAGTTTTCTGCTGTGTTGTGTTAAAAACTATGGGGACGATGCGCCATCTGGGATGATAATATGGCAGTAGGGATCCCCAACCGAAAATTGAAATTGGAAATTATGACTATGTTAGGACAATTGTTTTCTTGGGGACCCAGCAAGGGCTCTACATCATTCCTATACAACTCTCATTCAAAGCAGACCAGGATAAAACTTACGAATTCTTAAACGTTTCCTGAGCCTCTTCAAATCTGTCTTCGTTATCTGTAACAATCATTTATTAAAATCAACTTCAATAATATCAGCCAAATGCATTTATGTTTTAATATGATAAAATTCTTGTGTCAATTTTTGTAGCTAAAATCCTCGGAAATATTTCACACTCACCATCTGAAGGGAAGTCCTCTGTGCTGTTATCTGCTTCATTTTGCTCCATATTTTCTTCTACATTGTTCACGGGAACCTCTGCATCGATACGAGTTAAGGAAATGACGAGATCTGTAAAAAATAATTGGTTAAATAACATTTAACAATGAATGTAAAAATTAACTTAAGTTTGCTGGAATGTGCAGGCAGGGCAATGCCTGTTTGGTCAGCTAGCATCTATCTTATATTAAAGATCAGATTGTAAAAGATAATTGCAGAATGGATCTATCTTTTCTATATTAATTCGAGAAGAATAGAACAGAAAAAGAATTATTAGGTACATACAATAAAACTTTTATCTTTTTAAGCTCAGTATTGTGTTATTTAATAATTTGGAGTTGCAAATATTAGCATTTCTTCATCAAATTACTTGAATTTGAATCAACAGTGGCACCTCAATTTTTGTATTTTGCTTTTGTTTTTTATTGTATTTTCCAAACTATATGCAGCTATACCTTGTAGCATATGCAAGGGCAGAGCGCGCGATGTGATGCTTCTATTTTGTAGATTTGGACTTTGACTAGAAACTGAAACAAGAAGAACATGTTACATCACCCTCATAAATATTACCTTTAGGGAAAAGGTTATTTAAATTTTGCAAAAAATTTTGAAATTGAATGTGATTTTTCTTGTTTTGATCTACCTATAGCTGTCTTACAGATGGAGCAAAATAGGGATTTATTTCCATTATAAGGTTCCAGTGTAACTGTGCTCAAATTATCATCATTCTCAAAATTGGTTAAATTGTTTAGGCATGACAGCATAACAAACAAACCTACATTCACATTTATAATATAGTACTGATAGTGGATATATTTTTATATATAGACCACAACTAGACCATCCAGTTGCAACACATCACATTAGTATGTCAGACACTATCAAAATCGTTCAATGCATATACAGTTGTCCATTTTTATTAGTAGTTTTTGACACATGAAACAGATATAGCAATATACCAAGCGAATATAGTACATTCGTCTCTCTATGGTCCCTCACTATTGCTATATCAAAATCAGATGTCAAAAAACTATAAAGAAGTTTTCAAAAATCAAACGTACTAGAGTTATTTGTGTGCAGTGTCCTATCAAGGAAGACCACAGGCTGTATGTCCTTCCCTCCCATCAGCAGGGGCCGTACTCTATTCACTTTCTCATTAGTGGGAGTATTGCTAAGATTACTCCATCTCGGTAGTCCAGATTCAATGTTTTTCCTGTCCCGCAGGTAAGTATTGGGCAGTTCCATCATGTTTGAGACAATGTTAGATGCTCTCACAAGGTAGTCAAGAACCTCCTTGCTTTTGGATTGCATTTCATGCTGCAGTTTCCTCACACCCGCAGCTTCAGCGTTTCTTAGCCTCTGTGAAAAAACATAATGGTTAGTGGTGTATGAATTAAAAGTTAAAGTGGATTGGAACCTTTGTGGAGTTAGTTTTAAGTTGTGTAATAATTATCACCATTACTTAAAAATTAATGACTTTATGCCTATATCTGAAACAAATATAAAGTGTAACCCAATTTTATTTACCATCTGTACCAAGAAAAATCACATAGGTATTTTCTAAGGAAACACTACTGTCTGGACCACACTACAAATTATTATTGACTAAGGCAAACCTATGCGATTTCCCTTGACCCATATTGGTTTTTCATAGCTATTCGTCATTACTCTAGTCTTGTTTGCATTCCTTTCCAGACCTATCTTGGAGCTTTCCATTATTTATTTATTTATTTATTTATTTAAGGCAAATCTATCTGGACATACCTGCCTAGTTTATAAACATTTAAACACAAATTTGTGGCCATCCACACGCCTACAACTTTCTAGTCAGTTCAAGAAGATGTGGTAAAAATATATTAAGGTATATCGCAAGACTTTACCCCAATATAAGTACTTAAACCTTATGAAAACAAGAGAATTTACATCGCATGTTGAAGTTATATACATTGCAGAGTTAAAATAATAAGTAGGTGTTACTGAGTGGTCAGTGAAACTTAACTATTCTTATAAGAAATTAAGAAGGCCAAATGACAGTTTACGGGGAACGGAGCAGGATCACACTCATTCACACTGATTTACTTAAACTTCAAGAAAATTATTACTTTACACAATTATTAGAAGGCCTAAAAATAAAACTCGCAATCAAAGTTATTGTAATTTTTGTGTGCAAGAATTCATTAAGTAAAAAGATTGCGCTGTTTTGCAGACAATTTTGAAAGTATGACAAAATAAGATGCTTTTTGGGAATTTTTTTCTGAAAGAGGGTTTGAGAAAATTCATTTTCTTGTCAATAACGATTGTTCATTAAACCATTATTTTCCGTTACATATTTTTTCTGTAGGATTCGATGATCAGTTATTTAAACAATTTGACTTAAATATCATAAAAAAGTGCCAGTTTGCCATCTCTTCAAGCCTAAATATGTTATTTACTAAGTAGACTGCCCAAGTTTCCTACTTTTACGAACCGAACCCTGACAATCAAAAATTTTGGCTCAAAAGTTATACAGAAAAGGGGCAAGAGGGGCAAATATGAAGCTCTCGATGGAAGCTTCATATTTGTGCCTTTTGGAGTTGAGACCCTGGGGCCATGGGGCCCCGGTGCTCGTTCCCTTTTTGATGACATTTCAAAAAGGGTGATTGAGTCTACCGGGTATCCAAGAGCTGGCAGCTACCTTGGCCAAAAAATAATGCTGCCAGCATTTTGGGTTCAATGCCTCGCTGCCTTGGCTTCGATGAGGCTTTAGCTTAAATTTTTATATCAATTTTATGAATTTTTATGTATTTTTCTTAAATTAATGTTAATGTTAAATAATAAATTTTATCCTTTCTTCGTTATTAAAAAAAAAAAAAAGTTATACAGAACAATTTAAAATTTTTTCATTTTTTACTCTACACTTACAGATAGTTCTAGTCTTAGTTCATTATTTTCTTTTATAAGCTCGTGTTTTTCATTATCCTTTTGCACGGCCAACTCTTTCAACTGCTGTATTTTTTTAATCAGTTCATAATTTCTTGCTCTAAGTTCCTCGGGATCAGCTGATTTTTCTTGCGACATTGTTGATTACTGAGTTCCCTCTTGCACTTATTCCGAAATCCGACACTATCTACTCGGCAGTCGGCACACGAAACAAAATTCATGAATGTAAATTGTAAAATGAAATTCAGAATTCAAGTGACGAAAAGAAAAAACGGCACATCAATTTAAGCTCACTTGTGACTTGACACTTCTGACACCACAACAGCCAGTACCATTTAAATTTTTTGGGCATTCATGTCTGTCAAGTGTCAACTGCCAAGGTGTTGTCACTTGTCACAGACCTACTACCACAGACCTAGGTGCCTCACTAATAGGCGTAGAGAATAGATCATCACCACTACACAGATTACTTTTTTAAACGACTACAAAAAAAGAGGAGGCTACAATAATTTCGTCTGAATTTTTTTATGTACCTATGTTCCCCGATTACTCCAAGACGCCTGAAACAATAAAAGTGTTTTTTAATTTACATATTGAATGAATTATAAATTATTTCATTTAACAAATATAAATAATCATTATATTATTTACAAATAGATTGAGATTAAAAATATTTAATATGAACCAATTTGGTAAATTCTTTTTTCGTTTGAAAGGGTATATGTAGGTACTTCCCAAATAGTTCTATGGTTAGCGTTGGGCATTTAAACGAAAGCGTAAATTATAAGTCGTTTTTTTAAATAAACACAACAACGCGTTACTTAGAAAAAGTCCATTTATTATTCGATTGCTTTTTTAAATTGATTGATTTTTATTTGCTACGAATCTGATCTTTTTTAATGAGCAGTAAGGTTGGTTTTATTTTGCAAGATTTTTAACCAAACAACGAAATTTAACTTACTTTAATTAATAACAGCTTCAATTCTAAAGAAGTGAGTACGAATCTGATCTTTTTTGATGAGCAGTAAGGTTGGATTCATGTTGCAAGATTATTAAACGAAATAACGAAAATGTATTTGCTTAAAATATTTTAATTTTTTTGTTTACGTTTTTAACTTATTAATTTCTTTCCGTTGACAGTTGCGTTTTTTCCGCGTTGGCGAAAACATTGCCTAAACTGTTAAATTATTAAGTTGAGCAAATAACGAAAAACTAAAAATAAGCAAATAAGCAATTATGCAGTAATTAAAAGTGACTTTTGAAAAACAGTAAAATGAAAAAGTCTGCTTATTGTTTTAAGCCGTTTTGCCCACCTCTATCTATGGTCATCAAGACAGGATCTGATCATGCGATCTTGGAGAAATCGAGGGAACTCTTCAAATTTTGCGAGTACTTTTGAAGGGATTTGGGTATTTTTTACAGTGACTATAATACTGTCTTGCTTGCAGATGCTGACTTGATGGCAATAGTCGTGAATTTAAAATCTGATGATGGCTTAGATTATGGGATCTCGGGAAAATTGAGGGATCTCTTCAGTTACAAGCACACTTCCAGCCATAGAGTACCTATATTGAATATGCTTCCAGCGAGTCCAGCGACTGAAGTCACTGAAATATTTACAATAATTATTAATAATATCCATTTGTCCCTTTCGGGACAGTCAAAGATCGAAGACCCATACAGCCTATCTCTATGCATAGATGATAGAGTATATCGAAAATGTTTGTCAATCAATTGTCAAAGTCAAACACGCGTGTTGTTAAAACATTGCGTTTAGGTTAAAAATTATAATAATAACTTATTTTTGAATTTCACTGGAACTGGATAAATAATGTCTTTTCGTGGACGAGGGGGTGGCGGTGGTGGTCGCGGCGGATTTGGAGGTAGAGGAGGTGGCGGGCGAGGCAGGGGCGGCGGCGGAGGCCGAGGCGGCGGCGGCGGCTTCAACAGATACCAGGATCAGGGCCCTCCGGGGTTAAGGTATAGATGACGTACCGTTACGGAGGGGGGTGGGAGGTGGTGGGAGGGGGAGGGGGGGAGGAGGGTAACCCTCCCCCTAAGCCATATTTGTAGGAACGTAATAGTTGCTGAGAAATAAATTTTTTAAATTTAAAAATTTCGATGTTATTTTTACTATGAAAGGGCGACGTACCGTTACGGAGAGGGGTGGGAGGGGGGCGGGGAGGGGGAGAGGGGGAGGGCGGTAACCCTCCCCCCAAGCCATATTTGTTGGAACGTAATAGTTGCCGAGAAATAAATTTTTTAAATTTAAAAATTTTGAGGTTATTTTTACTATGAAAGGGCTGGTCGACGGAGCCCCGCTTCGCGGGGCTCCTAATTTCTGGGTGGTCATAAAAGAAAATAACCACTCAGAAGGATGGCGGGGCCTTGCAGGCCCCGCCATCCTCTTCGTCACCTAAATTATCCGAGTCGGGGCGCCCTATAGTCCCGAGCTCGCTTCGCTCGCTCTTGGACCCTAACTCGTTTGAGACAAAAATCTTAAAAGTTTTTTTTTTCTTTGCACACTAGAATGTAGTAATAGAAGATATAATGTACACATTTCCGCACCACCTATGAGGTAGTATACCTGGCGCGTTTTTTTTTATCCAACTCTTGCGCATTACTCAAATTCAACGATGAATTTGAAGACGACATAGCAATAAAATAAAATAACTCGAAATTACTCACCAGTAGCAATGTACGTTTTGGAAAGAAACAAATAACGACCATAGACAACCACAGCAGAGAGACCACTTTTTTTTTTTAATGTCAAACGTTTCGTTTTCGTTTCAATATTAAATTATAATTATTTACTTTAACATAACTCAAATATTAATACATAATAATGAAGTATACTTTTGTGGGAAAACTAACCAAATGCTAATTAAATGTATTTATTTTTAACTATTAATGTTTTTCTATCGTTTGTATTTCATAGTATAAACAAATCGTAACGTAAGACGAAACATTTTGACGAATCAAATGTGTCAAATTGCGTAATGACATATGAAACGTCATTTTTCTAGTTGTCAGATGCCATAGACTACTGTCAGATGCTATGGTCAGATGCTTGTCTTGAATTTTACTCCGAGGTTGTGAATTTTCAGTAATAAATTTTTCTTAAAATTTTCGTCTAATTTAAGTGATAATACGAAAGTTAGAGGCAGTATAAAAGGTTACGTGATAAAACTTTGGTAAAAAGGTGAATAGATTGTCCGGAAAATAACGGTACGTGAGCTATACCTGAGCCCCCTCCGGAGTCCGTCATACCCCTCGGCCACTACGGGTGGACCGTGCAAGACGACTTGGTGTGCAAGGTGGACATCGAAGACGTACCTTACTTCAACGCACCAATCTTCCTAGAGAACAAGGAGCAGATCGGCAAAATTGACGAGATATTCGGCAATTTGCGAGATTATTACGTGTCCGTGAAGCTGGGCGAGAACATAAAGGCGAAGAGTTTCAAAGAGGGGCAACAGTTCTTCATAGATCCAGCCAAGTTACTGCCGCTGAAGAGGTTCTTGCCGCAGCCTCCGGGCGCTAAGCGGGGCGGCGGAGGCCGTGGAGGGAGAGGCGGTGGTCGGGGCGGAGGCGGCGGCAGAGGCGGACGAGGCGGAGGAGGGTTCGGGCGAGGCGGCGGTGGAGGTTTCAATCGAGGCGGTGGCGGAGGATTCGGTCGAGGCGGAGGCGGTGGTTTCGGCCGAGGCGGAGGTGGAGGAGGTGGGTTCGGCCGAGGCGGAGGCGGTGGTGGTTTCTGTCGAGGCGGTGGTGGTCGTGGTGGCGGCTTCAGGGGTGGCCGACGATAGTTGTAAATATAAATTATACAGAGGGAATGAACTGTGACTGACTTTGGAGATGAGTTATCTTAATGTTGATGATGTGAATATTTTATTTTATTTTATTTTATTTATTTTGGAATACAAACAGCATAAATATAAACAATAAATGGCTATTACAAGTAAGTCATACATAAGCCAATCAAGTATTCACTAATAATTACATACAATTGTAATACGGGAGTTAGTAAAGGATATCTCTGCAAAAGATCAATTTCTCATTGGAGCAAGTGTTTTCATAAATCTGTTGCATTATGAAAAAATGTATCTACCTATTAATAATTGCTCTGACCAACATAGTAATAATTTTACACTAGTTTTAAGAAATAAAATTATATTTCAATGTGTGTCTGTTTTTTTCCCCCTCTGTATGATGTAAGTGCCAGAAAATATGTGACCATTTCCACTAATACTATACTATGTAGCTGTGCAAGAAAGATGCGCCACCGCAAAGTAGCTGCGTGAGAAAGATGCGCAGCTCGACCTCTGCGTTGTATTGATACTAGAGATATACACTCTGCTCTGCACATATCTATGATGGCTCATAGTAGGCATCCTTCCATAAAAAAAACATATGAATCTTAATTGAACCCTTTTCCACCAGTGCTATGTGCACCAAAGAATATGATTGGTGGATATCAAACGCATCCATGGCAATGTAGCTTAGCACATCTCTGGTGGAAAAGCAGCCTTGGGTTGTCATACAGTTACATCCAATAAAACTGAGTTAGTAAAAGAATGAATGATTTTTGCATGCACCTGCTACAACGTAGTATTAGGTGTTAATATTATGTAAAATAATATTTCAGACTTTTCTCTTATGAATAATCATGCCATGCTATGGGCATCATCTCAAAAGGGAATACTATAAATAAAAAAAAATATGGTATTTATTATAATTTAATTTTTATAACTTAATAAAACATAAATTAAATATTACTTATGACTAAAATTACTCTAAGTTTTCTAGCTCTCCTTTACTAGGAGTTGGTACAAAGTCAAACGCCATGGCCCTTCCTCTATGGTTGAACGTGTAGAATGATGGGAGGTTGCGTTGGGTCTCCCATTTTATGTTGTTCAGTTCATTTGCAGCGGGGATCTCTCTAAGCTTCCCTGACACGTTCAGGACTCCCCAGATGACTGCAAACAAGCTTACTACTGCTTGTATTATGATCTGGAAGAGATTTAAATTATAAACGTACACAGTTATAAAAATACTACAATGCTAATAATAATGCTACATAAGACCATTACTAGAGTATGCCTTCCAGGTCTGGAACCCATACTTTGTTAAGGACATAGATTTACTGGAAAAAGTACAAAGGAGAGCCACTAAAATGCCAAGGGAACTGAGAAACCTTTCATATGAACAACGGCTTAAAAGTCTTGGTCTCAGCACTCTCAAGCATAGGCGAGAAAGAGGCGACCTTATTGAGACATACAAGGTTCTTAACAACTTTTACAACATTCCTAATTACGACGAAATGTTTGCCATTAAGAAAAATCCTAAGCTAAGAGGGTATGGGCTGAGGCTAGAATTCCAGCCGGCGACTACAAAACCCTACAAGCATTTCATTGTTAACAGAGTTATAAGACATTGGAACGAACTGCCTGAGGACATCATAACAGCTGAATCGCTAAACCAATTCAAGAACCGACTCGACAAACATCTGAGCATGCAACAATGAGCACAATTGATATAGGCGCATCAGCGAAAGCTGCTTAGCCTATTATTAAATAATAATAATAATAATAGATTGTTCCTATAAAATTAAAACTAACAATTTGTTATTAATTTAAGTTTAACAATTAAAACCATAACTTGTAAAAAATATTTAACACTAGCAATTTTACTCATTTTTCAAGTAAACATATTTATGGTTTACTTACTTCTGTCAGCCCCTAAAAATAAAAACCATACCATTTGTATTTTTATTCCATAATTCCTTATCCACGTCTGTTACGTGCTTTTATTATTTTGTGTGCATTTGAGGGCACAAAATACAATTAAATTTTAGTAATGAAAGAAAACTATGTGCAGAAGCCTGCATACTTAAACTTCCGAATGTTTGGCAAGGTTTTTGATTTTGAGACTATGCCATTCCACTCTCATTCTGAGAAACCAGCTGTATTCAGTGGTTAGGCTATGATATACAAAGACTTCTATGTACCTATCCTACTGATATATGATAACATTTATGGGAGTACCTACCTTGTTAATTTGGCATCAAATTGGCGCTTACAAACGAAATACCCCGTGGCATATAGTATTATATTATCTGTGCTAAAGGTAACGTGATAAAAATAAACGAAGTTACCTCCGCTATCTTTATACATAGCATACCTTGAGTCACAATCCGATTAATTTTTCTACACGCACAAAAATTATGCGAGCTGAACTTAAATCAAGATAGGTACTCTGAAAAAGTAAAACACTGCTGCAAATTGGAAAAAGAAAATTTTCAATATTTATTTTTTACTACTTTTTTACTTTTGTCTGCTGTCAGTCAGCTGTCAGGTGTTTGTTATTTATTGCATCAGTGCGTGCAAAACTCAGACGTATAAACACAGAACACTATCGTATAAACCAAGTGCCAAACCCACAAAGCGTGCGAAGGAGAAAAAAATCTTTTACGGCAATACGGTAAGATAGAATGAGATAGCGAATTCAAAAGACTTCGACCTCATATCTCTGCTTTGTGGTCTGTGCTTAAAACTCATTCTCTAATCTTTGTGGTTGCATCTTGGATGAAGTACAGTCGCGGAACGATAAGGTTCGTCATTTTTCAAATTGATTCGTTCAACGTATCACGAGCACATATTACGTTTTGAAACTATGTTACAGAATAGACTCGAGTTAGAGAAAATAAAGTTTAACTGTTAGTTAGTAAAGTTCAAAATTGTTCAGATCAAGGTAGTTTGACTATTTATCTTGTCAACAAGATTATTATGGATAAACTGCAACCTTCTTGTTAATTCAACCTGACATTATTATTTCTGTTAAAACCTCAGAACTATTGTCAATCGGTCAATGTCATAACTTCAAAATATCATAATTTTTCCTAAATAACTAAGGTTTTAATGAGGTTTTAATGTTTTGGTAACACATTGACGGGATAGAAAAAACAAGCAAAACCTTATTCGATAGCAAACGTCATATTATTTATTCAAATGTTAGCAGCGCTGTTTCTTGCACTGGAATGTTGGCATAATGGACTCTTGCAGTACTAGAGTACTAGTGCAAACGAATATCGACACTAAGGTGACGAACCTTTTCATTCCGCGACTGTACATAGGTATTATTATTAAGTGTGATTAATCGTCCAAGCGTCCAAGGGTTGCATGCATCTGAGGTTGCATGCTAATATGCCATGCACAGACCACTAATAATAATAAATAATAACTAAAGCCTTTAGTGATTCCATTAGGATGGAATTTGGTGTGGACAAATGTGCGGTCATGCATGTAAAGCGAGGGAGGATTGTGGAATCTGAGGGGATTGAGCTCTCGGATTCCATATACCTTAGATCGCTCTCCTCAACTGAAACCTACAAATACCTGGGCATGGCGGAGGCGTTAGGTATCAGAGAGGCCGACAAGAGGCAATCGGTGAGGGAGCGTTTCCTTGGCCGTCTGAAGAAAGTACTGAAAAGCCTTTTGTCGGGCGGTAATAAGTTGCGCGCCTTCAACGGTTGGGTCATGCCGGTCTTAATGTATTCCTTCGGCATAATCAGGTGGACTCAGACTGAGCTTGACGCCCTGGACAGACAAGTTCGTGCGCTGCTGACCGCATATCGGATGCATCACCCGCGCTCCTCGGTGATGAGGCTGTACATTCCGCGGAAGTGTGGGGGAAGAGGCCTTTTGAATGCCAAAACCCTCCACAACCGCGAGGTGTGCAGTCTCAGGGAGTACTTTCTCCACGCCGAGACGGAGATGCACCGCGATGTGGTCGCAGTGGACAGGGGTCTGACACCGCTCTCCTTGGCTAATGAGAACTGGCGCATACCTGTGGTGCTCAGTACCAATGTCCGCAGGGTTGTATGGCAAGGTAAGGAGCTTCACGGACGCTTTTATCGGGCCCTCCACGGGCCTGATGTTGACTTTGAAGCGTCCGTGGCCTGGCTGCGCTTTGGTGACCTCTTTGGGGAAACCGAAGGGTTTGTATGTGCAATTATGGACGAGGTCATGATGACGAACAATTACAGAAAATACATTGTGAAGGATGGAACGGTAGACATATGTCGGGCATGTCGCCGCCCTGGAGAAACTATCCGCCACATTGTTTCTGGTTGTTCTCATCTAGCTAACGGCGAATACTTACACAGACATAACCAAGTGGCCAGGATTATCCACCAACAACTTGCCTTGAAATACAATCTTGTGGAATCGGAGGTACCGTACTACAGATATGTGCCCGACCCAGTTCTTGAAAATGGTCATATCACACTGTACTGGGATCGGTCTATCATTACAGACAGGACTATTGTAGCCAATAAGCCTGATATAGTGGTGATAGATCGATCAGAGCGCCGTGCAATGATTGTTGATGTTGCTGTTCCGCATGACGAGAACCTCGTGAAAGCTGAGAAAGAGAAACTCACCAAGTATCTCGACTTGGCGCACGAGGTTGTCGCTATGTGGAATGTAGACTCAGCAATCATTGTACCGATAGTAATTTCTGCTAATGGTCTTATAGCCAAGAGCCTCGACCAACATCTTTCGAGGCTCTCGTTGGGTAGCTGGGTCAAGGGCCAGATCCAGAAGGCTGTACTCCTGGACACGGCTCGCATCGTCAGGAGGTTCCTCTCTCTGGGGCCCTGACCGCCGGTTGCTTGGACTCTGTTCCCGAGGCCGGTGGACCGCTATTTTTTATATTTTTAAATGTTTTTTTTTTTTTTTTATAATGAAATATTTAAAAATGTAAAAAATATGAAGGCATTCTAATAAATGTAATAAATGCCGTAAATAATAAATGCCGTGTGGCAACGGCAGAGTAGAATATTGCCACCCCATCTCTTACCCGTGGGTGTCGTAAGAGGCGACTAAGGGATGGGAGAACCATTTAAAATCTTTAAGTCGGTTGTACATGGAGATGCTGCTCTCTGCACATCTGGCTTATGGTTCTCCCAAGTGAGCGAGCTGGCTTTCTGCGGTAAAACAGCCTCCCCGGGGACTTGAGTGGACCCCGGGTGATGTAACCACCACTCACCCCCCCCCCCCCCTTTTTTTAAATGATGGAAAGTTACAACGAGAGTGCGCACATAGGGTCGCTGCCTGGGGGGCGCCAGGGCGCGTCTGGGGCTGGCGCTGGACGTGACAGCATGCGGTCCGCCAGCCACATCAACAGCCGGCCGGCACTACCATCTAGCCGGCCGGCACTACCATCTAGCCGGCCGGCAATTCCATCATCCCCACCAGATGGCTTGGCTCTGACAGGGTCCTCTAGGGCCCAATCTTCGGAGCCCGCCGCTGGTGGTGTACGCCGCATGAGATGGACCGTCTCAATGAACGAAAACGTCATGCGAGCGTACTTCAGGGCCACAGGGGGGGAAACCGGACGGACTGGCTACCGAGCAGCAATGTACCGTCAGTTTCTGCTGCTTGAGCCGCAACTAGCTGTCACGGAACAAAACCTGGCAGATCGGGCTCGGTACATAATGCGCTCTAACATCTTTAGCGCTGCCGAGCTCGAACGGTTACGACGTGAGGCTGTTCCAGACGTGACAACCTCAACCGCGCCGCAAATCGTGTCTCCTGCGCCACCTAGCCGCGAAGAGACCGAGACCGTGACCGTGTCTCAGGATTTGCCCGTGGAGGAGACAGAAGAGGGCCCTTGTATTGCGGCGGTAGAGGAAGCATGTGCCTCGATAGAGCCGATGAACCCGGTTGCCATCTCCGTGGAGGATGTAGCTGGTGCGGTGAGGCGGGCCCCGAACTGGAAAAGTCCGGGGCCTGACGGACTGCACCACTACTGGCTAAAGGGCTTCTCGGCTTGCCATGCGACCTTGGCTCGACAATTCCAAGGCGCTCTTGAGCAAAGGGCGCTCCCAAACCTTTTCACCACCGGGATCACTCATTTAGCTCCAAAGACCACAGATACCGCTGACCCGTCTAAGTACCGCCCCATTACGTGTCTTACTACCATCTCAAACCTGCCTGAGGTGAAAGGAGAAAACCCCATCCACACCGTCACAGTCCTGGCAACGAAGCTCGGTGTAGACCTGGAGAACAAGGACATTATATTCGCAGAGAGGGTCGGTAGAGCCAGCGAAAGCGCCGATCAGTCGGGTGGCGCGAGCCGGGACCGGCGCTTGGTGGTGCGGCTGGCGCGGCGCGGCCTGCGTGACGAGTTGTTGCGCAGCGCGCGGCGCTACCACGCAGGACATGGGCCTCGATGCGCCGCCCAAGCGCTTCTATGTCAACGAGCGGCTGACCAGGAGGAACCGGAACCTCTTCTACCTGGCTCGGGAGGCGGCGCGAAGGGCGCAGTGGAAGTACACCTGGACCAAGCGCGGGCGCATCTATGCGCGGAAAGCGGATGGCCAGCCGGCTCATAGCATCAAAGTAGAGGCAGACGTTGATCGGGTTTTTGGTGTCACCCAATGTTTGTAAACCAGTTGTGGAGTATAAAAAAATCAGGTGCCGTGTCAATCTGCAAAAATAATTTTAGGTATAATAACTGGATGATTATCAGAGTCCAGGTAAATTATTGTGTAAGTTTATATTTGTGTAGTATATTATGCTCTTGTATTGGATGTATAGATTGTGTAACTTGTAGAGTAAGTGAAAAGGTATCAATTGAGTGTATCTGTGTTGGAATGGGTAAAACTAAATTTAAGGGAAAAAACAGCAAAAAGTTTAACTTTTTTAATCTAATTATCATATCACTACAAGCAATTAAAAAACATTCACACATGTTACGCAATATTGATATTTTAATGCAATGGGTCTATAGTCTAAAAATATTCAGTACAGCTACTGTGGTGTCTTGCCTCCAACTGGTTTATGTAGTATTTAATTTATTCCAACACTTTCCATACCACGTTTTACGTGGTATGGAAAGTGTTGGAATTCATACTTATGTATGAATATATACTTATGTATTCATACTTATGTATAATAATTCATACTTTGCTCAAGCAGGTACAGCAACGAGCCTGGAATTAAATGAACTAGTTTATGTTAAAACGTGTGAGTATAATGGTATGAATTTCCTGACTTTACCCTAATATGAAAATTAAATCGAAACTCTTCAAGATTGGATTATTTAATGCAGGCTCTCTTGGAACTCGGCATGAGGAATTTTTGGTGGCGATGAGTGATATAGAAGTAGACGTAATGGCAGTTAACGAAACCTGGCTTAGGGAGGGAGAAGAGGGGCTTGCTCCACAGGTGCCTGGCTACCGCTTTCTTCACTCACCTCGGCCAACAAATATAAAAGGGGGGCGCGGAGGGGGAGTGGGTTTTTATATAAAAAAAGGCATAAAATTTACTATCTGTGAGCATCCAAATCCCCATTCAGTGGAACAAATGTGGTTGAGCTTAAGAGTTGGTAGCAAAAAGATCATGGTGGGTACAGCTTACCGGCCACCATGGCAGGACGTTGATTTATTTATTGACTCTATGACCCAGTCCCTGACTCTTTTCTCAAGTTGTGATACCCTAGTACTTTTGGGAGATTTCAATATCAATTTACTTAGTCCATTTGACAGTAAAACTAAGCAGTTTAATGAATTTTTAAACTATATGAATCTCAAGCAGGTGGTCACGGAACCAACACACTTTACCGATCACAGTGAGACTTTGATAGATTTGGTATGTACGGACGGCTCGTCTCGAGACGTGGAGGTGCTGCACATAAAAGAGTTAGGTGGTCATGCCATTGTCACTGTCGCATTAAACCTGAAAAAGGCTAAAATAGCTCCTCGGTGGATAACTATGAGACCACTAAAAGATATTAATGCAGAGGACTTTAATGCGGACCTAAATAACATTCCATGGAGTGTCATCAAGTCTTTACCTGAAGTTGAAGATATGGTATCTCAACTATATGCTTATATTCTAACTTTATTTGACATCCATGCGCCTTTAAGAAAAACTAAGGTGGCTGAGCAATCATGTCCTTGGATAACTTACACCATTAAGAAAATGATAGCACTGCGGAATCAAAGTCATTCTAGATATAAAAAATCAAATAAAGAATCGCATAAGCAGTATTACAAAGATTTTAAAAAACTTGTATGGGAGGCTATGGAAGCTGAAAAAAGAGCTTATTTTAAGACTTACATAAATCAGTGCATTAATAAACCACTTCTGTTATGGAAACATTTAAAGAAAAATATAGGGATTAAGAAGCAAGAGTATGATATACCTTCAACGTTATGTGACCCGGAGAAGTTAAACAAACACTTTTTGGATATTCCGCATAGTGCGAGATCCTCACTATCTCATCTTACGTACTATGAATTCAACAGGTTTGGGCCAAGCATTTTTAACTTAAAAACTGTAACAGAAGCAGAGGTACTTAAAATTCTGAAAGGGTTAAAATCAAATGCTAAAGGCCATGATGAAATCACACTAGAAATGCTATACTGGACATTGCCACAGAGTTTAGGTACTCTAACAGCTATTATAAATAAGTCTATAACAACGGGAACCTTCCCTAGTGCATGGAAAACTGCAATAGTCAAGCCTCTTCCGAAAGTAAATAATCCAACCAGTATGAAGGAGCTTAGACCTATTAGTATATTACCATGCATATCCAAAGTTCTAGAAAAGGTTGTATGTGCACAAATGACATCTTATATAGAGGAGAACAACATTCTGCCCGTTCACCAGTCTGGCTTTAGGAAATTTCACAGTACATCAACGGCTATCATGGATGTAATCGATAACATCTTAACAGCTCGGGACCAAGGTATGGGAACCATTCTGGTACTGCTTGATTTTTCACGTGCCTTCGATTCAATTGATACTTCGTTGCTGCTGTCTAAGTTGTCGTTCTATGGATTTGGCTTCTCAACTATAAAATGGTTCAGTAGCTTTCTCAGTAACCGGGATCAATTCGTACAAATAGATCGAGGTGATGGTACCACTTTGAAATCCTCAACATCTTCAGTACTTCGAGGAGTACCTCAGGGGTCGGCGCTTAGTCCATTGCTTTTTGCAATTTACACAGCAGATATAGTCAATTGTTTCTCCAACTGCAAATACCATCTTTACGCAGACGATGTACAGTTATATTTCTCTTTTAAGCCTCGGGATGCTGCAGATGCTGTAACAAAAATTAACAATGACTTAAATAGAATAGCTAACTGGTCAGATAAAAATTCACTGTTATTGAATCCTCTTAAATCTAAATACATGATTTTAGGAACAGTTAAAATGACAAAAATGATCGAAAGTCTGGATCCGCAAGTCAGAATAGAGAGTAATCCAGTAGAAAGAGTTTCTGAGGCTAAGAATTTGGGGGTAATTTTCGACTCAAGCTTACATTTTGAATCACACATTACAAATATTGCCAGAAACTGCTTTTACAGGTTAAAAGTACTGTACAAGATAAGATCTTACCTGAGTGAAGAAATTCGAATACGGCTATGTGATTCACTGATTTTATCTAAGCTGAATTTTGCGGACACAGCTTATGGGCCTTGTTTGCTGGAAAGAACCAAGAAATTAACTCAGAGGGTCCAGAACGCTTGCGCTCGGTACTGTTTTCCTATTGCTCCTCGTTCACATATAAGTCCTTATCTTAATCAGGCAAACTTACTAAATATGTCATCCCGGAGAAACTTGCATCTGGCTACACTGTTATTTGGCGTTATCTCTACTGGTAAACCGGAATATCTCTTTACGAAAATTAAGTGGGCAAGACAGCACAGTAGATTTCCACCAAGAGGTTTGGCGTGTCAATTAGCTGTGCCAAGACACAGCACCGCCGCATTCCGAGGCAGTTTTAGGCTTGCTTTTTCCAGGATTTGGAATGTGATTCCGCCCCCAGTGCAAAACCTGAAATCAGTATTCGCCTTTAAAAGTAAACTCAAAAAGATTTTATTAGACAAGCAAAAACTGGGTTAAAAAAAAAAAAAAAAACAAAATTCACTCACTTCACTTAAGTTTAATTTACATCGCGATTCACTCAAATACCTGGAAGGGCAACACAAATAGGTCTTAAGGTGTTTCTGTTGTTTAGAAAATCTACTTTATCCATTTATTCCAACGTTACCTGATGAACTTAAAGGTAAAGACACTTTTAAAAACAAAACCATAGAGTAAAGTAATATTTGATAATAAAACACACAACACAGGTCACAGACTCCTTATCTAAAAAAAAAAACCACAGCACAGATAGTAAGTAAATAGTAAGTGACACTGCCAAACTTCAAAGAAATGCCTCAGAAGTCAGGTGGAATGACAATAATTATGTAGCCATATTGTAGCCATAGCATTTAATTTTAACATGTTCCTTTTTATTGACCAGCGAAGTCAAATCGGCGGGCAGCCCGGGCCGGTCCGGGACGTCGAGGTTTTTTTTTAGGGGCCGGCTGAAAATCAGCGCTGCGATGGTGTATCTACACCATCTCGGCATTATGCTGAGTCGTTGCCCCTTTTTGGGTTTACTGGTCACAGGTTTCTTTAGTTTTAGTATTATCTTGGCTTTGTAAGTTTGTTTTTTCTGTATGTATCTGTGTCCATTTTCTAACCCAAATAAAGTTTTTTATTATTATTATTTCCATATTTAATTTAACTCTCACACCCGGCACATGATAAATATATATAAAAACCAAAGACCAAAGACATATAATAAACTTACTTAAATACGCAAAAAACTTTATAAACTTACATATACGTTACACACATACATATATGTACCGGGCGGAGGACTACACCCCGGCAGGGGAGACCAGACGGCCGGGGGTCAGGGCGACAGGCTAAGAAACCGACGGACAATCCTAGCCGAGTCGAGCACCACCGCCCTCTGCATCTTGGCCGCAAGTGAATTGCCACGGAAACCCAGCCGCCGCAGATGGTGAGCGAGGCTGACTGGGATTAAACCGTTGGCAGAAATCACGATAGGGATGGTTTCAGTGGATTCCACGTGCCACATGGCGGAAACCTCGTGAGACAGATCCAGATACTTTCGTTTTTTCTCCGTCTCCGCTCTCACGAGGTTCTCGTCATACGGGATTGTGATGTCCACTAAAAACACCCGCGACTGTGCCCGGTCCATCACCACGATATCAGGCTTGTTAGCCAAGATGGTCCTGTCCGTGATGATTGACCGGTCCCAATAGAGCCGGACGCCACCGCGCTCGAGGACAGGAACCGGCGTGTACCTATAATAGGGTACCCTCTCATCCAGGAGTCCGTACTTGAGAGCAAGCTCTTGATGGAGGATTTTGGCTGCTTGGTTGTGCCTGTGCAGATACTCAGTATTGGCAAGCGCCGAACACCCCGAAAGCACATGTCTGAGTGACTCACCGGGATGGCGACAAGCTCGACAAATGTCCTGAGTGCCATCCTTCAGAATGTACTTTCGGTAGTTCCGCGTCTTAACCACCTGATCCTGTATTGCACAGACAAAACCCTCGGTTTCCCCAAAGAGGTCACCGAAACGCAGCCACTGCACGGACGCTTTTCTATCCACGTGGGGCTCATGAAGAGCCTTAAAAAAGCGCCCGTGCAGCTCCTTCTCCTTCCATACGGACTCCCGGTCAGAGGTGCTAAGCACAACCGGTCCCTGCCACTCGGCGTTGGCCAAAGATAGGGGGGTCAGTCCTTTATCGCATTCTATGACTTCCCTATGCATCGGAGACTCCCTTTTTGCCCCGAAGTAAGTTCTGAGGCTGGATATCTCCCGGTTGTGCATGGTCTTGACGTTGAGTATGCCTCGACCACCACACTTCCGGGGGACATACAGCCTCATGACAGACGACTTCGGGTGGTGCATGCGATGGGTAGTCATAGTTGTGCGGACCTTTCTATCCAGGGCGTCAAGTTCGGTTTGAGTCCATCTGAGCACGCCAAAGGTGTACATGAGGACGGGCATGACCCAGCCGTTATAAGCTCGGACCTTATTGGCACCTGACAAATAACTTTTACAGATCTTTGCCAGGCGCCGAAAAAAGACCTCGCAAACTGACTGTTTCACGTCCGCCTCCTGAACCCCAATGGACTGTGACATGCCCAGATACCGGTATGACTCAGTCTCGGAGAGGGTCTTGATGCTCGATGGCTCGAGATCAATTTCGGCCGAGCGAGCGACCTGTCCCCGCTCCACATGAAGGACCGCACACTTGTCCACCCCGAGTTCCATTCTGATGGAATTGCTGAATTCAGTTGTGATGTTCAGCAATTCCTGCAGACGGGAAGCGCTGGGCGCCATCAGTTTGAGGTCATCCATGTAGAGAAGGTGAGGCACCTTCGGCCCCCCTCTCCGAAACTGAAAGCCTGTCCCAGACCCCTCCAGCAATGTGCTAAGAGGGTTCAGAGCCAGGCAAAACCAAAGTGGACTCAAACAATCGCCCTGAAAGATACCCCGCCGTATCCTTATTCGGTCACCCTCAGCCGCCAGCCGCTCGCCATGGAGACAAAGGATCGTGCTCCATTGCCCCATACATGCTCCGAGGAAGTCTCGAACTGCACTATCAACTTTATACAACTCGAGGACCCTCAGGAGCCATGAATGGGGCACCGAGTCGAACGCCCTTTTATAGTCAATCCAGGCAGCGGAAAAGTTCCGGCGGCTGCGTTTGACCAAATGGCCCGCAACGGCGTCGATGAGAAGGAGCTCCTTAGTACCGCGACTACCACCCCTACACCCGTTCTGAGCCCCAGACATAATCCCGTGACTGTCAACATGACGGGTAATTTTGGAGCTCAGAACGGATGTTAGTGTCTTATAGATCGTAGTAAGACACGTAATGGGGCGATACTTGGCCGGGTCAGCAGTATCTATGGTCTTTGGAGCTAAATGAGTGATCCCGGTGGTGAAAAGGTTTGGGAGCGCCCTTTGCTCAAGAGCGCCTTGAAATTGTCGAGCCAAGGTCGCATGGCAAGCCGAGAAACCCTTTAGCCAGTAGTGATGCAGTCCGTCAGGCCCCGGACTTTTCCAGTTCGGGGCCCGCTTTACTGCACCAGCTACATCCTCAGCGGAAATGGCGACCGGGTTCATCGGCTCGATTGAGGCACATGCTTCCTCTACCGCCGCAATCCAAGGGCCCTCTTCATGCTCCACCTCCGTCGACCATACACTGCGCCAGAAAGCGATTAAGTCAGCCGTGTCTGGTCGCTGAGAGGAGGAGCAGTCCGCTGGGCACTCCAGCTTTTTATAAAACCTTTTCTGATCACTCATGAAGAGGCGATTTTGCTGAAATCGCTCAACTCTTTCCGAATATCGCCGAATGCGGCTCCCCCATGCAGCGATTTTCTGCTTCAGATCGTCGATGCGCTCCGTTATTTTTTGGGCTATATCGGGCTGGTCTAGGCGAACCCCCAGTCCGTTAAAAGCTATTTTAACGGAGCGCACAATCCTTGGCCGCGTGTTGCCCGACCTGAAGCTTTGCAGTCTGCCAATGAGGCCTCTGGCAAGGGTGATACGTCGTTCTATTCTCTTCTTCCAGGCAGGTTTTGCACTGGATCTAGCGGCACACCGTCCAGGTTTCTTGGCTTTGATGCCAATAAAACGATGGACGGCCAAGGCTGCGCCGAAGAGAATAGAAGCCGTATCATCCAGACCAGTGCTGCCCTCAAGGTGTTGTGGCAGCATTCGGTTAATGGCCTCAATGACATCCCGCGTCGCTACATTTAGCGAGAGCCGGGAGAGCCGCGGACGATCCTCCAGAGGAGCATTTGGGATTTCAGCAATCGCCTCTTCTAAAATCCCTCTCATCCGCTCTATATCCAGGGCGACTGTTCCCTCAGTATCCTCCTCCACAGGCAAATCCTGAGACATAGCCTCGGTCTCTTCGCGGACAGGTGCCGCAGGAGACACGATTTGCACTGTGGTTGAGGTCGGTACGTCGGGAACAGCCTCACGTCTTAACCGTTCGAGCTCGGCAGCGCCAAAGATATTAGAGCGCATTATGTACCGAGCTCTATCTGCCAGGTTTTGCTCCGTGACAGTTAGTTGCGGCTCAAGCAGCAGAAACTCACGGTACATTGCCGCTCGGTAGCCAGTCCGTCCGGTTTCTCCCCCTGTAGCCCTGAAATACGCCCGCATGACGTTCTCATTCATCGGAACAGTCCACTTCATGCGGCGTACACCACCAGCGGCGGGCTCCGAAGATTGGATCCTAGAGGATCCTGTCGGAGCCAAGCCCTCTGGTGGGGATGATGGAATTGCCGGCCGGCGAGATGGTAGTGCCAGCCGGCTGTTGGTGTGGCTGGCGGACCGCATGCTGCCACGTCCAGCGCCAGCCCCAGACGCGCCCTGGCGCCCCCCAGGCAGCGACCCTAAAAGCGCATTCTCCATGTTTGTGTCCATCATTGTTTTAAAAGGGGGGGGGGGGGTGAGTGGTGGTTACATCACCCGGGGTCCACTCAAGTCCCCGGGGAGGCTGTTTTATTGTAGAGAGCCAGCTCGCTCATTTGGGAGAACCATAATCCAGGTGTACACGGAGCAGCAACTCCGTATACACCCAGCTTAAAGACTTTAAATGGTTCTCCAATCCCTTAGTCGCCTCTTACGACACCCACGGGTTAGAGATGGGGTGGCAATATTCTACTCAGCCGTTGCCACACGGCACTTATTATTTATTATTATTATAGAAAACTTATTATTATTATTATTATTATTATTATTATCTATAAGACACTTACATCTGTTCTGAGCTCCAAAATTGCCCGTCATGTCGACAGCCACGGGATCATGTCTGGGGCTCAGAACGGGTGTAGGGGTGGTAGTCGCGGTACTAAGGAGCTCCTTCTCATCGACTCCGTCGCAGGCCATTTGGTCAAACGCAGCCGCCGGAACTTTTCCGCCGCCTGGATTGACTATAAAAAGGCGTTCGACTCGGTGCCTCATTCATGGCTCCTGAGGGTCCTCGAGCTGTATAAAGTTGATTGTGCAGTTCGAGACTTCCTCGGAAAATGTATGGGGCAATGGAGCACGATCCTTTGTCTCCATGGCGAGCGGCTGGCGGCTGCGGATGACCGAATCAGGATAAGGCGGGGTATCTTTCAGGGCGATTGTTTGAGTCCACTTTGGTTTTGCCTGGCTCTGAACCCCCTTATTTAATTATTATTATTATTATTATTACCTCACCTTCTCTACATGGATGACCTCAAGCTGATGGCACCCAACGCTTCCCGTCTGCAGGAATTGTTGAACATAACCACTGAGTTCAGCATCAGAATGGAACTTGGGGTGGACAAGTGTGCGGTATTGCATGTGGAGAGGGGACAGGTCGCTCGCTCGGCCGAGATCAGTCTCGAGCCTTCGAGCATCAAGACCCTCTCCGGGGCTGAGTCATACCGGTATCTGGGCATGTCACAATCTTTAGGGATTCAGGAGGCGGACGTGAAACAGTCAGTTTGCGAGGTCTTTTTTAGACGCCTGGCAAAGATCTGTAAGAGTTATTTGTCGGGTGCCAATAAAGTCCGAGCCTATAACGGCTGGGTCATGCCCGTCCTGATGTACACCTTTGGCGTGCTCAGATGGACTCAAACCGAGCTAGATGCCCTGGATAGGAAAGTCCGCACAACTATGACTACCCATCGTATGCACCACCCGAAGTCTTCTGTGATGAGACTGTATATCCCCCGGAAGTGTGGTGGCCGAGGCATGCTCAGCGTCAAGACCATGCACAACCGGGAGATATCCAGCCTCAGAACTTACTTTAGGGCGAAAAGGGAGTCTCCGGTGCATCGGGAAGTCATAGAATGTGATAAAGGACTGACCCCCCTATCTTTGGCCAACGCCGAGTGGCAGGGACCGGTTGTGCTTAGCACCTCTGACCGGGAGTCCGTATGGAAGGAGAAGGAGCTGCACGGACGCTTTTTTAAGGCTCTTCATGAGCCCCACGTGGATAGAAAAGCGTCCGTGCAGTGGCTGCGTTTCGGTGACCTCTTTGGGGAAACCGAGGGTTTTGTCTGTGCAATACAAGATCAGGTGGTTAAGACGCGGAACTACCGAAAGTACATTCTGAAGGATGGCACTCACGACATTTGTCGAGCTTGTCGCCATCCCGGTGAGTCACTCAGACATGTGCTTTCGGGGTGTTCTGCGCTTGCCAACACTGAGTATTTGCACAGGCACAACCAAGCAGCCAAAATCCTACACCAAGAGCTTGCTCTGAAGTACGGACTCTTGGATGAGAGGGTGACCTATTATAGGTACACACCGGTTCCTGTCCTCGAGCGCGGCGGCGTCCGACTCTATTGGGACCGGTCAATCATCACGGACAGGACTATCTTGGCTAACAAGCCTGATATCGTGGTGATGGACCGGGCACAGTCGCGGGTGTTTTTAGTGGACATCACGATCCCGTATGACGAGAACCTCGTGAGAGCTGAGACGGAGAAAAAACGAAAGTATCTGGATCTCGCTCACGAGGTTTCCGCCATGTAGCACGTGGAGTCCACTGAAATCATCCCAATCGTGATATCTGCCAACGGTTTAATACCAGTCAGCCTCGCTCACCATCTGCGGCGGCTGGGTTTCCGTGGCAGTTCACTTGCGGCCAAGATGCAGAGGGCGGTGGTGCTCGACTCGGCTAGGATAGTCCGTCGGTTTCTTAGCCTGTCGCCCTGACCCCCGGCCGTTTGGTCTCCCCTGCCGGGGTGTAGTCCTCCGCCCGGCACATATATGTATGTGTGTAACGTTTATGTAAGTTTATAAAAATTTTTGCGTATTTAAGTAAGTTTATTATATGTCTTTGGGTTTTATATATATTTATCATGTGCCGGGTGTGAGAGTTAAATTCAATATGTAAATAATAATAATAATTTTTCTTTATTAAGGTATGGACCCAAAAAAGTACAAAAGTACAATACAAATTACAATATATAAAATAAGTTATTGATAGTAATAAGGACAAATATAATGTATATAATATAATGTAATATTAAAATTATAATTCAAATAATCACTGTGTGCCAGCTACTTTCTATTTGGATTTCGATGTATCGAGATCCAATGCGTCATCATAGGACTTTGTAAGTCTTGCCCTATCACTTGAAGGATGCTGTTTCCAGAGTTACGCAGTCTTTCCCAAAAGGAAGCTATACGTGCTCTGATAACAGCAAAGAAATCGGGCATTCTCGCCTCGGCGAACATGCCCGACGCGCTGCAGTATCTCGGCAACTTCATAAGGATACGGTATGCGTCATTATACTGCACCCTTATGGTGCTGAAGGACATCCTCTTGTACCGATACCATAACTGGCAGGTATAAAAACACTGGCAGTAGGCCCTAAAGAGAGTTTCCTTGACTTCTTTACTGCATTTAGCAAATCTGCGCGCGAGCATGTTGCACCAAACCGACAATGCCCGCCTTTCACGTTCCATGTCAAGGTCGTCTTTACGATCGTCCGTGACGATGTGGCCAAGGTATTTGAACTGCCTCAACATCCGAACCACTGTTCCATCCAAATATACTTCAGGGACTCTCTCCGGACCCTTTCCTGCTTTAAAGACAACCATCTCAGTCTTCGAGACGTTGTACTTCAGCCCGTGAGAGCTAGCATAACTCTCACAGACTGACAGTAATTTCCTGAGGCCATTGACCGATGGGCTAAGGAGCACCATATCGTCTGCGTAGCTTAGGTTGTTAAAACAAATACCATCGATATGGCAGCCGATGCCAGTGCTCCTCAACCCACAGATCAAGTCGTTGACATATACGTTGAAAAGGTCCGGAGAGGTTAACCCGCCCTGGCGAACCCCACACTCTGACCTATACGCGTCAGAGGTTGTGTCACCCCACCTTAAATGATTCGTTTGGCCCCCGTACCAGTATCTCAACACCCCAATGACCGATTCAGGGACTCCTGAGCCGCGCAGTTTGCTCCAGAGGATTTCATAATTCACTAGATCAAATGCACGGCTCAGATCTAAGAAACAAGCATAAACCGAAGTGTCGCGGCTGACATAATAGTCCACCGCGTACTTCAGACTGACAATAGCCGAGTCTGTTGAGACGCCAGCACGGAAACCAAACTGCGCTTCATCTATGCAAACATTGTCGAGCAGTTCGGGCTGCAACAACCGCTCAAATACCTTGCCCACTACTGTGCCCAGAGAAATAGGCCTATAGTTCTTAGATGAGCTCAAGTCTCCGGTTTTACACTTAACGATGGGCACAACTATCGTTTTCATAAGAGGTTCAGGAAGGTATGCATGCTTCACACACAAATTGTAAAGCGTACATAGCTTGAACCACAAAACTAAAGTAGACACAGAGCAAGGAATTGGGAATGACTTTTTTGTCAATGTCAATGATTGTCGTTGTGTGGTCTGTGATTGTCGAAGCCAAACAAAAATTAAAACGTAGTGATTATTACTCTTTGACAAAATGACAAAAATAAAACTGCAAACATTAGTTCAAATTAAAAACAACTTGAATTGAAGAATACGAGCATGTGTTATGATTAAAGTGGTGAAATTATTGTTCATATAAGCATAACAATCAGTGTTATAATTGATTTATAACAACAAGTTCATGTGATAACCACTTGAAAACGCGCAAGGGTCGTAGGTTGGATACCATTTCATATTTTATCATCGCTAGAATTCGCTTTTTCCTGTTTTGAGGTTGCCGGATAAATGAATTTTAAATTGCAAAAACAATGACTTCTGAGCATAAAAAGGCGGAAATTCCTCAAACCATTGAAACGCCAGCCGCGCTGAGTCATGAGGAAAAAATAGAAGTGCCCAGTTCGAATAAACGTAAGTCTAGCTCGGATTATATATCAAGTATGAGAAAAAAGAATTTTATCAGAGCCTGCAAGCTGGTGTCTCAGAGAGCCTATTTCAACTATGCTGAACGGTTCCAGCTGATTTATATGCCTGTTTGCATAGACAGGAAGTCATGTATCCACTCGTCCACTAAACCTGTGAGTATTAAATGATTGTGGTTGTGCCTCAAAATATTGCTTTAAGATTAAAACGTAATGTACTAACCGTCCGCAGAAGCTTTGACTTTTGACTCCATACTACAACGACCCACGGATTTATTGCTCGTTTTTTAATTTGGTGGGCGAGGTGTTTAGTTTACTTTAATAGTCTTGGTAGTACAGAACTCTCAGTGTGCCGCAATTTACACTTGACCCTTTTTTTTGTTGGTGTATATAAGAGACTGGTCAAATTATTATTAATACCTGGGTGACCGAGCTTTGCTCGGTAGTATTACAGCTACTCACCAATAGATGGCAGCAGGAGTGTAATAGTTTTACTTTATTGCCAATTTAAATTTTTCTTTTTGGTAAATACGACATTTTCTAAAAATGAATCCTAGCTAGATCAATTTGTGGCTCCCAAAACCCCTTGTATACTAAATTTCATGAAAATCGTTCAAGCCGTTTCAGAGATTCAGATTGTATAGATATATATATATATATATATACAAGAATTGCTCGTTGAAAGGTAGAGGATTTTGTTGTTCATTGTTTAATATGATTCCAGCCAGTCATAAAGGAAATACCAATGAAGATAGCAACATTGATGAAGTTAGAAATAGAAGCGGGCCAGTGGCATGGCGCGTTGGAAGTGTGCATCATGTCCATCACACCCACTCAGTATCTATCTGAGGTGGTCCTGAAAGATGTGGTTGAGATCATACTGGTAATTTTTTCCTAATCTTGTCCCTGTCAGAAAAACTTGCACCTCCACTTCATGAGTAATGTTCTATGGCACGCAATACACAATAAGATTTAAAGAAATAGCGACTCTAGTGCTGACACAAAAAGTGCGATTCAGTTCGCATAGCACCTGGCTCCGCAAAGTCGAGGTCTGTTTCTATCCTGTAATTTTATCTCTTATGACGTAACTAGGGCTTCCGTTTTCCATGGCTGAACAGAAAACAGAACAAGTATTTGTTATTAATTGATCATTTTAATAACCTTTTTATTGTTTTATTGTCAAAAAAAAAGCAATTCATACTCAAGATTTCATACAGCTACTAAATAATTTATATAAAAATACAGTTTATATTTTCAGAATACACATGAGGATCCTTCTTCTGGATACACTGTCTCACAGGTGATAGACAAATGCAAGCTGGTGTTGTCATTGCAGTTCACTACACACTGTCCTTGCGTCAATGCAGAAATATGCAATATGTATACCAAATTTTTAACATCAATGCCAAAAAAAGAGAATACACGAACTAATAGGTACTTCATTAAACGTGCATTTGATACAGTATTTTTTTTACTTCATACAAATTAGTACTTGACTGCGATCTCACATGATGGTAAGTGATGATGCAGCCTAAGAACTTAGCATACTAACTTCGAAGTGTAAGTAAATTTACCGGTTTCTACAAGCATTGCTAAATCGCTTGGTGGTGCGTCTTTGCTGATAGGATGGTAACTAGCCATAGCCGAAGCCTACTACAAGACCAGACCTGAGCCAATTAAGAAATTATAAAATTCCTAAGTGGCCCGTGGCAGGAATCGAACCCGCGCCTCCCACTCGAATCCGAGCGCGCGCCACTGCGCCAGTAAGGTCGTCAAAGGGTTTATCGTGTCATTTAGAATTATTTAAGAAGAAGTATATATTTAAAAACAAAAAACAATCATGAGGCACTTCAGGAGTGCCCGCCGAGTGATATAAGTTTTGAGTTTAGAAGAAAAGAAAAAGAAAGAAAAAAACTTTATTTCACAAGAAAATGCCACATGTAACAAAAACATACACCTTACGTACTAAAACGATGCCTGGAGGTTCCCCTACTCGGGCAACAAAAACCAAATAATTGCCCAAGTGACGGAAGCACCAGACACCGCCTGTCACATGTGGCACAACCCGGAAAGTAAACCCGGTTTACACATACTTATTTATCAACAGGACGCAATTTGGCAGCGATAAGGGCATCGTAAGCTTTTGCCTGCAAAGATTAGAGTATGAACTCGGGCCTGACAGCTCAGATGGACCCCTGTTGGACCGAGTAGAGAGCACTCCAGAAGAGCTCAGAGGGACTATCAGGGGAATGTTCTACCAGAAGGAGCAGTTTGAAATCTTTGAGATGCTGGACCGGAACGAGAGGATAGACCGGCTGATGGAAGTGCTACACAGCCTCATAGAGCTTCTACAAGCTGATATAGCTGTTTGGCAATCCAGTAGGTAATCAAATCAAATCAAATCAAAATATATTTATTTCACATAGGCCTAACTTACAAGGCACTTAATACTTTTTTTAATACATTTGCTCAAAAAGTTGACATTTCCATGTGTGTTTAGCGTGCGCAAAGTTATTCTTTTCCGCACTAGTGCTTTTGTGTTTTCCTCCTACGCGGCACCGGAGCGGGCGTACCAGGAGCGCATGAACACAAACACGGCATGCAAACACGGAGCAGGCAAACACGTAAAACCAATATTTTTTTTTCGCAAATATATTAAAAAACGAGCATTGAACGACAATGCACATGCGGAATTGTCTTTTTTACTCGTCCTTATAGTTGACCTTCGCCTTCTGCTTGGGTCAACAAACACTTACATTGAAATGTACTATTAGGGTTCAGTATTCAAAGGGTAAAAAATAAATAATTAAAAAATTAAAAAACACAACTGGCTTGCGGCAAAACAACTTTTTACAATAAAATATAGCCTATGTTACTCGGAATGATGTAAGGATTCTAACGATACCCCATTAGAAGTTATGGTGGAATAAACAAACTCACAAAAAATTTCACAATTTTTTTGGCCGGTCGTGTAAAAACGGGACCCTATTACTAAGACTTCGCCGTCCGTCAGTCCGTCCGTCCGTCTGTCTGTCATCAGGCTGTTAATTAATTGACAAGCCACTTTATATATACGTATATTACGGGTATAGTGACATGATTGCTTAGCACCTTTGGCAGTGTTCATTATGTAAATTTTTACATATTTTGATTAAATATTTATATATGCCATGTTTTTCTATATTCAACTAACAAAAATACATACTTACATGATACAATTTACCGAATAAAAACAGGAGATTGTTTATTTTCTACAAAATGCTTTGTATGAGTCTGCTTAGGCATGCTGTGTTTGCCATCTCCATTTGATGGCGTTATGGACATAATCTATTATAATATAATATTAGAATGAAATTCCAGAAATTATGACACCAGAAGGCAGAGAAGACAACTTCTCATGTCAAGTTTGTTGAAGAGTAAAGATTATTCCGTCTCGGAGGGAATAATTAAGATATTCTCGTATTTTATACACCTGGAGTATCCGGAGCCGCACATCAAAACAATGACAGTGAGTTTTCCATTATTTTAAGCTTCACGAAGTTTTGCTGTGTAAATTATAACTATACTAAAAGTCAAAATAGTCCAGCGGGGCTAGACAAAGTCACAAGCGTTTGGCGTTAACGCTAGTCGACAAAAATGTATGGGACAAAACAAATGACTGTAGATAAACCACGGTAATAATAATTACTAAACACGCTGTGTTTGATACTGTCGGCTGTCAATTGTCAAGCGAAGTACGCTAAAGTTATCTACAAGGTCCGCGAGAACGCCAGCGAGCGTTCAAGTTAGCGTAGTTAATTATTCAAACACAGCGTGTTTAGTAATTATTATCGTGGTTTTTCTACAGTCATTTGTTTTGTCCATACATTTTTGTCGACTAGCGTTAACGCCAAACGCTTGTGACTTTGTCTAGCCCCGCTGGCATTTTAATCAAATAAGGTCAAAAATTGGTAGTAAACTTGGGTAAACATTTATTTTTGCACCCTAAAACTTGCGTAGGGTGTCCGCATATAATAGATATAACCCTGGAACGGGTAGACTGCAATGTCGCCAGTTTTTCGGTGCCAAAAGTGCTTGTTTTGTCACCAACAGTAAGGCCACGCTGTAGTTCACTCATCGGCCACCTATAGAATTTTGACAGATAATATAAGAGCTTGTTTTCAAAAATATTTTGTAAGCCAGTTTATGTGTGATTAATAAATAACATTAATGTTTTGCAGCTTTGGCTCAATATATTGATGGAGACGTTTTATTCAAACGAACATAATTCAAATATAAACTTCCCGAGCCCGGGCGGCTCCTGTAAAGGGATCATCAATCCATTTTACGACATTATCTCAAGTAAGTGTAAAGCGGCGACACTGCCATAGTTATACCTACCATCCTACAGCTACCCGCGTCTGCTCAGACGAATGCAGGATGACGGGTCACAGTAGTGTGAAGTGGGAGGGAACGTAATCAGCAAAGGGACCGGATGACGCCCGAATGGCGTAACGATAGCAAACGTTTCGTCCCGACACCGGGACATGCTCAGGAGATGTTGACTTCACAATGCGAAATAGTAGTCTACTAATCTAATCGTAATCGTAGTCTATCTAGCGTCAAAGTAACTAAGTAGATAACTGATATATAAAATAAAATAAAATAAAATAAAATAAAATAAAATAGCCTTTATTGCTGACATACCAAACTTAAACTAAGATAAAAACAGTTTATATCAAATTAAAAGAATCTTGCACTTTGGATGCCGTAGTGGTCAGCGCGTCTTCGGACGCATAGGCCTCCTCCAGGTACTTCCATAGTTGCCTGTCCTGCGCGATCCTCCACCATAATGGTCCAGCAGTCCTCCTGATGTCATCTGCCCAGCGCATTCTTTGTCTCCCTTTATTGCGTTTTGAGCCGTCCCTTACTACCCATTCTGTGATTAACCTTGTCCACTTTTTAGTTTTCTCCCTTAGCATATGTCCCGTCCATCGCCACTTGCGTTTCTTCGTCTGCAGAATCACATCCTCCAATTTTGTTATTTTTCTTAAATCTGTGCTCTTTTTCCTATCCTTCCTTCTAAAACCCAGCATGCTGCGTTCCATAGCTCTTTGACAAGTCCTGAGTTTTTGCAAGGTTCTTTGAGCTAGTGACCACGTTTGGCAGCCGTATATGAGGCAAGGAAGTATACATAGGTTAAATAGCATTCTTTTTGAAGACATAGGAAATTGGGGATTTTTCATGATCTCCTTGAATGTCCAACACTTGCGCCAGGCGTTTGTTATTCTTCTATTGACCTCTTGATCCATTTGATTAGAGAAGGACATGAGTTGGCCAAGGTAGACATAAGACATGACATATTCTAACTGCTCGCCCTCTATCAATATTGCGTCGGGACTACCGTTGGTCATGACCTTAGTTTTCGATCTGTTCATAGTTAAACCTACTGTCTTGCTGTTGTCTGACAGCTCCTGTAGCATTATCTGTAGAGATAACTGATATATACATAAATATAATGTATTGAAAAACACCCAGACACTGGAAAACATTCATGCTCATCACACAAACATGTACCAGGAGTGGGAATCGAACCCACGACCTCCGACGCAGACGGCAGCATCACTACCGCTACGCCATTTTGTCTTCGTATAGAAGTTTTAGGATGTTAAGAGTAATAAACTCATTAACACACATAGTACAATGTTTCCCATTTATATTAATTTTCAAATTTTTTTCAGAGTTACCACAGAAGTCAATTTTGAGCATTCTGGAAAGGATAAAGCCTGCTTTCATCAGACACCAAGTGGGTCTCCTCTACTCCAATGACTTACTGAAATCACACGAGAACGAAACACTCACACTCGTAACCAAGTTTTTGGAGGAATCAAAATGGAAGGACTTCCCCGAAGATGGAAATAACACGATAGTATTGAAAACGTTAAACGTTAAACGAGTGAAACCGAGCAAGCTTCTGAAACACCTATCGATGATCTGCAAGAATTCTGAAATGTTTGTTGAATATAATGATGAGAAATATTCTAAACTTTGTCCTGACACCGAAGATAAAGAAGAAACAATAAGCCAACGCCTAGTTGTATATACACTTTATGTAACTGTACAGTCGTATCTCGAGGCATATGGAGTGCAAAATATACAAGACACGTTACAGAAACTTAATCAAGAGTTAATAGAAGGAAGTGCAGAGAATTCAAGTTCATGCATTCTAAATGTAGAATCCAAATACAATGTAACCGATGATTTTATAAAGAAATACAGAAACTTGTTTCAGATGCTAAAAGAATTAGTGTTGAAAATAAAAGAAATCGAGGCTGGCAACGACACTCCGGAAGTTGTGAAAATTTTTAACAATTTATTTAATTGACGTTTTTTGTGATTGCAAGGGAAGTATTTTACTAGTATGAAAATATTAAAACAGTACTGCAGCATTACTGCTTTAAGAGATGGTGGTACGGCCTATGCAGCATATACGTACGGATACGTCTCTCTACTTTTGTCGCTCTCTTCTCTCTGTCTCATTATGGATCAGAAAGAGAATAGAGAGTGACAAAAGTAGAGGCATATCTCTACGCGCGCATCCTACCTCTATAGTATAAGTACGCTGGACTTCAGAATGTCAATGTAATAAAAATGAAGACATTGTACCCAGTTGGTACAACTACAAGCCAATAAACGAACAAAGAACTTGCTTTTCGCCATTTTGGCGCTGATTGTTGCGTAAGCTGGCGTGAGAGTCCAAGGAACTATAATAAAATGACATTCAAAATTACGGTCATTTTCTAATTTCAATTAGAAATATCAACTTTAGTAACGTGGGCCGTCGAGGGGGGCGCTTCAAATCGGCACAAAAAAGGAACTGTCAATTGTATAGAATATTTAGTCCAGCGTACTTGTATTATATAGGTCAGTGTATGCAGCATTTCACTATAGTAGTGTTATTATCTCGCTGCAGACTCGGTCATAAATCATCAGAGTACATTTTTGTATTTCACTGCTGCTTTTGTATTTTAGTGAACAACAAAAGCGAAACACTCGAATGATTTATAGCCGAGTCTGCAGCTATACTCAACTCAACATCTACGGATGCATCGTCATTTATCATCAAGTGAGATTGCAATCAAGTTACTTGAAGTGATTAAAAAATATAATGAATGTAACTCAGTTAATCAGGGAACGTACGTATATTTCACAGTGCTTCAGTCCCTTTGCTAATTATAAAATTTAAAGACTAGCTCGAGAATTTAATAACGCACTTCGCGAGGAAATGTTCGTAGCAATAGAAGTAAATCTCATTTCGTTTGTTTCTCTTGTTTTTACTAATGTTTTATTATGTTTCCGTAGTAAAATGTAAAAAGTAAATGCTTTTTGCTGCAGCTATTCTATACGTAGAGTTTAAAGATTGACTGTGATAGACGGACAGTCAGAAAAGAGCAAATCTACCCAAGTAATGAGAGATAAATTGATCTCTCATTACTTAGGTAGATTTGCTCGGTCAATAATAATTATTTATAACTAGGTCAAAAAATGACTGAACAATTAAGTACGTAAGGTGTCAGTTACAGTAACAATATGAGCTGTTGGTTGCGGTAACAGTGTAGCCGAGCTCAATGGTTTTTCCCATCTCAAAAAAATCCCAACGCAAATTACCTAAAGAAGTTTTCAATTCAAAAATCTTTGTCTGTTTGATAAGTTAGTTTGTTTGTTTGATCGCACTTATCTCAGGAACTACGCTATGATCCATAGCAGCGGAGCATTGATGAAAAATGTTGCAAAAATGGAAGAAATTTTTTCCTTCTGCTTTCTTTTCATGCGCTGCGTAAACGGTTAAAGTTGCGCAAAAATTATGTAAGTCAGAATTGTTATCCTTTAAAAGTTTTAAATAAAAGTGCATGACACCTTACGTCTATTTTTTAATGTTGACTCATTATAACGAGATATGTAAAAAATCGAAATTCATGCGGCCGAAGCCACGGGCAACATCTGATGTCCGCATTTACATTCGAACCGAGTCAAAATCGCAATCCGATAAAATCTTTACGAATCTGGTTACCCGTCGATAATTCCTGAGGGCTCTCGGCATTTCGCAAAGGCATCTCCAGAAACTGGGACAGGAATCAAAGAGATTATGAGCACGTCGCGCGTCGGCGTAAAGAGGTTGATATGTTGCGCTGAGGACGCGGTCCTCCCTCGGGAACATAAGTTTCGTACAGGTTTTCCAAGTTGGGATCATTTTGTTACTTATGTCTTACTTAATCAAAGGACAATGTTCAAGTATGAACAAATGTACTGTCTTGAAGGTAAGTGCTTGGCTGGATTTTGGATACATCCATCATATCACCGTCTGCTGATAAGATTCTAATATATTTTTTTGACGTGATAACGTTTAATAAATTGATGAACACCAGCAACGCACATGAAAAATAGTAACGTTCCGCGTAACGTTCCACCTGAGCCTGTGCGTGCAAGCGAGAGCGCGCAACAAGCGATAGAGAGGCATGATAAAACAAACGATAGAGAGGCCAATTATGACGTTATCATGTAAATCTATCGTCCGTAAACCGACTTTACAGGCAACCAATTTTTTATTATAAATAAATAAATATATACGGGACATTTATACTGGATATATATGGATTCGGAGGGTATATCTTGGAGGGCTAGGCGAAGGAAAACGGATTTTTGCAAGAGGAAAGTCCCGTCACGAAAAAAGTCCACGAAAATCTACGATGAAAATGTCTCATACTAGCCAACCGAATAGGCACGCATGCAATCACGTATAGATGTTTTAACAATTTTATTAATTGCATTGTTTTTTTTATTAAATGTTACAATAAAACTTATCAGTAGTGTTGGTATATGAGCTCGCAGGGGAAAAGAAAACACGTCTGCACTGTACGACTGTCTCATTTAATAATGAAATAATATATTGTACAGTGAACGAATGAGAAGAATGTATGAGAGTGGCTGAAGGAATGAAGCATGAACTGTAGCCTTAGACAACTATAACATTGTATCATCACAGATCACAGATAACATATTGTTGTATCATAGACTAGTATTTTTGCTACATTCCAACATTGTGCAATATTAAACTTAATATACTTACTTTCGGATAGCCTTCTGTATATTTTCCTTTGTCATACACTTGGCGTAGTATTGATTAGAATAGGTAAACTTGTACTACCGGCATTATCCTAGCCTTGTAGCGCTTGTGCACTATCCGATCTGACTCTGAGAATAAATATTGAGAGTTTATAACTTTTACGCGACTTTGAAAAGTAAGTACATAACATTTATGGCTAGTAAAGTCGACATAAGCTACGAACATCAAGATTAAGTTAACATTTCAAATAGTGCTGCCCTTTTGATTTTTATGTACAGAACTATTACTATTTTTAGACCTGCCAATTTGGTTTTATCGACCTCCCCCCCCCCCTGGCGCATCCCGATCCTCGATTCCCGGGCCACTTTGGAATTTTATAATTTCTAAATTGGCTCAGGTCTGGTCCGTACCATCCTACCAGCAAAGACGCACCGCCAAGCGATTTAGCGTTCGGGTGCGATGCTTGTAGAACCCGTTGGGGTAAATTTACTTATCCTTCCAAGTTAGTACGATAAAGTCTTTGCTGGATCATCACTTACCATCAGGTGAGATCGCAGTCAACTTGTATAGAGTAAAAAAAAGATTTTGTGAAACTTTCACATACTAAATCACCTATGTAGGTTAAGTACTCTCCGTTTGAAAACTGCCCGCTGTAATTAAAGGATCTAACTACATAGTTTCATTATTATTTACAAGTATATATTTATTTGCCCGGAAGCAGTTCGGTGTAGTGCACAAACGCTCTTCAAATGTAACAGAAAACCTCGATGTTGTGTGAGTGAGCGTACTGTTTGGTATTTTTCGATGTGACCTACAGATATCCCTAGCGGTAAGATTCAATATTTGGAGATATTTTATTACTTTGCATTTTTTTATTAAACTCTTGCTAAATTTTAACGAGTTTCCTTTTTTATCCCAATTATCACTTACATTAAGGCTTTAAGAGCTGCCAAACTGGCTCTTTTTTACGATGTTTAAGTCACTGATCATCGAATCCTTACAGAAAAAAATATGAGGGTTTTATGAACAATCCGTATTGACAAGAAACTTAATTTTCTCAAACCGTGTTTCAGGAAAAAATTCCCAAAAAGCATCTAATTTTGTCATACTTTGAAAATTGTATGTCAAACGGCACAAGCTTTTTAAATAATTCTTGCACACAAAAAAAGTACCTACATAAAAATTACAACAACTTTGATTGACAGTTTTATTTTTAGATCTTCTAACAATCGTGTAAAGTAATAATTTCCCCGAAATTTAAGTAAATCAGTGTGAACGCGGCTGCTCCGTCCCCCTGTAAACTGTCATTCGGCGTTCTTAAACCCCTAATATAATAGAACTAAAACATCATGAGGAAACCTGCAAGCCAGGTAAAAGTTATTTAGTTATTTGTGGTTTTCTCAAAAGTGCGACTTTTCACCATTTTAAGGGGTTTTTTAGCACCCCATTATGGCTTATGAAACCCTTCTAATTCTGATAGGCGTCTAAGCTCAGACGAGAGCAAATAAAATGCCAGCAGTTCTATTGCAAAGGTGTGCTTCATTTTAAACTAGCTTTTGCCCACGGTTCCGCGTGCGTAAATTGAGGTTTTTTGCTAATCATGTGGGAACGATGGATTATTCCGGGATAAAAAGTAGCCTGTATGTAAATCGGGGTTATAAGTTATCTATGTTCCAAATTTCAGCCAAAACTGTTCAACAGTTGCGGCGTCGAAGATCCATCCGTCCATTCATATACTTACTTACCTACAAACTTTCGTATTCATAATATTAGTAGGATCATTGAGCTGAAATCTGTGAAATGCAATCAGTCCCCCTATTGGTTGAAAATAAATGAGAACAATGAATTCAGCTAATCAGGGGGTAGAATTTGTTACCGATTAAGTAAGTATACACTGAATCACACTAATATTTAATGGCGAAAGCATAGATTACATAATATATATTGAATACAGGGGTATACTTAATACGATTCACGAAAGATGACCACAAATGGCGGGCCTATTTTAGGTCTCTTTGGACTTATCCAACTAATATTATGGTCTTATTTATTTTAACTAATATTGAAATATTATTTTGGCTTAAGTCTTTTCTTCATGAGTGTATATGAAGAAAAGACCCGCCATTTGTGGTCATCTTTCGTGAATCGTACTATACGAAAGTTTGTGAGTGCCTCATACAAGAAAACAGTAGCACCATCTGTCAAAATTCTAAAGGTGGCCGCTAAGCGAACTACAGCATTGCCATACTTTGGTATTATTGGCACCGATAAGCCGGCGACATTTTTTCGCGCGGTCCGCCCTGTCCAGGGCAGATGTCAATTACCATAGATTAACACTTACCTACCTACTTTTTATCCGAGACTTGGTCTTTTACTATGGGCCTCATAAGAAGGCTCAGAGTCACTCAGCGAGCGATGGAGAGAGCTATGCTCGGAGTTTCTCTGCGTGATCAAATCAATGAGGAGATCCGTAGACGAACCAGAGTCACCGACATAGCTCAACGTATCGCGAAGCTGAAGTGGCAAGGGGCGGGGCACAAAGCTCGTAGAACCGACGGACGTTGGGGACCCAAAGTGCTGGAATGGCGACCCCACACGGGAAAGCGCAGTGTTGGCAGACCTCCGACCAGATGGACTGACGAGTCGCGGGAAGGCGCTGGATACAAATGGCGCAGGACCGTGCGGGCTGGAAAGCATTGCAGGAGGCCTTTATCCAGCCGTGGACGTCCGTCGGCTGAAACGAACGAACTTTTTATCCCGTAAAGTGCTTTTTATCAATGGTCCCCGCGGGATTTTTGAAAAAGCTAAATTCTCGCGGGCGACTGGCGTCCGCTTAACAAATAATAACACGGACAAATTAGCTGGATCTCAGAGTTGACGTACAAATAATAAAAAAACTTGCTACAACTTGTTCTCAAAGCAGAAAGAAACTATACCCTCATTATAAAAAAACTCTTGAGGAAATTATCTTTGTCTGTTCAGTTCGCGTTGTTTTAATTAGTTTACGAAGACTCCGTGGACTTTTTCCGCGATAATTGGGTATTACACTACTTCTGAACTTGATGAAAAATATTACTTTATTATAAACTAGGATAAAAACAATGACGTACATTGAAAAAAAATATTCAAATCCAACGAAGATTTACAAAGTTACAGGCATTACAATTTTGGAGTGGGAGGGTCTTCTATCCCTTTCTCGCAAAACGGAAAATTGTATGAAACCACACGAAGCTATACCTACTATGGCATTTGACGTCAAGGTGTGTATAGATTAAGGTGTGACGTCACAATTCAATATCGCTGTCTCTGTCTCATCATCATCTCGGTGGAAACCGGCTTTCCGAACCTGTCGGTAGAGTTTTGACTTTTCATAAGAGCCAATTATTTGCCCTATGTGAAAATAAATATTTTCATTTTTCATTTTCATTTGCATCAGAAATATTAAAATGGTTATAGATAAGTTCTTGTTATTTGATCGATTTAATTGATTTTTTTCAGTGTACTATAATATACATCATTAATTTTATTCTAGTTTATAATTAAGTAATAAATAATTGGAGTCAAATACCCAATTCGAAACTTAAAAAATAAAAATAATTTAGAGGGTAGGTAACTCAGGCGCGTTAACTTCGAACCTGAGAAGAATGCAGCACGTTGCAATTTCAACCTTATAACGCATACATAAGTACGTCGATGGTGCCAGCTCGGACTGGCGCACTAAGGGTTCAGTACTATCTTTCTTATATATAAAATCTTGTGTCACAGTATTTGTAACCATACTCCTCCGAAACAGCTCTACTGGGAGGTCGCGGGTTCGATTCCCGCCACGAGCCACTTTGGAATTTTTTTATTTCTAAATTGGCTCAGGTCTGGTCTGGTGGGAGGCTTCGGTCGTGGCTAGTTACCACCCTACCAAAGACGCACCGCCAAGCGATTTAGTGTTCCGGTGCGATGCTTGTAGAAACCGTTGGGGTAAATTTACTTACCCTTCCAAGTTAGTACGATAACATCTTAGGCTGCATCATCACTTACCATCAGGTGAGATCGCAGTCAAGTACTAACTTGTATAGAGTATAATAAAAATACCCCTAAAATATCTTAATGGCAAAACAACGTTTACCCAGTCAGCTAGACCAAAAAAAAAACGGCAATAAAAATCAAGTATGCTGTATCGGAGCCCCCCTTAAATATTTTTTCTATTTTAATTTAACTATATGTATTTTTGAAGTGAATATCGTAATGTAAATATTCACAGAATATTTTTAGCATCTATCTGTTGCCGATATTAATATCGAGCTAAGAAATTAATATTCGTTTGTGTGTTATTTATTTTATTCTGTTTTTTAGTATGTGTTGTTATAGCGGCAACAGAAATAAGTACATCATCTGTGAAACTTCCAACTGTCTAACTATCACAGTTCTAGAGATACACAGACAGACGGACGGACGGATAGACAGGACTAGTAGAGTCACTCTACCAAAGGGTAGAGTTTTACATTTATAATTGCTTACTATTTGTTCGTCAAAATAAAGCAACGGATAGATATAAGTAATCGTCCAATTCGAAATGGAGGACACAAGTTGGTTAGTGCCACACCGTTTAGCGTAGGTATAAGGTACAGAGGTCATTTGTGGGGTTGAGTGTAGGTACGCTTCTACAATATGATCCCGAAGTCTGTTTTGGACTTACCTTTGCACAAGTTTAAAGACACTGTCAAAAAACATTTAATTAATCATGGTTACTATACCATTGAAGAATTTCTTAACGACAAAGATTCTTGGAATGATAGAAATAATATGCTTCCATCTCCTCACTATCTTAAATGTTATAATTTTTCATACTCTATATAAGATATTTAAGAAATCTTGTATTATATGACATTTTTGAAAAGAGCAAGTGCCGAGTTTCTTGTCAGTTCTTCTTGGTGCAAACCTGTTTTCCGAACCTGGCGGTAGAGTTTTGACTTCACATAAGAGCCTGTCATTTAGGCCTATGTGAAAATAAATATTTCCGTTTTCATTTTCATTTTCTGAGTCCCGTCACTCTACTAGTCACTCGGTAGACGGGACTAGTAGGTAGAGTCCCGCTCTACCCTTTGGGTACGGAACCCTAAAAACTCTAAAATTCTGCGACTCGTTCAAGCGGAAAAAAAACTACCTACCCACATTTCAAAGAATTTTTGAGAAAATGATCTACTTCCTGGTTAGTCATCGATATACTTATTCTACGTCTGCATCTCGTCAGTCCACGTTGTTCCAGATAGTTTTCAACGAAGAAGGATTTTTCCAAGATGTTTCGAAATAAAATTATACGTAAGTAGTTTTTTTAGTAACTTACTTACTTACACTTTTTTATAAATAAATAAATATAAATATATAGGGAATTTTACACATCGCAATCTAGCCCCAGAGTAAGCGATAGCTTGTGTATGGGTACTATGTAGATAACTGGTAAACATATTATATACATACTAATATACATAAATATAATATATTGAAAAACATCCAGACACTGGAAAACATTCATGCTCATCACACAAATATTTACCAGTAGTGGGAATCGAACCTACGACCTCCGGCGCAGACGGCAGGTTCGCTAACACTACGCCACGCCATTCCGTCGACTTTAAATTTAACGTGTACCGAAGCCTTTATTTATGATAATAGTGGAATCTTTAACTCATCGTGCGGTGGAGAGAGTCACCATTTGGAGAGTAGGCAGCAAATAAGTTTACCCAAAAACATCTAGAAACTGAGTTATTTTTTTGTTTTCTTGATACTAATTCAATAACTGTTAAGTTCTACGCTCACAAATAATCCAAATTATGTAGATGTACCTAATTCGTATAGAGATTCTTGTGTCCGTAGCGTTCGTGTGTTTAATGTTGCTATAGGAAGTGGCGCCGCCATTTTCTTTTTTGCAAAACTATACATGGCGCTCGCGTACAAAGTACTTACTTCTAACGTTTCTAGGAAAGTTACGTTCACTTTTAGAAGACGTTCACTTTTAGTTTTTTTTTTCACTCTACAAGTTAGTACTTGACTGCGATCTCACCTGATGATAAGTGATGATGCAGCCTAAGAAGTTAGCGTACTAACTTGAAAGGGTAAGTCAAAGCCAAATCGCTTGGCGATGCGTCTTTGGGAGGGTGGTAACTAGCCACGGCGAAACCTCCCACCAGACCAGACCTGAGCCAATTTAGAAATTATAGAATTCCAAAGTGGCCCGTGGCGAGAATCGAACCCGCGACATCCCACTCGAATCCGGGCGCGCCGCCACTGCGCCAGGGAGGTCGTCGAAAAAGTGTTAGTGTTGTTATGTGATAAGTACTCCTGCCTATGCTAGATGTATCCGTTTGACTTTACATTTCAATATACGACGCACTGCACTGCGCTCTATCGGTAGGTAATGTTGCAGTAGGTATTGTTTTACCATTTTCATACTATGTCTGCATGAGAACATTATAACAGTACTGAAGCATTACTGCTATTTAGAAATAAAAAAATTGTAAAATGGGTCTTGGCGAGAATCGAACCCGTGACCAACAACTCAAATCCGAACTCGCGCCACTGCGCAAAGGAAGTCATCAAACCTGATAAAAATATTAGTAGGTAAACAGTAAAGACTATTATTACTAACCTACCCTACCCGCAAATTTAATAGGTACTTACCAACAATGTTGTATAGGCTCTATCCAGAAAACAAAAGACAAAGTCATTCCTTGCTCTGTGGGCTCTATGAACAAAATATTCAGCTACGTTGTCCTACGTTACCGATTGATAATATTTCTAATAATATAGTACGAGTAATTTAGGTAATTTAATGTAATCACTATTAATTTAGTCAGGTAATTGGGTCGCACTTGGCTCTTTGGTTTGTTTGTTACTAATACTGAATTGCTAGCTGACACGGCAAACGTTGTTTTCCACGGTTTTGCATTCGTTGAAAAGGTCTCGGGCTCCGTGAGGTTTATAGCAAAGAAAATTCAGGAAAAATTTCAACAGAAAAGCGGGAAAATCTTTTTAACGGGAAAGCCATCTGGTGGCGAAACGGAGTTCGCCGGGTTTGCTAGTTTCTTATATAGTAATTTAGGTAATATAATATAATCACGATTAATTAATTCAGGTAATTGGGCCGCACTTGGCTCTTTGGTTTGTTTGTTACTACTACTGAATTGCTAGCTGACACGGCAAACGTCGTTTTGCAATTTAGGCTATGAAGAAAAGCTTACGATCTATTCTTAGACCTAGAATGTAGAAATGTAAAAAATTTCATAAAAATCGATTGAGCCTTTTCGGAGGAGTTTAATTAGGTACAAAGACGGTGATACGAGAAATTGTTATATAGGAGATTTATTTATTTGTGATTGAACATAATTTTAGCACTCTCCCCAATACCAGAAGAAGGAAATTCTCAAATTTCACCATGCAATGTGAGGAAAAATGATGGCGGCCGTGAAGACGACAGGCGAGATTCTACAGAAACAGATTTATCTAGCCGTTCTGTGGATGAGCATGGAGAAGATGTGGAAGCTCCTGGAGAAGATGAAGAACAGACCGCATCGGAGAGTGTTGCCGAAACTACAGGCGAGTTTCGCTCTATCAATCTTGCTTTTCTCTCACAAAGGGTTTTTTATATAGTTATACTACAAGTTTGTACCTGACTGTAATTTCATCTTATGAAAGAAGAATAGTACATTTCAATACAGGGTTATATAAAAAATACCAAAACTCTCTCGGCCTGTATTTGTTTACACTAAAACTAACAACTTTTGTTCTACGACTTTTCTTTTTACTCGATATTTTGAGAAATATCCAATACTCAATATTTTACAGAGATACTCTACTCGTTCCTACTCTGTAATGTAACATCGGCGCGGCGGCCGCTGCGCGAGCTCGCGGCGCGAAACCGCAACAGTGTAATGTCACTTTACAGAAATAACATTTTTTTGTATGATATAAATTAATACTGAATTTTGAAAAGTCGCAGAACCAAAGTTGTTAGTGTTAATGTATACAACTACAGGCCGAGAGCGTTTTGGTATTTTTTATATAACCCTGTATAAGTGCGGAAAGTTTGACATTTCTTTACGAGACCCGGTTTGTTGACCCAAGCCGAAGGCGAGGGTCAACTATAAGGACGAGTAAAAATGACAATTCCGCACGTGCATTGAACGACGTTTTTTAATACATTTGCGAAAAAATAAATTGGTTTTACGTGTTTGCCTGCTCCGTGTTTGCATGCCGTGTTCGTGTTCATGCGCTCCTGGTGCGCCCGCTCCGGTGCCGCGTAGGCAGAAAACACAAAAGCACTAGTGCGGAAAATAATAACTCTGCACACGCTAAACACACATGGAAATGTCAACTTTTTGAGCAAATGTATTAAAAAAGATTTTTCTAAAAGATAATATTAAGCTCAGTAACTTCACTACGGCTTCAGTGCTCTCTCAGTACCTAAATGCTTCAATACAGAATGTCTGACACTGACAGTACGAGCAACCTATTCATTCTACGGACTCATGCAATAAAGCCCTGCTATGACATTCTCGTAACGTTTTCACACACTCAGTGATGTGATACAAGAAAAAGAAAAAAAATATTAACACTGAAAAATGAACTTTACACCTATTTGCTTAGAGTGTAAAATTGAATGTATATCATCATAGGAAATACAATGCTTAACTTTGACGCGCTTAAGTAATTTCAATCACGGAGCTGTCGACCAATACGGCGTTGTGAACTACATTCAATTTTACGCTCTATGTCAATTGTATTAAAATTAATTTATCAGTGTTCGCAAAAAATGTTTTGAATTCAATATCGTCTGCTTATGTACGTAAATACCATCACCTTTTTAAACATATCACATCACGAAATGTAGCCGACACGTAACGTGAACAGCCCCCTGCTCGGAAAAGGGAAGGTGTTTCGTATATTATTATTTTTGCCTTGATTTAAGCCCAGGCGTTGCACTAAAATCTGTTCAGGAATATCTGTACTGTTTTTATGTTCATAGTAATTACTATGCAAAATGAGGCGTAAGAACTAACGTCGCAGGACGATGAGCGCAGTGCAGTGCGTCGTATGATATAGCAGCGCAAAGTCCTGGTACGCACTGCATCTGATATGTGCCGTCGTATCATTTAATATCAGACGCACGTCTTGCTAGTGTCATTTCTTTTGTACACCAACATTAAAAAGCCGAAAGTTTTTGTGTAAGTGTGTATAAGTACGTTTGATATTGCCTTCCGTTGCACTAAAATCTGTTCAGGAATATCTGTACTGTTTTTATGTCCATTTTTTTTCCTGTTCTTTTTTTTATGTTCTATTTTTATGTTTTTTTTTTTCAAAATGAGGCGTAAGAAATAACGTCGCAGGACGATGAGCGCAGTGCAGTGCGTCGTATGATACAGCAGCGCAAAGTCCTGGGACGCACTGCATCTGACATGTGCCGTCATGTCACTTAACATCAGATCTTAACATTAACGCCTTGCTCCTTCATCAGTCTTTGTGTGACAAATATACACAAAAACTGTGTATATTTGTCACTCCTTCACGCCGCAAGTATCAAACCGATTTGTCTGAAATTAAGAAAGGAGATAGATTATACCCTGCTTTAGCACAAAAGCTACTTTTTATCCAAGAAAAGTCCATGGTTTCCGCGGGATTAGTGAAAACAACCGAAATTCACGCGAGTGAAGGACGTTACTCCGCCTGCTGGGGTATTGGTGATGGACCTTTCAGGTACAGAGATTTTTGCATTACATCATTGTTCTTTTTAAAAGAAGAAAAGAAAAACTATTTCCATGTAATGCGTTAACTAAATCGCGTTCTGCCGTCTGCGTTAAAGGTCGTGGTTTCGATTCCCACAACTGGAAAACTTTTGTGTGATGAGCATGAATGTTTTCTAGTGTCTGGGTGTTTTTCAATATATAATATTCAGGTATATTAATATGTATGTGTATTTATCAGCTATCTAGTACCCATAGCATATCAAACTATCGTTTACTTTGGGCACAGTTTACTTTGGGGCTAGATTGCAGTGTATGTAATGTTCTAATATATTTATTATATTTATTTAACTGATTTGGCTGAAATTGGAAAAGAAATAGTTTTTTTCCTAGATTAACAAATACACCGATTACTAAACAAATATTTTAGGTAGGTACGTTAGCATACGTTCTGTGGTGGAAGAATCAATGAATCGGGAACAACATTTAGTTTTAATTTCATCGTTATCATGCCCATTACCAGGAGCTGCAGCGGATTCTCCAAATTCTCCACTCGAGGGTCCAGTAGCCGCTTCTTCACCATACCAACGTTCTGTTCCCTCCCAAGAACCGGACAGTCCGTTACCAGAGCTCGTCATCGAGCTAGAAAAGAAACGCTGCAGACGTGACTCCGATTCCGAGGAATTTTTTAAACGCCTTGAAGAAACTATGAGGAAACTGGCAAGGAAGTATATTCTAAACGAAGAAGACGATACGTGGTCCTTTGATTCGGGTGTTCAAATATTCGAGAGCACGTCTCGAAATTATTTAGACGATCATCTTACCGAAGCAAATGTCAACGGAAGAGATGCTCAGCAAAACGTGGAAAGAGTTGCTACGGACATTCGTGCTGAGAGCAAAGGTGGGTTGGATAAAATTTTAATCAATTCTTATTTCCATACTATATTATTATTAATAATAAAAGCGGCTATAACTCTGATGAAACTACTGTTGTATACATCCTTTCCAATTAAAAATTTAAGACTTATATGGTTATCTCATGAATACCACTATTAGAACTAGACTAAATTGAAATGGGACCACAAGGGAAGCGTCAGCTTTCTAATAAAAAAAGAATCATCAAAATCGATTCACCCAGTCAAAAATTAAAAGGCAACAATCATAAAAAAACATGCAGTCGAATTGAGAACCTCCTCCTTTTCTGAAGTCGATTGAAAATTGCATTCTATCTGCCATGATTCGATGACTGCTTATCGAATGGCAGTCATCGAATCATGGCAAAGAAACAGAATGGCAGTTTAAATAAAACCGGCCAGTTATGGGAATTGAACCCACGACCTCAATCGCAGAGGGCAAGAGCACTACCGCTGCGCCATTCGGTCGACGGAGTTAAATAACATGGTGGTGAACTCTCAGGCCTACAACCTATATTTTCAGACCTATAGATATTTCAATTCACGATGACGCGCCCCACTCTGTCAAACTCCACACTAATAGACACTAATCGAATGAAACTTCGGTCTGAGAATGAAACATAAGCAATTTTGACAGAGCGGGGCGAGTACAATTTTTACCGAATGTACACTTTTTAAATAAGAATCAAATCGGTCGAGCAGTTTTGGAGGAGTTTGGTTACAAACACTGACACGAGAATTTTGTATATATTTTTTTCTTAACTATATTTTGAAACGGTTGATTAATGTCAATTGTTAGCAGCTTGTCAATAATATTTTGGCGTTCGTCTGTTCGTGATTCAAGAGGATATTCGCACAAATATTCATGTCGGATATTCTAATATAAGGCCTAAGTTTTAACCACTATACTGATTATTATACTATTGTTTAATTTAAGACGTAAGTGGCATGATCGACCGTAAAAAGAGCTCTGAAGTAGAACCTTCTGAGGCGGTTGAGAGAAGCAAACGTTCAGTCCTAAAGGACATTACGCCGTCAACTCGAAAGCTGACTATGCCACGAGTTGCAGATGAAGATATGATGCAAACTCCTGATGATTATACTGATCAGTATGGTCATAGAGACAGAGGTATATCAATGCGTTCATCAGGTGTGCCTGAAGAGGAACAAAGCAGCAATGATGAATCTCCTGGACAATATATGGAAGAACATTCATCAGAGAGCCCTATAGAAGGTAAAGATTATTTTTATACAATTAATCTTGACATTTTACTCTAAAGTTAATCAATGTGATCAGAAAATGACAATGGTGATCAAGTTGAAACAGGTTTCTTTGTATTTTACAGGTGAACCTGACTACGAAGAAGACGATGATAAAGAATCACTTGAAGAGGCAGTAGAACGAAGTGAACCAGATACCCCCACAGAAGCTACAGGTGAGACACTAGACACAGACATTAAGATACTTGCTACATTGATTGATTGCTTTAAAAAGACAGTTAGTATGATGAGGTTGGTGATAAAGTTGATGAATATGAACTTGTAAATACACCTGATTCTATACATTTTGTAGATGAACTTGAAGCAGAAAAACAAAGCTATAGAAACGTACCTGAAGAGGAAGTAGAACGGAGTGTGTTGGAAGGTACCAGTGATTTTCACGATGAGATGACATTTCCTTGATTACATATAAAGATATAGCATATATGAATGATTATAGAAACACTAATTACTAAGTATATTTATTCTAATTAATATTCATTTCATATGATAGCGGTGATGAACGTGATCGTGTGGATACAGGTTACGTAATCCATTTTTCAGGTGAATCTGAAGAAGAAGACAGCAATGTAGAAGAACCTCTACAGAACGTGGAAACAAGTGCTTCTGATGGTCTTACAGTTCCTACATGTGAGTTTTGTACTATTGGAGCTATTCTATCCTTCATAATTATGAAATAAATTATTGTGATTAGAGCAATAAAACTGATGGTGAGCATGATCATGCAGATACAGAAGTAATTAACTAAGTATGCATTTTTCAGATTATTTTGATGAAGAAGAACTAGACAGCAGTGAAGAAGAGCCTGAACAGAAAGTGGAACAAAGTGCATCTGAGGGTCCTACAGTTGCTACAGGTGAGTTTTGTACTATTGGAGTTGTTTTATCCTACATACAGTCAATTATTGTGATGAGAGTAATTATAATGATGGTGATAATGATCATGCAGATACAGATGTATTTATGCATTTTCCGGGTGAATCTGAAGAAGAAGATAGCAATAAAGAAGAGCCTGAACAGAAAGTGGATCGGAGTGCATCTGAGGGTCCTTCAGATGCTACAGGTCAGTTTTGTACTATTGGAGACATTTTATCCTTCATATTCGCTTTCAGTTATGGCGATAAGAGTAATGATAATAATTTCATGCATCTACAAAATGTATTTATGCAATTTTCAGGTGAATCTGCGGAAGAAGAAGAAGAAGCATCTGAAGAAGAAGTGGCCTTGGAAGCTAAAGGTCGTATTAAGATTAAGATCGTATTATTCGTAGTAAGATTTCATTTTCGCCATTACACACAAAGATAGAGATACTAATTATATGGATTTCCAATACTCAGTTAATATAACGAGTGTGATGATAACGGTGATAAACATGAGCATGCAAATATATGTGTTTCACTGAATTTTCAGGTGAATCTGGAGAACAAGAAGAAGGAGATTACAATGAAGAAAAGCCTGTAGAGAAAGGGGAACGGAGTGCATCAGAGTGTCTTGCAGATGGTTCAGGTGGGTTTTGTTCTATTGGCGACATTTTATCGTTCATATGCAGTATGGTGAAGATGATCATGCAGATACAGATAAATTTATGCATTTTCCAGGTGAATCTGCAGAAAGAGAAGAAAACAGTGTACAAGGACTTGAAGAAGAACTGGAACGGCGTCTACAGGTGGAATCTACAGGTGGGTTTTGAAATTAGATGATATTTTCTCCATCACAAACAAATATAGATACACTGACTAAATGTATTATAATATTCTTTTAATATTATGATAAGAGTGATAGAAGCTGTGATGATGCATAAAGGTATTCGTATTTCTATCCTCTTTAGGTGAATCTGAAGACGACGTAGGCAACGATGAAGAAGCACCTAAAGAGGGCGTGGAACGGAGTCAAACGGAGGAGAGTAGTGCAGAAGTTACAGGTGGGTTTCACTCTTAAGCCAACTTTTTTCCATACTTTTGAATATAAAGATGTACAATACTTTTGAAGATGTCTTCTAGCACAGCTATAAATAGTTTGGGGGAGAGAGGATCTCCGTGTTACACCTCGTCCGATTGTGAATTCTTCCCCTTGTCTTTCTAGTTTTACTCTACTTACACTCTTGGAGTAAATGTTCCGTATAACATTTATGTACTTTTTACTTATATTGTTGTTTCTAAGAGCATTCCACACGTGTGAATTAAGAAAGTTTTAAATGTTACATACAATTAAATTCTTACAAATACTAAATTTTTATTCTAACTATATCTCTAATATAATTGCACATATAAAATAAAAGTTTTGAAAAAATCATAAGCTAACATGCATTGCATTGCATTGCATAAGTAAACAGACAGACACTTATTAAAATTATTCTGAAAAGACAGTTAATATGAGGGCTATAATAAAAAATGATCATTATTCTTTATCATACATCTACATTTAAATTATCATGATAATGATTACTATGTGCTTCCTAGGAAAACTTGACGAAGACGACGAAAGTAATGCGGAAACGTCTCAAGAGGCTAGAGAACAGCGGGCATCCGAAAGTCATGCAGTAGCAACAGGTTTGGTTTTCATTAAGCACATACTTTAAGAATTTTGGTAAATCGAAAATTGCAAGAATGTCAAATCAGAACATGTGTATAGAATACATAAGTAAAACTAACAAAGTGCAAGAATTATGCACGATTTATTGTCATCTTCTTCTAATATTCAATGAGCATTACTATAGTTTATTAGCTATCTCATAAAACACCAGCCATGTGACTCAAAATAACCTTTACTTTAATGTGATAATATCTACAAATTCAGTAATTTCGGATTTTGTCTATCGCTTTTCTTTTAGCCAAACATGATTCTAGGTCAACGAAAAGTTGCCTATAGGTTGCTACGAATCAGTGTGTGAGAGGGAAATGAAAAATATGTTTTTTTATTTTGTAGATGCACGCAAAGAGCCCGAGATTTTATCAAGCCCAGACATATGGGTTCCTGAGGCGATGAGACGTCGTCGAAGCTCGAAGATAACCATTATATCTCCTGTTGAGAAAAGCAAGAATTCCGAATTGAAGGACTCTACTCCACCTGCTCGAACACTGTCAATGCAACGCATTACAGATGAAGGCTTGATTCAACTTGAAGAGCTTTTTGGAGAAGAAGAAGCAGACATTGGTGAAGAAGCCCAAGAAGAAGAGAATCAGACTACTGCAGCGAGTTTTGAAAGAACTTCATGTAAGTTTCTACTTCCTGATGATAAGTTTAATTCGACAAATATTTTCACAAGTATCACACTAAAATATTAAAGCCAACATTTTAAATGTATGATTGTTGCTCTTTCACGCCAATATTATTGAATCGATATCGAGAAAATTAAAATTAAAGATAGAGATTATACCACGTCGGCTACTTTTTATACTGGAATATTTAAAAAAAAACTTACAAGTTTTCCAAAATTATTTCTAATATAAAATTTTGTACAAAACAGTATAAATGGAGGCTTAATTTTAGCTGTTTCTTTTGAAACATATTTTATTCAAAATTTGAACCATATTCCAACGATAATCGACGATGATCTGGCGATTGTAAATTCGGCCCTAAATAAGTCATAAGTCAAGGGAAAGAAGGGAACCCGACACCTTTTTAAGACAAAGGATTTACATTGGATATTGATGCGTCTGTGAGTTAATCTAAAATGGCAGGATTATATTTATAACAGATGTGTAGATTTAAAGATGTATTTAGGTGTTTTTTTTACAGATGCAAGCCCAATTCTCGATGCTGCACCCAGCAAACACATTCAACGGAAATCAAGTCTCGAGGATATTGGTAACTATTTAGAATCATCAAACCGAAATACTCATACTCAAAAAATGAAAAGGATGCCTATACGCGGTATTAAAGCAGGAGCAGATACTGAACGCTCTTTCAAGCGGCGAAGGCTATCTGCAAATAGGCAGAGCAAGGAAGCAACGGATCTAGATGAAATTGTTCCCTTTTATCCTGACGGGGATAGTACTGGTTCGTCTAATGAAAATCGAAAAGATTCTGTTGAAGCTTCCATCTCACCTGCTACAACGCCCACAAAAGGAAGAGTGTCTCCAATAATATCCACTGGTGGACTGGTTACTCGCAGAAAAGCCACGAAAGCAAGAACAGCCCCGATGCCTCAAACCTGCAGCCCATTGCCGGAGCTGAACATTGAAACAGCTAAAAAATACCCCGAAGCAGATTCCGACTCCGAGGAATTTTTCAATCGTTTAGAGAGAACGATGACGAAGCTTGCCAGGAAATATATCCTGAAGATCGAGGATGATACGGAGTCATTCGATTCAGGCGTGCAAGAATTTGAGCGTTTGCTTTCTCTTGAAGACTGCCTAGATTCTGATGATGATTAAAACTGCAAAATTTGAAATGCAGAGAATAATAGTGATTATGAATCAGCACGTGTTGGAAAAGAAGGCAACATTTGATGCTATGAATGATCATCTTAGTCTAGTGTAGTTTTTTAAGCATATGTGATCATTAATTATTATTAGTATTATAAGTTGCAGATTCAAATTAAGTTACTCATAAACATTCAACTATTATAAAGTTAAAGATTATGTTGTTTATTGAGTTTTTTACGTTTTAAGTTTTGTTATATGTTTTAAAATATTTATTTAAAGTACATTACATGATATATCATGTTTATTTTTAAGTACATACTGTGTACCAAAATAATATATGTAAGCACCATAAGAATAATTATTAATATTGTAGGGCGCGTGGGGCTTACACTTACATACACCTTGGTTCAAACAATCAGAGGCTGAGTTTATTGTGGGCTTCTTTTCAGTTAGTTCTTAAGTCGTGAAAAAGTTATCACTAATCTCTAATAAAATAAATACCTAAGTATAAATACATTGTACCATAAGAGACTGTAAATTTAGCATAATATGTGAAATAAATAATTTGGTTCTTTGATATTTGATTCTTTTAAGCCCCTCTCCGAGCCTGTCTATGTGAATGGACCCTTATCTCCAGTAACAAAAATAGTGACCGATTGATTTTCCTTTTATGACCACCCAGAAATAGGAGCCCCGCAAAGCGGGGCTCCGTCGACAGGGACATGGAGAGGGTGAGGGGGAGAGGAATAATATAAAATATCGTATTGTATAAATAACAAGAATTATTTTCTATTATACATTTAAAAAGTTTTGTTAGTCACTGTACAAAATCTGGTTAATTTAACTAACTAGGACAGCACTAGTTAGGTATAGGTGTAGAAAAATCATTGGTGTGACAAAAGAGAAAAAAAATCTTGTTTGTAACACTGGTAGGTATGATAATCTGGTGTGACTACGAGTCGGTAGTCACAAAAATACGTAAGTACCTTAATCAAAAGCATATCAGAAATGGCTTACTAAGTCCAATTTATTTTTCCCTCGGCTTAATGTAGTATTTCAATGTTAATACTTCAAAGGCAGTTGCTAGATTGCCGCGAGACCTTGTGTAGGTAATTTAGAGCGATCCCGTCCCGAAGGCGATTAAACGTTTTAAACGGACCGGGCACGCGAACTGATTAAATAAGGTTTGTAAACAGTTTAATAAACTAAACACAGAACACCGTTTAATTGCGCTGTAAAAGGTACTTTTCTGAAGGTTTTTATAGGTATACTTATATATACATATAGGTAGGTATACTTTCTCAAAGCAAGAAGAGAGCCATGAGCCATCTGCTCTCGTCTTGCAGTAGTAGTGTTATTATCTCGCTGCAGACTCGTCATAAATCATTCGAGGGTTTCGCTTTTGTTGTTCTTTGTTGAGTTGTGCAGTGTTATTATTTCGCTTTTGTTATTATCACTACTATAATAACACTACTATATAGTGAGATATATACCTACGGTATTCGGACGTTCGTCCCATCTCGTCCGGTGCCTCAGCCTCTCAGCGGAAAATTTCTGAGTAAAAATTCCCATCCGGCCCGGCAACGATTGCGCGGTGCACAGCAGGCAGGATGGAATTTTCTTCCCATCTGGCCCGGTACCGGGTCAAGACACCGGGCGAGATAGGACCCGTTTTCGGTTACTCTCGGTTATTGTTTGACGACCTCCCTGGCGCAGTGGCGGCGCGCTCGGATTCGAGTGGGAGGTCGCGGGTTCGATTCCCGCCACGGGCCACTTTGGAAATTTATAATTTCTATATTGGCTCAGATCCTGGTCTGGTGGGAGGCTTTGGCCGTGGCTAGTTACCGCCCTACCAGCAAAGACGCACCGCCAAGCGTTTTAGCGTTCCGGTACGATGCTTGTAGAAACCGACTTATCCTTCCAAGTTAATACGATAACATCTTAGGCTGCATCATCACTTAGCATCAGGTGAGATCGCAGTCAAATACTAACTTGTATAGAGTAAAAAAAAATTGGTTGTCTGTAAAGTCTGTTTACGGACGATAGATTTACGTGATAACGTCACAATTGGCATCTCTATCGTTTGTTTTATCGTGCCTTTCTATCGCTTGTTGCGCGCTCTCGCTTGCACGCACAGGCTCAGGTGGAACGTTACGCGGAACGTTACTATTTTTCATGTGCGTTGCTGGTGTTCATCTATTTATTAAACGTAAAACCCGATCTGAGATGTGTACCGTATACAGTCTGCGTCATGAACTTGACTCATCTCCTCGTAATGACTTGAGTCATGAGTCATTTGGCCCACATTCGCTCACGGGCGAGGGTGCGTGGGATCCGCGTATTCCCGGAGCGTGGGCTAAACATCTGGGCTCACCTAATGTGTACACATTTGCTGCAATTGCTCGCTGCTTCCGTGGTAACATTAGGATAGAGTACCTATAATTTGTCGTTATTGCTCTTAGATGTTTTGTATTTCAATCTTTCAACTTGATTCTTTTCTTGTTTATTCCGAAAATGGATCTCCTCATACGTTTTGCTCCAGCACTGGAATATCCTCAACAGAATTTGATCTAGTTTAGAAGGCATTTGCAGCAATTGCTCGCTGCTTCCGTGGTAAAATTAGGATAGAGTACCTATAATTTGTCGTTATTGCTCTTAGATGTTTTATAATGTTTCAATCTTTCAAGTTGATTATTTTCTTGAATATTCCGAAAATGGATCTCCTCCTAGGTTTTGCTCCAGCACTGGAACATCCTCAACAGAATTTAATCTAGTTTAGCAGACATTTTGCTGCAATTGCTCGTTGCTTCCGTGGTACACCACATTAGGATAGAGTACCTATCTTTCAAGTGATTCTTTTCTTGAATATTCCAAAAATGGATCTCCTCATACGTTTTGCTGCAGCACTGGAACATCCTCAACAGAATTTGATCTAGTTTAGAAGGCATTTGCTGCAATTGCTCGCTGCTTCCGTGGTAACATTCGGAAAGAGTACCTATAATTTGTCGTTATTGCTCTTAGATGTTTTATATTTCTAGAATTCAAGTTATTCCGAAATATTCCGAAAACGGATCTCCTCATACGTTTTGCTGCAACACTGGAACATCCTCATTTCTCAATGGAGATTAACCTAGAAAATCTACCAGCAAGCGTAGCTTATGTATTCCATTGCAAAACGAAATCTGAAAATTTGGAACGAATTTTGGAAATATTCGAGAAAGACAGTTGTCTCCGCGGATGACACGTGATTTATTGTGCGATTAGATATTTGAAATTCCCATAATTTTTTTAAATTTCGTTCAACAACTGTATGTACCTAAAACAATCGCAGAGAAGGAATATAGATACCTAACTTTTTTTTAATTTTTTTATGTATGTTCCCCGATTACTCGAAGAGGGGTGGACCAATTCATTAAATTCTTTTTTGTTTGAAAGGGTATAGTTCACAGATGGTCCCATAGTCATCAAGTCAGGATCTGATGATGGGATCCTGGAGAAATCAAGGGAACTCTTCAAATTGTATAAGCACACTCGAAGTGATGTTTAAAATAGTGAATTATCCAATAAGAACGCGTTTTATCAATTCATAATACAGTGTGAGTCTTCATAATGTGCACAAATTGAAATGAGGGAAACTATGCTTAATTTTATCGACGGAAAACGTATTAAAAAAAATCTAAAATTTTTTTTTATATTTTTTTGGAATTTTTGTTCGCTACTATGACCCTTGTGTAAACAAAACGGTGTAACTTTTAAACTAAATGATCTATTACGATGAATCAAACTTATTAATAATTGGAAATAATGGGCCGTCCTTATGCAATGAAAATTCTGGGAAAAAAACTACCCTCAATAGAAAATAAACATGTTTTTAGCAAAATTTCTGTTTTTTTTTTCAACAATTTTTACTAAATCGTAAAATTTCTCAAATAAACACCCATATTGCGTACCTTTTTTATTACTTTAAATTATTTCTCATCGTATTAGCTAACTAACAGTAAAAATTGCAAGTTTGTAACTTAATCCTAACATTTCTTTTTAACTGTTCAAAAATAGCACTCCAAACGCGCAAGTTATTGTTTACCTAAGGATGGTTTAATTTAGGCGGTGACATTAAATACAAAGAGTTCAATTCAAACTATTTATTATTTTACACAAATTTAATGCATAAGGTGCTCAAAATATCCACCACGTTGTTGTAAGCACAAAGTAGCGCGCATCAAAATTTGTTGCGTCGCTCTCTTTATCATTTCGGGGTCATTGCGAATATCATTTGCACAGTTAATTATGCGGTCCCGCAAATCGCCCTCACTGTTGATAGGGGTTGCGTAGACGCGTTGCTTCATGGCCCCCCCTAAGAAATAATCAAGCGGCGTCAAATCGGGTGAACGAGCTGGCCACCCTACAGGTCCTTCTCGGCCGATCCATTTACCACTATAATTTTCATTCAAAAATGATCTTACATTTCTAGCATAATGGGCGGTGCATCCATCCATCTGCAGATACATCCTTCGACGCAAAGCCAGTGGTACATCCTCCAATAAATTAGAAAGGTCATTCGCCAACAGACTTAAAAATCTTTCACCAGTCAACGTTCCCGGCAATATGACTGGTCCGATCAACATGTTATCGATAAGACCAGCCCAAACATTCACTGTGAATCTAACTTGAAAAGTTGATGAGCGTTTTAATTTAGGGTTTTCACCTGCACCACACCACATGTGTAAATTTCGGCAGTTAGTGATTCCATCCCTTGTGAATGTTGATTCGTCCATCCAAAGTATTGTTCTCGGAAAGTTGGGATATGCTCTTGTTTTTCTTTGGATCCAAGTGGATATCACACATCTCGGATGCCAATCTACATTTTCGTGTAGATGCCCTTTGGTAGTGATAAGGGTGCAGACCTTCTTTCCTTAAAATGCGCCACGCTGATTTTTGTGATATTCCGTGACGCAGGGCCAGTCGTCTAGTACTTATGGATGGATTCGCAAACAAATCGCGCAGTACTGCTCGTTCAATAGCCGTATCAATAATTACATGAGGTGGCTCGCGACGATCTCTACTTAATCCAAGTCCAGTGATGGATAATCTTCTGTGAACTTCCTGAAAGTTGCGTGCAAATGGCACTGGTCGCCTGTTAGGAAATGCAGCTGCATAAGCTGCACGGGCAGCTCTGGCACTTCCTTGTCCCACTCCATAATAGAACTGAATGTCGGCAATGTGTCCCGAGGAGAATTCACGTAAACGTTAAATCTTGACTGCTTCAAGGCTTTTTTTGTGTTTTTTTTTTTGTTTTTTTTTTTTATCGCTGGGGAACGCTTTAATGCCGAATTTTTGAATTTTATGCCGAGAAGCGGCCAGAAGACCTACTAAACCCCAGCGGAGCCCTCTGCGCCTTAATGCCCAACCTGCCCAAAAATGCTCGCACCCCGCCCCTTGCATTTTTAAACGAAATTCACAAAAAAGTATAATCTACGTAATATCTACAATCTCAATAATAAGTGCGTAGCCGTGTGCTAGGCCTTTCTTTAATACTTGATAAGAAATGTTAGAATTGAGTTATAAGCATGCAATTTTTACCATTAGGTAGCTAACACAATGAGAAATAATTTAAAGTATTAAAAAAGGTACGCAATATGGGTGTTTATTTGAGAAATTTTACGATTTAGTAAAAATTTTTGAAAAAAAAAAACCAGAAATTTTGCTAAAAACATGTTTATTTTCTATTGAGGGTAGTTTTTTTCCAGAATTTTCATTGCATAAGGACGGCCCATTACTTCCAATTATTAATAAGTTTGATTCATCGTGATAGATCATTTAGTTTAAAAGTTACACCGTTTTGTTTACACAAGGGTCATAGTAGCGAACAAAAATTTTAAAAAATTCCAAAAAAATATAAAAAAATTTTAGATTTTTTTTAATACGTTTTCCGTCGATAAAATTAAGCATAGTTTCCCTCATTTCAATATGTGCACATTATGAAGACTCACACTGTATATTTGATCTCAAAAAAATACAAAGTGCGAAAGCCGTAAAAGTCCGGGAAAATTGTATTAAGATGGGGATGGAACCTGTCTCAGATTTTGGAACGATAAATATTTTTTAGAGTACCTTCGTACCTCCACCCTCATTTCATACTCAGCGAACAGGAGCGGGCAATAAGGTCGTAAGACCAATAGACGTTGGTACAGACAAAGCTGGAATGGCGAACAAACCTTAATAATTATGAAAAAAGATTCCGACGAATTGAGAACCTCCTCCTTTTTTTTTGAAGTCTGTTTAAAATTGGACGATATTAAAAAAAGTCACGAAAGCAAATGGCTTCACGTTGGAGATCGCGATGCCTTTAAAAAGCCCATATCCAGTTCAGTTGTGGACGTCCAAAACTGAGACAATAGGAAGATTTATAGTTTTCAAAAAGAGCAGAAAAAAAATAAAACGTTTCTGTGTATGACAATTGGATTGAATTTCAAGTAATTTGGATAATTAAACGCAGAAATAATGATGCAAATATCAAACGATGCAACACTGAGATTCGAAACATGAGAATTTTATTAACGGTGTAGAAGCCGTATTTAAGCGATTTTGAATGAAGTTTTATTTAAAAACTATAAAGACAATTACTTTCAAATTTACACGTATTTTGGGTCTTTATTCTAAAATCGCTTAGAAGCAGGAACACGATTGGATAAAATTTTCTCGATAGAAATTTCTCTAAAATCTCAGTTTTTCTAATTTTTATCGCAAACTACATTGGATGTAATTGTAATTTTTGTTTTAATGTGTCGGTAATAATAATATCGTAAAACGCTTAGAAACTGTTTTTTGATAACTGGCTTAGTTTTTGAGTAATTGGGCAAAAGGTCGTTTTTCTGTTTTATTCTTCCGCGACGCTGCATGTCGCACCTACCAACGTATCCGTTAGAGTGAGAAAGACAAAAATAAATTCAATGAATCCCCTTAAGTGTAAATCATATCAGAAAACACAAAGTATTGACATATATTTTGTCTCGCTTTGATTTCTTTGCAACGAACTTCCTAACTTTCATTCTGTCATGCGCGCAACTTTTTAATTAGACTGGCATGAAAATAGACAGTGTTTACGCCAGGGTAGCTGGCGCGCGCGCCGAGTCTTTTGTTTGCATTGAATCGTGCGCTCCCTCGCTAACCCGCAGAGGCGCTTATCTGCGTGTCCCGCTCACGCCTCGGTTACGAGAGTTTTTTGTGCCTGCAATGACGCGGCGATAACGGGGCGCGCACAGTACGAATCGGAGTCAGCTAGCAACAGCCGTGCGTGCGGCTGGGTTTTTTGCGGCGCCCTTTTGCCCCGGCGGTTTGTACCCCAAGAAACGTGCGTTTTGGGACCGCGTCAATTCTTATAGACAGTTTTTTGTGGGGGCGCGACCTTTTGTGCGTATTCGTGAACTCATCTTGTGGACCCAGTCTGCTGTCGACCGACAAACTTAGCGGTTCCCCGCGCGTGGCTGACGTAATTTTGATCACGTGTCGTCTTTGAAACGCGTAGTCGCGAGACGTAAATTACTACGTTTGAGTAGCCACGTTTATATTTGCGCGGGTGTGTAGTCATGGAATATTTGCGCAACGGGACGTCCGTTTTTTGAGGCGCCTGAGTTGTTTTTTCGCGCCGCGGTTTTGTTTGCCCAGACCTGATTGTTTGGGGACCGCTTCGACTTGCGCTGTGATATCGCTGGGTTTTTTGGACATTGCACGCGTGTTTGGGACATTGACTAGTTGTTGTGCCGGCCTTTGTGAGTTCGCTACGCTCGCCGGATCTACCTAGTAACACGCGTGCCCAGCTGCGTTTAGCGGCGATAAAGTTCGCGGTAGTTAAGTAATTGTAGACCGCGCTGTCATTGACCGCTGACCTTGTGTGTCGTGAACCACGTAATTTATTTTATTCGCTTGAGTGTTTGTGGGAGTTGAAGCCAGCCTGAACGTTCGACATATTTTGACCGTCGCGTTCATTGTTGCGGGTTGCGACCCACTGTGCTGCTGCATTGAGCACTCCACTCATAGGAGGCGAACGAACGATTGGAGCTGTGTTCGTGTTTGACGTGTCTGGGAGCTGATTGGTGCAGAGGACCTACAGTTGCAAGCCCCACACACACACCTACACACCCCTTTACACTTTCACGTCACATACTGTCCCACATCCACTACAGGGGGCGTCGCATCGAGTATCGTCGCATGCATCAACCAGGTTAGTGGCCTTCTATTTTCCTTGTCTATGTCGAAGGCTGTCGCTGCCCGAGTTGACGATTGCCGTAGTAGTGCTAGTAAAAGCCGCCTGTTATTTCCACTGATCGGCTAGTGAGACTCGGATATTACTGTCCGACTCGGATTGGATACCGTCATCCGTACTGATCACTGTAGTCTCACTAGTCGGTCCCCCCTCGACCTGTCCGGGCTCGTTCCTCTATGGGCCCGGGAACTCAGCCCTCGTCTGGACAGGCAAGGGGCCGTAACATTTGGTAGCAGAGCGTGGTTTCGCGCCTTTTGGTTAAGCGGCTTTTACACGTTCTGCGCATCGATATCGATATTTGTTGCGCGTATTTAATTCGTCGCGTATCTCTGTCGGTCACACGTTTGTAGGCGCGGTACGCCACGTGTCGGACCGATACGCCGCGTTAACGGCCACAGATTATTGTACCGCTACATCACGCGTTTTTGTAGCAACGCCGCGTTTATTTACCGCGTGCCGCGCGTTTGTTAACCGCGACCTTGATTAGCGTTCTGCACGTGTTGGTGTTTGCATCTGTGCTTGTTCTACTTCCTTGTTGTTTTATTTTTTGGTTTCGTGCTTCCTTGTAATTATTCTCGCGCAGTCTCGCCATGCCTTCGCATAAGCCTCCGGTGCGCCGTATGCAGGATGAGCTGCGGTGGACAGCTAGCGCGCATGCGCTTATTACTCGTCCAGACAGGACGGCTAGCTTGCTCCACCGCCTTGAGCAGCTCCCAGCCAGACGAGCCCATTTTGAAGAGGCCTATTCGGAATTCCTTGCTACAGTGGAGGACGACGAGGCGCGAGAATCGGCCCAGAAGGACTACGAGCAGTTCTTCGAGTTCACCGACGATGTGCTCGAGGCTGGGGCCAAAATGAATCGTGAGGCTCGACAGAGCATGCTGTGCGAGTCGCCTCGCCCGCAGCCGCAGCCCGCCCTATTGGGTCGGCTGCCTACTTTGGACCTTCCACACTTTGGTGGGCGGCTTCAAGACTGGATGGGGTTCATCTCCATCTTCGACAGTCTAGTCCATACCCGCCGCGACCTATCCCCAGGCCAAAAAATGGCCTATTTGCGGACCTCCCTTCAAGGGGAGGCACTTGGGGTAGTCTGCCATTTGAAGTTGTCTGACGCCAGCTACTCCACGGCCAGAGAACTCCTCGAGAGGCGCTACGCCAATGTGCGCCGCCTTGCTGACGCGCACATGATGGAGTTAATATCCCTCCCGGTTTTGAAAGACCTAGCACGTCTCCGGGAGGTGATCATTGACCCAGTCGTGGTTGCTTGCAACGCCCTTCGACAACTTGACTTACCGGTGGATCAGTGGTCCTTCTGGCTTCTTCACCTGGTTCTGTCCCGCCTGCCTCTCGATCTGCGGATCCGATTTGAAGAGAGGTACGGCGGGGACGGGGCTAATTATATACCCCCGTTCAGTGACCTCTTAAAGTTCCTTGAGGAACAGAGCCGCCAGGTGGAGAATGCCGTGGCCTCGGGAACACCGGCAAAGGAGCCGGCGCGACCGACGCCACCTTCTAAACCCACGACTTCCACCAGGGGTTCCAAGCAGCCAGAATTAGCGCAGGAGACTGGACGCCGCCCAATTCTAAACTTTAGTGGTCTTGCTGCGACCGAGGTGACCCCCTGTCACTATTGCCGTGCTTCCACGCACACGACGACTGACTGCCCTAAATTCTTGGAGAGACTGCCCAAGTCCCGTAGGGCCATCGCTAGGGAGCGCCGTTGGTGCTACTCTTGCTTAGGTCGGCACTTACAACGAAATTGCCAGCACCAACGGCCTTGTCCCCATTGTCAGGGCAACCACCTTCCTATTCTTTGCCTCGACCGCAATGGCGTCGGTAGGCAGGAGGTGGTTGAGCGGACACCCGGCAGGAGTGGAGTCTCCTCACCGGTCACAGGCCCAGCCGATAGAAGGCGTGGTGACACTGTTAGTGCGGCCCCTGGTTTTGATAGGGCTTCACCCCCCCCTCGGGCGGGGGTGCAGCCCTCCAGGGGCGGGGGCGTTCCGCCCTCTGTCAACCCTGAGGGAGGTTTTGCCGTCGCTCAGCCTGATCCAAGGAGGTACTCCCCTCCTCTGGCTGAATACCCCAGGCTGCAGCGACACCTTCCTCGATGGCCTGGACACCCCCTTCCGCACTACGCCGCCCCGCGGCTGTCGTACATGGCCAGACCCCCTCAGACCGGGAGAGACGCTTGGGTGTACCCTGGGGGAACCCCACCTCTTGGTGTGGTCGAAGTTCCCCAAGAAGGCCCTTACGAGCGCCCAAGGCTAGAGGAGTTGCCCGAAAGGGGCAACTCCCGTTGACTTGCTGCTGCCTTGGCTCCCACCACCGCCACCTCACCTGACAATTTGAACGACCATAAGCCGGTCTGCCAGACTGTACTTTTACCAACGGCTTTGGTCAGGGTGTACAACCCGAAGGGTGAGTGGCTTATGGTACGCGCGCTGCTAGATCTCGGATCACAGCGCTGGATTGCGTCGTTGTGGTGGGTGAGCGCTTCGGGGCAAGTCTCATTGCACCTTGTCCTAGCTAAGTGCAAGGTTGCATCTATCAGGTCTCGTCTAACAATTCCTAAGTTGCACTTGTGGAGCCGAACTATTGACCCGGTTACTAAACCACGTCCACGCTTCTTGGAAGTCTCTGGTAAACATGGTGGACGTTTTTGCGTGGTCGGACAGTGAGATTGTCCTGTGTTGGCTTCGGACTTTGGTCCATAATCTTGGCTTTTTTAAATACTCATGCGGGTTGCAATACCCTCTCAGCCATTTTGCAGCGTGAGTTTGGATTTTGGCAGGCCGACGAACCATTCGAAGCGTGATCTTCAACTGTATGGCTTGCTATCGTTTGGAGGCATCCATTGCACAGCCTGTGATGAGTGACCTGCCTGCGGACCGCGTAAGGGCTGCTCGACCTTTCGCCGGTGTTGGAACCGATTTTGCCGGTCCTTTTCTAGTTAAGAGCTCTAACCTTAAGAATGCTCGGTTTTTGAGGCCTACTTGTGCGTCTTGTTTGCCTTGCAACCAAGGCAGTTCACTTGGGACTTGTCAGTGCCCTCAGCACGGAGGCGTTCGTGGCCACTCTGGGCCGCCTCGTGATCCGTCGCGGCCTACCCGATTTGGTTCGGACAGACTGCTGGACTAATTATAAGGGAACCAATCGTTATTTGAAGGAGGTCGTCGACTTACTTGTTGAGAGCAAGCACTATGTAGGCACCGCCATGTCTAGAATGGGAGATCTTGTTATGCTTAAAGAATCTAATCTACTCCCACTATTTTGCGTCGTGGACGCATTGTTAAACTGTTATTTGGATCGGATGGCGTTCCGCGGGTGGCCGAGGTATTTGTAGGGGACTCAGTATTGCAACGTGCCGTGGCCACGTTGTCCCAACGGCCTATTGATTAGCGAATCTACATTCTTAGATTCGGAGCGGGGGATTGTTTACGCCAGGGTAGCTGGCGCGCGCGCCGAGTCTTTTGTTTGCATTGAATCGTGCGCTCCCTCGCTAACCCGCAGAGGCGCTTATCTGCGTGTCCCGCTCACGCCTCGGTTACGAGAGTTTTTTGTGCCTGCAATGACGCGGCGATAACGGGGCGCGCACAGTACGAATCGGAGTCAGCTAGCAACAGCCGTGCGTGCGGCTGGGTTTTTTGCGGCGCCCTTTTGCCCCGGCGGTTTGTACCCCAAGAAACGTGCGTTTTGGGACCGCGTCAATTCTTATAGACAGTTTTTTGTGGGGGCGCGACCTTTTGTGCGTATTCGTGAACTCATCTTGTGGACCCAGTCTGCTGTCGACCGACAAACTTAGCGGTTCCCCGCGCGTGGCTGACGTAATTTTGATCACGTGTCGTCTTTGAAACGCGTAGTCGCGAGACGTAAATTACTACGTTTGAGTAGCCACGTTTATATTTGCGCGGGTGTGTAGTCATGGAATATTTGCGCAACGGGACGTCCGTTTTTTGAGGCGCCTGAGTTGTTTTTTCGCGCCGCGGTTTTGTTTGCCCAGACCTGATTGTTTGGGGACCGCTTCGACTTGCGCTGTGATATCGCTGGGTTTTTTGGACATTGCACGCGTGTTTGGGACATTGACTAGTTGTTGTGCCGGCCTTTGTGAGTTCGCTACGCTCGCCGGATCTACCTAGTAACACGCGTGCCCAGCTGCGTTTAGCGGCGATAAAGTTCGCGGTAGTTAAGTAATTGTAGACCGCGCTGTCATTGACCGCTGACCTTGTGTGTCGTGAACCACGTAATTTATTTTATTCGCTTGAGTGTTTGTGGGAGTTGAAGCCAGCCTGAACGTTCGACATATTTTGACCGTCGCGTTCATTGTTGCGGGTTGCGACCCACTGTGCTGCTGCATTGAGCACTCCACTCATAGGAGGCGAACGAACGATTGGAGCTGTGTTCGTGTTTGACGTGTCTGGGAGCTGATTGGTGCAGAGGACCTACAGTTGCAAGCCCCACACACACACCTACACACCCCTTTACACTTTCACGTCACATACTGTCCCACATCCACTACAGGGGGCGTCGCATCGAGTATCGTCGCATGCATCAACCAGGTTAGTGGCTGTTTACGCGAGAGTAGCTGGCGCGAGTGCCGAGTCTATTGTTGTATTGAATCGTGTTCTCCCTCTCTAACCCGCGGAAGCGCTCATTTGCGCGTCTTGCTCGCACTTCGGTTACGGCGGGTTTTTTGTATCGAATCGTGCGCTCCCGCTCCAACTCGCGGAAACGCCAATCTTCCTATCCCGCTCGCGCATCGGTCGACGAGAATTTTTTATGCCTGCAATGACGCGGCGATCGGGGCGCGCACAGTACCATTCGGAGTCAGCTAGCAACAGCCGTGCGTGCGGCTGGGTTTTTTGCGGCGCCCTTTTGCCCCGGCGGTTTGTACCCCAAGAAACGTACGTTTTGGGACCGCGTCAATTCTTGTAGACAGTTTTATGTGGGGGCGCGACCTTTTGTGCGTATTCGTGAACTCATCTTGTGGAGCCAGTCTGCTGTCGACCGACAAACTTAGCGGTGCCCCGCGCGTGGCTGACGTAATTTTGATCACGTGTCGTCTTGAATCGCGTAGTCGCGAGACGTAAATTACTACGTTTGAGTAGCCACTTTTATATTTGCGCGGGTTTGTAGTCACCGAATAACTGCGCAACGAGTCGCTCGTTTGGAAGCGCCGGAGTCGTTTTCGTGCCGCGGTTTGTTTTCCCCGGACCTGATTGTTTGGGGACCGCTTCGACTTGCGCTGTGATATCGCTGGGTTTTTGGACATTGCACGCGTGTTTGGGACATTGAGTAGTGTTGTGCCGGCCTTTGTGAGTTCGCTACGCTCGCCGGATCTACCTAGTAACACGCGTGCCCAGCTGCGTTTAGCGGCGATAAAGTTCGCGGTAGTTAAGTAATTGTAGACCGCGCTGTCATTGACCGTTGACCTTGTGTGTCGTGAACCACGTACTTTATTTTATTCGCTTGAGTGTTGTTGGAGTTTGAAGCCAGCCTGAACGTTCGACATATTTTGACCGTCGCGTTCATTGTTGCGGGTTGCGACCCACTGTGCTGCTGCATTGAGCACTCCACTCATAGGAGGCGAACGAACGATTGGAGCTGTGTTCGTGTTTGACGTGTCTGGGAGCTGAGTGGTGCAGAGGCCCTACGGTTGCAAGCCCCACACACACACCTACACACACATTTACACTTTCACGTCTCATACTGTCCCACATCCACTACAGGGGGCGTCGCATCGAGTATCGTCGCATGCATCAACCAGGTTAGTGGCCTTCTATTTTCCTTGTCTATGTCGAAGGCTGTCGCTGCCCGAGTTGACGATTGCCGCAGTAGTCTAGTAAAAGCCGCCTGTTATTCCACTGATCGGCTAGTGAGACTCGGATATTACTATCCGACTCGGATTGGATACCGTCATCCGTACTGATCGCTTGTAGTCTCACTAGTCGGTCCCCCCTCGACCTGTCCGGGCTCGTTCCTCTATGGGCCCGGGAACTCAGCCCTCGTCTGGACAGGCAAGGAGCCGGCTCGACTTGGTAGCAGAGCGTGGTTTCGCGCCTTTTGGTTAAGCGGCTTTTACACGTTCGGCGCGTCGATATCGATATTTGTTGCGCGTATTTAATTCGTCGCGTATCTCTGTCGGTCACACGTTTGTAGGCGCGGTACGCCACGTGTCGGACCGATACGCCGCGTTAACGGCCACAGATTATTGTACCGCTACACCACGCGTTTTTGTAGCAACGCCGCGTTTATTTACCGCGTGCCGCGCGTTTGTTAACCGCGACCTTGATTAGCGTTCTGCACGTGTTGGTGTTTGCATCTGTGCTTGTTCTACTTCCTTGTTGTTTTATTTTTTGGTTTCGTGCTTCCTTGTAATTATTCTCGCGCAGTCTCGCCATGCCTTCGCATAAGCCTCCGGTGCGCCGTATGCAGGATGAGCTGCGGTGGGCAGCTAGCGCGCATGCGCTTATTACTCGTCCAGACAGGACGGCTAGCTTGCTCCACCGCCTTGAGCAGCTCCCAGCCAGACGAGCCCATTTTGAAGAGGCCTATTCGGAATTCCTTGCTACAGTGGAGGACGACGAGGCGCGAGAATCGGCCCAGAAGGACTACGAGCAGTTCTTCGAGTTCACCGACGATGTGCTCGAGGCTGGGGCCAAAATGAAGCGCGAGGCTCGACAGAGCATGCTGTGCGAGTCGCCTCGCCCGCAGCCGCAGCCCGCCCTATTGGGTCGGCTGCCTACTTTGGACCTTCCACACTTTGGTGGGCGGCTTCAAGACTGGATGGGGTTCATCTCCATCTTCGACAGTCTAGTCCATACCCGCCGCGACCTATCCCCAGGCCAAAAAATGGCCTATTTGCGGACCTCCCTTCAAGGGGAGGCACTTGGGGTAGTCTGCCATTTGAAGTTGTCTGACGCCAGCTACTCCACGGCCAGAGAACTCCTCGAGAGGCGCTACGCCAATGTGCGCCGCCTTGCTGACGCGCACATGATGGAGTTAATATCCCTCCCGGTTTTGAAAGACCTAGCACGTCTCCGGGAGGTGATCATTGACCCAGTCGTGGTTGCTTGCAACGCCCTTCGACAACTTGACTTACCGGTGGATCAGTGGTCCTTCTGGCTTCTTCACCTGGTTCTGTCCCGCCTGCCTCTCGATCTGCGGATCCGATTTGAAGAGAGGTACGGCGGGGACGGGGCTAATTATATACCCCCGTTCAGTGACCTCTTAAAGTTCCTTGAGGAACAGAGCCGCCAGGTGGAGAATGCCGTGGCCTCGGGAACACCGGCAAAGGAGCCGGCGCGACCGACGCCACCTTCTAAACCCACGACTTCCACCAGGGGTTCCAAGCAGCCAGAATTAGCGCAGGAGACTGGACGCCGCCCAATTCTAAACTTTAGTGGTCTTGCTGCGACCGAGGTGACCCCCTGTCACTATTGCCGTGCTTCCACGCACACGACGACTGACTGCCCTATATTCTTGGAGAGACCGCCCAAGTCCCGTAGGGCCATCGCTAGGGAGCGCCGTTGGTGCTATTCTTGCTTAGGTCGGCACTTACAACGAAATTGTCAGCACCAACGGCCTTGTCCCCATTGTCAGGGCAACCACCTTCCTATTCTTTGCCTCGAACGCAATGGCGTCGGTAGGCAGGAGGTGGTTGAGCGGACACCCGGCAGGAGTGGAGTCTCCTCACCGGTCACAGGCCCAGCCAATAGAAGGCGTGGTGACACTGTTAGTGCGGCCCCTGGTTTTGATAGGGCTTCACCCCCCCCTCGGGCGGGGGTGCAGCCCTCCAGGGGCGGGGGCGTTCCGCCCTCTGTCAACCCTGAGGGAGGTTTTGCCGTCGCTCAGCCTGATCCAAGGAGATACTCCCCTCCTCTGGCTGAATACCCCAGGTTGCAGCGACACCTTCCTCGATGGCCTGGACACCCCCTTCCTCACTACGTCGCCCCGCGGCTGTCGTACATGGCCAGACCCCCTCAGACCGGGAGAGACGCTTGGGTGTACCCTGGGGGAACCCCACCTTTTGGTGTGGTCGAAGTTCCCCAAGAAGGCCCTTACGAGCGCCCAAGGCTAGAGGAGTTGCCCGAAAGGGGCAACTCCCGTTAACTTGCTGCTGCCTTGGCTCCCACCACCGCCACCTCACCTGACAATTTGAACGACCATAAGCCGGTCTGCCAGACTGTACTTTTACCAACGGCTTTGGTCAGGGTGTACAACCCGAAGGGTGAGTGGCTTATGGTACGCGCGCTGCTAGATCTCGGATCACAGCGCTGGATTGCGTCGTCGTGGTGGGTGAGCGCTTCGGGGCAAGTCTCATTGCACCTTGTCCTAGCTAAGTGCAAGGTTGCATCTATCAGGTCTCGTCTAACAATTCCTAAGTTGCACTTGTGGAGCCGAACTATTGACCCGGTTACTAAACCACGTCCACGCTTCTTGGAAGTCTCTGGTAAACATGGTGGACGTTTTTGCGTGGTCGGACAGTGAGATTGTCCTGTGTTGGCTTCGGACTTCGGTCCATAATCTTGGCTTTTTTAAATACTCATGCGGGTTGCAATACCCTCTCAGCCATTTTGCAGCGTGAGTTTGGATTTTGGCAGGCCGACGAACCATTCGAAGCGTGATCTTCAACTGTATTGCTTGCTATCGTTTGGAGGCATCCATTGCACAGCTTGTGATGGGTGACCTGCCTGCGGACCGCGTAAAGGCTGCTCGACCTTTCGCCGGTGTTGGAACCAATTTGCCGGTCCTTTCTTAGTGAAGAGCTCTAACCTTAAGAATGCTCGGTCTTTTGAGGCCTACTTGTACGTCTTTGTTTGCCTTGCAAGCAAGGCAGTCCACTTGGGACTTATCAGTGCCCTCAGCACGGAGGCGTTCGTGGCCACTCTGGGCCGCCTCGTGAGCCGTCGCGGCCTACCCGATTTGGTTCGGACCGACTGCGAGACTAATTATAAGGGAACCAATCGTTATTTGAAGGAGGTCGTCGACTTACTTGTTGAGAGCAAGCACTGTGTAGGCACCGCCATGCCCACTATTTTGCGTCGTGGACGCATTGTTAAACTGTTATTTGGATCGGATGGCGTTCCGCGGGTGGCCGAGGTTTTGTAGGGGACTCCGTATTGCAACGTGCCGTGGTCACGTTGTCCCAGCGGCCTATTAATTAGCGAATCTACATCCTTAGATTCGGAGCGGGGGATTGTTTACGCGAGAGTAGCTGGCGCGAGTGCCGAGTCTATTGTTGTATTGAATCGTGTTCTCCCTCTCTAACCCGCGGAAGCGCTCATTTGCGCGTCTTGCTCGCACTTCGGTTACGGCGGGTTTTTTGTATCGAATCGTGCGCTCCCGCTCCAACTCGCGGAAACGCCAATCTTCCTATCCCGCTCGCGCATCGGTCGACGAGAATTTTTTATGCCTGCAATGACGCGGCGATCGGGGCGCGCACAGTACCATTCGGAGTCAGCTAGCAACAGCCGTGCGTGCGGCTGGGTTTTTTGCGGCGCCCTTTTGCCCCGGCGGTTTGTACCCCAAGAAACGTACGTTTTGGGACCGCGTCAATTCTTGTAGACAGTTTTATGTGGGGGCGCGACCTTTTGTGCGTATTCGTGAACTCATCTTGTGGAGCCAGTCTGCTGTCGACCGACAAACTTAGCGGTGCCCCGCGCGTGGCTGACGTAATTTTGATCACGTGTCGTCTTGAATCGCGTAGTCGCGAGACGTAAATTACTACGTTTGAGTAGCCACGTTTATATTTGCGCGGGTTTGTAGTCACCGAATAACTGCGCAACGAGTCGCTCGTTTGGAAGCGCCGGAGTCGTTTTCGTGCCGCGGTTTGTTTTCCCCGGACCTGATTGTTTGGGGACCGCTTCGACTTGCGCTGTGATATCGCTGGGTTTTTGGACATTGCACGCGTGTTTGGGACATTGAGTAGTGTTGTGCCGGCCTTTGTGAGTTCGCTACGCTCGCCGGATCTACCTAGTAACACGCGTGCCCAGCTGCGTTTAGCGGCGATAAAGTTCGCGGTAGTTAAGTAATTGTAGACCGCGCTGTCATTGACCGTTGACCTTGTGTGTCGTGAACCACGTACTTTATTTTATTCGCTTGAGTGTTGTTGGAGTTTGAAGCCAGCCTGAACGTTCGACATATTTTGACCGTCGCGTTCATTGTTGCGGGTTGCGACCCACTGTGCTGCTGCATTGAGCACTCCACTCATAGGAGGCGAACGAACGATTGGAGCTGTGTTCGTGTTTGACGTGTCTGGGAGCTGAGTGGTGCAGAGGCCCTACGGTTGCAAGCCCCACACACACACCTACACACACATTTACACTTTCACGTCTCATACTGTCCCACATCCACTACAGGGGGCGTCGCATCGAGTATCGTCGCATGCATCAACCAGGTTAGTGGCCTTCTATTTTCCTTGTCTATGTCGAAGGCTGTCGCTGCCCGAGTTGACGATTGCCGCAGTAGTCTAGTAAAAGCCGCCTGTTATTCCACTGATCGGCTAGTGAGACTCGGATATTACTATCCGACTCGGATTGGATACCGTCATCCGTACTGATCGCTTGTAGTCTCACTAGTCGGTCCCCCCTCGACCTGTCCGGGCTCGTTCCTCTATGGGCCCGGGAACTCAGCCCTCGTCTGGACAGGCAAGGGGCCGTAACAGTGGCCTTCTATTTTCCTTGTCTATGTCGAAGGCTGTCGCTGCCCGAGTTGACGATTGCCGTAGTAGTGCTAGTAAAAGCCGCCTGTTATTTCCACTGATCGGCTAGTGAGACTCGGATATTACTGTCCGACTCGGATTGGATACCGTCATCCGTACTGATCACTGTAGTCTCACTAGTCGGTCCCCCCTCGACCTGTCCGGGCTCGTTCCTCTATGGGCCCGGGAACTCAGCCCTCGTCTGGACAGGCAAGGGGCCGTAACAGACAGTTTTTTGACAGTTTTAGCGGAGAGATTTTTTCACTCCTTTTGGCGAAATATCAAATGACCCTCACGTACATTACACATTTGGTAAGAGGCTTAAGAAATAGCGCGCAAAACCCGCTCGAGACGAATGGGGGTAATTTGGTGAAACGAGCATTAAGTGGGGGTGATGCGGTCTTATATTTTTCATTTTGCAGAACGCGTAATGTATGGAGCGCATTAATTTTGTTTTGAACATAAGTGGCTACTACTTTGTTCGAATACTTATATAAAATTCTCGTGTCAAAGTGTTTGTAACAAAAATCCTCCGAAACGGATTGACCGATTTTCATGATTTTTTTTTGTGTAGGTACCTTTATTTGTTATGTCGGAGAATAGGACGTAAACAATTTTTTATAGCCCTAAGTAAGAAATGATTTATATCTATCCTATACCTTTTTACGAGCAATTCCTCCTATACTTAAATATCCTATAGGTACCTTAAATACCTTAATCTTTAACTGAGTCTCGGAAACGCCTCCAACGATTTTCATGAAATTTAGTATACAAGGGGTTTTGGGGGCGATAAATTGATCTAGCTAGGATTCAATTTTAGAAAATGTCGTATTTACCAAAAAAACAATATAACGTATACCTGACATCTATTGGCGATAAAGGTGAGTAGCTGTAATACTACCGAGCACAGTTCGGTCACCCAGATATTACTAATATTATAAGAGGTAACGTTTCTGAGGTTGTGAGTTTGTGACGTTGTAAGGGGTAATCTCTGGATCTACTGAACCGATTATCAGAATTATTTAGTTTAAAAATATATAAATCTATCTTCTCTAATATACATATAAAATTCTCGTGCCAATTTTTTTTACCAAACTCCTCCGAAACGGCTCGACCGATTGTTATGAAATTTTCTGTGTATGTTCGGTTGGTCTAAGAGTAGGTCGTAGGCTATTTTTAACCGACTTCAAAAAAAAAAGGAGGTTCTGTATTCGACCCGTATGTTTGTATGTATGTTTGTATGTATGTATGTATGTATGTATGTATGTTTGTCCGCGATTATTTCGCGTTCGGCTGAACCGATTTTGATGCGGTTTTCGGGAATGTGTTTGTTACATTCTGGAGAAGGTTTTAGTATATTAACCGACTTAAAAGAACAAGAGATTCTTAGTTTTATAGATATTATATTTGTATTTAAGTTCGTTCGTGATTATCTCGAGTTCGGCGAAACCGATTTTGATGATTCTTTTTTTATTAGGTAGGCCATACATCACAAGTAGACTCATTTCAATTTGGTCGAGATCTAATGAATATCTTCGGAGATGGAGAGCGGAACTTCTCAACGGAAAATCGCTTGCGATCGGTATAATTAGTTTACAGTGTAGATTTTAGCAGACTTCAAAAGAGATAGTGATTCTCAAGTTGACTAAAATATGTTTTTCACTGACCGACTTCAAAAAAAGAGGTTCTCTGTTTAACCCCCATATTGGTATTTAGTTTTGTCCGTGATTATCTCGCGTTTGGCTGGACCGATCTATTTGATCTATCGCGAAACAACATTCCTCGTCATTAGGCATACAGCATATTAAATATAATAGTAGGTATGTCAAAGTTACATATGATATGATATGTTTTTAGTGGTAAGTATAATTATCACTAAAAACCTACCACTAGAATAAATTGATAAGGTTGTAATAATTAACCCAAAACCTATACTTATCACTAGAAAGTATGAAATAAAAAAAATAATAAAAAAATCCCATTTAAAACACATGATACTTACCTACCTACTTAGTTTTTGAAGTCGGTGCCATTAGCCATACTCAAAATGAATTGCTAATTTTGATTTGGCACCGACTTCAAAAACTAAGTAGGTAGGTAAGTATACCCAGATTTATTAGAAAATTATTTTTTTACTTTTCAGTGGGTTGGTTTTTTGAAGGCGGTTCCCTTTTTTAAAAAAAGAAATAGAATTATCATGTGTTTTAAATGGGATTTTTTATTATTTTTTTTTATTTTTATATCCTTAAACGGCAAAACAACGTTTGCCGGGTCAGCTGTATTAATATAAAAGTTTTCACGGTTTTTGACTTCGATAATTCCAAAACATAATGCCCATGATTTTAGCTTTAATTTCGGGTAAAATACGGCGAAATTCCAGCGCCGGAAATAAACTCGCAACATTACGTAGTGCAACTTCAAACTTTGTTACGTTTTCGTAAGCTCTTTGAAATTCCAACTTTAAAATTTTCCTTTTAGCCACCTTGTCGGGCATTTTTTAAAGTTATATTATGAACGCCATTTATTCCTATTATGCTGAATTCAGACCTGGAGTTTCATTTTTTTTTTTTTTTTTTTTTTTTTTTTTTTTTTTTTTTTTTTTTTTTTTTTGTTTTTTTTTTTTTTCACATCGCAATCTAGCCCCAAAGTAAGCGATAGCTTGTGTTATGGGTACTAGATGACTGATAATATACATACATACTAATATACATAAATATAATATATTGAAAAACACCCAGACACTGGAAAATATTCATGCTCATCACACAAACATTTACCAGTAGTGGGAATCGAACCCACGACCTCCGGCGCAGACGGCAGGTTCGCTACCACTACGCCATTCGGTCGTCAAATTAGATTTATAATAATAATATGAAAGGTTTAGAATTATAATATGAAAGGTGTTATTTAAAGTTGGTTTTATGGGCTTCGGGTAGGTTTTCTCCGTTGGATGTGTGAAGCTGCCACGCTAATAAAGTACCTACTGTGTTAATAAGTTCTTCTGTGCTGAAACTCTGTCATCTTCTAATTGACTATCTCTCTCTGGCCATATGACATTGCGATTCTATATTATGGATTGGAACGAAATAAAAAAAAATACATGAGAATTATCCACTGCACATACATTTGTTGATACATTTTTGAATTCAAAAATCGCAGCACTAGGCATATTATGTCCCATACTTACATGCACTTTTTAAGATTTCTTGCATCGTTTTCGAACAAATTAAAATATTGTATGCGCGGAAGTCACGTGAAGAATTTAGCGATGATTTTCATACATTTTTGAATTTCGTTCCATTGTTATCTTTTAAACGTACCGCGAAATACCGTCTCGCTAGTGGTCAATCCTTGACGCAGCTTCTCCCGTCAATCGTCGGCTGAATTACTAACATTTAAAACTGGTAAAGAATAAAAACCAAAACATCAATACGATCGGAATAGTTCCTGATACGCACTGCAAAGGCCTGGAATACCCTCCCAGGCAGTGTCTTTCCTGCCACTTACAACCCGGTGTCTTTCCTGCCACTTACAACCCGGGTGCCTTCAAATCAAGAGTAGGCATCTTCTAGGCAAGCGCGTTCCACCTTAGACTGTATCATCACTTTCCATCAGGTGTGATCACAGTCAAGCGCTAGCCTAGTATAAAAAAAAAAACATCAGTGACATAAGCCCTGATGATCAATGTGTAGCAATCAGAGCGTACTTCCTCAACCACTTACCGGCAGATAGTAGGCAGTATCTATTTTATTTATTTATTTATTTTTATTATTAATGCACCATACATAAAACATAAAGAAATATAACAAGAGACATGATGTGCAAAGGATAGCTTATCCCTAAATAAGTATCTAGTTGGTAATGTACTGCTATAATTTAGCTACTGTACGTTTGCGTTGGTTTATGCGGGTAACAAGGGCGTTTGTTGTTTATACTCACCGGAGCGGCTAATTAGGGGACGTATATCAGCATTAGCAGTTCTATCACTCTTACAAAATGTTGTGTGGATATAACAGGGCCGCATCGCAATTCGCAGGCCCTTTTTCGCAATTACTAAAATATTAGCCAGTTATTAAAAAAATAGTTTTTGGCTATATGCCCCGTTATGAAACCTAAGGTAGGTAAGTAAGGTAATACGGTCATCTGAATTTTATTTAAACTTTTTTCATACAAGAAAAATGTAGCGTAGCGTCTTATGTCAAAATTCTCGCTAACTAATATGACACAATCAGACGGAAACCATTCCTTTGGACACGTCACGCGCGTGCAGACTTATAAAACTAGAGTAGTTCTGTGACGTGGACCGCGGTCCATAGACAGTACTGCGATCAAAGTTATTCCTTGCTCTGTGACTGCGATCGACTGACTACTGACGAAGTTGGTGAAAAAAAAAACATTTTGACGCCATCAACGCCGTCCGCCGGGTCCAGTGTATATGTCTATTGCTATGACAAGGAAATTATAAAAAAACACCTGCGTGGCTAGACAAAGTTACAGTCGTTTGGCGTTAACGACAGTTGACAAAAATGTATAGGTAAAACACGTGATTGTAGAAAAACCACGATCGAACAGAACTTAACTTATACTTTATGCTTAGCGTTGTTCACTGTCGGCTGTCAATTGTCATGTGAAGTTCGCTAAAGTTATCTACAAGGTCTGCGAGAACGCCAGGGAGCGTTCAAATTGTCTTAGTCGATTATCAGACAGCGTGTTTAGTTCTATTCGGTCGTGGTTTTTCTACAGTCACGTGGTTTGTCCATACATTTTTGTCTACTGTTATTAACGCCAAACGACTGTTATTTTGTCTAGCCCCGCTGCTCATATTATCAGTTTGCGTTTCATTGTCATTATTACGATGCTTTGTACCTTGCCAATATAAACTTATTCTCTGCTCTTTGCTTTGCACTGCGCTTATCAAGTTAGTAATCACGTCGCCTACAGTGCCCTTGTAACCGAAATACATCATATGTGATCATACTGTCGTGGAAGGAGTATAAATTGTAAAGCAAGGGAACGTGAAATGGCTTGGCTATATCCACGTGGTAAGTGGTGACCAGCAACCTGGCACCAACCAACCAAACTAGGGTATATTTAGAAATTATTAAAAACTCTGATTTCCCTTAGGGTATGGTCGGTACGAACAATTAAAACCGAGAAAACGAAGGTCGGTGATACCTCAGGTAAGGATGCTACCTCACGACTTTTCCGTTCTGTCACAGAGAAGTTAGGATGAGGAAGTAAAGTTTACTGAAGAAGGTCCAAGGTTGAGGAGTGACTTGGGTTTCTTAGTGTCGAGCAGTTCGTGTCGTGCTCGCGGGTCAAGTGACAGATTAATCTCCAAGGTTCCGCCGCTACGGACGGCATGAGACTCAATTGTATTATGTAATTTTAATGCGGGTTTTTCTATTAATGGTGTGCCTAACACGGAGTTGTGTTAGGTATGGAACGCACTGGAGATTTTTTAATTTATATACTAGCTGACCCGGCAAACTTTGTTTTGCCATACAATTTTTTCTCACTTAGGGACATCAAATATAGATGACAACCCGCTCCCGGACCCAGAGATCATACCCTGAAAATTTCATAACGATCGGTCCAGCCGTTTCGGAGGATATTGGTAACAAAGAAAATCGAGAGAATATGAAATATTAGATAGTTTTCATGTGAAATCATATAAAAGGGTATACCTACCTAGAAATGAAGCCAATATTTTGAATTTTGATTACTTTATTGGCAAGCCCTATTAAGTTTATCTCACTTGCAATTGAACTTACCACGTAAGTACGTATTCAATTTGATCTTACAAAGTTCTGGTAGTTTGAGGAAGTCACACAATATGCTCTATCTCCAGATGGCCAAACTGATAATGCTGCTTTGGATTTTTTAAAATAGAAAAAAATATTTGGCTAAAGCACACCATCTGTCCTATTAATATTATTAATGTGCAAATTATATGCCCTGAGCGTTGTGGGTTTGTATGTGTGGATGTTTGTTTTTCAATCATCCGAGAACTACTTACTCATTTACCAAGAAAGAAGACAAAGAAACAGTCAAGAGCTAGAAAGATTTGAAGATCAGCGGGGCTAGACAAAGTAACAGTCGTTTAGCGTTCACGACAGTAGATAAAAATGTATGGACAAAACAAGTGACTGTAGAAAAAACACGTGACCGTATAGAGGAAAACACGCTTTTTTTGAAAATCGACCACGACAATTTGGACGCTCCCTGGCGCTCTCGCAGACGTTGTAGATAACTTTAGCGTACTTCGCATGATAATAGACAGCCGACAGTGAACAACGCTAAGAATAAAGTAGATTCTGCTTTCATTTGTTGTCATTCGTGACGTGGTTTGTCCATACATTTTTGTCTACTGTCGTGAACGCTAAGCAACTGTTACTTTGCCTAGCCCTGCTGGTATGAGCTACTGAACCGACTTGGTTGAACGTAGACAGCTTATACCGTACGCTATATTCATCGTACCGTATCAAGTTCAAGAAACAGTTTATTTTTTATCATGGGATAATCCATGGCTTCCACGGGTTTTAGAAATAATTGACATTTGCCAAAGTACCTCAAAAGCTTTAACCAACTCGTACTAAACGTTTTGTCGCACGACATTTCGCTGCTCAGGTTTCATGCTAGTTCATTGGTAGGAGCTAGTAAACGGTACTCTAGAAGTGTAGTAGAGTGGTCGCACCACCGCGGCAATCAGCGGCAGTGGTGGTACCACCATCGCGTTGGGTTGACGTTGGGTTGTGCTGGAATCTGTGCTTGTTGTCGGTGTGTGGATAATGTTTGGATGTGCTTGAAAACCGGTTGGTATTTTGTTCTATTTATTTTTTATTATTGGTTTTTTTTCCAATCGGAAGCAATAACGGCTTAGATTCTGGATTTTTTTAAATCAGCGTCAGGGTTTTGACGATTTCTTTGGCGCAGTGGCGCAATCAGTTTCGAGTGACAGGTCGCGGGTTCGATTCCCGCCACGGGCCACTTTGAAATTGTAGAATAATTTTCTAATTTGCATGAGCCGTAATAATTTCTAATTTGGATAAGCCGTAGCTATTTGCCACCTTTGTTTAACAAAGATTTAGAAAAGATGCACCGCCAAGAAATCCAACGGTCCGGCGCGATGCTGCGTAGAAATAGGGATGACATACTCCATTCGAATTAGTAAGATTGTCGTCAGGCATGATTGTCGTCAAGCGCAAGCCTATCTTCAATAATAAAAAAAATAGTAAGATCTTTGGCAGCATTATCAGTTACTATTAGACAAAATTCCAAACTGACCCGTGCAGGAAATCGAGTTTGAGACCTCCTGCTCAAATCACAGTGCACTGTCAACTGTGCTATGGAGGTCATCAAATCCTCATACGAAACACTAATATATTATGAATAATAATAAGGTGTTACTGTTCATTATAGGGGATCAATTCAAGTACCCGTGGGTAAAAGTCAAGATAACGCCAAATTTAACGACTATCAGAAGTGGCGAGATAGGTTCAAAGTCTTAATTAAGTGTAGATAATATCTGATATCAAAATTCTAAAGTCGTAGTAATTTGATTATTATTCTTGAGCTTTTGAACATAGATATAAAAAGTTTAAGTATTACGACAGTTGCCCTCACACAGACCTGCGGGGCTAGACAAAGTCACACTCTTTTGGCGTTAACGCTAGTCGACAAAAATGTATGGACAAACCACGTGACTGTAGAAAACCACGACAGAATAGTACTAAACACGCCGTTTTTGATAATAATTGACTACGACGATTTGAACGCTCCCTGGCGTTCTCGCGGACCTTGTAGATAACTTTAGCGTACTTCGCTTGACAATTGACAGCCGACAGTATCAAAAACAGCGTGTTTAGTACTAGTATTATTATCGTGGTTTTCTACAGTCATTTGTTTTGTGCATACATTTTTGTCGACTGGCGTTAACGCCAAACGCTTGTGACTTTGTCTAGCCCCGCTGGGGTCTGATTGCGTCAGAAAAACGTATTCATCGTTATCGTAATCGTTGGCGAGTTCTGCCCCCCGATTGGCTGACGTAAATCAGGGACCCAATCAGCGGGCAGAACAAGTACCTAAGCGATTGCGATAACGATGAATACCTTTTTCTTACGCAATCTAGGGCCTGCAGTGAGCAGGAAGTTTATCTGATGTTAAGTGATATGTTAGCGATTTGCCCATGTCAAATACAGTGCGTCTAGGGCCCTGCACTTGAAAACGCAGGGTTCACATCTTTGCCATGTTTTGAAAAATTTATGACAGCGTGGGACTTAAGGGACAAATGGATAGAACCAAAGTGTCACCAATTGATTTCACTGAAAACTCTTATTGGCTAACGTTGTGGACTAAGGCCAAGTCAAACCATTCTCAGTGAATAAAGAATGCGTGAGAGTCTTGAAACACTCGGTTGAAACGAAGTTCACCCAACGCTCGATAAATAACACTTTGTCGAGTTAGCTTGCCCTAACGAATGCCATGCCAAATCGTATAGCTATAGTAGTGTTATTATCTCGCTGCAGACTCTGTCATAAAGCATAAATCGGACTAGGGATGTGCGCTAGTTACGCGCGCGCAAGGTCATTATCGATAACGGAATCATCAAGGTTACGACGACGTAAACATACTGCATTCATGCATTTAATATTACTATGTTGAAATTTTATTGGTAATTAAAAAAATCTAAAAAAATAAATAAACGTATTTTTATTTCTATCACCCGTTTATAAATATACAAAATAACCTGTCAAGTGCGAGTCGGACTCGCGCACTGAGGGTTCCGGACAACCGGAGGAATAAAACCATAAAAACCACTTTTCTTATCGAACCGCAAAACTAACTTTGTTTTTAGAGGTTTTATTGTAAATAGGTATCAAAAAACTACTAATTAGATCTCGTTCAAACCAATTTTCGGTGGAAGTTTGCATGGTAATGTACATCATGTATTTTTTTTAGTTTTATCATACTCTTATTTTAGAAGTTACAGGGGGGGGGACACACATTTTACCACTTTGGAAGTGTCTCTCACGCAAGCTATTCATTTTAGAAAAAAATGATATTAGAAACCTTAGTATCATTTTTGAAGACCTATCCATAGATACCCCACACATATGGGTTTGATGAAAAAAAAATTTTTGAGTTTCAGTTCTAAGTATGGGGCACCCCCAAAATTTATTACTTTTTTTAAATTTTGTGTGAAAACCTTAATGCGGTTCACAGAATACATCTACTTACCAAGTTTCAACAGTATAGCTCTTATAGTTTCGGAAAAAAGTGGCTGTGACATACGGACGGACAGACGGACAGACAGACATGACGAATTTATAAGGGTTCCGTTTTTTGCCATTCGGCTACGGAACCCTAAAAAAAGAGAAACTATCGACAACTCAGCAGTGAACAACAAAAGCGAAACACTCGAATGATTTATGGCCGAGTCTGCAGCGAGATAATAACACTACTATAATTGCATGTTTACATCCTCGGATAAGTCTATTGTTTGTGGACCCAACGAATCTTTCCTTTAAGAGTGCAGACTATGAGATTGTCGTAGATTTTCCTCATGTCGAGATTTTCCCGCAGACCCGATTCCGTTGTACCATCCGAAAAAAAACTTCGTTTCAACAAGCTGGGTGGGCTTTCATCCCTTTGTCGTTGCACCACCGGTGCGCACAAAGCGGTTCGCTTCTTCATTTTTAGTACGCATGGCTAAGGTTTGGAATGCTCTCCAGAAATCTGTGTTTCCCGTATCTTACCTTGGTACCTTCAAAAAAGAGTGGCTAGGCATCTTCTAGGTAAGCGTGATACATCTTCGACCACATCGTTAGTTTCCATCAGGTGAGACTGTGGTCAAGCGTAAACCTATACTGAATAAAAAAAATACTGACTTGTTTCGTTTCAGATAGCACCATGCTTGCCACCATACTCCTCATCTACATAGCGTCGGTGACGTCAGATGAACTTGACACAACGACCATCAGCTCCAACGGTACCAACCACACTGTTCTGATAAGAAATGAACTTGAAAACAAATGTACAACGTGCATCAAAGTTAACACTACGTGCTACAATGTTACACACCTATTTGATATTGACGCACCGTTCAGAGAAACCATAGTCATATCTAAACTTGGGGTTATGAGATCCACGAACACTCTATACTACAGTTTCGAACCAAAAATTGAAGATGAAGAGTATTATAAAGTAGGATTCACGAATATAGACAATCCGGAAAACAGGAGTGTGATATCGGGTGGAAAACAAATCATGAACTTCGGTACATTTGACCTCGATCAAGATAATGGCTTGGTTTATTTAGGAGGCAGCGATGGCATATACGTGTTGGATACGATAACTAACAGAGTAGCTCCATACAGTTCTAGAGGGGATACGGTAATGAATTTATTTTACAAAGGACACATTTACTTCGTCAGGTACGGAGAGTACAAACTCGTTAAAAAGAAAGGGAATAACTTCGAAATTTTGATTGACTTCATGCCTGTTAAGATGTTCGTTATTGTAATGTTTGCAATAAAACACGGTTGATGGTTAGCTCAAGACTGATCTTTATTACTTCACCATGTCAAGTCTATACACTTATTTCACAACTACCCTACATACATTACACGTCCCTTCTAAGGGAAAAAAAAGTTTTTTTTTTTGCTAGGTAGTTGTAGTGGGCTATAATTAATTTTACAAGATCCGTGTGCTTATAGACACTAACCAACAATTTTTTTTTTTTCGACAAAGCACACTAGAAATCCATACAATTTTATTAAACACTCGTGCACGAATTTGTAATACAATAATAATAAGTTATTTCTATTTTAATTCGCAGTGTTTCACTAATCAGAAAATCTTATTCATAATAACGTTGTTTTGAAACAGAAGTATACATTTTGCCACAAATTGTGCCATTTGTTTTCTGTTGTAATTCTTTAACAGCTATACCTAATATTTTTCTAACAGAAAATCCTTAAAATATGTAAATTTTTCACTTAATTGTGCCAATATAAATATTTACTTTTGTACATACATTATGATACGAGTAATTAAGACATTTTTTTTTAAGAATCTTATGGTTAAAAGAAGAATCTTGAAATACGTACTCAGTTACATTTCGTCGCAAATATTTTTTTTTTTTTTTTTGGATTAAAGTTTATAGAAGTTTACTCGTACTGCTGCTTAAATATCGTTAAATTTTGCATTAGGTACATATTTAATTTCATACGCGTCTTTAAAATGATCTCCTTTATATCATCCATAAATCTATACCACTCAATACCTATTACTCATTCCAGAGTATAATAATACATTATTATTTTTATTTAGTACTTACATCAGATTTAACCGATTGATGCTAAATATATCCACAAAGTAATAAGCATTCGTGTTTACATAATCTAGCTATCCGCTATTTTTCTTTTACCATGGACGATGACCATAAAAATGTACCCCGATACAGTAATAGTTAGTTGATAAAAATATATAATGCATACTTCCTTGCGTTAAAATCACTAAGGCTAACAATCGAATATTTGCAGCAATTACTTTTCCTACTTTTTTTTATTATTATTGGTTAGACTATACGTATCTAATACAGGCAAATACTATGCAACTAATTGATCGTACGACCAGAGCCATGGACTATCAACGAACTTTTTTTTTTACATTCTTAAAGTAGGTACATAATATTATCTTTCCAACTACTAAGTATATAATAACACATTAATTTGCTACTGCCTGCAGTACAATACTTAAGTACCTACAAAGACTTCTATCTTAAGTATGTGCACGATATCCCTAACTTATTACACACATTAATACTTTTTCACCTGTGTTACATATTCATTTATCGATGTTGGTTATAGTTCTCCCTAATAGCATCGTTTATTCTCGACAGTATCAAATATCAATATCTATATTAGGTACCCATAAACCATTAACCACCTCCTCTCTCATTACCTTTAGTTTTGTTTAAAAAAAAAAATAGAGGTAGGCGAGGTAAGTCGATCAGAATCGAACATGACGCTGGGTCCACAAATATTACCGTTAATCATACTCAACACAACCTTTATGCAATTTATATTTTTATATACATATATACCTACTTAGGTGTCTGTGTGTCTGTATGTATTATTCACACCAATCCTATAGTGGGTGCAATATGTTTAACAGTTTTTATTTAACTTTATTTAACCCCAGCAGTCAATACAATTAACAAATAGCATGTAATGTAGGTAGTTAGGTAGGTACCAAGTTATCACTTACAATATTACTGTACCTATTTTATAAATTTAAACTCGTAACAGAAAATTCACTATAATTTATCGAAGTGTAGCGAAGAACGTAGGTAGGTACCTATGTATAAATATAATTCTTACCTTCAATCCTATGATGCCCACTAATTAATAATTTTCTATTTTCTAGATAGGTGCCACATGTTTTAAGTAAGATTGGTATCCAGGTACTTACCCACATATCTTAATACCACACTTGCTAGTAAAGGCACACTAATCAATATGAAATTTCTCCGCATAACAAATCATTGTATTTCAAGTTCATTCTAGGTTTTGAAATATATACACCTAACTAAGTACTTAATATTATTTACCTAAATACGCATACCATGTTCATAATGGTTTAACCAGGATTTATTTTTAATGGCCCGTATGGATATACCTACCTATGTACTGTATATACCTATTTAACAACTTTAACCACAATAAACACTCATTCAAAATGCCAGTAACTGCCCATACACCTAACCAATATGTACATATTGCGCCCTCAGTGCAGCCATGGTTAACTACCTACTTCAATCAACATTTATTAAATTACCCATTACAAATGATCAGCTAGAAGCTACAAGCTATAAGTAGGTACATTATAATAAGCACAGAAATAGTAAATAACTAGCTTGTACTATGCCAATATTCTTACGATTCCTTTCATTTAAACTTGAATTGAATACTTTTTACAACAACTACTTTTGTTTATTAATACCATAACATTGATGATTGACCATTTATTTAAATCTGATTAGGCCTATTGTACCACATAGTGTTTCACTTTATTATGTAACATTAAACATCTTATGTGTAGGCTTTAATAACTTAGTTGTTTCTGTTACTATTACATACCTAGACCTAAGTAGGTGAACATTAGACTTGGCGAATCGCTCGCGTCAGTCTTGTAATATTACGTACCTACGTACCTACTAATATGTAATGCATAATAATCAGTATCACTTAGCGACTGTGTCTGATTGATGGTTCTATTTTTTTTTTAGTTAAGTCACTTATAAGTTATGCCCTTTACGACGATACTAAAATAGAATATCGTAATACACCAAATAAACCTTAAAGTAGGAAGGTACTTCGACACAGCCAATATTTTACCAAAACACCTACTTACATCTATTATTGTATGCAAACAACACTATAATTAACCAACACTTGTTAACCTTGTTATTACGTTTTATAATTTCACTTCTCACTTTTTTTTTTGCTTTAATATTTATTTTGCCCTTTTGCTTCTCACTTATTCACTTTTCACTTCTCTTATTAACTTTTGGTACACTCACTATAATATCGCGTACTTTTTACGCGTACGTTTTAACCGCGAGCTGCTGCAGCCTAACCTGGCCATTTCTTCTGGAAGCGCAGTCATCCGCCAGATCGCGCGCTGCCCGTGGTACTCGCCACCACAGCTGCCCCGCGACGCAGACCGCATCCTGCCTTCCCGTTTGCTCTGTGCTTGGAAGCGACGTCCGCCAGATCGCGCGCTGCCCGTGGTAGGTACTCGCTACCACAGCTGCCCCGCGACGCAGACCGTATCCTGCCTTCCCTTCTGCACTGTAGGACTGTAGCTGGAACTGACGTCCGCCGAATCGCGCGGCGCTGGCTGTGGTGTCCCATGGAAGCGACGTCGTCCGCCAGATCGCGCGCTGCCCGTGGTACTCGCCACCACAGCTGCCCCGCGACGCAGACCGTATCGTGCCTTCCCTTCTGCACTGTAGTTGAAACAGACGTCCGCCGAATCGCGCGCTGGCTGTGGTACTTGCCACACCAGCTCCTCGCGTCGCAGACCGTGTTCCATGGAAGCGACGTCGTCCGCCAGATCGCGCGCTGCCCGTGGTACTCGCCACCACAGCTGCCCCGCGACGCAGACCGTTTCCGTCCTTCCGACTCTTTTTCCACAGTAGCTATCGTCAGCCCTCGCCCGTGTACCGTGTCCATTCTGTGTGCTGGTGGACCTCTGCCCTCGCGTGCAGCCGACGGTCCCGGCCGTCGCCGCTGTGCGACGCAAAGCGTCTTCACCCCGCCTGAGTCCTGAGCCACCTGAGCCCGGTGTTCCGCAGCCCGCGATGCCCCTTCCGGTCGCCTCCCGCGCGAGCACCGACTCTGCCGTGTTATTGCCCACGTGCATAGGTTCGTCGCATAGGCCGGCACGTGTCTGCATTTCGCATTTACGATACATACCTGCCATGTACTCACGAGTCGCTAATCGCAATGATTCGAGTTTAGCTTTTATTACTGCGATTGAATGCATGGTGACACATATTGGGATCGTATTACAACTCGATTTATGCGAGATGGCGCGATCTTCTTTGTCCAACATGGCCGCCTTCAACACCCGCTTTATTTTACGTAGCGAAATGATCACTTCCACGAGCCGCCTATACGCATTACACTTTACATTTCTGTGATTATCGCCATAATTATCGTTTTTACACGACATTACTAAATTTTTAATAGTTTTTCCGAAACGACTGCGCCACTGTAATGTTTGCAATAAAACACGGTTGATGGTTAGCTCAAGACTGATCTTTATTACTTCACCATGTCAAGTCTATACACTTATTTCACAACTACCCCTACATACATTACAGTTATAAATAAGTATAACGTGATAGTTTTCCTGAGTTTTTACGGATTGTTCGCAATGAGAGGCGACGAAACTGTGTGGTTGTCCAAAAACTCATTTTTCCGAGGTTTAGTCATGAGCAACCACGAAGATATTTACGCGTGGTGGATCGATGGTATCTACCAAGTCATAATTGAACCACAGTTGGGGCAGTCCAGGATTGTAAAAGTGGCAGACATTCCTTCTATTGGTGCGGTAACTTTCGACAGGGATAATAATTTCCTGTTCACCGCTGGCTAAAGTTTGTACAGGCTGACTGAGGCGACAACGAAAGTTTGTTAATTAATGTTGCAATAAGTAACTTGAATTGATGGCAATTTCGTATCTGTTGTTTACTTTGACCATTCTAAATTACAATTGATAAATATACCTAATAGCCCGGTCAAGTTAGACCAAAAAATATTAGTAAGGTTACATAAATTCCCACCAAGCTGAAAATCGGTAAGATTGTTTAAAAAATCATTAAAAGTAAAATTTGAAAGTTCCCTATATTTCCCCTGTAAGGAAAAAATTTTATTCAAGGTCAAAGGTAAAAAAAATGAGTTTTTCGCGATTTTCAGCAAAACGGTTAGTTTTATCATAAAAATACCTCAGACAAAAATTGTAGATCATAAAATTATCTACAAAAAATTCACTAATACTTTTTTTCTAAGAGCCACCGTTTTTGAGATATAACGATTCAAAAAGTTGTAATCGTCTTAATATGCACACGTTTCCTCGCCACCTATGAGGTAGTGTACTTAGCGCGTTTTTTAACGTGGTTTCCCCAGTATTCCTATTCCACGGGTCAGTTTTGATCCTGTTTAATTTGAAACTATTGAAAAATAATTTATATTAGCATAGATTGAGAAGATAAAAGCAATTTGAGTGAAAAAAAAAGTATTGAAATTTAATCGTCCGAGTCGTTTAACTTTCAAATTCTTCTTCTTGATCTTCATGTTCTTGTTCGTCTTGTTCTTGTTGTTCTTGTTCTTCTTCATCTTCATCCTGAGTGCATGTAAACTGCGTTAATAGCGATGTATCGCATGTTGCCTCGTTGGAATCAAACGGATCCTCTACTGTTGGTGATTCAATATTAGAGCACAACCGGTCTTGACAATGTGTACATGCCGGAGAACGGAACGGTCCGACTTTTTGCAACCAGATTTAGTACTGCATCCCTTTTTTGCAGTTGCAAAAAAATCGAGTTCAGCAGTTTTTCCGCCCCGAAACGTGGTTTTTCCGGCGGTTGGCGAGGAAACGTGTGCATATCATTTACAACTTTTTGAATCGTTATATCTCAAAAACGGTGGCTCTTAGAAAAAAAAGTATTAATAAATTTTTTGTAGATACCTTACAGGGGAAATATGGGGAACTTTCAAATTTTATTTTTAATGATATTTTAAATAATCGTACCGATTTTCAGCTTGGTGGGAATTAATGTAACTTCAAATGTCTAAAATGACTGGACTATAAGAGCACATTTCCCCGTGCCGTTACTCGTAAGATTGACGTTTTGCTTAGGTATGTTGAATATCTTATATGTATACAAGTATTTAGGTATTAGTACAAAATACTATATTTACTTAGATAGTTAGAATATGACTGATGAACTCAGCAGATGAACAGCTTTGTGATAGTTGTAACTTGTATTGTAATGTTATCTGCTTTTATCAAGGATACGCCAGATATGCCTTTCATCGAGACGGATTTTCGTAAAAGAAAGCCACACCCAAACTACAAAATGCATTATGACGTTGAAAACGAGGTTATCGCTATTGCTAGGAAGTATAGAGCACAAATCGGGTTAGTCGAATCACGAATGGTGTTTTTTTTATAGCCTGCCTTTCTAAGTGTCGTATATCCTTAATGGAATTGTGACTATCATGACAGAGCTACGGTTATCGCACCGGGAGTTACCTACGGCGGACGGGAAGACGTGTTGTTCTACTGGTTCCAAAAGGCATGGGAATGCGAAAAACTACTGCCAATACTAGGTCGCGGAACAAACGTTGTTCCGCTCATCAATGTTCAGGGTCTTGCGCAGTATGTTTCTACCAAAATAATTACTTATACAAAGCAATCATTGCAATTAGGAAATTCATTCAAAACAATTGTTGTAAAAATAAAAGTAAGAAGATCCTTTTTGTATAAAAGTAGTTGTCGATATTTTCAGAATAGTGTACAACTTGGTGGTTGACTTTCCAAGGAAACTCTACATACTTGCAGTGGAGCAAAATGTTACTAAGCAAAGAGAGGTTTATCAATTTGATCATATTCGTCTAATGTTGTATCCCTATGGATAATTACCTAGTTAATATTTTACCGAGACCTGTTACTTTGAATTTCTGTTTTACAGATTATAAAACCTTTAGGTCGGCTTTGTGGTTCTGGAATGTTTAAATGTATTCCTCCGGAAGATGCTTTTCTTATTCCAGAAATTGATGTAAGTTATGTAGTGCTTAGATGACGTAAACAGTTCATGTATTGCCTACAGATGGCCAAGTAAACACGTATTACACCGATTGGTGTACCTACTTCAATCGAATACCAACAACTACAGTAGTGTTATTATCTCGCTGCAGACTCGGTCATAAATCATTAGAGTGTTTCGCTTTTGTTGTTCTGCAGTAATGCACAACTCAACAAAGAACAACAAAAGCGAAACACTAATGATTTATGACCGAGTCTGCAGCGAGATAATAACACTACTATAATAAGGGAACTAATTTTTTGAGCTGTTATTTAAATATTCGAGATGCTATTATGATCAGTTGGAAAACATATTGAGCAGTTATTTAATTTAATGGCGGTTGATTAATTATTGCGACAGTAAAACATGAACAGTAATAAAGAATCAATTAGTCGGTTATTTTATCATACAATATCAATTCTAAAAATAATTTAGCAGTCCAATAACTGAATGAGCGGTAAAAATGATGGAATGAGCGGTTCGATAAATAGTTCGGCAGATCATAGCGAGCGGTGATCCATTTATGAAATTAATCAACGTTGTGAAACATGTTTACAATATTCAATAAATAATTAATTAAATATTTGTTGTATTATTTTACTATCTCAGAACCAACCAACAATGTACACCTATAGGTAATTAGGTTAAGGTTATTTTCCTTTTTTGACCACCCAGAAATAGGAGCCCCGCGAAGCGGGGCTCCGTCGACATGCTCTTGGAGGGGAAGAGGGTGACGGCTAAGGAGTTTTCCTAGGTCCCCCCACTTTTTCTTAGGCTATAGTCGTAAATACTTATATAAAGTTAAGAGATCCATTTATGAAATTAATCAACGTTGTGAAACATGTTTACAATATTCAATAAATAATTAATTAAATATTTGTTGTATTATTTTACTATCTCAGAACCAACCAACAATGTACACCTATAGGTAATTAGGTTAAGGTTATTTTCCTTTTTTGACCACCCAGAAATAGGAGCCCCGCGAAGCGGGGCTCCGTCGACATGCTCTTGGAGGGGAAGAGGGTGACGGCTAAGGAGTTTTCCTAGGCCCCCCACTTTTTCTTAGGCTATAGTCGTAAATTCTTATATAAAGTTAACATATAACCTCAAAAAAAAAAAAAAAAAAAAAAAATATAGGTTTCCGCGCCGCGGGGGATGGTGGGGAGGGTTCCTACCCTCCCCCCTCACCCCCCCTCCAACCCCCACCCCATAAATCCAGATGCGTATTTCAAATGCAACCCCCAATTAAACAAATTCCGATTTCTTACTGCCCACACGTAACCGCTCGTTCAATTTTTTTTACCACCCATTTAATTATTTTCCTGCTCAATTATATATTCACTGATCCAGTTCATTATTTTTTATTACTCATTTTTGTTTACTTTACTGCTTAGTTTTAACTGCTGAACTAGGTTATTAAACATGCCATTTTTAATTTTTAACTTATCAAAACTGCTATTTAGAACTGCCTCTTTAAATCAGTGCCCTATAATAATACCACTTGGTATTTGTTTGAACTCATATTTGTTTTCTATTCCAACGGATACCATTGTCTTAACTTATAGCATTCAGATAGGCCTAGCTTACAGGCATTTCATTTTTCAATACTTACTAGCTGACCGGGCAAACGTTGTTTTGCCATTTAGTGGTACGAAAAATAGGGTACGACTATTCTCAGACCTACTGAACGTAGACAACAAATTTCAAGCCGCTTCGGAGGAGTTAGGTTACAAACACTATAACACAAGAATTTTATTTATTACATCTATTGATATATTTCATCCACAGGTGATAGTGTAAGATACCTCCTACGAAAGAAATTTCGAAAAATATGTTTCGTGCAGCCGACATATCGATATATTTTATCGATGTGAGACATTTTAATTAAATCACGTAGGTAACACGTTATTCACCTCAAATGCGACGCTCGATTAAACTGCGATTGAGTTCTGATCAAGTTAAATAAGGGGTGCTCTGTCAGAAATGTATAAACTCGAATAATTAATATTCCGAAGCTAGGTATGTAATTAAATAAACAGTCATTAAAATAATTTATATAATAACATAAAAATAATAACTATGGCCTATATTATGAAAGACATTATATTGTGATAAATAAAATAACCTACTCTGTTCACTTCTCTTTTTATTCATAAATATCTTTGTAGGGTTCCACACTTCATAAAAAAATTGGTGGTCTGTAAAGTCGGTTTACTGACGATAGTTGAACGTGACAACTCTCGCTTGCACTTCAAGCCTTACATGGAACGCCACAGAGCGAGGTAACGCGAGCGAGGTAACGCCGGTAACGCCGGATGAGTCATGTTTTTTTGTGCGTGCAGCCGGCTATATCGATTTATAAGACGTTGTCACGTCAAAAATTGGTTGCCTGTAAAGTCGGTTTACTGACGATAGTTGAACGTGACAACGTCTTCTTTGTCGCTCGTTCCGCGCTCGCGAGGTAACGCCGGTAACGCCGCATGAGCGAGGTAACGCCGGATGAGTCATGTTTTTTCGTGCGTGCAACCGGCTCCATCGATTTATAAGACGTTGTCACGTCAAAAATGAAACCTTTACTTGTGGTCTTACATTTTCTCGGAAATTGGAATCCTTTAATTCGTTCGATGAACTCACACTTGGCCAGATTTTTTTATTATACAAAACTATAGAACGCACTGTATCTGACATAGCAGGCGTATCACATAACAGCAGGTGAACGTCTTGCTCGTGTCATCAATCTTTTGAATAAAAAAATCCTTTAACCATACCTACCCTAGTACTTCCAAATTTAGAATATAAATTTGAAATATTAGACATTTCAAACTTATCGAAATTTCGCACATTTTACGTCGTAATCCGAGTGACGGGATTCGGCTAGGTTTTATGAATACAGCTCTAATACGATTTGATATAAATTGGATTTTTATATCGCTCATAAACTGTGAAATGTTTGGGCAGCGCGAAAATATTTTATGCTAGCTTTATTTCAATAGATTTTTTAAACGACCACTTTGGCACTACTGTGGGCACTACTATTTGTATCGATCAGAATGCTTCTTTTACGATAAGTACCTATTTTAACTAATGGAAGAAGAAACACTTTGTTGCTCCGAAAATAGGTAAGTTAGTACAATGTCCTATAATATAAGTTCTTCAACTTCCTACTTCTATTTTTAACCGACTTCAAAAAAAAGGAGGAGGTTCTCAATTCGTCGGAATCTTTTTTAGCAGAGCAGGTATACCTCAATCGTTTTTATGATAACTGGTGCCTGAGCTATAATATTATCAATTGCGTTTATGTGCGTGGAATTAAAAAAATACATGAAAATTAACTGGAAATCACAGATTAGTAAATTACTAATCTGTGCTGTAAATTGATCACCGTATTTATACGGTGCACTTGATGCTCATTTTGGTCCACCAAACTTCAAGTTTGTTAACTTTAACTGTCTTGCAAGTGAAAAAGGTGAAACTCAAACTCTTTTCCTTCGAATGTCAAATTAATTATTGATTCCACCGGTATACCACGTTTACATCTTAGGCCGAAAAGCTCTAATTAAATACGACCCTTATCCAGTTATAATTGCAGTGCAATTTCAACACATAACACGAAGTCTGTAGACTGTAGACGGGGTGTTAGGGGGTATAAATTCCTGATATTATTGGCGCAAAATGAGGCGGCGAATATAGGTAAATTAACGGGTTTAAGGCCGCTAAGTATGCGAGTCGGTGGCACCTCCAAGGTGTGAGGCAGACGCGAACACCTGCCTTAATAAACTTCGCTGTATTAAGGAATTTTAGGGTGTACTTAATCCGAAGCGCGTTTCAGTAAGATATGGTTTGAGGATTACCAGTATTATAATAGCTGTTAAAACAGGAAATATATAACATACATCCATACACATACATACATAAATATGAATAACAATACGGTATTTTACTCCATTTTTTATTGCTTTATTGCAAGCTAGGTTAGAAATTAAGGCGATCGAATCTGAAATGAGGAGATCCGCAAAAGAACCAAAGTAACCGACATAGCTCAACGTGTCGCAAAGCTGAAGTGGCAATGGGCGGGGCACATAGTTCGCAGGACCGATGGACGTTGGGGACCCAAGGTGCTGGAATGGCGGCCACGCACCGGGAAGCGCAATGTTGCTGGCGCCAGGCGGCGCAAGATCGTGGTGTTTGGCGGTCATTTCAGGAGGCCTATGTCCAGCAGTGGACGTCCATCGGCTGAAACGACGACGACGACGACGACGACGAGGTTAGAAATAATGACATAAGTACATTGCAAATAAAATTCTAACAGGGAAATCAAAAGTTGCATGAATTTGAATTTTTGGAGTTTGAGAAAAAGGACAGAAGAGTCCGTCAAAAACGAAAATTGATCAAGTAAGAATGAGGCCAAAATTCGTAGATATGAGTATACCTACCTTCTATCAGCGAACATCATTATTTTACTCCAAGGGGTCGTAAAGCTGAAGTGGCAATGGATGGGGCACATAGTGACCGACGGAAGTTGGGTATCTGAGCCCTGAGGTGACGAAATGGTCGCTTGCAGCGTTGGCCCAATGTTGGCTAAACTATGACCAGGGGCCGTACCACCAACTCTTATAACAGTATTATTGTAATATTGTTTTAAAATTTTCATACTGACTGATTTCATTTGGAGTTTCTTATAGGAGGCGTTAATTGTCCTAGCTGTAGACATCCATCGGTAAATCGAACAGTAATTGAATGAACCCAGCGAATAAACGATTAAATCAATAACACATAATGCTGCATCAGCATGATTTAAACCTCTGCAAAGTTATGTTTTGAACGAGAACGTGTCGGATAAAAATTAACACGAAAATGTGCCAACGCCACCGATACGAACCTGAAAATGAGCTCATTGGTACATTTTACGTCATCTTTCTAAGTTTCTTCAACAAGAAAAAGTAGTGCAATTTGATTAAATTTTTGCTAATATGCCGCAAAATGGCGGAAATCGTCCCTGTGGAAACTTACGTGCGGACTAATAAAATGGCCAGGCCCAAAAGACACACGGGCAAAAGGAAGACCTTAAAGTCGGTGGGAGGACGACATCAAAATAGGTGTAGGAACTAACTGGATTACGATAGCCAAGGACAGGCAGCGCTGGAAGTCTCTGGGGGAGGTTACTGCGAGGGGTTTTCCGACGATTAGTGTTTAAAATTTATTTTTAACTTTTTGATTTTAAATTCTACTTTAATTTAACACTAGTTTATAAGATCTTTAAGTATGAATACTTGTAACTTTATTTCATTCAAAATTTCATTCTTCATGAAAAATAAAAGGCTTTTATAATTATTTTATTTTATTTTTATTTATTATTAATAGCAAGCATAGTGATCTGTGGCGTGGACCGCGGTCTGTAGGCAATACCGCGGTCGGCCTAACACTGATGCTGTTGGTGTCAAAACAAACATTTTTGACACCAATAAACAGGCGACTTTTTTGCTTGGTCCGCCGGGTCCTGTGTATACGTCTATTGCCAATGCCATGGGTTTCGCACCACAGTCGATCATTTGTCCGTGTCACGGGCAGGACTTTTAAAACTTTTGAAATGAATTCCGAAAAAACAAATAAAAAAAGGTTGGTAATCCCTCCCTGTTTTGAATAAACCATCGCAAATATTTTCGTGAATTTTAGGTATTTAACAACTGTTATGCTACATGCAGTATGTTTAAAATATCGCTTTTTAAAAGTATCTCGACACGAAGCGCTAAGGAATGCTTACGTTTACAAGTGAGAGTCGGAACCGCACACAAAAGGTTCCGTACTTTTGAGAAAAATGATCAATGAATCGTAAATTAAATAAAGTACCTACTTCTGTAGAATCAATTACATTGACACAGATTGGTAGCTCTCTATTCTTGGACCTACAACACAATGTTTGGATTTTTTAAGTAATCGGTCAGTTCTTGACTTTGATTATGTAGAGAAATAGTTTGAGAACCACATTCGTTTTGGGCTTGCGAAATGGACATAAAAGGCTTATGATTTGGTTGACTTAGATCTTAGAGGCTTGAACTTTTTAAACCTTCAAAGGATTAGACTTTAGAGACTGTTAATTGTTATAGATCTTACTTTCATGGTATCAAAAACAACTAAATTGCTCTAACTTTTCATGAGAAAAAGAGCCATTTATTGCGAACAGATTGACTACAAAGGTTTCACTTTTTCTCATTTCAGGTACGGAACCCCAAAAAGTGTCCATCAAGTCGGCACAAGCGATATTTTAGTAAAAAGCCAGGCTTAATTGCAAGAAATGTAATTTTCACCTTGAGATACTATTTAAATAGCAAGCTGTGACAATATATTTTGAAGATAAAACATTTTGGTATAGGATCTAGCAACGTTTTCGAGAAAGAATTTTAGGTGAGCTGATTTTGTGATATGTCGTCTTTCTTGCACTTTCGGTTAGAGTCTGGGCCATCTGGCTGCCGGTAGCCGTTGCATTTATTAGTGCGCATCCTATGTGCAGCTTACGCCTCCAAAATGTTTATACCAATGTTGTCGGGGCTACTAATTGTTACCTACCTAACTGATTGTTAACTACCTTAAATAATTAATTGGCGCACTTGTACCATTTATGATGACGTTTCATTTTTGTATTAGTCAATTGTCAACCACATAACTACGAGTTAACATTATAAAATACTAAACTAAAATAAAATTATTTTTCTTTCTTTCTTTACATTTTGTCCCTAAAATTGCATCAATGTGGTCGCCTCAATTTGTTAAAAGTACAGTGTTTTGCGGAAGTTTAGCGTTGAATGATATAATATAGTCCAGTTACCGGCGAGTTTACTAACAAGAGTTGCAACTTGCTGATTCGCTCTCTCACTCATTTTCATAACGTTTTCTCGTTAGCAGCCCCCGCGATGAACACTTATAAAGTTCAACTGCCCAACTTGTGTCGCCGTTCTGTGTTTTAATTAATTTGGTCTTAAACTCTACGAAGAGTTATAAGCCATAAGGGTGGAGAAAAAAACGGTCAAGTACGGGACATTTTATACATCGCAATCTAGCCCCAAAGTAAGCGATAGCTTATGTTATGGGTACTAGATAACTGATAAATGTACAAACATACTAATATACATAAATATAATATACTGAAAAACACCTAGACACTGGAAAACATTCATGCTCATCACACAAACATTTATCAGCTGTGGGAATCGAACCCACGACCTCCGGCGCAGACAGCAGGTTCGCTACCACTACGCCATTCGGTCGTCGAAAGGAAATAAAATTGCAAGAATTACTTTTTGAACTAACCAAACAAATGAAGCAATGTCTATTGACCATAATTATTTCAGATCTTTCGATTGGTAAACTTTGGAGATTAAACAAATATTAGAATGGCGTTTTATTGGAAAATTTTCAGGATAAAATCAGTAGGTAATCTCAGACTATCGTGGAACATTCGGTAGAAACAAAGTTTGGAGAACAAAACTCCGTTTTACAAATTTTCATATCGATTTTTAAAAGAGTTACACGTTATTTGAAAAGTCATTAAATACTGAATATTTGAAGTCTAGGATTAAACTCGGAAAAATATAATATCTTTCTTTGAATTTTTATCAATAATAATGTATTAATGTATTGCTTGCAAATCGAATAGCTGGTAACACCGAAACGAATAAAATGCATAAATTATGATTGAATTTTCATGGAAAGAAACTTTGTTTCAAAAAAAAACCTAGGCTCTTTAAATTGCCTGCTGCAGATATCTGGCTATTAGTGTTGCCCAAATGCAAGAACAAGACGAGACTCAGCCAGTCTTGGTCTTGGTCTTGCGCCAGTACATCGGGTCTTGTTCTTGCACCCCCAGTCTTGGTCTTGGTCTTGGTCTTGCAGCAAGAGTCTCGCAAGTCTCGCAATTACGGTAATTTAGATGTGAGAACAATGTAACATTTTGAGTAAGTATACATTTTGAGTTTTAATTTTATAATTAACATAGCTTTTTTTACTCACTACAAGTTAGTAGGTACTTGACTGCGATCTCATCTAATGGTAAGTGACGATGCAGCCGAAGATGTTATCGTACTAACTTGGACGGGGTAAGCAAACCCTAACGGATTCTACACAGCATCGCGCCGGAACGCTAAATCGCTTGGCGGTGCATCTTTGCTAGTAGGGTGGTGACTAGCCACGGCCGAAGCCTGAATGTGGCCGAAGTGTGATGCTGTGTAGAAACCGTTAGGGGTTGCTTACCTCTTCCAAGGTAGTACGATAACATCTTCGGCTGCATCGTCATTTACCATCAGGTGAGATCACAGTCAAGTACTTACTTGTAGTGTGTAAAAAAACGGAGGTCGGCCCGCGAAGTTCAAATTTTATTTTGTTTTTCGCCAATATTTAACTAGTACAATGAATTAGGCTTATGGCATTCATTTTGCGAAAATAGCAATATCATCTTCATAGGTTTATATAAAAATCTTTACTAGAAAGCGTCCAGTTTAGGTATGCACTCGTAGTTCGAATGCAGAGTTTGAAATTTTGCAAATTGGTCGACAATCGAACTACATTCCTAAACGAAATGAAATGAAATGAAATGAAATGAAATGAAAAAAAAAGTTTATTGGTAATGCACATTAGGTACATATTAACAAGAGAGAAAAAATAAATAACAGGAAGAACAATGTGCACTCCCAAATGGGCCTCCACTCAGCATAAGCCTTGCTTTTTATGGCAAAGCGCTGGTCTTCCGTGAGGCCCACCTGAGACGTGGACGGCGACATGAAGATTACACAGAAAGAACATAACATAGCAAAAAAAGGAACAACACAAACAGAATTAAACAATTATTATCACATTAAACTACTAACAAATTATTATATATATATAATATAAAAATATAATGGTATTTTAATTTTATATTAAATAGTAAAACATTATATACTTACATAAACACATACATATAGTATATTAGTTAAAACCTTGAAAAGTCCTTGAAATAATAATCGACTATGCGGTATTTATTTGTTTTAATAACAGATACTTTTTGAGATTTTTCTTAAAAGTGATTTTGGATTTCCTAATGTCACGCAGCGGCGGGGGTAAATCGTGAATTTCGATATTTCACAAATCCCATGATGATTTTTTCTGCGTTTAAAAGTAGCCTATGTATTCATCCAAGTTATAAGCTATTTATATTCCCAGCTCAATCGAATGAAAATCAACGATCTATTTATTTCATATAGGCCTTACTTGTTGGCTCTTATGAATAGTCAGTAAAATACGATTATGTTTATTATTATCAATGATAACTATTTACGACTTGAAAACTAAAATTACGAGTCAGTCAGTGGTTTTTGCATGAAAGAGTAACAAAACAAACGTCCATATAAACTTTCGCGTTTATAATATTAGCAAGAATTAAAATAGGAATAATTTTAAAAATATTATGTAATAAGAAAACTTGTTGCAATTGCATTCTTGAAAACAGCAAGTGCAGAGTTTCTTTCCAGTTCTTCTTGGTGCAAACCTACCTTAAGAGTTTACGACGAGTTTTGACTTTTTGAGCTTATAATGTGGCCTAAATTATGTGAAAAATAAAGATTTTCCTTTTCATCCACACTGATCCAATGTGAATTTGGCGCATTAAAATACTTTAATTTTACTGTGATTTAACATGACTTTATTTCTAGGACCTTAAACCTTCAAACATTGCTGTCAATGAGGATTGTGAGTTAAAGATCTTAGATTTTGGCTTAGTACGGCCAACTGAAATTGAAATGACAGGATATGTTGCCACAAGGTATGTCTCTAGCATATAAGTTCGTTTTTATACTGAAAAATCCACAGCAGTATCAGATATTCAGTATTCTACAGTACTGCCAAGTCACCAAGTGGGGAAGAAAACTCTTATTTTGGTTATTTTGTGTTTACATCATAAATTGAAACTTCTGTACAGAATTTCATCATTTTAAGATCAAGCTGCTGAATTAGCTGGGTTATGGTTATAATGTTAGTGAGTGAATCAGGACTTCTTTTTGTAGTCAAATGATGGTGCAATCAGTTAAGAATAAGAACAGGCCTGACATTGCAATAGATTCTCTCTCACACACTTATCGCTGCTTGAAAGGGGGCAGGCAAGATTTATAAGGATGATAATTCTGCTTGTATTTTTTTTTAAAAGGTTCAAATCCTTGTATTGTTGTTAGATGGTACAGAGCACCAGAGATCATGCTTAACTGGATGCACTATAACCAAACTGTAGATATCTGGTCAGTTGGTTGCATCATGGCAGAACTACTGACTGGCAGGACACTCTTCCCTGGTACAGATCGTATCCTTTTTGACTCTTTACTATTACATCATTGGTTTTATTATAATTTATTAGGCATAGTGCATAGATTTTTGTAGTTTTGATGTTTAGATAATTCTAAACACATAGTTTATTATAGTATTTTGTCAGGTGTTTTGCTTTAAAAATCATTAGGAAAGGTAAGGTTATTTGCATATCTATTGCATGAACATGTAATTCTAGCATTTTTTTTGCCTTTGTTATATTCAATACCTCATCCAGGTAATACAATATTCAATTTCGTAATTCCATATTTTTTTAGCAACTCTTAAGATGATGGCCAAGAAATATTAACAAAAAATCCCAGAGCAGTTTAAATAATAATAAATAACATTTTACCCATAAGAAAAAACAAGAGCAATTTTTTGAGTTAGTGCGGTAAACTGAACGAAGCCAGCCAGTAGATTATGTCAGTCAGTCAAAAAACTTAATACTAACTACAACATAATTATATAAAACTTAAAAAATAATTGCTTTCATTTCCTCACGAGATATCTTAAAAATATGTTATAATTTTTCATAATTTATAAGAAATCTTGTATTATAACAATGACATTTTTGAAAAGAGCAAGTGCCGAGTTTCTTGCCAGTTCTTCTCGGTGCAAACCTGCTTTCCGAACCTGGCGGTAGAGTTTTGACTTTTCATAAGAGCCTATTATCAGGGCCTATGTGAAAATAGTACATTGTTACCCTAGGGATGAAAGTAACTTATTTAGTCCCGAGACGGGGTTTGGCGCCCGAGCGTAGCGAGGGGGCCTATAGTTCGAGGGACTAAATAAGTCTTTATCCCGAGGTAAACACTGTGCTTTTCATTACGAATATAAGGAAAGTCAAAATAAAAATAGAAATTAGCTAAAGAAAATTGAATAATTGTGTCAATAAAAATCACTGTTAAACAGAAGCGGAAGCCTAAACAAAACTCTACAACTCGAAAAACAAATGAAGATCGGATTGCCGCTTGCCACTTTCCCGCCTTTTTTTTTTCTTTGGCCTAGCCGGCGGGCTATGCATTTAGCTTTTTAATAGTCAAGTATTGTCTATGATTGTCTATGAATGTCTATGAATCAGTTGTCTTTACTTTATGAATAACTACACTATACATATACTTCTTGTCTATGGATGCACTCGGGTATGTCGTGTTTCATTTGAACTCCAATAAAAATGTGACAACTAGTTTTTTTTAATTATTTGACAGCTGTCAGTTGAAAACGATTCTCCCTAGGGCTGCAAAGTATTACTTTCAACCCGCTTCTCAGGCAACTTCAGACCTACTTTCCGTGTATGAGTGATGAAATAAATATTTTCATTTTCATTTTCAATGTAATTTGGTTCTATCGTTCCATTTCTAAGCCTATTACTGTGCAGTTCATAGCTCTCCGTTCTTGTAGTATTGTGTTCTTGCTCTTGTAACTTGTTACTGCTGCGCCTGTCTCGCTCTTGCAATATATCGCTGAGTGAGCTCATTGTGTTGCTGAGTGCATTTCGCTGTATTGCTAATGAGCCTAGTGTTTTGCGTCGTGAAATGCAGATTATAACGAGGAATATATATCGGAAGGATTTTTAACGGAAACTTGTGATATTTTGAACAAAAATGTACTTATGTAAAAACTTGTTTTGCAAAAACTCTTTTTACCTATAGATATATCAAACCACGATGACGCGCCCACTCTGTCAAACTAAATACCTGTCGAATGAAACAAACGATTTCGACAGAGTGGGGCGCGTTTTCGTGGATTGAAATATCTTTACACTTTAATGGATAAAAATTGTAACAGTGAATGAACATGCCGGCTTTTCATAAGTTCATAGCATATACATCTTCGCGAAAGATTTCGGCCACGAAATACAAAAGTTTTAACATGTACAAAGTTCAAAATATTTCGAAAGTTTCAGAACATTTTAAGCTCCGTAAAACCCTAGTAGCGTGTGTCTACGAAATGTGTGGTTAAACAAAGTATGCAATCTTAATAAGTTGCCGAATTTCAGAGCCAGTGGGCGTAAATTGTTGTGAGACTCGCCCTGTAAATAATTTATGTTGACGGTAACGCTGAGGCCACGCCTGTGGGAACACGCGACGACAGTCAATCCTTGAGTTGGACATCTTCGCTGTCATAATTCAGTGCATTCCTATTTGAATGGTTATTCATTCTGAATCTCAGATTTAATCTGTTGTTAGTTTGCGGGAGTCCATAACCATAATTTTTTCTCTTTGTCTACTACAGAATATCGGATGAGTCTGTGTGGTACGGGTTTTATACAGGATGGGCAAAAAATCGTGGATCAGAACTAGTTAGTATTTAGGTCGCCCATTTCTATAAATAAATTGCCTCAATTTCTCTAAAAATTGATGAATTCTTTCATTTTCTTGAACGCCATGCCAATTTCTTCCTATGCCAAATGCAGTGCTACACAGTTACACAAAAGGTTGCTATAGATCTAGGTTGAGTCATTTCTGTGGGAAACCTTGTTTCCCCTATGATGCAAAGGCAGAAGAATTGGGATAGTGTAGTGACACTTTATTTAGGTTATTTTAAAAGTAAAAGAAATAGATGGCAGATAAGACAGATGATTGGGAAGACAAGTGGCAGTGATGAGAGGCTTATCCGGCAGGTATAGGTACATAATTGCTTGGAGAAACTGAAACCCCAGCAACTACAGACCGATAGCATTACTTCCTGCGACTTCAAAAATCTTTGAAACCGCTATGAGTAGACGGCTAAATTAATTCTGCGAAAAGTTTAAAATCTTCGACGACAGCCAATACGGGTTTAGGAAAAATCGTAGCACGACATTAGCGGTGTACAAATATATACAAGAAGTACTAAATACCTTAAATGACCAAAAATATGCCTTAGGGATAATGCTCGACATGTCAAAAGCGTATGACAAGGTACAATATGACATACTACTCAGAAAGTTATATAATATAGGTGTACGAGGAACTCCTCACGCGTGGTTTAAATCGTATCTCGCAGATCGTGAACAATATGTGGACATCGAGCATAACAACCAAAATAACGGGACTATTCGCTACGTTAGATCGGACGTGACCAAACTGACTAACTCAATACCCCAAGGAAGTGTCCTTGGGTGTATTTTGTTTCTAATATATATCAATGACTTACCAAAAATTTTAGAGGAATATTGTATATTATTTGCGGATGACATTTCTTTATTATTAACCCTACCAAACAATTTAAATTGCGATGACATACTTAATAAATTATTAAATGACAACCAATTGGATGAATGAACATAAATTAGAAATCAATTTTCAAAAAACAAAAATAATTCAATTTAGACCTTATCAAAAACAAAAACTTGACATAAAATACACATACAAAAACACAATCATAGAATGCGTAGATAACTTGACTTTTTTAGGCATTGACATAGATACGAACTTAAACTGGAAGGGACATATACAAAAAATTAAAACCAAATTATCTAAATTCACATATGGCTTACGAGAACTAAAACGGACTACAAACATAAAGACAGCTTTAAATGCATATTACGCATATGCGTACGCGTGGCTTAAATACGGCGTAATACTTTGGGGGAATAGTACAAACGTTGAAGACATACCTATTCATAATGCAAAAAAAATGTATACGCATCATCGTAAACATAAAAACGACGGAATCGTGCAAACCATATTTTCAGGAACTAAATGTATTAACCTTAGCTTAAATTTATATATTCGAAGTATGCAAATTTGTAAGAAAGAACGTTAAATCCTATATAAAGTATTTGGACAAACCGCGTAGATACCCCGAAAACTCAAAAAACAAACTGCAATTGCCACAGTCAAAATTAACTCTTCGTAGTAAGAGTCCTTATGTAATGTCAATAAAAATATATAACAACCTCCCTAACTACATCAGGAACGAAAATGACGAAAAAATATTCTTAAAATCACTAAAAGACTACCTCATAAAAAAAAGTTATTATAGAGTTGATGAATATATGAAAGATGAGAAAATCGGTCCCCCGACCAATTATTAAAAACAGCAACGCCCTAACAGGGTCTCATGTACCTATAATTAACCAAATATTGTAATGAAAGCTGAAAATAAATGAAATGAAATGAAATGAAATGAGATAGGCATACGACATGTCGATATATATCAAGTTGTTGACCAGAGAAATATTTATTTTCACCAAACAATACAGATCTAGATTCATATTAGTGAGGCAGATCCGCCTGATCGTTACCCAGGCGGCCGTCCAATATACGCCACACTTAACTAAATAGCTGGAGATGAAACAAAATGGCGGCCGCCCCCGGGGGAGGTTTAACCTCATCCGAGCAGGCGAGATAATACTCTCTGACGTTTACTGGTTTTTCCCTCCCATTTTCGAGATGAGAGCTGAGAATTAAGACATTTCTCTAATGTTTTCGCTGATTTACCGCAATCTCGCTTTAATTATACAAATTTATTGTGTTTTTGCCAGACTAAAAATCTTGAAGGGATTCTCATAATTTAATTTTACAATTGAACGCAAGCTTTTAGAAAATATAATCTCTGTAACACTAATAGGAAATATGGTAATTAACAACTTAAATCAAGCGACACAATTTGCGCGATTTTGTGCAATACAGAATGGAACAGGAGTCACAATCTTGAACCGTCCGCCATATTGGATTTAAAATGAATCAACATAAGGGTGAAGCCAAACGGACGTAATTTTTTGAGTTGTAAGTCGCGTAATTTCGGTAGCGTAAATTCTGCTGCATTCGGTTTCATACAAAAGTCCAGTTCGTGCCACACGGCGACGTAAAATGAGTTGTGCGCAGACTTTACTTTTGTATGAAACCGAATGCAGCAGAATTTACGCTACCGAAATTACGCGACTTACAACTCAAAAAATTACGTCCGTTTGGCTTCACCCTAACTGACCATGCTGAGTAATAGAAAATGTAATCTCAGTCAGTAAAGGGATCGCTGTTTGAATTCTAAATTGTCACTTATAGATGACGCTTCCCACTATGCAAACTCCATGCGAATCGAATGAAACATAAGCGATTTTGACAGACTGGGGCGCGTCTTCATGGATTGAAATATCTAGTACCGAGTGCAAGGCATAGAATCTCATTTGCTTTTATATGGCATTATTTTATGGTATTAATTTTGAAATTGACCATATGTAATAGCTCAAACTCAACTCAAAATATCTTTGTTTCACATAGGCCTAACGTACAGGCTCGTGTAAAGCGTCAATACGATATTTGTCGCTATGGTGATAACTACAAGTCGACTTAAAACTAAGTTTTAAGAAATGAGTGATCTAAAAAGCTGTATTACATATTTTCTGGCCGCATCAACTATGTCTCGTGCAGGCATGTGCCACGTGGAGGCAACATCGCGCTATCGCATCGGTAATGTACTTTCGATGCGGGGAAACTATTACCCTTACGGGTGCATTGCACTGAGCGTGGTTTTATAACCTATATCGAATGAGTTTACTTCGTCTCAACCCTTTTGACATGAACATAGAACACGTGTCGGTATTAAAAATTCACAAAAGTGATGGTAATAATAAATAGTTATTTCTTGCAGAGCTTACGTATCCACATATCACAAATGTTCAAGTACGGAGCTATGCAAGCTCCGAAAAGTCAGAAAGTCTGGGATTCATAACCTTGCCCCCCCTAACATGGGCAGGGGATAGAAATGAATCCCTCGGCTATAAATCCTCTGACAGGGGATTCAAAATTACTTTCGGCACCAGCACTTTCTGCGTACTTTCTGTACGGCAAATTTTCCTACTATCTTCATGCTCACAGAGTGGATAAAGAACGGAAAAACATTTTATCCTCTTCCCACGGAGAAATAATCTCCGGCTGACAGTCTAGGTCTCTCCTAATACGATGATTCAGTTAAGCACCTTAAGTCGTCTTTTAGGGTTCCGTACCAAAATGGTAAAATGGAACCCTTATGGTGCGACTTTCTCCGTTTGTCTGTTTGTCTGTCCGTCACACTCGATTATTTCAGTAACTACCGGAGCTATCGATATGAAATTTGGAATAGTTGTGTATATTAGTGGCCCAATGACACTGAAATAAAAAAAAAACATGGAACTTATTTTTGTTCTTATTTAAAAAGGGGGGAAAATCGGAGGGTTGAAATTTAAAAGTGAGATAATTGTACTGTGTGGGGTATCATATGAAAGGGTTTACTTTGTACGTTTTAAAACCGATTTTTAATTATTTTTAGTCATGATAGTTTTTGATTTATCGGGGAAAATGTCTAAAAAAATATCGTTCCCCCCCCCCTTATCTCCGGAGTTTACCAATCGAAAAATCTCAAATAATTATGGTCAATAGGAATTTACGTATATTTTACAGGAAAACTATAGCCAATGCTCTAACTAGCATAGTTTTTTTGATATTAACAATAAACCTCTACAAATAAAGTTAGTTTTGCGGTTCAAAAACAAAGGTAATTAAAACGCAAGTTCTTCTATTCTAAGTACTCGTCGTCAAATAAACATATTGGTTTTTGCCTGATTGTTTTGCTTCAGTACTTCTTGAGTACGGAACCCTCGGTGCGCGAGTCCGACTCGCACTTGGCCGTTTTTTTTATTGTATACAAGTTAGTACTTGACTGCGATCTCACCTGATGGTAAGTGATGATGCAGCCTAAGATGTTATCGTACTAACTTGGAAGGGTAAGTAAATTTACCCCAACGGTTTCTACAAGCATCACCTCGGAACGCTAAATCGCTTGGCGGTGCGTCTTTGTAAGGAGTGTGGCAATATTTGTATTTTATTTATTTACTACCAGAACATGTTATTAAAAAAATTACAAGTATTTAATGTTTGTGTTGGTTAGGCAACGTTGCTGCAAGTCGGTAATTGGATGTGTGATGTTAATCTTCCTCACATCAAAAACAACTCGTCGTCAGTGCTAAATATCATAGTCACAAAGCACATAATCATAGTCATTATTGTCATTCTTTAAAAATACCTAGTATATATTTTTAAGTCGTTATTAATAAAGGGTTTCGACTTAGTCACATAGTGATCATGCCCACCCATAGAAAAAAATCAACGCCCTCTTATTTCTAAGAACACTAATTTATACAGTTTTTTCTTGCCTCTTCGGATCAAAAAAGCAATTACTGTTCCATAATCCATTGTTAAATGGATTAACATTACTTATGAAATCTAATCATATGATATTACTATTAGGAATAATAATTTTATCATACGGAGCTCAAATATCATTATTGTAGGTAAATTAATACGAAATTAGGTAGGTATGTTAGCTTTAAATTCTGAATTGAAATTGTAATGTTTTAAATTGTAAATTGAAATTGAATAGTCTAAGATCTTACTTCCATCACAAAATATAAGGTTTATAATTTTTACGTAAGTGATTGCATGCGTTCCTATTCTATTGACTAGTAAGAGAAACTTTCTAGATTTTCGAAGGTTTTCGCAAATATTCTTCGTTGCGCGATTTTCGTCACGTAAAAAATCCATTTTCTTATCTTAGGCCTAGCCCCCTGCGTGATACCTACCGTCCGAAAAGAAACGTTATTTCAATAAATAGTCGATTGAACTACGTAAGGTCATTCCACGAGCCATATATTCCCTCATCTTTTAATTTCTCCTCTGAATAGCAATTTATTATGCTTTTAAAACCAAAGCGGGGAGGAATCAGTCGCAATAAATTTTATTACTTCTCTCATAATATACTACCTGACGTAGGTTAGCCAGCCCATTATGTTTTTAGTGTTACGGACTTACCTAAGAGCGCGTTTTCACTGAAGCAGAAACGATTGGAAATATGAAGAGTTCCGGGTTAAGGGTTAGGTACATATATAATATCAACCCGGGTAGTTGGTATTTACGGGTTACAAATCAATCAATCAATCAATCAATCAATCAATCAGCGGTAGTTGCTCCCATAGCTCAGTTGGCAGAGCACCCAGCCGCGATAGCTGGGGGATACGGGTTCAAGTCCCACTGGCAGCGATAATTTTGATACATTAGGTAGAAGAAACAAAGATGAAAATTTTTCATTAGCATAAAAAACTTTTTACTTTATATCCCTTTGTTTCTACATTGTTGTTTTGCCATAAATTATTTTTTACCTAGGGGTATGAAAAATAGTTTTCATCCTACCGAATATTTTCGTTTCGGAGGTGTTGGCTTACAAACACTTTGATACAAGAATTTTATATATTAGAGATGTACAAGTGTACAAACTATGTAAACTACACTATGATTTGCCAAAATATAAACATAGCTCTCAGAATACAGAATAAACTGAGACATAGCTATAAGGAAATCTCTTAACAAATAGTTAAGAATTTTATGTTCGCTGCTTAAGGCCTGTAACATTATCCTAATGGCTGTAAACACACTCCATTTAGCTAAAAGTACAGCCTACCTGCGTGTAACTCTCTTTATTACCGTGGTTTCAACCGAATTGAATAAAAGAGTTGTTATTATTATGTACTTACTGGTTATAGGACTCTTTTAGCAGGGTTCGTCCTAGTGTGTCCCCTCCCCCACGGGTCGTAAGCGTAGTCGTATCATAAGCGAATCGTTAGGCCCTTCGCACACGGGTCGTAAGCGAAGTCGTATCATAAGCGTATCGTTAGGCCCTTCGCACACGGGTCGTAAGCGAAGTCGTATCATAAGCGAATCGTTAGGCCCTTCGCACACGGCTCGTAAGCGAAGCCGTATCTAAGCGTATCGTTAGGCCCTTCGCACACGGCTTGTAAGCGTAAACGTAGTGTAACCGTATCGTTATGATGCTACTCATAACAATATGACAATTACGCCTCCTACGATTCACTGCAACAACGCTTCGTCTGCGGACATGTTTGAACATATTCGTGCTCGTATTGCTCTCATCGTACGCGCGGGTTACGCTACGCTTACGCTTCCGAGCCGTGTGCGAAGGGGGTTACAACACTTCGCGTACGAGGTAGCACGACGAATCTTCGCTTAGACGTATAGGTATGTAGTCTTCAATCAGTTTGACGAATTCAATTATTTTTTCAGTCATATTGAAAGTTAATAGTCGAAATTGAAGTTTAGTTAAATTCAGATGTTTTTTTAAAGAAATTAGCCTGTGCTTTCCGAACCCGGCGGTAGAGTTTTGACTTTTCATAAGAGCTTATATTTGGGCCTATGTAAACATTAAAGATTTTCATTTTTATTTTCATTCAATAAAATAAATTAATAACAAAAACCAATTTTTACTTTAACATCATAACTTAGACTTTATACATAAATACAATAGCATATCAGTAATCATTGTGGTCGCGTTAACGCTTCTGGTTGATCCAGGCGGTGTAACGCGATACCCTCGCGTAGTCGCCCGGCCAGCGGGCGGACGCGCACTCCTGGCCGAAACTGGTGATGCCGACGACCACGTTGTTAAAGATGCGACCAGTTCCGGAGTCCCCGAAGCAGGATCCTCGGCCGCCGCCGGGGAATATCGCGCACAGCATGTTAGCATTGATGGTTCCTCGAGGATAGGTGTTGGCGCAAGTATTTTGGTTCACCGACCTGAGTTGCACGTGACGAAGGGACTCTGATGGCTGACCTTGCGGCTGGAAAGACAGATTTTACTATTAATTATGCTTTTGGAGTAATTCGCTGAAGAACCACCAGGTGATTATGTGGTTGGTGTCCCGCGAACTTGTACAAATCTTTTTTCTTCCGTGTTTCTGATACGTACCGCTAAGGTGTGGAACAACTTTCCAGCTTCTGAGTTCCCAGTCAATTATAATCCGAGTGCCTTCAAGAGAAGAGTGTAGGCATTTTGAAGGCAAGCGCACTCCACCTTAGACCTCAACATTTCTGTCCATCAGACATGATTGTAGACAAGCGCAAGCCTATCAAAATAATAATAAAAAGGTGGCAAAACTCTTTTTACAGTTTGCCCGTCAGGGTGCGTGTGGTTGTGTCTTTTTATTGTAAAAGCAATACCGTGTTTCGGTTCGGCGAAGTTTTTCGAATGCAGACCGTGTCTTGTAAAGTGGAGTACCTATAGAGCACTCCCCAAACTAACTTAAAGGCTCACGATATCCAGTCCACTTAAAACAGGATGGTGGTGGTCACCTGGGTAATCCCAATATCAGTGTCGTAGTTTTTTTTGTCGGACCTTGTACTGGGCATGACAGATGACAGATAATTATCAAAATGCAGAAACTCACAGGTCGGGCAGTTAATCCCCATCCGATAGCAATTACGTTAGCGTTGTCAAGGACAACAGCGTTGGCTCCAGCGATGTTCCCGGCGCGGATAGTAGCGGAGCCAAGCGGGATGGCGGTGGATACTTGGATGATACCGATGTCATTGTCGTGGTTTCTTTCGTTGGACCTTCTACTGCGGATTACGGATACGTTGCCAAGATAAAACTCACCGGTCGGGCAGTTAATCATCATCCGATAGCAATGACGTTAGCGTTGTCAGGAACAACAGCGTTGGCTCCAGCAATGTTCTCGGCGCGGATAGTAGCGGAGCCAAGTGTGATGGCAGTGGACACTCTGATGATACAGATGTCATTGTCTTGGTTCCTTTTGTTGGACCTTATACTGTGGGTGACAGATAAATAATAAAATGCAGAAACTCACAGGTCGGGCAGTTAATCCCCATCCGATAGCAATGACGTTAGCGTTGTCAGGGACAACAGCGTTGGCACCGGCGATGCTACCGGCACGGATAGTGGTGGAGCCAAGCGGGATGGCAGTGGACACTCTGATGATACCGATGTCTTGGTTCCTTTTGTTGGACCTTCTACTGCGGATTACGGATACGTTGCCAAGATAAAACTCACCGGTCGGGCAGTTAATCACCATCCGATAGCAATGACGTTAGCGTTGTCAGGAACAACAGCGTTGGCTCCAGCAATGTTCTCGGCGCGGATAGTAGCGGAGCCAAGTGTGATGGCAGTGGACACTCTGATGATACAGATGTCATTGTCTTGGTTCCTTTTGTTGGACCTTATACTGTGGGTGACAGATAAATAATAAAATGCAGAAACTCACAGGTCGGGCAGTTAATCCCCATCCGATAGCAATGACGTTAGCGTTGTTAGGGACAACAGCGTTGGCTCCAGCGATGTTCCCGGCGCGGATAGTAGCGGAGCCAAGCGGGATGGCGGTGGATACTTGGATGATACCGATGTCATTGTTGTGGTTTCTTTTGTTGGACCTTGTACTGTGGGTGACAGTTATTAACCAAAATGCAGAAACTCACAGGTCGTGCAGTTAATTCCCATCCGATTGCAATGACGTTAGCGTTGTCTGGGACAACAGCGTTGGCACCGGCGATGCTACCGGCACGGATAGTGGTGGAGCCAAGCGGGATGGCAGTGGACACTCTGATGATACCGATGTCTTGGTTCCTTTTGTTGGACCTTCTACTGCGGATTACGGATACGTTGCCAAGATAAAACTCACCGGTCGGGCAGTTAATCACCATCCGATAGCAATGACGTTAGCGTTGTCAGGAACAACAGCGTTGGCTCCAGCAATGTTCTCGGCGCGGATAGTAGCGGAGCCAAGTGTGATGGCAGTGGACACTCTGATGATACAGATGTCATTGTCTTGGTTCCTTTTGTTGGACCTTATACTGTGGGTGACAGATAAATAATAAAATGCAGAAACTCACAGGTCGGGCAGTTAATCCCCATCCGATAGCAATGACGTTAGCGTTGTCAGGGACAACAGCGTTGGCACCGGCGATGCTACCGGCACGGATAGTGGTGGAGCCAAGCGGGATGGCAGTGGACACTCTGATGATACCGATGTCTTGGTTCCTTTTGTTGGACCTTCTACTGCGGATTACGGATACGTTGCCAAGATAAAACTCACCGGTCGGGCAGTTAATCACCATCCGATAGCAATGACGTTAGCGTTGTCAGGAACAACAGCGTTGGCTCCAGCAATGTTCTCGGCGCGGATAGTAGCGGAGCCAAGTGTGATGGCAGTGGACACTCTGATGATACAGATGTCATTGTCTTGGTTCCTTTTGTTGGACCTTATACTGTGGGTGACAGATAAATAATAAAATGCAGAAACTCACAGGTCGGGCAGTTAATCCCCATCCGATAGCAATGACGTTAGCGTTGTTAGGGACAACAGCGTTGGCTCCAGCGATGTTCCCGGCGCGGATAGTAGCGGAGCCAAGCGGGATGGCGGTGGATACTTGGACGATACCAATGTCGTTATCGTGGTTTCGTGTGTTGTACTGCGGGTGTCCGATCATTCGAACGGCGTTGTGCAGTCTACCACCGCTGCTGACGTTGGTGAAGCCAATGCGGATCCTGAATCTGCTTGCGACGGCATTACGTCTGTAAAGGAAGAATTGATTTATGTAAACGTTCGCGCCTCGTTTCAGATTGTTAAAACGCGAAATCGTTTTAACAATCTGAAAGATATAATGTGGTCCGGCGGTGCCAATTTTATCAATCAATCAATCAATCAATTAGTTTATTTGCGTAAAAACATGTCAAATACAGATGTTATTACAACTATAAGCGTATCAATGTTTCTACCTTTTTAAGGCATGCAAAAGTTACAAAAGATCCTTATAAAGATCTATATTAATTTTATGAATATAATTAATTTGCCAATAATAAATTTAACATGAAAAAACTATAAATGAATTGTTAAACTCCTATGAATCTATCTTTCTGTTCCTGGGAGGGTGTCGCTGTCTGAATTGCACTTTTTTATGTCAGCGCTAGAGTCGCTATTTCTTTAAATCATCTTGCGGAGTGAACCTTCTGTACCGTTATGTACTACTAGCTTTTGCCCGCGGCTCCGCTCGCGTTAAATTCGATTTTTTACTAATCCCGAGAAAAAATTTAATTTCCTTTTCAATGAACCTTACACCTTGTTTCAGGAGGGATTGTCAAAGTAATCTACCTATAGCTGTAACTATAGATTACTGTTGAAAATTAGGGGTTTTTAAATTGAAAATTGGAAATTATGGATTTTCCCGGGATAAAAAGTAGCCTATGTTTTAATCCGGGTTATAAGCTATCTATGTTCCAAATTTCAGCCAAATCGGTTCAGTAGTTGCGGCGTGAAGGAGTAACAAACATACACACTTACACACACACACACACACACACTTACACACAAACTTTCGCCTTTATAATATTAGTGTGAAGTGTGATAGTGTGATTATGTATTCCGTTCTATAATCTAGTGGTTGTGTACTCACGGAAAGCAGTGAGCAGCGGTGAGACAGGATCTGTTGGTGATGATGGTGCAGCCGCACTGGTGGCGCCAGTTGACGTTGTTGGTGGTGGTCTGCAGCGAGCCGGCGAACGGGTAGGTGTTGATGGATGTCACCGTGCCGCCGATGATCCTCTCTTGCCTCGGGAGAGCTGGAATGATCATATTTGGCCACCGATAAGGAACCTCAGGATATAGCCCCATTTGTACACGGCTCGTAAGCGTAGCGTAATCCGCGCGGATGACGAGAGCAGTACGAGCACAAACATGTTCAAACATAATATCCGCAGACGACAGAGCGGTAAGAATAAGAAGAATAAGAATAATTTAATAAACAAAACTTACAACTGTGGCTTACTATCTAATGTTACAAAGTGAGATTGCAATGGCTAGTATTTTATACACAGATTTTGAACGCGCAGACTCAGAACTTGTATTGCAGAGGTCTGCATACCCTTCGGGGGATCTCGCGAAGCCAATATTGTTGCAGCGAATCGTAACAGGCGTAAATATCATATTGTTATGCGCAGCGTCATAACGATACGCTTACGCTACGTGTACGCTTACGAGCCATGTGCGAAGGAGCTCACGTAAACCTTTTACGTACAATAAAACAGTAGCGCCATCTGTCAATCTTCTACAGGTACTGTGCAAACTACAACGTGTTCTTATTATTGGTGGCAAAACAGTCATTTTTGGCACCGATAAGCTGGCGAAATTTCGCGCCGCGCCGTCCGCTCTGTCCAGGGATGTACCCTGGATGTCTATTTATTTGGCTCTCAGTACCTTGACATATGTTCTGTTCGGCCCACAGATGTTCGGCCCCATTTTCACCAAGCTTTTAACGCCCGTTTAGCTATGCACCTCTAGCCATAATGTCCATGCCTTTTTTAAGATTACTATTGCATCGCTTTTGAACGAAATTTGCTTTTCAAGAACTTTATAAGAATGCGCGGATTCACGTGACAAATTTAGCGCTCATTTCATTTTTGAATGAAGTCCTATTTCTACCTTTTGAGTGTAATTTTGTTTAATTAATGTAACTTAAATTTATTAAAATTAATAATTTTAATAAATCAATTATCTCACATGTTTTACTTGCTAAAGATAAAAAAAATTTTATCCGTTTTAGTACCTAAAGGGTGTCTAGTACCGACTATTTTTTAATAAAAATAACTCATGTTTTTTTACTAATGATGAAATCATATTTATCCGGTTGAATTTTCAATTATAGCTACTAGACTTTTGACGACCGAATTGGCGTAGTGGCAGCGAACCTGCGTCTGCGTCGGAGGTCGTGGGTTCGATTCCCACTACAGGTAAATGTTTGTGTGATTAGCATGAATGTTTTCCAGTGTCTGGGTGTTTTTCAATATAATATAATATTTAAGTATATCAGTATGTATATATATTTATCAGTTTTCTAGTACCCATAACTTAAGCTATCGCTTACTTTGGGGCTGGATTGCGATGTGTGTAATGTATATTTATATTTATTTATATTTTGGAGAGCATGCTGTTAAAACATAGTTTAACATTACATTAAAAATACAAAAAATTGCCAAAATATTTAGTGTGACTTTTTTCAAACCTTCGAGTTTGTGTTTTTAATCCGTGTTTAAGCAATTTCTATTGACTTCAAGGATAACTATGATAAGTTGAGGTATACGTAGATCTAATGTGATTGAGCTTTACTTATTTTCTTGAATCTATACATAGGGCTTAAATCTTATCAAAACACATTGATTTCTTATATAATTGAGATAATTGACAATATTTCTAAGACAATACATATATGTAAAAAAATATTTAATACGTATGTACAAAACATTTTCTGTTTAATTTAAGTAGGGATAAATTACCTTGCATAATAAGGCAACAGATTATTTATAGATAGTAGTGGCGAAAAAGAAAATTATTAATGTTTATGAAGTCGATAAGCACATTCATAAATTGCTATTCAAAGTCGCATTTATCTAATCTTATCAACAAAATATACAAGTATTTAATAATAAGATATTATGAGGTTGAGATAGTAATAAAACAATATTGATCCTTATATTATTATGTATGATAATTTTAAATCCCTACCGAAAAAATTTTTACCAATGTGGGTATCTGCAACGAAATTTAACACACAGGAAACCTTCAAACATAATGCTTTTTGCCATTTTGTTCTGTACAGCCATGTTTTTTTTACTCTATACAAGTTAGTACTTGACTGCGATTTCACTTGATGGTAAGTGATGATGCAGCCTAAGATGTTATCGTACTAACTTAGAAGGGTAAGTAAATTTACACCAACGCGACGGTTTCTAAAAGTTGCACCGGAACGCTATATCGCTTGGCGGTGCGTCTTTGCTGGTAGTGTGGTAACTAGCCTCGGCCGAAGCGTCTCACCAGACTAGACCTGAGCCAATTTAGAAATTATAAAAATCCAAAGTGGCCTGTGGCGGGAATCGAACCCGCGACCTCCCACTCGAATCCGAGGGCGCCGCCACTGCGCCAGGGAGGTCGTCAAATGTTTGACGTTGATGTTTGTGGTGAATGTTTGACGATAACGTGTTTACAAGTCTCCCCAAACGCACTGAACTCCGAAAAACTTAACCTTTACTTATCTATTTTTATCCGACTCCAAAAAAAGGAGGTAGGTATTCTGAATTCGTCGGAATCTTTATATTTATTTAGGTAAATAAAAACGAAATCAAAAACCCGCGCCTCCCAAGACGGATCTCTTTCAAACTCAAAATTCTTTTAATAAAACGTATTATTTATTTAAAGAAAAAGTATAATCCTTTCCCACCGATATGAAGCTAAGGATGAGCCCATGAATGTAATATTGTTTTAAAATTTTCATTCTGACATTGTATGAAAATGTCAAAACATTATTACAATAATATTACTTTGGGCGTTGGTGGTATAGGCCCCCTGAACGTTTTACGTAAACCTTCTTCATACAAGAAAAGAGTTACGCCATCAGCTGTCAAATTTCCCGCTAATACGCCACAGTAATGGCGGAAACCGTCCCCGGGGGAAACGCGCGTGCGGACTATAGTAGTGTTATTATCTCGTTGCAGACTCGGCCATAAATCATTCGAGTGTTTCGCTTTTTAGGGTTCCGTAGCCGAATGGCAAAAAACGGAACCCTTATAAATTCGTCATGTCTGTCTGTCCGTCTGTCCGTCTGTCCGTCTGTCCGTCTGTCCGTCCGTATGTCACAGCCACTTTTTTCCGAAACTATAAGAGCTATACTGTTGAAACTTGGTAAGTAGATGTATTCTGTGAACCGCATTAAGGTTTTCACACAAAATTTTAAAAAAAGTAATAAATTTTGGGGGTGCCCCATACTTAGAACTGAAACTCAAAAATTTTTTTTTCATCAAACCCATATGTGTGGGGTATCTATGGATAGGTCTTCAAAAATGATACTAAGGTTTCTAATATCATTTTTTTCTAAAATGAATAGCTTGTGCGAGAGACACTTAGAAATGACCTGATGATCTTCAAGCGGCTGAATTTTCATGAAACATGGCAAGAACACTCGGTATAAAATTATCTATGACACAAAAAATAACTAAGTAAAAATCGGTTCATCCGTCTGGTGCTACAATAGGTACCACAGACAGTTAAATGATAGTCTAAAATCGAGTGCGGTTACCTAGAAGGTGCTTATTTTGTAGTGCATAAAAGGAACGAGGAAAAACGATTGGAAAAACCGCTTCGTATAACAGCTGTCTTTGGTAAGTCAACTTTGCGAGGAGAATCTACTAAAGGGACGTAAAAATGTGTTAACTCCATAAAGTGACTGTTAATAAAGATTTACAAATATTATAAATGTTACTCTAACTACCTACTCATCGCGAAAGATTCACCCCTAATTCTTATAAAGATTATCTAATTTTTAGGGTTCCGTACCAAAATGGTAAAATGGAACCCTTATGGTGCGACTTTCTCCGTCTGTCTGTCCGTCTGTCCGTCTGTCCGTCTGTCCGTCCGTATGTCACAGCCACTTTTTTCCGAAACTATAAGAGCTATACTGTTGAAACTTGGTAAGTAGATGTATTCTGTGAACCGCATTAAGGTTTTCACACAAAATTTTAAAAAAAGTAATAAATTTTGGGGGTGCCCCATACTTAGAACTGAAACTCAAAAATTTTTTTTTCATCAAACCCATATGTGTGGGGTATCTATGGATAGGTCTTCAAAAATGATACTAAGGTTTCTAATATCATTTTTTTCTAAAATGAATAGCTTGTGCGAGAGACACTTAGAAATGACCTGATGATCTTCAAGCGGCTGAATTTTCATGAAACATGGCAAGAACACTCGGTATAAAATTATCTATGACACAAAAAATAACTAAGTAAAAATCGGTTCATCCGTCTGGTGCTACAATAGGTACCACAGACAGTTAAATGATAGTCTAAAATCGAGTGCGGTTACCTAGAAGGTGCTTATTTTGTAGTGCATAAAAGGAACGAGGAAAAACGATTGGAAAAACCGCTTCGTATAACAGCTGTCTTTGGTAAGTCAACTTTGCGAGGAGAATCTACTAAAGGGACGTAAAAATGTGTTAACTCCATAAAGTGACTGTTAATAAAGATTTACAAATATTATAAATGTTACTCTAACTACCTACTCATCGCGAAAGATTCACCCCTAATTCTTATAAAGATTATCTAATTTTTAGGGTTCCGTACCAAAATGGTAAAATGGAACCCTTATGGTGCGACTTTCTCCGTCTGTCTGTCCGTCTGTCTGTCTGTCCGTCACACTCGATTATTTCAGTAACTACCGGAGCTATCGATATGAAATTTGGAATAGTTGTGTATATAAGTGGCCCAATGACACTGGAATAAAAAAAAATGGAAATTATTTTTGTTCTTATTTAAAAAGGGGGGAAAATCGGAGGTTTGAAATTTAAAAGTGAGATAACTGTACTGTGTGGGGTATCATATGAAAGGGTTTACTTTGTACATTCCAAAACCGATTTTTAATTATTTTTAGTCATGATAGTTTTTGATTTATCGGGGAAAATGTCTAAAAAAATACCGTTCCCCCCCCCTTATCTCCGGAGTTTACCAATCGAAAAATCTCAAATAATTATGGTCAATAGGAATTTACGTATATTTTACAGGAAAACTATAGCCAATGCTCTAACTTGCATAGTTTTTTTGATATTAACAATAAACCTCTACAAACAAAGTTAGTTTTGCGGTTCAAAAACAAAGGTAATTATTACTGTTTTACATCTTTGGTCGTTACAGTTTTGGTCGTGTTACATCTACATTAGTATGCCTGATTGTTTTGCTTCAGTACTTCTTGAGTACGGAACCCTCGGTGCGCGAGTCCGACTCGCACTTGGCCGGTTTTTTTGTTAGCAAGAGTGAGTGTCAAGCTAATTCTAGCGACGACTGTACAGAGTACGTACAAAAAACAAACAGTAAGATAAAGCTTTAAATAGGTTAATTAGTGAACTTCTTCTTTATTCAGGGACACAATAATTAAGAAGGGAAAAATAAGGAGCAATTATTAGAGATTTGTTCGCTTTAGTCGTCTTATACGGATTTATAAATCTACTTTTGTTTTAGGCATAAGTATGTCCCGGGACATCATTATCGTGGACTTAAAGTTTTCGAAATTTTCGGGGAAAAAAACATAATAATATATAGCCAAATCCAAATGGGTTCACTGGTTGTGGGGTATCTAGATAGTATTTACTATTTATATTTACATTTCACATAGAAACTAGCTGGACCGAATATGTTTGTTGTGCCATATCAAATATTAATTCTCATTTAGGGGTATGAAAATTTGTTTATATCCTATTCTCAGACCTACCGAACATACACAAAATAATTATAAAAATCGTTTATGAATAATTAAGAAGCCGTTTCGGAGAAGTTTTGGTACAAAGATGATGATGACTTCAATACCACACTGAATTATGATTTAGGTATGTGCCATTTTTATCTGTTATCTAACTAGCACTCTTATTAGATTTGCAATCAATGAATGAAACAAATG